>CM063600.1:12711477-13363776 GCA_032356905.1 Salix exigua
AAGAGGAAGGTGCTGGATTACCAGGACCCTCGTAGCCTCGATTAATTCTTGGTGTCAAATATTAAAAGCAATAAAACGGTGCGTTAATCATTCGAGTGGTAATAGTAATTCCAACGGAACAAATCACGCAAATAGAAATTGTTCATAAGTTTTTCTCTTGCAAGAGGGCCACAGGGACAGATTTCCAGGCAAGTATTTCATTGGAAAGCCTGTCTGAAAATGGCTTCACATGATATTTGCTTCAGATATGTCTGTATATTTACCAAATGTATCACTTCTTGTCACTTGTGATGTCTAGAACGTACAAATCAAATTCCTGTTCTTGTCCACTTGATGTTTTCTCAAGCTACCTCAAACCAACGCTATTAGTTTCATTAAAAATGAAATAAAAAATAAAAACGATAGCCACAAATGCATCTTCGTCATTAACTAACCATGAACCAAAAGAAAGGGTTTTACTTCTTTTGAGTCTTTTTGTTGTATTAGTATTTTTTATGTTTTTTTAATTAATATCTTTTTAAAAAAATTATTTTATAATACTAGATTTGTTTTTTATTGACTTGTCACTCTTATAATATAGATCATAGTTTTAGCAGATTAATCTAGTTGACTCGATATTTTAATTAATTTTTTATTATTATTTTTTAATATTGAATTGATAAAAAAATTAGAAGTGATGATTTGTTTTGTTTATTTTCTACTAATGTTATTTCAGTTTTATAACTTGAGAATAGTGTTTCAAAGTTTAACCTAAGAAGACTTGGGTCTTTTTTATGTCTTATTTTTAATTGATTTTTTTCAATACGAAACCTTTGTTTTTATAAATCAAAACAATCTAAAACCATAAAAAAAAACAATTAATTTTTTTTTTAAAAAATGAAATGCTTTTTGAACACAAAAACAAAACACTAAAAACTTGTTTGTTTTTTGTTTTAAAAATATTTTTGAAAAACATTTTATTTTATTTTATTCCACTTCAAGTAATAATGAATAAATCTGGATGCAAGAATTAGATAAACAAATAACATGATAAATATAATTTGATTATTTCCAATCTAGGTGCAGCTTGCTCAGTTGAAAGGACTGCACAACCTGACTAAATCCCATTAAGCAACTAGCAAGCATGAAAATATCTGATCTGATATGAAGTTTACACCAGTCCATGATCCAAGCGGGGGTGGTTAGAATAGTTTGTTAATGTTGGAAAAAGATTACAATGTAACCAAAGCAGATAGTCTTCGGATTGAAAACTGTGTCCTTATCCAATTACTTTTACACTAGGAAATTGGACAAGCTTGAGCTAAGTCAAGTCAATAAACACCGGATACACATGAGAAACTCTTCTCTTCTTGTTGCATGGCCTAATCCTGCATTCTGGAGACGGGGACAGCAAGTCTATAACCTCAATTTCCCGAGGAATGAATGACCTTGGAATCAGGGCTTGATCTTTACCATTGATTACTCTGCAAGAAAGCTTCTTCCATCTTGGCCAATCAAATTCAGAAGCATCCTCGTCGATTAATGTCAATACACCCCCATCTCTAGTCTCCCTCGCAGAAAATTTTGTGGCAATAGAAGATGCTTTTCTTGATGGCTGTTTCATGAAACCAAATGGTTCTGCATAATCTGGTTCTGGAGAGGGCGATTCTCTTTGGTCTTGCATGACGTGTGGCTCAGACCGTTCAAACTGTTCACGAGAAGCCTTGTTAATACAATGTGAATCTACAGAAGGATGAGCATCCACGTGTATTTCTTTCATAGTTTCACTGGTGTTGCTAGCCTCATCATCTTTGTCAATAACTAGTTTATTACCCTTCTGCCAGTCCAATTCAGAAACATCGTCTTCGGTCAATGTCAATACATCCCTATCTCCAGTCTCGCTCTTTGAAAAGCTAGTAGCAATTTGAGATGCTTTTCTCGCTTGTGAATTCAATGAAGATGCTTTTCTTGCTAGTGAATTCATGAAATGAAATGGATGTGCATGATCCAGTTCTGGAGAGGGTGATTCCCTTTCGCCCTGCTGACCATATTCTTCAAACCATCTGAATTGCTTATCGGAAGTCTTGTCAATGCTATGTGCAAAATCTTCAGAGCTATGGACTATAATATCCGCATGTGTTTCGTTAACAGTTCCTCGTGTGTTAGCAGATTCATTAGATCTTTCGTGTACAGGCTCACTTCTGTTACAAGCTTCCCTGTATTCCGTTTCACCATATCCGGCTTCAAAAATATCCTCCTCCCTTCCATTATAGCAAGGAAGCTCATCAAGGGAGGAAGCTTCAAGTTCGGCCAAGTTTGCTTCAACTGTTCCACTTCCATCAATAGCTTTCTCATATTCCTCTTCACTATCCCAGGCATCTTCATTGTCTCTCTCTTCGAACAAATTATCACCCGAATCACAGTAGCAGGGAAGCTCATCCATGGGGCAAATTTGGACCTTCATGTTCTTTGGCAAGCTTGGACAACCAACAGAATGTACTTTGTATTTCGTTGAGAAATAGTTTACGGAGATGTTCAGGCTAATCATGTACAGAGACACATTCAGTATTTGATATATCAAACCTAGAGATGAAGTAATTTCTTTTTACTTCCACAAGAATAAATCATACCTCTGCCACGACGGGAGGTTAAGCATTGTGTAAGCAAGTTTAATCTTGTTGGCAACTCCCGAGAAGGATTTAAAAGCAGCAGCTGCCTGCCTTACTGCCACTGATTCTGTTGGGTGCTGCCATGCCCATTCAAACTGCAGGCACACATTTCATATGTTAGCAGCAGCTACGATACGAGTGAAATTCTTATGCATTGCAACTAATGACAAGATCTTAAAACTCTGGTTTTACAGGTAAAGTGAAGGACTAGTTTTGGCAGAATAAAAACTGAGTGCTCAAGATTTTCCAAAGAACTTCCTTTTGGTCCCATTTCTAAAGACAATTTGAAGATGTATTAATTAAAATAATTAATCTCTTCGATTCAAAAAATAAATGCTATCATTCCACGGGCCTACAAAGCACAACTTCACTGAAGAAAAAAAAAAGAACAAAAAGAAATACAGAAAACCTGAAAATGCTATCATTCCACGGGCCTAAAAATGCTTACTATATGAAGCCAAAGCTGAAATTAAATAAACAGTTATAAGAACAAAAAGGAAATAACCTGCAAAGCAGCAACGTTAGTTGGGAAACCATAAATACAGAAAACCATTTCCCATGGCCTTCTTTTCTTAGTCCTGCATGCTCCACTTCTAAGTTCACCATTGTGTTGCCTAATTCTCCGCCTCGGATTCACTGTAAACCTGCAAAACTTCCAGCCCTTTCACACATCAAAACATAATAAATAAAAAAACACAGAGAGAGAGATAAAAACATATTTTCCGAGCTTGCTAAAGATCAAATCTTTTTGTTTACAAAAATTAAATACTCTAAAAAGGAACAAACTTGTCCATTAAAACTGGGTTTCAAGTGATGGGACAATTCAAAAATATGAAACAAAGATCCTATTGGCCCACAAAACAAATGGTCACAACACCATTAATCAATTAAATCTTAATAGATTGATCCATTTTTATTTTGTTTTTAATTGAAGACTCGAAAATATTAGTAAATCAATCAAAGACTAATACTTTATAGATTGATCAACAAAAATACATAAAACTACAGAAGACACCAATCTTAAGATTCAGAGAGCAGAAAAAGTGAAAGAAGGAATCGAACCCGATGTATGTGTGGCCTTTGAATCTGGGGCAGAGAGAAGTCAAGAGATAGCAAGCGAAAAACCCATCTTTTCCCTTTTCTGCTTCTCCTAGTTCTTGAGGATTTTTGTGGGTGTTTCTCTTTCTTGTCATTTAATGGTATCGAAGATAAGTATATGTCTTTCTTCCTCTTTTCTTTATCTAGGAGGGTGTGGAGTTAGATGCAATTCGACCGTTGGTGTGTGGGCTTATAAATATTTCAAATTTGGAGTCCTTTTGTTTTGTTCACGGGTTCAGAACACGACTCGCCTGTGGGTTTTATAAAATTGACCTGATTTTATTATTCGAACTCGGTTCGATTCATTATTAAATATATATAGATAAATAGATATTATATTTACTTTAACCTAGGATTTATCCCAACGGTATGATTTTTTTTCAATGAATTGGTAAATATTATTAAATATTTTTTTAGATCATCACTTATTGATTCTTTCGTTCATAAAAGTTGGAAAACTACCTTGCCTTAAATAGTGTATTGATCATAAGTTTGATTCATAAAATTAACCAGCATGTATTTAATGTATAATTCCAGAACATTTTTAATTTATTGATGTAAGACTAATATTAATTCATGGGGTAATTTTATTGTAAAAATGATTTCACACCGAGAATATTAGAATAATTGGGTTGGAACTGCAAATATAACTTTTGTAATTTTTTTAAAGATTGGTAACTCTTGATGGAAGCAGAGAAGATTTGTAATGCATCATATCATCTACATTCTTAAAACATCAATTTAAATTTGGACAACATGATCTATAATAGGAAGAATAATCTCGAGGTTAAAACAATAAAAATATTTTCTTAAGAAAATAATTGTATAATAAACCCAGAAGTGGCAAATTAACAAAAAGTAAAGCTGAAGTTTGGAAAATTATAGCTACCATGGACTGGTAGTTCCACACGACCCGAATGCATGCAAGTGAAATCTACGAGTAACTCTGACCAGTTGCTGAGTTTACTACATTGAAAATATTTCTGATGCATGCTGATCTTATTCATTCCAGATAGCATAAAATCAATATTCTCTGTCATGTCAAGGAATTCAGCCTCAAATCAACATACAAAAGGAGCATGTACTCTAGCAAATTCAACAGCTCCTGTGCTAATTAATCTGCTAGGAGCACAGCAAGACAGATTTCCTACTTCCTGGAATATGCAGCAGGCCTAGGACCAGGGAGAGCAGACCTGCACGAGATTTGAGTGCCATTCATACTGCAATGCTCGGCAAAAGTAAGAGCTCATGTTCTTGTCCTCGCAGACCAATCGTCTCATGTCACTATCACCACATGACAGGCTATTTGAAACCAATCCATATTTCCAGAGAATTATAGTAGCTGCCCATCTGAATTAATGCACCTCTGGTATTCTCAACAATTTTATAAATTTGGCATTTGGCAGAAAACACACATGCTAGAACATCTACATTAAGAAGTACTTGGAAGCCCCGTGCACTTCAATTAACAAAGTTCAAGGGTATTCAGTTCTCATTCTAAAGGAGCCCCATGATGCCTGACATTCCACACTAGCTGTAAAGGTCTTAAAATGAGAGCTCTTGGCTCGCTTCATATTGCAGATTTTCATCCAATACACAAAGCATTATCATCACAATCCACCACAGAATCATCTCAATTTCACCAATTCTTGTAACACCTTCCTAATTATAGCCAACATAATAAACTCTTAACTCCTAAACAAGCTTTCACACTTCAAAATTCTCGACAGATTGGATCCAGACACACCTTAAACAGCACACAAACTACAGAAGAGTAGCATTTCAACACCAATACAACATAAAAGAAAAGACTGGAGTGCAACACAACATCTAAACATCTTTCATTCTTATTACATGCTAGTGCTAGTAAAAAAAATTTCATCACCTATAAAACAGCAGCAACATTACTACAAATTAGAGAGCAGAATCTCACCACCGGTATAGCATAAATGAAAAGATTAAAGAGCAACACAACATCCAAAAGCCACATAGTTTTGACATTTCATTCTTACTAAATGCTAACAGGTTACAATCCCACCACCAATACAACAACAGCAACATTACAACAACAACGATTTCTAGATGGGGTTTTGTATTTTCAATTAATTCACAATCAATACTACTACAAGGAAAACCTTAAAACACATTTAAAAATCCCAATACCTACAGCACATAAGAACTCCAAAAAGCAATCAGCTTTCACGTTTTGAAGAAAGACCCAATTGCCTCCACAAGTATTTTCCACTAGCCATGTCCACCAATGTCCAAAACCCCATTTCTATCCCTGACTTTACCTGCACATTTTCAATGAAAAGATCAAGAATTTACCCAAAACAAGAAAAACCAGAAAAAGACACAGCATGTGTGATAATTTCAGACCTTTGAGAATCGAGATGAAGAAGAAGAATCAGATGGTTGAGGAGAGTTGTTGTCGCTGTCGGTGGGAGAACTTCCGTCATCACCACTGTCGGTGGTGGTGGAGAAAGGGCTGGATTTGAAGTTTCTGATAACGAAAAAACCGGCAAGAGTGGCGGAAAGGAATATCAGAATCAGCCTCAATGGGCACATTGTTAGTATTATTTGTAAAATTTGAGAAATGTCAAGGTATTAATAAGAAAAACAGTAATTTTTGGTTGTTTGTTTGTATTATTATTATTAAGAAGAAGAAGACGAGGAGGAGGAGGAGGAGGAGGTCGGGTGTGGTTTACGTTTTGTCAACATTTTGGTTTAGAGAAAGAAAAAGGGAAAGAGAGGATGGATAGAAGAATAAACAAGGGAGAGGTGGGGTCCAATAAGTAATGGCAGCGCTGCTGAATGTGATTCGTGCATTTCACCTAATCCATGATACATTATTTAATTAATTTAGAATAGTCAGCAGTGGTCTCCCTGTGAAGCTATAATTAATTCACCGTTTTAGTTCAAGTCATATATTGATACATTTTTCATGTTTTTAATTGGAATTTAAGAGTTTAAGAGGTTATAATAATTAACTTTCTTGTGAAATAAAGTCAATTTCAATGCAAAAATATGCTGTTTTTTTTTTTACACAGAGTTGATTGTCGGTGTTGAGTGCATTGAGCCATTGACAATGAGTAATAAAAGGCTTAAATACATATCAGATCAAGAAAGTAGGGAAATTCAATAAAAAAAATAGAAAAATAAAAGTTGATGGTGGCAATTCCTTGAGGGAGTGGCTGAGGCACGTTGTTCTTCCATTTTCAAACAAGTTTTAATAGATCATAAAATTAGGAAGTCAAACTTGGAGCGCTGGTGGTGCTACAGGCGCTGGATCCCAATTATCCCAGCCCTCTCTGTTCATGCTGCAGATGGAGACATTTCCCTTATGAGATTTTAGAGTGGAATGACTATTCAGCATCCCAGTAACACTCACACCAAGAGATTGAGGGCAAGTTTGAAGCCTGTCCCTGTCACGAACTTCGAATTGGATTGATCATCCAAATTGACGAGTAAAATGTCATCATTTGTGGTTTGGTGGCCATCTTCTGTCACCCTTTGACAAGTTCTTCAAGAGAATCTTGCTTTTCTTACATCCAGAACTTGCTAACCCTATGAGATTTAACTCGCTTGTCCACTCCAGCTTCTAGAATCTAACAAGAAAAGTTTTACCAGCTATCTTCACTAATTCACCCTTCTAGTGTGCCCGAATTGTAAACTATAAAGCCAGGCAGATGATTCTTTAACAATGGACGGATGTTATTCAGATCAGCATGCAGATATGCGAACTGCACCTTTTGAAACTGTCAAGTGTACTCCAGGCTTTCAGCTACCTCATTGACATCAGCGATACGCGACGCTCTGCAAAGATAGAATAAGTTGTTCAACTACTCAATCATGAGTTGGAGATGAAAAGGGCAGAAAAAAGTAGGGCTGCCATATAATCAAACTACTCAACCCGTCAAACTAAAATGAAGACAACAAAACATATACATGATTGGCCAGATCATGCCGAACTCAAGATTCTAAGAGTCCAAAACGAGCAATCTTGGAAAGCGCTGTCCTTGAGCCTCGAAGACCAGCTCCAGAATTTGAGCTCACCATCATCTTATGGATCACCAAATTCAAATTAATTGCCATGCATCTGAAGGCAAGTAAACCCTTTGAATCCATTCAATACAAAAAATTTATTCATATCGCAGGCTGGTCAGCAGACTGGTTGTTTGCCCTGAGGCTCTGCAAAATCAAATCAAATGGATGGAAACCCATCAGTCATTGCAATCGGGTATTTAGTTTGATATCTGTACAGGATAGTTCAATTTGGTTGAGTGTCTAGCCGCCATGTGAAAATAATACAATTTGGAGCAGGTAAAAATAAAATAACATGCATGATAAAGGCGTGCCATGCCAAAAACAAATCATGAAAAATTCACTTAGATCCTTCAACTTTAAAAATAACGTGTATTATATGATTATAATACAACTCAATTTAGCATTATTTTTCAGTTTCTTGTTAGAAAGAGATCAAGAGAGAAGAGTTGATGATTGATGGTGGTTAAATTTAACCTGGTTTGATTTCATGTTTTTGGAATTTTTTCAGGTATTTTGAGTTTATGGATTCGTTTATGAATGTTCCGAGGGGGTTAGTGCAGTGTTTCTAGGTTGAATTGACTTTAAAATCTGTATTTTTTTTTTTAAAAAAAAAAAAACAGTGTCTAATTTTTGAGAAAATATTAAACCTAGTTAAATACATGATCCGGATAACAAGTTAAACCACGACACTTAAGCTATTATATTTAAAAAATGAATAACATTTTTTAAAGTGATTTTTTAAAATGATGTTTCAACCTGTGAAAGCACGGGTCACCTAGCTATTAGCTATCAAGCTACAGGTTGTGATTCTATAACTTCCCATCAAATCTACGATTTCTCACCCTAAGGGGTGTTTGTGAATGAATTTGTTAAATGTTTTGAAAAAAAATCAATTTTTTATTTTATTTTGTATTTTTTAATCATTTTAAAATATTGATTTCAAAAATAATTTTTTCAAAATAAAAAAGCATCATTTCGATGCATTCTGAATGAAAATCATTTTCAAAAACAACCTCAACAACACTTATAAAAAGACACTAAATCTCGGATCTTAAGCATTTGTGACATAAAATGTCGAAATATGGTGACAAGAAAATAGATCCTGCATTATTAGAAAAATGAATCTTTTTTTAGATAACGTGGGAACCACATGATCTGGAAAGCGCATTTTGTAGGCTCAGAGCATACGTAAACCCCAACTGTCCGGGCTCTTACATATTTGGGAAAGGGCACTAGGATCGACTTGAACCTCGCTCCCATGAATAAGAGCTGAGGCATGTTGCCGCCAGTCGCATGAATCGATGATGGGCAACTCTAAAGGCAAACCCCTTACCTCTCCAACATATTAACTATAATATAAAAGCCGTGGTGTTTTTACTGTGCAACAATATTTTTTTTTCTTTTTTTTTGCTTTTTATTTTATGATTAGCACCTCTTCGTTTTTTTCTCCGTTTTTTGCTCTTTTTTTTTTTTGCATTTTTTTGTATTTTTTCCTTATTATATTTTTTTTCATTTTTTTTCTTATTATATATATATATATATATATTCTTTTTTTTTACTTATATATTTTTTTGGTTTTTTTTTTAATAATCGGGGTGTCCGAGCTCGCTTAAATGCACCACGATTAATTTTCATATCCAAATTGTTTTGATAACCAAGGTGTTCAAGGCCATCTTATGCATACCACAATAATCCCTGAACCCACATTTTTTTTCTAAAATGCTTTCCTGCTAGAACATTTTGTTTCTTTTTTTATACTTTTTTATTTACCTATACATTTTTTTATAACTAGGATCTCTGACCAGCTTAAGCACACCACGACCAATTCTTGGGCTGAATTTTTTTAAAAACAATATAGATTGCTACAGTGCTTTCACACTTATACTTTTTTTTTCGCTTATATATTTTTTGGTAACCATGGTCTCTCAACCAGCTTAAGCTCTTTTTTTTACTTATACATTTTTTTCGGTTATATATTTTTTTTATAACCACGATCTCCGAACCAGCTTAAGTGCACAACCACTACTCCTCGAACCAAAATTATTTTTTGATAATTAGAGTGTTTAGGCCAGCGTGAACACACCATGACTAATCTTCGAACCAGTTTATTATTATTATTTATTTTTTTCCTTATATGTTTTTCTGTTCACTTTTATTTTTATTTATTCTCTGGATTATATGATTTTTATAATTTTATTATTTACGCAATAATAATGATAATTTTAGTGATTATTATTTTATAAAAATCTTTTGATTTTTTTTAAGATTTTCCTGAAATTTTAATTTATATCGGTGATCATTTTAAAAGTAATATTACTCTATTTTTCCCTTTATTATTTTTTTTATTTTCTGTTTCTTTATTTGTTCTTTAGATTATATGATTTTATTATTTATGCAATAATAATGATAATTTTAGTTATTTTTTTTATAAAAATCTTTTGTTTTTTATTTTTTATTTTTCATGGCAATTTAATTATTTTAATTGTTTTGGCAGTAATGTTAGTAATAATTTTAGTTTTAATAACAATGATAATGGCAATAACGCCAGGATGATTTTTCAATCTATGTTTTCGTCTTTTTATTGATAGAAAATTAACAACTTCTTTTTTATTTGATTATTGTAGGTATTTTCACAATTTATATTTTATTTTTGTTTGATTTAAATTGAATTATAAAATGAACTAATCTTAATACAGTGAACTTAATAATTCAGATATCCGAGTTTTCTTGCCTTTTTAATGATGATGATAAATTTATGCTGGTTATTTAGTTTGAAACTACTAAACAGACAAATTTATATCGATTTTAAATTCATATATTTTATAGAAAACTTGCACTTGACATGAATTCTGCATAGATTTATTATTTTAACTAAATTTATATTATAATAAAAAATACACAAATAAAATTTTTTACATTGAAAAAATATTGTACGCTCACGGCAAAACGCCGAGCATTGTCTAGTGAATATGATAAAAGAGGTGGCCAGACAACTAACTGTGGTTATCAACACAGTCGCATGTACCAGTTTCTGAGGTGCAATAACTTCACAGCAGTTATACTCCACAACCCAGAACAAAAGTCAACTTATGAGGGCACACTTACTGGTTCCTCCCTTGACTTCTTCTTTTGCCCAAGAACCATTCATGTTTACAAAAGACATCCCAGAAAAAGAAAATAATTATAGGGCTTCAATAAATTCCCGACCAAATGATCGCACCTGAGTCAGGCCAGGCTTGTCTGATGTCCTTGCAACACCCCATTGTCTGGTAAGTGAATTAAGCAGTGATGACTTCCCGACATATGACCTTGCTTGCAATGGAAACAATTTTCACTAGTGCAGAATATCATATTTCTTAAGCCAAAAACCATTTCAAATTATCATAAGCCTGCAGATGGCACTAGAGATATCATCAATCAAATGGCCAAGTAGAATGGATGATTGAAGTACAAGAAAAGACAGTTTAAACCTCTTTTTTTAAGAAAGAGTGTCATTATTTGTACTTCAAGCAATCAGAGACAGCTCTGATAATAGAAAACCAAAGGCATAATCAATACTACACACCATGAGTTAAGATTTTAACAGTACAAAGTAGCCATATTATAGGCATATAATGAATCTATCATGATCAAAAGGAGTTAAAAATATTTGCAGTTGATAGAATATGTGCATTTACCAAGCAACGAAAATGTAGGTAATAAGCATTCAGAAGAGTTAAAAAATGCAATCTCTGGAAGAACAGTGGGGTGGGGATGAAGATGAAACCTTTGCAGCAGCAAAATATGTCAATTTATCCTAAAAATCTGTTAAAAATAGTTAGTAATAGCCCTGGTTTTAATTACAACAGTGGAAGAAAGAGCAGTCGTTGGTTCATGTAAATTTCCCCACCATTTTCTATGACTAGATTGATAAGAATGGAATGATTAAGCAAACAGATAACAAGAACATAATCGCAAAGTGAAAACATACATTTTCTTCAATTCGTTCTCTCTCTGAACTTGGAGAGAAGGGGATGTTATCTAATGGAGTAGATAGATCAGTGTCGTAGCCTGCTCTTTTCAGCTCAATCAAGCGTCTACGTCCCCGAAACTGCCAACAAAATTCTTGAATTACTACTCTGGAAATGATGTAAATAAATCAAATTTCCAAACTTCAGAAGCCTTTTTTATGGAAATTACATTATCTTCTACATAGGAAAGGATGGAAGTACTAGGTTGGATTGCACGGAAATGTGCAATCTTTGACATTCCTCCAGCATCTTCCTCCAATTCTTTTTCCCTCTCTATGGTACTTTCTGAAAAGAATGAGTCATAACGAGTCATAACTCGAAACAAACAGGAGGGAAATCCTGCTTCTGAGAAAGTTGGAAGAAGAGAAAAGAAAGTGACTGAAAATGGAAACTACCCAAGAAATAAAACATGCACAACTCAAACAAGTAGAATCAAAAAAATAGAACCATGGATATAAAGAAGCACCTATAAATCAAATACTCCATAATTCAAGAAAAATAGAACCTCTATCTACACCGGAGAAAATGAACAACTAGAACCATGGATATAAATCTCAAGTATATTCAAAGGTGTAAGAGCCTCAGGAAGCAAAGCAATGTC
The DNA here is from genome assembly GCA_032356905.1 of Salix exigua. NCBI lineage: Eukaryota > Viridiplantae > Streptophyta > Magnoliopsida > Malpighiales > Salicaceae > Salix > Salix exigua. Next base: position 12,723,882 of record CM063600.1, read on the forward strand.
CTGATTAAAGGAGTTAAAGAAACTCACATTTTTGAAGTTGTTGGACCAGAAAGATCGATATGTTGCCCTGACCTTATGTTTTACACTTGTCTGAACTACTGTGTAATGAAATGACAGGCTAACAGAGACCGGAAATGGACGAATACATATAAGTAGTAAACATGGTGCTATCATCAATCCCTACTGACTATTGAACAGTTTAACTTGAAATGGTGAAAGAAACCTCTTGAGAAAATGAACTTTTATTTGTTTTTCATTTGTTGTTCACACTTATGTTGGCGCGCTCTCTGTGTCCGTCTCTGCCTTGCTAGGCCACTCTTACCGCTCTCTCCCTACCAAGGTAGCACCGGAGATTGTGGACTTCATGGCCCCAATTAGCTAAATGGTGCCATTGCCATAATTTTGTACTTATTTTTCTAAGCCCACTATTGCAAAATTTATTTGCTAGAAACTTTTTTTTTTATAATGTGGATGTCGGAGTTAACTTACATGTATTTCGACTAATTTTACAGATCTCTAGTAGCTTTAAGGATTATATGACTCGAACTATAAACCTCTAAAAAACAAACCTAGAACCGAACAACTATCATGAGAAAACCCTTTTCTTCCTTGTATAACAAGAATATATTAAATTTTGCATTTTTATTTTTATTTTTTTGTGCTAAATATATTAATTAGGTAATGTAAAGAGTGCATCTTTAAAATTGTCCCACAAAAAATTTAGTCTCAATCAACAAAAGATTAATTTGAGAATATATTTATCATTGAACCAAAAGTTCCCAAGAAACGTGATATGATAGCAAAGAATTTGCAATCTGTACAACAAGTCTCGGGTTTAAGTTAGGACGTGCATCCCGTGTAAAAATTTAGGACAACATGGTTCTACTCAATTGTTTAGGCTCAAAAAATATATTTTTCAGGGATGGAATTTGCTCGCTTTCAAAAAAAAAAATAGATATTAGAATTTGAATAGGAAGATGGTTATTGAACTACACAGACCCATTTGAATTAGATTTTAGAATTTAAAGTACGTTATTTCCAAGATTAAAGTATATAATAGAGTTTAAAAACCAAAATCTAAAATTAAAACTCAACTCATCGAGAGTCAAAATTTGAACTTTTTTCTTGCCAATAGATAAAGAAGGAGCTCTTCTTTCCATGTCATTCACTTTGCTCTAAAGCAATCATCATTAATAATTATGCAATGTGTCCCAAATCACCAACTGTTTGATATGATACCTTATCCTACTGGGGCTGGAAGCACTCGATCTGGTCCCTTCATTCCCTTTCTAATGGTCTCTGTCCAATGAAGAATGAGTGATTACTAATCAACCAGCTTAGTCCCATAATATCATTAACATCTCCGTCTTCAAAAGGGTACCCTACAGCTCTGCAAGTTGTTAAATAATAGAGCAAGTTGCTGGGAATTACAGTTAAATTGGAAGGTCCTTACACACCGCGTAAATTCATATATTGGAACATGCTTCATATGCTCAATATCTTGAGATTTGTTTTCCTTTTTTCATAAATATAGAAGTGTAATATCTTTTCAAAATCTGATTAAAGGATTGGAGCACATGGCAAGGTCAGTCCAGAGGGGAAATGGCATAAAAAAAAAATCTGCAGACCGCATTGCAGGTCCAATGATTGAAACCATTGATGATCTGAAACCCCCTGAGGAAATTTGTCTGCATTATATTAATAAAATCGGTACTTGAGTGGTAACTATTATATTTAGTCCTTTACAGCTAAATCAGGGATCAGCCTCATATAAAGAATGGTAGGTCCATTTGTACTTCTTCCTCTGCTCGAACTGGGGCTAAAAGTTTCCAGCTTTTTCCTGCTGTGCCATGTTCATCGAGGGAGATTTCTGGCGATGTCGTGCTCGCTGGCATCAATCATTTGCTCCAGGTCAATCCACTGCTTTACAAAATAGGGCTCTATGAAATATGAATGTCTTCTGGGCCACCTTACAGAAATGAAATGCATGCCTCCAGCAACGAAAATCTATCTACAGCTGTTTGATTTTGAACAGCAAGAGTTCATTGTCGAATCTACATTCACAGAGTTCAGAAAGCTTGCTACTTTACATAAATGTTTTCAGCAACAAAACAACAATATTTACATAAATGTTTTCAGCAAAAAGGATCAAAAAGAAGAAGAGGAGGATGACCACCACCACCTCAGAAACTTTTATTAAGAACACAAATCACAAGTACAAACACAACATATGTAACAGCATTCATGGGTTTTTTTTTTATCAGGAAAAACAAAATGCAACAAACATATAGCAAACAAGAGATGACCAAATTCCGATTAGCAGAAACCTGGATCTATTGCTGATTAGTAAGTAGTCCTAATTACTAAGCAGCCATAATCACAGGCTTAAGCTTATTCTTCCATATCTCCGTAAAGCATCCAGCATCACCCCCAGTCCTCTTAGCCTCCACAACAAATAAAGTATCGGTTAACAGGTAAACCTCGACCGATATCATCAGGTTACCATTTTGCCCTTCCATCTCCAACCCCCATTCTTTCCTTCTCTTCACCCTCAACCTCTCCTCCTTTGCGAACTCCTCAACCTTCTTCATCAAATTCTCTGGCGACTCGGTCGACACAAATCTTTTTCCGTCATCAACCACATTATATGAATCATCAAACAGCCCTGATAGGTTCAAACCGGAGGAGAAAGATATGATATCGAAGGCATTCAAGCTTGTAGAAGCTGAATTCTCGTCTTTTTTCTCATCAGTACCCTTGTAGAGATCCTCGTCGTAGAAATTAATTTCCTTATGCTTCCCTTTCTTGAACCAAGGATCCTTCAAAATCCCATCAATGGTGATCCTTGTCTCCGGATTCGTGTCAAGAAGCCGAGACAAGAATCGTTTCAAATCGGTGGACATCCATTTAGGACATCGAAATTCTCCTTTGTAAATTTTTTTATACATGTCCATCAAGTTTGGATCATTGAAAGGCAAAAAACCAGCTGTTAAGACAAAGAGAACAACCCCACTTGACCAGACATCAACCTTAGCACCATCATAACCTTTCTTCGCAAGAATCTCAGGAGCAACATAAGCAGGAGTTCCACAAAGCGTGTGCAAGAGCCCATCAGTTCGGATCTGATCTGTAACGGCACTTAGACCAAAATCTGAAACCTTCAGGCTCCCATTTTCATCAAGAAGCAAGTTTTCAGGTTTCAAATCACGATGAAATATTCCTCTAGAATGACAATAACCTACCGCAGAAATCAACTGATGAAAATATTTCCTGCTAAGATCCTCGCTAAATCTCCCTTTAGCAACCTTAGCAAACAATTCTCCACCTTTTACATACTCCATAACGAAATAAATCTTCGTCTTGGAAGCCATTACTTCTATCAGTTTCACAATATGGGGATGATTTAGCTTTCTCATGATGGAGATCTCCCGCTTGATGTTAGACATCAAGCTTGGGTTGGAGATCTTCTTCTTGTTGATAATCTTGATAGCGACACTTTTTCCTGTTTGAACATCACGAGCATGGTACACCTTCGCGAAGGCTCCACATCCGAGAAGCTTTCCAACCTCATACTTGCCAAACAAGGCATTTTCCGACACACTTTCGATCTCTGGCATGCAGTCTCTTCTTGATGATCGAACCAGCCTGCGTGCCGGCTCGATCAGACAAAACAAAACAAAACAATAAAAACAGCAACAACACGCTAAAAGGAATTAGCAACGATGGGCTTAAAGAGAGGCAAATTTAGCGGTGGTAGTCTTCGGGAGAAAATCGGAGGGAATGGTATTTAAGGGTTGATCTATGACTTTCTTTTTCTTTCCTTGGCTTTTGAGACGACATTGTTACAGTGTCTCTGGTTCCGCGTTATTGAGAAATTTAAGGGGTTTAGAAATTTGGTCAACGTACACGTGCTGAGGCTCTATTCGGTTGGAAGCTGGAGTGACTAATAGAACAGTGACACGTGGTGAACCAGTTCACCAAGAATCGACCCGCGGCACCACTGTAATGAGGGTGATTAATGAGAATTGAGAAGAGAGGGAGTTTAATTTGGTGGTTTGGTTTTTTTGATTAATATTTATTGTGGAAAATTAGTTTGGAAATTGTTTTGCTGAGATATTTGAAAAATTGGCAAATAAAGAATAAGTGTAAATGTTATTCCACTTTTTATTTGGCGATAATAGATTTGGTTGCCTTGTAAGAAAATTAATGCAAAGGATGTATTTCCATGGCATGGCTTTCAAATATATTAAATAATTGTGGCATTTAAAAAAAATGAAAGGTTAGGTAGAAAATTCAAACTTTGCTACCAACCCCTAGAATCCTCAATTAAAAAAAAAAAGAGGATTTAAGTCAAAACGCATGGTTCATGCTGCAAATTTATGTCTGCAATTCCTTGATTTCGTATTTCCTGTTTTAGAATGTTTGTAATCCTTGTAGATTCTTGTAAACACCTATTTAAAGGCTATGAACAATGGTAGAAGACATAATAAAATTTTGAATTTTCCTTTTGAGTGAAGTGTTTATTTGTTTTTTTTTTAATTTACGTTGGTAAATCTTACCTTTCGTTCTGTGTCAGATCTTACCTTCCGTCCTGTGTTAGATATACTTAATGTTTTTATTTATTTTTTTCCAAGAGAATAATTCGAAGTATTTAATTTTATAATCCAACATATAATTTATTGAACCTTTATTGCTTACATGAGAATTGAATTGGATAGAAACTACTTGTAATTGTTAAGGAATCATCTACCTCAAGTTTAAGTGAAGACTCATAATATGATTTATATTCTTGATACACTCAGTAAAGCTCTTGCTGAACTCACACATCACCTTGTGCTTAGTTTTTATCAAATAAAATAGAAGTGGTGAGATTAGAACTCGTGACTGCTGGGTCAATAAGACTCCGATACCATGTTAAGGAACCATCTCACATAAAAACTTAATGAGATCCTATAATATGATTTATATTATTTTCTAACAGTAATACATCAAACATTTCCTTGTGGTTTGTAGTTTTTTTATGTGGTTTTTAATAATTTAACATGATTATATATATATATATACTTTTTTATAAAAAAATTATGTAATACATTACCATACTCCCACTATATAGATGCTTCAAAACACAGACATGGTAGGCCCTCTCGTGGATCTACGGCTATGAGTTCACCTCAGGATTTTAAGAGTTGACCAAGAAGACAGGATGGCAGCAGGGACTCACAGCAATGACTACTCAAATCTGACAACAAATTGGCTAGCTAGTCGGGTCCTAATTAAAGAGGAACTTCAGTGCATTTTTGCCATTGCATTATGAATCAATTAACTAGATAATTATATTAATTATTTTGTGTTTAATACAAATTATATAAAGAAATTTTACACTTTATTTTTTTTATTTTCTAAATTGCTTAGAAACATGGGCAATAAAATGAAATGATAAAAATAGAGTAGAAATTTTAAAATCACATTCACAAATTGGGTAGTTAATATTTTAAAATGTGAACAGGTAGAAATTCCTACAAAAATCCAAATTTAAAATAAGAATTTTCTGTTTTTTTCATTTCAAAATGGAAACTCGGAATAATTTTACTTCATATAAATTTGAACGCCAATGGAGCAGCAACGCCGACAAAACATATCATTTTAATATATTTCTAAACAAAAAAAACACTTTAAAAAACAATCTCAACTACACTTTAAAAAATAAATATTTATATCTCTTTGGATATTTAGGGTCAAAAAAACATGTTGGACAGCGCTTCTGGCATTGTTATGACCACTGATTTTGGTCGGCATTAATTAATCACAATTTTTTATTTAACAAATAAAACTAAGTTTTCTTCGATCTGGACACAGCAAGCCTGTATGAATTTTTCAAGTCTTCGATTAATTAATCCTTGAACTCTTGTAATGATATTTAAGTTGAAACATGTATACACATGAATTTGTCTCGGACACCTTAATCTTAGTTGTTGCTTCATTTGAGTCTTTCAAATGTTTGATTTTTTCTTCAAAAATATTTTTTAATATATATAATTATCAAGCTAATTAATTGTTTTTTATTAGAGATGGTCGGTTAATGTTTGTATAGTTTTGAACCTCACAATGGCACCAATGGACATCTAGCTCATTGATAGTAGTCTTTTGATATCAATCAAAGATCATATGTCTAATATTTGTATTTATTTCGTCTCTAATGTACCATTCGTTCCCAGTCAATTTCATTTCATCGCAATTAGTTTTTTTTTTCAATTTAGTGCTTAACATATAATAAATTTCTAATTAGGTCCTTCTTTTTAAAATTATCGTAATCTTCGTCAAATACAATTTATTTTCTTATATTATCAAAGAAGAATTATGAATGTAGCATTCATATAATTGATACTGTGTTTATTAGAGTAAATATATAAATAGAAAAGAATTATCAATAATCCATAACAAGAAAAATGTCCTTCGGAATCATGGACAACATAGAAATGAACAAACAAGAAAAAAACAGCAGCCATGTTGTTTCTTGGAAGCTCACCATCGATCTCCATGTCTTTTTGCTTCCGTTTGGACGCTTTCATGTGAGTGTTCATGGGATCCCTGCGAGAAACTTCCTTGCACTTTCTTTTCATGCAAGCTCGCTAGAACATACACCCGGTCCCCTTGTACGGACTCTGGATTTTAGATTATCAAAGCATGCGTCGCGTGTGACGCTTTCAAAGTGAAAATATTGCTTTTGATTTTGATTGAATGGACATGAGATATATATTTTACATAATAATATAAATTATATTTTAGTATTTTATTTAACATCTTAAATTTTTAGATGATATAAAGTATTAGAGTATTGTTGACCTAATTGTCACAAGTTCGAATCTTAACATCTAATTCTATTTGATAAAAATCAAGCACAAGGTAATGTGGATTTATGCAAGTTTCAAGAGTAAATAGTTTTTACTTGAAGGGATGTGTTAGAAAATTATATAAATTATATTTTGAGACCTTACCTAACAGTTTAAGTTTTTAAATGAAATTATCTATTAACACAATATAAATGAGAAACAATGATGGAGTTATGGATTAAGTACTAGATTTTTCTTGGTCATCATTCAAGACAACATCAATAACTCGCCATTTGATATATGTCCATATTTTTGGACATCTATTCATGTACATAAATGCTGTGTTCAAATTACAGTTTGATTACTTCATTGCTAATTTCATAAGCAAAAAGAAAGGATCATGATGTAGAACAAATGGTGGATGAGTACATGTTGAAGAGAGACCATCATACATTCAAAGGCAAATGAATTCCAGTAGTTCGGGCATCAAAGTCAGAATGAGGCAAAACTCGACAATTGATGCTTAGCATTCGCAATACTTAAAGCTTGGTATTAATGCATACTCTTTAGCGATTCATAACTTTGATTTCAAGTCCAATCAACTCAATTCTAGCTTGCTCAAGATTTCTTGCAGTTTTAATTTCCGCAATTATCTTATTTTTTGCTATTTTTGATAATTTTAATAATTAGTCTTGTTTTCTTGTCTAACAAGGATTAGAGTCAGGGTTTTCGCTTTAAATATAAGTGTGAGTTTTTTAGCCAGATCATTCAGTTATTTAATAAAATTTCAAGGATTCTTAAGAAATTCTCTCGTTTTTGATGTTCTCTAGAATAATTTACGGAATATTGATGGGATCATTTTTTTTTTTGTATTTTCCGACCTAGGAGGAGAGAAAAGTTTTTTTATATTCTTTATCATGACAAGGAGGGCTATGAAATGAGATAGCTCATGGAGACGTGGGTGATTGATTATCAAAGACAAACTTATTTACGAACAGGATTTCATAATTTGATAACTCAAAGTTCATAGCGATGTTGCAATCAAGATTAGTCTTGGCTTGCCAATCTAGCATGGTTGGGTTGATTGAAAAGATTGGAGCTGTAAATCAAGAATCAGTATAGAATTTCATATCTTATATTAAGATTATCAAATTGATATTTTTAATAAAGTAGCTTTTTTTTTTCTAAAAAAAAATATTATAGCTCGGCTAACCAACCACATCATACCGTGATGGGTGTTGGTTCCAACTGGGTTCGGGCCTTTTCCCTTAAGAAAGGTGGAGACCCAAACCTGCCAGTGTAGGCTCTCCTTGTGGGTTGGACACCGACCCTGAATTGCTCAGCAATTGTGATAGATAAAGAAGATCAGCCCCAGTTCTATCTCTCTTTAAACTTTCAATTATTTCAAAGTTCCACCAGACGAACATGATGAAGATAATCTGAAGGGTCTGGGCCAATGTTATATCTAGCCATGACCTCCATGATCTGTTTTGTACTTGTATCAGCAAGTGCTAAAATCATATCCTTTACATTATATATATATATATAGATATAGATATAGATATAGATATAGATCATGAACAATTTCCACAGTAGAATTTATAATTAGCGAGCAATAATCTTGCCCCATGCAGTCAACATATAAGCAAGTAATTTCGTCAACCGGGGTACTTTTCTTCTCTTTCTTCTTCTTTTTCTTTCAAAAAAACTTAAAAGACCTAGGCAATAGCATGATTCATATCATCATGGCATGTACAACTTGTTCCCACATTTGCACCTCCAAGCTTCGGGGTAATACTCGGCGGTCACCGGAGTCCCTGGCGGCACGGGCACATGCACCGGCTTGCATGGGGTGCACTTGCCACACTTTGATTTGCACCGTGGTGGGGATGACCCTGGGCCACTCAAAAACCTCCTTGCCATGCTCAAAGAAACCTCCATCTGGCCCTCATAACCTCTTGTTTTCTCAAACTCCTATTAAAATATCATAACCCATTAAACAATACAATAATCATTACGACTTTCATGCAAGAAAATGAATCCATCAATATTGCACCAATCAAGCGCATAGCACACAAAAAAATTTGTGCACAATAATTGACCAGGAAATTTAGGTTAGGTAACTAGGTTAGCTCAGTTTGCCACTTGTGAATGATCCTTACATGTGCTACCGTGCGCAAAATGAACAGCACAAGAGGACGAGGAGAGTAGCTCACGAGAGGTCATTGATAGATGGGACATTGATTTTAGAGTACATGGACATGGTTCCGGCTAAACCGCTAAGCACCGGTGGCGCAAGTTACTTAGATTCATGGAAAACAACACAAGAAATGTTAGGCAGCAAGGAAAAATAATTTTCGGGCTGGCTAACGTGCGCCGGATTGAATGGTAAGCACAAAAGGGACCCCTAGTACAGTCCTTTCACTGTACTGTGCTGCTAATAAACCCTAATCATATGTCTGATGGTTCCATTGGATCAGCAGGTTACAAGATCAGAACTTTTTTCTTCTTCTTCTTCTTTTCATTTCGATCGTAAATAGAGGATTAGGGTTTATTCTGTTCAGAAAGAAGAAAAAGAGACAGGACTTGATTCTTCACCCTAATGAAGGGGACAAAGGAAAATATAGAGGACTAGTAACATAAAAGAAAATGTAATTAATTACTGAGATATTCTTTTTAATTTGTGATCATATGGGAAACTTCTTTTTAATTTAATGAAATTGTTTGACGCACTGATAGCATTATTAATGAAAACTCTAGCTAGCAGCCAGGTAAGATGCAAGGGACCAATTAATTTTCTCCAAACTCACCTGAAAATAAAAATTAAGAGCTTTCCCAGATAATGGGCACCTGACGATGCCTGCACGAAAGTTAATTACATCATCTTAGTACATAAATGGAATTAGTGGGAGTAAAAACAATTACGAGCATGGAGAAAATACTGGAGATGGGCATTTCGTATTCCTTAATTGCAACAAGCCAGTGGAAGTGAAGTGATGATGGTTACCATTAAAGCGTAAAGAAAAGTACCTGAGAGAGAGAGAGAGAATCAGAGCTTACCTAGACATGTAGTGTTGGAAGAGATGGTGCTGATGAGTGCAAGAAATGACAGGAAGAAGAAGATGGTGAGAGAGAGACATTGACAGAGAGAGGGTTCCTTGCTGAAGAAGATGAGTGATCTTCTGCTCTTCAACTCCATCAAAAAGCAGAAAGAAATAGAAAGCTAGCTAGCACTAAAAATTCCCTTCAAGAAGACAAATATACCAAGCAGCTAGCCAGCCAGCCAGCCAGCCAGCTGATATATAGGGATCAGATTGAGTGAGCGGGGGGAGTCCGGCTTTAAACTTTCTTTCTTTGTCTTCTTTGAGATTTGGATTCGTAACAAATATTGGAGTTGAATAGTAAGAGAAACAGATTACCTACCACCTTATCCTTCCTGTTAGAGTAACCCAACATCCACTCTTTCTGTCCTTCTCCATGTCTCTGTCTCTCAAGAATCTTGGTATGGCGAGTAGCAGTGCTCGTAGGTGAGTGGGTGTTTGTGTGTGTTAGTGGAGGTGGTTGCGATGGAAATATAAGTGGAAAAAGGGAGAGTTTTGGAAAGAAAGTATTGATTTGTGAGAGAGATAAAGGGAGGGTGAATCTGAGTTATTTGGATAATGGGTTCCTAAGCTTTGCCATGTTTGAGTCTTGGATTCTCTTTGCAGGCTTTCTTCACTGTCTTTCCATGTTTTCCAGACCAGGCAAAGAAAATTGCAAGAAAAAACAACAAATAAACACACACACTATTCAGCACTCACCGCTCCCTATGCCTACGGCTAGCGCCTGCCACACACCACTCTCTACTCTCCTTTTCCAATTGACCCTCGACACCTCATGTTTGCTGGCTTGCTTGTATTTTTTAAAAAACAATTATTTAAAAGTATATTAAAATAATATTTAAAAACAATTATATATATATATATATAATATGGAATTCGAATTTTCTTTCTTCCATTATTAGTTTGACCTGAAAGATGAAGATGGTTGAATTATTATATCCAACAACAATCAATGAGGACTTAACTGTTATGGAATTTAAAACACAAAGGACTTGAGTTTTCTGTGGGCGGAAGGACTTTGGTCGGTTGTCTTTGAAGTTTGATGTATTATAAGGATGTGTTTTTCATTATGTTTTAAAAAATAATTAAAGTTAAATATATATATATTTTTAGATCATTTTAATATATTAATATTAAAAATAATTTTTTAAAAATAAAAATAAAAAACACTTTCAACCACAATATCAAAGAATTACTAACACCTAAAATTTCTATTCAAATTTATTACATTGAAGACAAACGGCACATGTTGTCTGGCTTAGCATGTGGTTCAATTCTTTTTTTTTTATAACCGGTTTGCACAACTAAATTTTGGGGTGACAAGCTTGACTAATAAAATTTAAATCTAGGATGAGAAGAAAAAAGAAACTCTTTTACCACTAGGCACTATTTGGATCAATTCTTGACATTATTTAAGGGGGTGTTGAAAAATATAGGAAAAATTCCAACTTTATATTAAAATATATTATTTTTATTCAAAAAATAAACTAGTTTTTCAGGTATTTAAATTAAAGTTGAACTTTATATATATATATAAATATATTAAAATTTCCCACATTTTTTCAATATAAATTCGTCATGGAGAAAATATGAACAATATGATCAATTTTACTGCCTTATGCAATGAATTTACCTGATGGATTCATTCCTTAGGCAAGGACTTGAAAACAAAGTGTATAAGACACCCGAGGAATTGTTCATACATGCTCGCTCGGTGATGGACTACATCCGTAGGGATGTTTGGGAGTGCTTTTGAACAAATTTGTATTTATTTTATTTTATTCTTAAGTTTAAACTAACAAAATTTAATGTTTTTAAATAATTTTGAAGTGATGATACTAAAAATAATTTTTTTAAAAAAAAATAATATATTTTTTAATGAAAAATATTTTTAAAAATAACATTATCGAGAGCCCATGCTCCTAGTCATCTTTCAATTTTCCTCATGGAGGTTTTTAGGTTTTCTAAAACAAACACGAACTTTTATAATATAGTAATAATTAAACACCCCAAGTAGAACAAAAATGATACGTTATCCTGTAATTTTATTTTAAGAGCATAAATTCATTCCAAAACTTAATTAGAGACAAATTTATTTTATGCCTCCATCTACATACTTTTTATATCATTTTTATATTTCTTGTTTTTTTAATGACCGGGATGTCCGGGCCAGCTTGCGCGCACCACAACTAATCTCCGGGCTCACTGAACATCCTGCAAGCCCAATGAGCAGGTAAGACACCGCGGGGGTAACAGACGTATCGACAAAATTTGAACCTGGAATGGGAGAAAAACAAGTTACTTCCGACTACCAGGCATAAATTTTTTTATATTTCTTGTTTGTATAGTAAGAAACTAACCAAACACCAAAAAATATTCCCATTCACCAAAACTATTTATATATCCCTCATCCACACTAAAAGGGTGGCAATCAATCAATCAATTATGTGAAGATATAATATTTAATTATTATTATTATTATTATTATTATTATCAAGAAAGGGCGATGAACTGGCTGCATCCAAACATCACAATCCATGTGTTTATTCTCCTGGACCCTTTGTGTCCATAACATTGAACAGCTAGGTTGTGGCAAGCGTGCATGCGTGGGTGTAGAAGATGTGGATCGATGTGGAGAAAAAGAAAAGTCTCCTGGAGTATAACCTGTTCCTATGCTTTTGTTCACATCTAAGCCTCTCTGATATGCCCTTCCAAATATTGCACCTAGGTTCTTGCTCCCCGTGCATGGAGATTGAAGCAGCACTGTTGACTTCTTTTCCTAGCTCGCCATTATGATATTCCTAGTTTTTGAAGATATTACTGCACTTTGATTTCATGCGATTCTGAAATATCTTGAGAAAATAACAGGTTAGAAGAAAGATTTATTTTGGAGCTCTTAGTGGAGATCACGCGGCGTAAAACACAAAAAGAATATGACCCGCGTTAATATTCTGTAAATTACTCTGAAATTCACTAGAAACGACAGAAACTCTAAAGAAAATTCGATTTTTATTTAATTCCGCACAAGTATATTTAAATCCAAAAATCTAACTCTAATTCTTGATGGACAAGAAAACGGGACTAATTAATATCAAAAATAGCAAAACTGAAATAATTATGGAAATAAAAACTGCTAGAAATCATGAACAAGTTAAAATTGAAGGAAGTCAATTCGGACTTGAAAATCAAAAGTTATGGCTAAAATGAAACTTTCTTAAAATAACAAAACAACTATTTCGAGGCCTAAACGACGAAATTCAGCTAAAAAAAAGTAAGTTATAACAACCAAGCTTCTGATTATTGATGGTCTCGCCGAAACACATTAATTGTGTAAGTTTTGCGTCATTCCAATTTCGACATCTGGACTACTGGAAATCAATTACTCTTGAATTTAAGACATTCTCTCTTCAACATGTATGCATCTGCCATTTGTTCTAAACATGTTGTATATTTTCAAATACATACTCAGATATGATATTATATGAGGGTGTTTGGGAGGGCTTTTCAAAAGCACTTTTGAAAAAAATTGATTTTTTTTTTCATTTTAAATGAATATGTTTTGGTGTTTTTAGATCATTTTGATGTGCCATGTCAAAAATAATTTTTTAAAAATAAAAAAAATATTATTTTGATATATTTCATTCCTATAGTTTATTTTGATATATGCATGGAGTAGCTAGTATGGTCCTGGCTATAAATTTTCTATCACAACTGCTTGAAAACCCAAATTGACCGTTCCCCCTCCAAAACCTAGGGTTCGATAATAATATGGGAAATGTGAGGATGACATGTGAAGACAATTATTCATCCTGACACACCCATCTCCATTATTAAACTTCAATAAAGCTGATGTTCTCTATATTGTTCGCTGTGATCAATTTGGAAATTTCCTGGGTCCACAAATTGAAGGCCTGTAAAATGTTTTCTCTCTCGACAAGCCATTGGTAGTGACAGTGATCTTTCATGTCCATGGAAAACTACATTTATATATTCTTAAAATCCAGTACCAAACAGAAGAGAGGTCATCAGAAAAATAAGAGAAGATCTCCTAAGGACCTGATATAAATAGAGTGGTCCATCTTAGTTCTAAACATGTGCAAAATTCTGTAAAGTAATTAAATTCCTGAAGTCTTGACCTGGGGGTGGTGAGATACAATCTTCCATAAATATATAGTTTGAATACGGATAACCTATCTGAAATTCAATTTTAATAGGAAAAGGAAAATTCAATATTGGTGTCAGGATTAACTTACGCACATCTCGATTGATTTTACGAGTTTTTAAATTAGTAATTACATGATCTGAACTTGAGACCACAAGATAACACTTGCAGTTCCCATCCCTTTCATGTATTCTCGTCTCTGATGTATATTTTCATGTCTCCTTCAAGCTTATATCCAACATATTCGTTTCATGCATGTGAGAGATGAAGAAGGTTTTCCCCTGATGGATTCTGATATCATGGTGGATTCAGTGGATGAGATTTCGAAAGAATGGAGACAGATGAAATGCAGGTGGTCCAGCTCTTAAAACTTTTCAGCAGATCATGATTTTTTATTATCATTTATTGTGAAAACCTGCTGGAAAGGCATCAGGGTTTTGCATGGCAGGAGGTAACCCTGCCCTACATGTCTCTTGCTGCAGTACTACTTCAATGGCTACGATCCAGTCTGATAAATTAATTGTATTCTCTCGGGATGCTTAAAGCTTCTGACACTGAGAGTGTTTAGAAGAAGAAAAACTCCAAGCAAGAAAAGAAACAAGCGTGCTGTTAATAATTGTTAGCCTTTTATCAGCCAGCAGTGCCCTTCCTTGGTTTGCTTGCGCAATTGTCTCACGGTTGTTTCTTCTCTGGGCTAACTATAATATTAGCCCTTTATGTTTTATGGTTATTTCAAATCAGTCCCTAAAGTATAGATACTTTCAATTCTACCACCTAATAGATTACCGGTGAATAGTAATTGAGAGCTGTTCAGGGGTTATCAGATTGTCCTCAATGACCCTAGTGTCATATGGCTTGTAAATTCGGCCTAGCTCGACGTCACCTTTTATTTGTTTATCTAATTTTATCTGCATATATTCGGATTGTGATTTGTATTTTCAATTCTTTATTACTTAATTATATGATAAATGTTCGTTAGGATTTATTATACTTCTAATCTAAGTGTCTATTTGAGAAAAATGTAGTGGTTTCTGCCTTCTGATACTCTTAAGAAAGATATTTTCCATGAAAAAAAATTAAATTGATTTTTCAATCTGTTTTTTATAATTTTAGATATTATTTTATTATATTTTTAAGCAAAAAATATTTATAAAAATAGAAGCTATTACTATCACAAATAGTGACTATAAAAAAATGATTTGTATTTGCTTAAAATTATTATTTTTAATATTTTTGGATTGTTTTGATGTGTTGATGTTAAAAATATTTTTTTAAAATAAAAATATATTATTGTTATATATTTTGAAAAGAAAAACACTTCAAAAACATAATTGTTATCCCACTTTGAAACCCGCATAAGTCATTTGATTTGATTTTTTAAGGATGGGAATAACAATTTCATTTGTTAATTTTAGTTAAAAATGACCAAAAAGTTTTTAAAAATTTAAAAGGCTCTAACATGGATGTAAGAAGACTAAGCTTTATCTCAAACAAGACTCGAACTTACAGAAAAGAGTGTCCAAGTGGGATGGTGTAACTGCAGTAATAGTTAGTTTGTGTACCTTTTTAAAACAGACAAAATAATTGGAGGACTGATTTGTAGAACCAAAACCCTCCTTTTCACTCGCATGATCATGGAGCAATAACAGCGTGTTAAAAGAATTCAAACACTGGAAACACTGCGGGAGGTGAACAGGTTTCCGCTCCATTTCCCCAAAAATATACAGAAAAATATTTGAAAGTTGAAACCCTCACGTTCACAGATGACAAAGCCAAAATAAAGACTCTTTCTTTCGCTCCTTCCTAACAAACGCTGCATTGCATTTGAGTGAATGCCATTTTCAGCACTCCTATCGATGCATTTACTTTGAATCCCATCACCATTTTTTCTTTTTAAGATCAGAGACAAAGACACCCCGATACCTAGCTGTTGCGTCAGCAACTTCAGTTTCCTGTTTTGTTTTGTGTATCTTTGATGTTAGAATGTGGTTCTTTTGAGCTCGAAGTTTAAATCTTAGGCTGTTGTTTGATGATATTGATCATAGTTTCTTGTTCTTGAACGTCTTTGATTTGGGTTTGAATAGAAGACAAGTAGTGGTTTGAAAAAAAAGTTTGAATCTTTTCTTTTCACTTTATACTACGCACTAATCATAGTTGTTAATATTTGTTTAATCAAGTATTAAAACCCCATCTCATTTCTTTAATATTCGGATGGTTCTAGCTGCTATACTACCAGGGTTTATGGCATCTGACCAGGAATCCTGGTTCTTTCTGGTGGTTGATATGCATTGAAAGACCCCATTTTTTTTATTTTGCTTAGTTTGGGAGATTAGTGTCTGGGAAAGTTGTTAAATCCAATAAATCTTCATCATTACTAGATCTGATTTACTTTGGGGTTTTAGTTTCTTCGAGGAATGGAGCATGTTACCAATAAACTCTCTAAACCCTCTTCAAATATATCTGAGATGGTATCTAAATTTGCAAAAGTTTGCAAATTGAGATCCATTGGTGTCTTCTCCAATGACCACCACTATCAACACAACCTCATTGGCAACAATGATGGCTTATCGATGGGTGAAGATAGTAGTGGTGCCACTGAGGAAACAGAATCTAATGGCGAGAAAATCCATCCACAACCTGTTGTAATCCCAATGAAAAGCAACATGTATGTTGACAAGGATATTGCAGAGCTATTTGACACGGTCTCAGCCTTGAAATTAGCTTATGTTCAGCTTCAGGAAGCACATATTCCCTATGATCCGGATAATATTGTGTCTGCCGATGAACTTGTCGTGGCTCAGCTTGAAGCACTTTGTAAGTCCAAGAAGGCATTTAAGGAGAAGCAGTTTTCAAAAACCAAGCTTGACTCCTCAAGGTCTGACTCTCTGCGATCAGAAATTGATGTTATAGAGAGCCTGTTAGAGAAACTGAAGTCCCAAGATAGAGATAAAGCTGCTGAGATATTACGCCTGAGACAAGAACTCCATGATCTGGATTCAGGAAATGCGGTATTGGTTGAGAAGATTAAGGAGAAAAGTTTGGAGAGAAGGAATGTGAGGATTTTGAATGTTTCCATGTTTGAGGATACATTCAAACGAGCTTCGAAGGCCATTCATGACTTTGCGAGGCCAATAATTAGCTTGATGCAAGCTTCAGGCTGGGACTTAAACCTGGCAGCGGATTCGATTGAAAATGGGGTTGTTTATGGTAAAAGATCAGACAAGAAGTACGCATTTGAAGCCTACATTGCACGAAGAATGTTTAATGGGATGCCACTTAGATCCTATGATGTGGATGATGTTTTACGGTATGATGATCCTATTAGTTCCCTGATAGATAATCCAAAATCAGGATTTGCCAATTTCTGTAGGGAAAAGTACATGCTTGCTGTCCATCCCATGATGGAGATGTCTTTCTTTCGGAATTTAGACCAGAGGATGTTCATATTGAGTGGCAGGCATCCAAGGACTCCATTCTATCAAATATTTGCAAGAATGGCAAAGTGGGTTTGGATTCTTCAAGGAATCGCTACCTCAATTGATCCCAATGCACAGATGTTTTCTGTTCACAGGGGAAGCGAATTCTCGGATGTTTACTTGGAACCTGTTCAAGAGGAAGGTGTGGTTGTGTCTAAGGGAGAACAATCTAACTTGAAAGTTGAGTTTATGGTCATGCCAGGGTTCAGAATTGGAAGCACATTGGTGAAGTCTCGGGCTTATCTTTCAGAAGCGAAACAGCCTGCCGGAGCATAATAGAATGAGATGCTGCGATTGGCTAGCGGGTAACTTACCAAAGCTAATCATGCTTTTTGTTTTGATGGCATCAATATTTAGGTTAAGTTAGTTGAGAATATTATAGCTAGTGAAATGGGGTAGCAGTAACGCCCAGAATCTCAGTACCTGTACTTCTCAGTTCTTTTTGGTACATCTACATATGCTGCAAGCTGCAAGAACATTATTGAATGCTTCTCCTTGAACTGTAAATAGAATTCTACTAGCTAATTCTAACATTTCTGCTAAGTGATGCCATTATATTCGGTAGTTTCCTTGTTTCTCATTATGAATTTAATGGATATTAGAGTTTAGATAGTATATTTGGTCTATTATAATTCTAACATAGAGGTGCATAGAGCTCTATTTCTTCATTTTCCTATTGTGTTGAAGCATCCTCTAATTTCACCTCACTCCCTTTGCTTGATTTGCCTCCTAACACCAAGAGAAAACGATATACAACAATGGGATTTATTCCTTTCATTATCTACTCGCATTACAAAGATCAGTCAACATAGAAACCTGACAGGGATTGTCTCTGAAGATGCAGAGGAACAGCAATTCTAGTTGCAGAATCATTTGGGAGAGTTGGGACTGACAACGTCGGTGTTTTCAACATCAGGAGAGAACAAGTCCTTGCATAGCTCTCCGTAGAACCTGCAGACCAAACCAACGAAGACAGGACACTTGAGGTTTTTCCAGCAATACAGGAGCTCTTCCACATCCGCTAAATCCCTTACTTTTCCCTCTTCAATCATCATCTCCACCAAATAGTTCTCGAAACTTCTGCATGCATCTTCTACATCCTCGTCACCAAAGGTCTGCCTTTTTGTGGCCAAACTGGCCTTGACATAAGCTGGTGTAAGAGGAGATGGAAAAGGCATTCTCTCACGCTCCGCTTCAGAGACGCTCCTAAGTTCTGCAACTCTGTTCATCTTTCTTGACTTCCAAAAAGAACGAAAAAATTATAAATTCAACCCTTTGGAGAAGCCTTTCTGGGTTTTTTTTGCTATGACAACGAAGTCGAAGATCTCTTATAAAGACATGCCTTTTGATCCTGAATCTGAAATGTAGTGGTAGTTTCTTGCATGGACTGAAAATCTTGGATCTGAAGACAACTAATGCTTTCATTTTCATATGTAATGATTGATATCAGAGTGGGGTTGAAGAAATGGAGCAGAATGGTGTCTTTTTATTGCTTCTAGCTAGTTTAAGGAATGAGCTAGTGAAGACATTGTTTCTCCACTAACGGTTGGTGTACCAGAGGGAGAGAGAGTTTGTTGAAGATGAGAGGTTAGTGAGGCCCTTCGTGCTTCTCCCTGCAATAGGAGGGTTCGTGTCCTGAAGGAGAAAAGTGGCACGGACCTGAGATAAAAAATATTGAAAATCAAAATAAAAAACTAAAAAATATTGAAAATCAAATACAAAGCAACTCGAGTTAACTTGACTAACTCGTAACCTGAGATAACCCCAAAAGAAGGGAAGAGAAATGATTAGAAAACTCAAGATCTAATAACTAAAATTAAAAAATAATTACAATATCAAAGTTAAAACAAGTTAATAATCAAAATCAGGAACTCTAGTAATGAGACTAAGATGACACTGTAGAAGAGAAAAGATCTTGAAAAAAAATAATTCTTAACCATAAAAAAACTTTCAGGAATCAAAACAATAAGGATTAAATCTAATATAAAAACTAATGAAAAATAATAATGAGGGACTTCATTGAAAGGACTGTGAATATAAAAATAAAATTACACAAAATTCCTCTTATCCATTCATTTTTTTCCCTTTCTTTTACGAGTATCTATGTAATTCAATTGTGAAGAAAAATCTAAACTACTAGCCAGGCAAAACGATTGTATAAAAGAAAAGCAAAATAATAATTATAGCATGTAAATGTAAATTACCTCACATTCTATTCTTATATATAATGGTTTGGAAAGCTAAAAGCTAAAGTCGAAGACAAACTTGTCCTTGGCGGCTGGTTTTCTCTTTGGACTAAAGTCTAGCTCCTATAAAGCCCTAAAACCTTTCACATTGAGACTTCAATTGCTTCCACAAAACCCATCTTCAATCTGGGCTGTTCTTATTCTGGTTTCATTCAGAGTAATTCATTCTAGTATAGCAAGGAGACCACCTTTTCTTATCTTGTCTTGGCCTCGGAGTCCAGAAATAGTTTGGATGGATTGGAACACAGATGAGAATAGTTGTTGGACACTAGCTTTACAGTTGCTGCTCTGACAATGGATGTCGAAGTGGGAGCGCAATCAGCATCTCTTACCAAAAAAACCATTTGTTGAGTGCTTGCATGCCATTCATATCCAGTCCCTTGTAAAGATCAGAATGAGAAATTCATCTTTACGGTTTTTTTCCCCTCAAGAACTCGATTTCTCTCTTCACATCGGCATTGAGTGTTGTGAACTTGCTTAAGGTTCCAACAATTTTTCAGAAGGCTGATGAAATAACTGTTGTGATCCTTAACATACATGATTCCTAAATTATTCAGCTCTAGATTCTACCTGTCTAGTGCTATTCTAACTCTTTGATCACAAATTATTGCCAACTGTATTTGGTCCTCAGTAGCACAGCCTAGTTTCTAAACTCAGTGGCCGGAATCACGGGTGCCCCAAACAAATAATTACCTGGCCAGCATGTGATTTACCTCCCTTTTCGCCAATTTCTGTATAGGAATCCATCAGTATGAAGGAATGCAGTTTCATCTTGAGCTGGGAAAAGAGAAGTGACAAGCTAGGGTGTGCTACTGGGGACCAGAAGCTGAATGTGCAGCAGCACTAGGCATGTGGGGCATTGTGACATTAAGCAGTTGAAAAGGCTCGGAATATCATCATTTGTGAAACATGAAATTATGCGAAAGAACAGGGCACTTAGGAGACATATGGGCCTTGATTAATGCTGAAGTCATCATTACTCTCTCTTAACCCTTGATTTGGCTAAGCAAAAGATGAGGCCCCAGATGAGGTGTTTCCACAAAAGACTAAACTTTTAGCCAATGTTTTCAGGCCCTCGGTTTCTTGTAGGAAAGTTGGATTTAAGAGATCATTATGCATAACGAATCCTGATCATGTTTGTCCAATCCATGAACAAAAAAATAATCTGATCTGTAATTCTGTTAGTGGTTATGATGGAAGAGGAACACTCTTTGCTTTCATGCTGACCTTTTTTCCAGTGAGCCCACCCGTGTGTTCTTTACTTATAGCCTGAACTTTGCAAGCTCTTTATATCTTTTCAGTGATCGAAGAGAGGGAAAGGTAAACCAACTCAGAAGAATCTCATAGAGAGGAAGAAAAATGGGTAATTACAGGTTTAGATTATCAGACATGATACCAAATGCCTGGTTTTACAAGCTCAAGGACATGAGCAAGAGCAGAAAGCATCACACCTCTCGGGCTTTCAAGAAAAAACCACCTCCAGGAACTGTAACTTCACAAAAACCCAACATTTCTCATCAAAGATACTCTTATTACTTCACCACAGAGCCCGAAAGAGCAGAGAAGTTAGGTTACTATTCACCTTCAAATCCAAAAGCCTCGGATACTCATTTCCCTGATCCACCAAGAAAATCATCCAATAGAAGAAGCAAAAGAAAAACCATTTACAAGCCTTCTCCAAAACTGGTGTCCACATTCTCTGCTGATTGTAGATGTCGCGTTACAGTTAACTCAAACCTGACCAGGTTTGTTCCAGGTGATTCACCTGACTGCTCCAGCTCTCCTGTTGAGAGCTCTTATGATGAGCCCGGCTTCCTATCAGAATCTGATGAAGATGATGGTTTTCTCGTCCCTGATTCAATTGATCATCATTTAGCCTCCTGGTCTAGCTCTTGTAACTGTAATGTTAGCTCTTCAACCACTGACATTATCATTGACATGAATGAAGAATCCTATGAAAGGAAAATCAAGGAGGTTGAAGGGTTTGGAAGGATCCCTGAGCTTCCTCCTATACTGACCAGGCCTGAAAGATTCAACGACTATGAAGTTACTAAGTTCAGAAGAAGTTCATCCAAACTGGAGGAGGTCAAAGCACGTAGGTCTCTCTCTGTCAAGATTGTTAAAGAGGAAAGCATTAGGACTCATAAAGAGAAAAAGGTGAATCCTCCTACAAGAAAGTCCTCGGTGAACTCAGCAGGGATAAAACTCCGAGCAAATACTCCAAGAATCGCAAGCAGGAAAATCCAGGGCTGTGCTCGAAAAAGTGTGCCATTGTCGAGAAACAAGACCCTTTCAGAGAGCTTTGCGGTGGTTAAGTTCTCGGTTGATCCACAGAGAGACTTCAAGGATTCGATGGTGGAGATGATTGTGGAGAACAATATCCGAGGTTCAAAAGATTTGGAAGACCTTCTTGCTTGTTACCTTTCTCTCAATTCAAAAGAATACCATGATATCATTGTCAAGGCATTTGAGAAAATCTGGTTTGACATGACTGACCTTCACCTCTAATTGTAAACCCTTGTTAGATAATCAGAGGTATGAATAATATGATCCTGTAAATGCACGTTTTTTCATTAAAATTTCTGTTCCCTGCTCAGAATTGTTGGTTTAATCATGGATAATTTCTTCAATATGTAGTTGATCTTTAAAGAATTTATACCAGGACAATGGACGTACAGAATCTTTGATTCCTTCCCAATTCACAGCTACCAAGTCCAGGCAAAACCTTCAAGTTCTCGAATGACAATAAAACCTGAGTTCTGTTCCAGTCAGAGTAAACTAAAAAGAAAATTTTGAAATATCACAACCTGCTCTTGTTGATACCCTATTTTCTGAAGAAAACAATGAGTTGAAATGCAAGCTTGTGAATCATGATGAAGGACAAAGTGAGCATGGGTAATGTTATGATTGCCATCTGCATGAGCTTTTGAGCTTGAGACATGGTGGAAGTAAATGTTGACTTTGAATAGACAAGGCTTTTTTTTTTTTTTTTTCCTGCATTTGAGAAATCTATCCCTGTAAAACTAAAACGTAACCTTGGTTCTCCTTAACATTATGAATTGACAAGACTTGCTCATGCATGGACAACAACATTAGACAAGATTACTTGAGTGAGATCAATTTGTATTTGGAAAAGAATGCCTTAATAATTAATTTGAGCAAAACCTTTATCATGCAACTAAACATAATTAACATCATTGACTTGATTGCTAACATTCACATAGATTAACGTTGTAATTAATTTGCAACTGTGACAACTACTCCTAGGTTATTTGTTTGTGTGGTGTGATGTGATTTGTGTTTTACCCCAACTACGTTTTTGGTTAATCAACATATACACAGTTTTGTCCTAACTCTCTCTTTAAATCTTAAGAGAAAACTATAATTTATACCTTTTTTTTATTCTTATTTTTCAATTTGCAACAGTAAAAGGTACCGCAGTATCATTTTTTTTAGTTTCAATAGCTCTTTTATTAAAAAATATTTTTTTTTCTTTGCTTCAAATTCTGTGTTTTCAGATTATTCTGATATGTTATTGTAAAAAATAAATTCTAAAAAATAAAAAAAATTATTATTTTAATTGAAAACCAACCACCACCACAACATCAAAAGTCACACTTATATATTCCTTCTTTCAAATCTCCATTCTAGGCTTGCCATTGCTTTCCTACACAGGTCCAGATTGAAAGGATCATGTGCTGGTCTTTCGCTTGGGAAAAAGTTTAACCTAAGATTAGAATCCTATCACAGACAGGTAGTCTGGTGGCAATGTTGTTATAGAATGGAAGGACCGATATTCTCACTAATGCAACAATTATTGCAACTTCTTAGCAGAAAGTTGCTTCATAGGCAACTTAAGGTAAAACAGGACCACCAGTTTTTCACCCCTGCAATTTCTTATGTTACCTTTCGTAGGTACAGGATAGACAGTTTGGTGACAAGTTCCTGTCCCTTTGTTTTTTTGGTTGTTCTGCTGAAATTGGTGGTTCTTGGAAATGTAGAGTTGCTACATGAGGTTGGTTTGGGGTTGGAGGCCAGCTGGTTGATTCATATGCAGATTGCCGAAGATTTTTAAGTTTTGAAAACATCATGAAATGCAAAATTTAGCTTCATCTTTCTCTGTAGATTGATCTAAAATCTGGAAGAAGGGAAGGCAGGAATAGTTTGCTATTATGATCGGGAGATAAGCTATTGAACTTAGGCCAGAGTAATAGTTGCAGTGTAAACTGTGAGATTGAATACTAAAAAGTAAATCACTAATTTCCATCGCATGTTCTTTCTGAAACAACGTAAGAGCAACCAAAAAAAAAATTGTGTAGATAAGAGTTATGAGAAGATCTCTAATTTAAAATTTTATTACAGAATATTTTTTATATTATTATTAAAACTCTGTATTGTAGTTCTTGGAGGTTGTTTATATACAGGGAAAGACGTCATAAACAAAGTTATGAAAACAAAAGGTGTTACAAAACATTAGTAGCCATCAATGGTTAATTCTAAACCATACCCTTTATCACATCAGTTTGATTCCACAAACTTCTTCTCTTCCTTCTTCAAACTGTTTGAAATATTATGATTTCAATTAAAGAATCAGCGAGGATGGTTTTCCTTTTACTTGACTCGTCATTACATGCATAAGCTTACTCTATTTCTTTATCATTTACTATTTTATCATAAGTTTTATTATATAAATATTTGATGAAAGTTTTTTTTTTCTTTCCAATATGAGATAAAGAGTTATATATACGTTTTGTACTCAAAAAGGTTAGATGATGTGTTTTACAATATAGGATAAAGACTTTTAAAATAGTTTTTTTTACAATAACTTTAAAAACAAAAATATCAATTTTTAAAATTATTTTTACTTGGAAATTTATTAAAACAATATTTTTTATTCTTAAGAATTAATTTTCAATATTATTATATCAAAAAGATGTGATCACATGAAAAAACATATCCACACTTAATGCCAGCAAGCAATCCATATGATTGAAACTGTTGTTGCTTTTAGTCCTAAAGTGAAGCTTCTACTTGCAGGCTTCCTGAAAAATTTTCATGTGGAGTTTTGCATGTGAAAAACTTGAAGCAAGACTTCATAAAAAGCAGAACTTGGAATATAAATGCATAATGTCTGCCCATGGCTGAAAGTAAAAAATAGCAGTAATACTTGTATTGCAGATACAGCTAGTTTCGCAGAGAACAAACACATGCCAGTACATATTTATACCGACTGTGAATCTAGCAATCTACCTTTCACCTGGGAATTTTCACACGGATGCCCAACAAAGCTTCCTCATCTAGTTGTTTGTACAGTTACCGCGTAAAAGGTAATCTAGATGGTACTGAAGCATGTTCTTGATAGCCCCATTCTGAAGGAAGAAGATCATCAAATCTCTTTATTCATCTGTGATACACACAGAGGCTAATTATCAAGTTCTCCTGCTCGAGGTTGATTGTGATGCCTTCTTGCAAACCTCGGCAGGTTTCTGAAAACCAACGTCTTCTACATCTCCTGCTGTCTTGGACAATCGTATCTTGTGAACCTCTTCCACCAATGATCGGTGTAGTAGCTGGCTACGAACATCTACCAGTGATCGGTTCCTTGTTAATCTACGACTGTCCATCATCCTTTTGCTTTTAGAGCTCGAGGCTCTGCTCTGTGATTCTAGGAAAACCCTGCAGTGGTTGTAGGCGTTTGTAGCAAGTTCCTGCCCAATATTAGAATTTGAGTTTTCCTGAGGACAGAATCTTGTTGAATTTTGAGTTCTTGGGATCACATGTTTATCTCTCCTTGTTGAGCTTAAATCAAACTTGTGCTCGTCGCCAGATATGTAGCTCAAGCAAGAATATGATCCTGAGTGTGAAGAGCTTTGAGAGCTGGTATCATCAAACAAATCATCTGCAGCAGCAATTGTTTCCAATTGATATTGTGATTTTGAAATTTTAACTTAAGCCCCGCCATGCATATTCTGCATTAACTAGTTATTCTATATGCCTACCTGAAACGGAACATGGGATACCTAGCTTGTTCTGTCTGTAGCTTTTTTAGAGAAGATAGAAATGGCATTTGACTCTAGCTTCTCAAAGGAAGATATGCATTTCCAATATTCTAAAAAGAAATCACTCTCTATAAAAGGGAGATATTCCTGCTTAATCTTGATTAGACAAACCAAAGCCAAGCAATCACTAACTGGTTTTTTGGTTAGGCTGGTACTGCATGGCTTAAATAGGAACCTAGAAGAGACCGAAACCACTAACATTTAGCTGTGATGCATCTTGGGAGACATACCTTGAAGACAGTGTGGCTTTAATCCTGATAGAGATGCAGGAGATGATGAACAAGAGGAGGAGGAGCAGAAAGGATGGTTATGCCCGTCATCTTCTTGGTAGTCAAATATATGGTGGGATTCAATATGAGGTAAGTCCCATTTCTTCCAATTCGGCACTAGGGCTGAAATAGCCCCGTCAATCATATCAGCAATTTCAAATGGTTCCCAGTCATCTATCTCAAGCTCCTTGACCATCTCCACTGCAACATCGATTGGTGTATCATGTAAAATGTCGAAAGGAAAGAATATGTTCCTGAGAGTTCCTGCAATAAAACAATGAAGGGAAAGCACCTGAGATAAATGCTGATCCACAAATATTGACCAGTTAACCGAGCCTATCAAGCCACATTGACATTAGGATGGCAACATCTATGTATATTTTTCATCTTCTTAGAAACAAACAAACAATTCCTGAAGAACAAATCTGCTAAAAGTTTGCATAAAAAGAGATAATTGGACCCTTACCATCTTCATTAGCAATTTGCACTTTTAGAAAGATAGTATCGTCTTCAGGGTTCAGCTTCCCTGTGATCGTCATGTCCGTCCTTGGGGGATGATGATCATTCAGCTGCAGTTTCTCCATTTCCCTGTCATTCAGAAATGGCTTCTGATTTCTGAACCTTGGAACATGTGACAGTTCAGCTTCACCAGATGCTAGAAATGGATCGAGCAGCAGCTCTTTCGCAGACAATCTCTTTGAAGCAGTTACTAAGCATTTTCCAATAAAACGCTGAGCTTCCAAGTCTTGAATCCGGTAGAACACTGCTGGTAACTTCCCCTGCATAACAAAAATAATATGCAGGTCATACTCTAGCTCATCAGAAATTATGAATCTTAATACGAAACCAGATTTTACCGATGTGACTTTCTTGTAAATTTGTGCTGGATTAGTGCATTCACTATAAGGGTATTGGCCTGTGAGCATCTCTAACACACACATGCCAAATGAGTAGACATCAACTAGTTCATTGTAATCCTCCTCGTACAGTTCTGGCGCCATGAATTCCGGGGTGCCTGGCGATGGTCACCAAACAGTAAGATAGTAATAGTCAGCAGAGACAGAAAAGACATTAATCCAGGGCTCTAAAGTAGGAAAAATGAGTACCTATGACACTGTGTGCTGATTGGGATCCCCGGAGAATTGCTGCAAGGCCTAGATCACCAATCTTGACCTGTCCAAGATGGCCATTGACAAAGATATTGTCACATTTTAGGTCTCGATGAATTACTGGAGGATCATGGCCATGTAGATACACGATGCCCTCCAAGATTTGTCGAGCCCATTTCTTGATAGCTCGGATGTTCACACGGTTATATTTTTTGCGGTATCTGCCAAATAGCAGATGTTATTGCATTATGGCACAAGAAACACCAGGTTAAAGTGATAATCTAGTTTGAATTGCGAAGGAAATTACTCTCTAAGAGTTCCTGAAGTGAACATTTCAGTGATGAAGTTAAAAGTCTTTCGATGAACATCAATCCAAGAGGTGTAAAATTTGATGATAGAGTCATGATTGAGGGTGCTGAGCAGATGAACTTCTGAGTAAAGCCTCTGCAAATCATCTGGTGAGCAAAGCACTTGATTGAGTTTGACCTGGTTCCATGCCACCTCTATTCCTAGGAATTCATCTATGGCCTTGTACACTGTTTTCATTGCTCCTTTGCCAAGAACTTCTTCAAACTATTCATGTAAGAGACAATCAGTTATTGTCATAAGTGATCGTTGTATGTTTTTCAGCAATCCCATTAATCAATTAATCAGCCAATCATTCTCAGAGAGAAACTACATCGAAATCTTGGATTAAACATATGTGCAAATCATCATCATCATCACCATTCATTATAGCTGTCTCTACTCTCTACCATCCACCAAATCATAGCTCAAAGTCTTTGAAATAAAAAAAATAAGTAATTATATTGATATTCAAGTCTTTTCACCAACTGGTTTATTAATAAATCATCAATTTCTGGGGATGACTAAAACCAAAATTAATATAACTTAAACAAAGATTAGGACAGTAACCTTTTTCTAACTAAAACAAAAGAAGGTCGACCTAATTAAAATATTGAGATTCCTGTGTTGACATTGTAAACATGTACGTGTGACAACTAACAACAATTCATAATTACTATGTGCAATCATGTTGAACCTCTTCAAACTACGCACGCTCACACACTTAGAATTGATGCTTGCATATTCCTACAACAAAAAAAACTATGTATTAAGACTAGTGGCTCTAAAACCTAGGTCTTAGGTACATAGAACTGGGAGGAATAGAGTACGACAACTTCACTTGATTTTTTGTGTTGTTTTTGTCCCATTTAAGGAACAATCTTATATATTACAATCCAATCCAGACCTGTTATGCCAATTACATCTGCTAGACATCAAAGGGATCCTGAATGGTGATTCATGGTAAGACTTGGTGAAGGTACAACTAGCTAGGAGACCTGTAACCTGCTAATCAATGCTACGAGAATCCAGGCAACTTGTACAAGTAAATTCAATAAGATAAGAGCAATAAAGGTGCATGGAGACAGCAAAAATATATGTAGAACAGGTGTGACGATGTAAGAGACTAAAACTTACCCGACCATACCGGCCTGTTGGATCAGTTTCAGCATAGCAATGATCAGCTTTGGTTTCATTGAAAGTATGCACTCCTTCAACCTGCTTTCTATACATTCTTATGATGTAGCCAAAACTTTTGGAAACTTTATGAAAATAAAAGGAAGAAAAGGATGAGAGTTGGGATTTTTTGACTGGCGTAGGAAGATATAGCTAGCTGACTAATTTTAAGCAAAAACTCGACGTGTCCTAAATCCGAGGCTTTCCTTCATGGTTTTCATAAGAGAAAACACGAAAGAGAAGCCAGAAGAGTCTTGAGCTGTCTATCCTTAGGATGATCCAAGCCATCTCTACAACCCCAGTGGAAAATAAGTCGTACTTGTTGGCAACCATTTGGAGTGTGGAAACAAAAAAACAAATAGTGGGTTGGGCTTAGAATTGACAAGAGAATATTGAGCCTATAGTGATGGAAAATGTTATTGTCTTGTCTTCTTGAGGTTGGAAAAGCAGATATACCTTGCGTAACTAGATTGATTTATCTATCAGTACTCAAAAGAGTTACTTGGGTTAATTCTTACACAAGAAAGTGATGGAATTCTGAATTTGAAGAACCTGTGGCCACGTTTTGTTGGAGACATTTGTGGATCATAAGGAAACCCCAAAAACGAACGAACTTATGAGAGAAAATTAAGCTTGGGAGCAGAGTTTGAAAGCTTGCCAAATGTTTTATAAGATACGGCTGTGATTGTAACTTCTTTGCAAGAGGTGCTGATTTTAAAGGCCCTGCGTTAGGACTTGGCCTTACTATTTCTTGTTTTATCAAGATGATAATTAAATGTTAATTATGTGAATAAATTATCAACTAATTAAATAAAAAAAATAAAAAGAAAGAAAGAAGATATGATGGGCAACAAATGACGTTTTTATATTGGTTTTTGTAGCTTCTTCGTGGCTGAGAATTGTGGAGGAGGAGGATTTCCTCCGCCTTATCATTGATTAGGACGTTAAGCTTGACTTCGACGCCACGACCATTGACATGACAGCACAACACACACCCATGATCTTTCAGCAACGCCTATGTTTACATTATCTGGTTGATGTTTTGTTTTTCGAAGAAAAGAAATCAAAAAATCTCGAGGTAAACCTCAAACAAGCACCCGGTTATCTAGGAGTTGTCAATTACGTCCTCGAACAACCCTTTTGGGTCTCCATTGAATTTCCAAAGATTCAGAAAATTCCCGATTAATAGCCCCGTTATGCATAAGAAATTATGTATCTCATATATATGTATATAGAAATAGATATTTTTCTATTTTTTTTATTAGTTGATGGGGATGTTTTCTCTAATATTTAGTTGATGATGTTTGACATTTTTCTTGAAAACTTATAGTGTTTGAAGGGGAAACTCGTTTTTGATGCTTAAGAATAAATAAATAAATAAATAAAAACACGATCTTTTTTCTTAATCTTATCCTATAGATTGTAACAAGTTTCAATCTTAAATTACTTAAACCAGTGCCAGGTTAGATTAGGAGCCACAGTCGTCACTACATGAATAATCTATAATAAAGTAATTACTCTTAATTTCCCTCTTATATATTCTAACTTGATGTTGATCATTAATAGTTACATAGACTTTTCAAAGATTAACTATTTGGCTCAATGCATGGAAATAAAATAGCTATAGATCGATCGATCGATGAATGATGCAGAAACAAAACTATCTGGCTCGATGCATGGTTACATCCATTAAAAGCATACACAAAATAGCTACATATCAACGATGAAGGGCGTAGAATAAAAAATATTTTAAAAAATAATTTTAATCACATTATCAAACATGTGATAAGTTACGTCAACTTAGAGGGACATGCCCACCATCTCATTTCACTATACTACTCAGTGTTGGATTGACAAAAGGCTATGGTCGTGGCCTCTCCTTCTGTAAATTTCACTTTTGATTCAATTGCAAGACAGAAAGATGGTCACCTTGCCACTTCCTAAAACTTGAATCATATCGTCTCTTTCTTGATGCTTTCCTTACTCGTGCATGGTGGACCTCCCTAGCTAGTTATTCCATGCCTCAATCATCATAGTATATCTTTTACTGTCTCGTCAATATTGTTGTCTTTGTCTCCTAATTATGTTTTAATTAAGATTTTGTTTGTAAATACCGCGTTTCAATTCGATTTTTTAAGGCCAAAAACATCTCTTAATTGTTTTTTATTTGGATTATAGATTAAAATGCCATGTACCATCTAAACAAATTGTAATAAAAATCTGTTTATTCTTGTATTTTAAATTTTTTTTTGATTTTTATATGTATTTTTAGCTCGTTTTGATGTTAAAAATATATTTAAAATAATAAAATAATATATATATTATTCTAATCTATTTTAAAATACAATTACTAATATAAAACTAATAATGTGATTGACCGCGTATCTCTGCCGCCGCCTCCTCTTTTCTTCACCATTTACCTTTTTTCTTTTTTGCTGTGGTGGTGACCCGAGAAGATGACTCGGGAAACACCTCATGTTCCGCATGCATATAAATAAATGGTTCATTATATATACATGCATGCTTTTGACCTCCACTCGCTCGGGTTGAGATTTTTAAGAAATTCACGACAAAATATCTTTTAATAAATGTATCAATATTATGATTTGCCTTCAATCCATTTAAGAAAAAAGGTTGCTCTTCATAAATAAGAAATAATTTTTACAAAATCATTAAAAATACTGTATTTATCTGTGGAAAAAAAAAACTTCTGTCCATGATGTCAACTCGCACGCGCAAATTGCTAGTGAACAATGGAAAAATGTTATGTGTGGAAATTGACAGGTTATGGCCAGGTAGCCATTAGCGAGTGACTTGGATTCATTCAAGAAAAGCACAGAACTCGTTAACTGTGGCCACCATGGACGTCTTTTCATTGTTTCATTTCCATGGCAGCTAGGGCAACATGGGGCCACAGCACAGTGACAGCTTCTCCCTCACTACAGAGCCCGCCACCAACAAGCTTGGTTCATCGATATGGGGTGGGTGGAGAGTTGATGGAGGGTTTGATTAGAACACGCAATTACTGAACACTCCATCATCAAGGTGTTATCCAGAATTTCTGAATCCATATTATCCATACAATGTGAGAATCACAGGTTATATTTTACAGGGGTAAAAAGAATTAACAAGAATCTAATAGGAGAGCCTGAATAGGAGCCATCAAATGAGAAGATTTTACACGAACTTGGTTGTGTTGGACCAAATGAGGTCGTGTTCATTTAACATTCAACAAATTAACATTGGACCACCTGTGGATTCTACAGGATCTTGATGGAAAATAAACTCAGAAGTAAAACATGTTTCTGGATACAAGTCCATCATGTGTCTAAACAGGCAAACAGTATGGTTGAGAATTGTCAGTCTGAACATCATAATGACACCAGGCTCTCAGGATTTTAACTGAAAATGTGGGAGATTTTCAGCACTCCCGAGGATTTAGCTCCACAATGCATACGTTCATGTGTTATGAGGGTCAAAAAAAGAAAACAAAAGAGAGCCGATTCAAAAGTCTCCTCAGTTGGAGGCCAAAACCTGTACTCAAATATCCACAAGCCTTCACTGCAATACTGAAATCTTTTATCATCAACAACCGGTATTCGGTGTTTCTATGCTCACTGAAAAGATATCTACACAAACCTCTTTTCTGTTAGACTACCTCCATATCCTACAAGCATTCTGATGGAAACATGAAATCTAAGCAAGCAAACAGCTGGTGATACACGCGCTCAGTGTCACAAGCCAGCAAGGTGGATGGAAAAAGGTCAATCTGTAAATTACAATGACCGCAACCTACAATCGGAAGGGCAAGAAGAAAAACAAAACAGAAGTCTTCACCCAATCTTGGATAGTCATTAGAATCTATAGCTACTCTCGCTGTCTTCAGTTAATCTATGTTTCACAAATCCTTCAATGAGAGAGGAGGAAAATCAACATCGTCTTTAAGATGATATTGCTGCAACAAAGCCCTAAAATCCAAATGATGAGGTATTAATATAGTACCCTTCTACAATATATAGATAGAGAGAGTGAAGAACCCTTAAGGCCTCATTTGTTTGCCGAAAAGTGCCGAAAAGTGGATTCGTTTTCCTTGAAAATAGAGTGCTTTCCAATGTTCAGTTGTATCATGATTTATTTTTATCAAATGTTTTTTGGTCTTTGGTTATAACACAATTTATATGATTTAATATATATGAATATACTTGTAATTTATTATTTTTTGATAATGTTATTGCTTAAAGTATTTTATTAATATATTATTGGTTAGATATAGATATAGATATATATATAGAGAGAGAGAGTAATGAAGTGTTGTACTGCTTTAGTTTACAAGTCCTCCATGAAAGAGTTTCCTGTTATTTCAAACCAGCGAAACACTTTCCTCCATCTAAAGTTCATGTTTTTCTTTTAATAGAAAGTTAATTTTGTTGGCTGGTTTTCCATAATGTCGTCAAACACGAGAAAGTAATGCAAGTGCTTTCTAGAAGAAGAAAAATCCATCAGACAAACAAGGCCTAAATTATCATCCTTTCTTTCTCATTTTCTACAAAAAGTAAAAACAAAAATAAAATATTGAAAGTTCATAGATTCTAAGGAAGACTATTTACCTTTCTTGCTCAGTTTCCAAAATTGAGTCAGGATCCTCAACCACTGAAGCGACAGGGCCTGTGGCTGAGGCCCCAGAGTCCGATGTCCCCAAATCCGATTTGGAAGGAAGCCCTTCTGGATGCTGAAGGCACTGAGATCCATAATCAGTTCTCATTGGTGCACGGGAGGAACCAGAGGCGTTGGAAGATCCCCATGCAGACTGGTAAGAGTGGTGAGCCTCTGGTGGCGTAGGCTTCCCGTTACCAAGAAGTGGGTACTCTACCTCCCAAAGATCATGGCCATGTCCAGATAAATTATTCTCCTGCAAAGTTGCAGGCATATCATTTCCATGGGCTTGTTTAAACGACTGGCCATGATTTGCTAGTGCCTGAGTCCTTCCTTTTCCCGAGTACAGCCTATCCCCCCTATTTGAGTGATAGCTCTGCAAAATCATAAGCAAAACTATGAGACCTGGAATTCAAAAGAAAAAGACAATGATGATAATTTTTTTTTTAAAAAAAAAAAACAGCATAAATGCCACAAAACCTAACAGTTAGTGAGGAAATACCATGTTGGGAATGTATGTTCCTGTTCCTCGTCGTTTCTTCTGTTCTTCAGAATTTGTAGCAGCTCTAAATGGTGCCACTGGGTTAACACAATAGAATCGCGTTCCATAAACATGGTTCATGTTTATTTGAGAATGACCATTCTGCTTCAGCAGTAGCGACTGTCGAACAGTTTCAGTTTCCCAACTATTCTTGTTCTCTGACTTAGGTGACATGGAAGGACATGGTGGTATAGGTGCAGATACAGCATACATATGGCAAAATTGACTGTATGTCAAACTATTTAAGTGGTCATTGTGATCCCCTCTGAGGTCCAACAGGGATTTCAAAGGCTGGGAGTTTCTACGAATGCCAGCAAAGTATTTTCCTCCAAGAGTCGGTGATAGGTTCTCTGAGACACTTCCAGCAGAATTCGGGGTCGTTGAAGCAGATGGAACTATTCCCTTAGTACATGAACAGACTGGAGTACTATTCAAAAAATGGTTCTGTATAGGTTCTGCGCCTACAGTGCAGCTAATTTCATCCTTAGTGCCAGAATTTATAAGCATTTCTCTACTGGAGATACCATTTTTAATTCTTCCATTTTCACCAGATAAGACTGGGAGATGGACTTGAGTATGATCACATTTTTCAGAAAATAATGTATCGTTATCATAGCCACCAGTGGATGTCAGACGTGTATCGTCTTCAGAGCATGTATCAGAATGCGATGAAAGTGAAACTGAATTACCAGAACTTCTAGCAACAGATGCTAATTCAGAATCTTGCACATCACTCCAATAGTCACTTGCATGCCTATCCAAAGTATTTGCAAAGAATGTTTTGAGCTCATCAGCTATTTTCCCTCTGGGTAACAAAAGAATTCGGCCAAGCTTGCGACCTCCATATTTGAAGGCACTCCTTATGCGAAAGAAATTGCCTGCGAAAAACCCACGGTATAACCATTGGTACGGAACAACGAGAACATGTTATGTGCCCATTCATTTGGGCGCTGGATGCAAACAAACATGCCCTGAACAAAGTGTCATTTATTAAACTATGCAAAATCCCCTTCATCCTTTAGTACATGATAAACAGCTTTTATTTTACACCACAATGCAGAACAAACATTCCATCATCAGTTAGCACAACAGAAGAAATTAAGGTGGCTGGGCAGCACACAGTAGTAAGGGTTCAACTACAGTGGTGGAGGAGTTGGTGCTAACAATGGAGGGGTCAATACAGACAGTTTAAATTAAAACTGTTTGGTTTAACCTTCCTGAAAATATTGCTCCTTCATTATAAAGAAAAGAAAAGGCCATATCCAAGGTCAGGTATATCCAGTGAATAGAATAATTCTTTCTTTCCTTTGTGCGAGACTAATAATTAAAAAAGAAAAAGAGAAAGCTCCAAACCTCTGCTGACACTACGCCCAAGGTTATTATTTTCCTTCAAAGGATCAACAATATTAAGATGTTTTGGGGGAAAAGGCCGTGTATCCATCTCAGGCTTTCTTGACGGGACATAAAACCTATCCACACATTTTTTGAGAAATTCATCACTCAGCAATAATTCACCACACACATTTTCAGGAGGCTTAGCTGCATAAAAAGAGAGAAGCAGAAGGCAAATAAGAATCCAGCAACAATCTATAGCATCCAAAACTGGTCCATTAGAACTAATGCAATAAGTATCTCACCAACAATATTGGGAAGGGATGATTTGCATACTGGTCCATTTAAACTAATGCAATAATTCTCCCAGTCAAACTTGCTGAAGTAATCCAAAAATTTGTAGAGCACCTACAGAAAATGAAATCATATTCAATGACTCATGAATCCATGTGAACGCTGTGATTTTGCACTCAGGGAGACAGTGTTTACACTTCAATGTTAAAATTGAGGATGCACAAGTAAATCCACCATCTTACATCCAATAAATCTTACCGCCAAAGGCCCGTTTAAGGAAGAATGAAATAGATGGAAGATGTACAGAATTAGCGTTTCCAAAGCATATGTTGAAATCAAACCATGATGGGCACCAAGAATACGACTCTCATAATAGCACCACGCTTTGATCAGAATGATGCTGCGTTTGAAGAGGTGATTTTTTCCAACGAGCTGATCAACCTGCACAATAAGTTATATTACAAATGCCAACTTCAGAAAATAAAAACTTGACCAAAATCATATTTCACAGCACTTGTAAGCTTTGATCCATGATTTAATCAGAGAGCAGGGCAATAAAACAGGGCCATGGTGCTTGAAGATATAAACCAAGTAGGAATTATCTTTCCTAAAATAAATGCAAGAGAAAAATTCATGGACTCAATGCTGCAACTATACAATAAACAGATCAATTCACCCAGAATTGTCATGACATCAAGATGCATACCTCTTCAAGAAAGCATAGGGTACAAAGTCCTCCCAATTGATTGAAGGAAATATCTACCACTGTATTCTTTACAATACATTTTATAAGCTTAACCTGCCAGCAAAAACCCAAAGTCAACCAGAAGTGGAGGAACAAAGGAGGGGACTAGAATATTTTTCTGCAAAAAGACATTATTCTTCTCCTTTAGCTAATGGGAAAAGCAGGCATCAAAGTGAGAAGAACCTCGGCATCAATGCAATGGACATCCTTCACTTCAAACTGGGCATCCTCATTCAGTTCTTCTCCTCTTAGAACAGTATAAACATCAGAGACCAAAGCTTCCTCAATGGCAGGACTGCTAATGGCAGTCAAGTCAATATCTCCATCAGGGAGATACGTCTTTAGAGGAACTGAACCATATGGGAACACCTATAATTAATAAACGAATCAGAAAAGGCCACAACTTCAATTTATATACACTTCATTGAAATTTTTTTGCATATCCTGTTTATTAATTAATGGCACCAGAACAGGATTTTATGAAAACTAATTGCAGAATGTGATTACAGTTGAACAGCCAGATACTATTCTTAGCTTATTGGTGACGCTTAGCAGAAAGAAGTTAGAAATGTGATTACATTTCCATCAATTATGAAAACCTCCACTATACCCTTTCAAATTATGCTTTAGGAATAAGGACCAAAACCAGAACCTGTCACAATCCCTTCACAACTGCTAAAAATCAAGTTTTTAGTGATCCAGGACCTCCCTACCACATCAGCCAACACCTGTACTAATGTCAGACATGACAGCCAATCAACCAGTAAACTCCAGCTATCCTCACACAAAAATGAAATTCTATTTCTGCAACCTAATCATCATGATAAGAATCAACTTAAACGTTGATCACGTTGCTGAGAAATTTACCCTGCAATGAGCTCATACTCATTACCCACCTATTCTTGGAATATAATTCATAATAAATGATCAACCAAATCAAACTCAAAATGTGTCCATTCGATAAGAATGATAATAATCATTGTTTTGAGTTGATCAGATTAAAATAAATTACCTTAAAAAGGGTTTATACTCACAAACCACCTAATCTCTCTTCATATTTCTAATCACAAATCAACATAAGCACAAAATTGGTCTCCATCTCTCAACATTGAATGCTTTGTCTAACCTCCATCTTCAAATTATCAGAACACCACATCATCAACTAGAATATCCAAACACGATGAACACTTTTGGCAACATCACTATCCTATACATCAGGATCCTGATTGTGACTAACATAACTAGACTCTCATATTCAAATTGTAATTTTGTAATTTTTTTCCCTATAATTTGGTTCTAAAACAGAGGATAATTTGGAAAGCAGTTGCAGAATGTGATCATGATGAAACTGGCATATACCAAAGTTGACATACTGTGTGATTTATATTAACAAAAACCCCTTGAAATGAAGCTTCAGAACTGAGATCAAAATCAAAACCTGAACAGACCCTTTCCAACTACTATCTATCCAGGTTTCTATTGGTACCATGATCACCCTGCCACATAAATGAATACTTGTACTCGCAACATACTGTACATTACAGCTATTCGCAAGCAAAGTCCAAGTTAAATGGACGCAAAACAAACGCATACCCCTGGAAATTTAGTTTGCAAAGCTCGTACTCATAAACCACTAAATCTTCCTTTATGCTGTAAAATCACTAATCAACAACATAAAACACGCAAAAAAATCCTCACCCTAACCTCCATTTTCCAATCCTTGGTAACAATGAATCCCAAACAGCCCCGTCGCTAACTACAACCTTCAAACTAAAAACATTTTATAGCATCACTACTTCATACACTTCAAAACATTTACACTATTACAGCTTAATTTTCTCAACGCAAACACGTAAAAGATAATAATAACCCTGTTCCTCCTGGCACCAAAAAAAAAGAAAAAAAAATAGAAAATATAGGTATTTTCAAGGTAAAATAACTACATTAACACCACTAATCTGCAAAATAAACCACATTAACTCCAAAAAAAAAAACTAAAAAGATGAAAAAATAAATAAACAAAACGAAGGAATAAGCAAGAGAAAGGGATTGTTCAAGGGAAAAAACCTCAAATTCAAGAGAGCGTCTAATGAGTGTTTGAACATAATCAATAACTTGTTTCCTCTTGAAATTGGATTCCACAGTTGGGTGTAAACTATAAACAATCTCTGTTGTAACTTCCTCTGCTCTCCCCCAACTCTCTTCATCAATTGACCCAGAATCCGGTTTCGAAGAAGAAGAAGAAGAAGGAGAAACCGGGTCTAGACCCGAACCCAGAAGACGATGGTGATGATCATGATCGTTATGGTTGTGGTTGTGGTTGTGGTGGTGAAGATGGCCGTTTTCAGTTGGAAAGCCACAAACTTGAAGATCACCCATTATTTAAAACTGAATTTCTAACAAAACCTCTTGAAAGGAGAGATTCTCTTCTCGCTTGACAGGATCACATCATTATTTTTATTATTTTTATTATTTAGAGATAGATATCGAATTATTATTATTATATTTATTATTTTATTTCAAGATAGAGATTGAATTATTAAGATATTACATACAGATGATGATAATAACAAAGGAAAAACCCAGAAAGTAAAAATTAATATTTCGGGTTTTTTTTGTTTTGCGTCGGTGATTGATTTCACAAGTTGTATGTTTGTCTGTCTGTTGCGACGCGACGAGATGCAAGTCAAGAAAAGTTAAAGAGGATAATAATAAGTTATTAAATATAATTAAAAAAAACGAATTTGACAAATTAATGAGAGTTATCATCTAGACTTTTAAAACTCTTTGTCTTTTATTATCAACGGCAGAGGTTTTCTAGAATTAGTATTTATATATTCCCATTCATCTGATTTTAACTATATTGCTGTTCGTATTTAGATTTGTAAATGTAAATTCTTGTGATGCACATGAAGGTGTCCTTCAAGGTGTATATTAATGGTGGGAGCGGGCGAATGTGTAACCTCAGTCCACTTCCAAGCCTGTGAAAGCTTTCAAGGGACCCTGTCCTCCATTAATGGCATCTTCTGTTACATCAAGCAAATCTGAACGTGATTCACATCGTGCTCTCTCTATCTATTTATCTATATATAATTGATCCTTGTTTTTAAATATCGAGTTGTTTTAT
Source organism: Salix exigua (assembly GCA_032356905.1). Lineage (NCBI taxonomy): Eukaryota > Viridiplantae > Streptophyta > Magnoliopsida > Malpighiales > Salicaceae > Salix > Salix exigua. The sequence continues at coordinate 12,763,347 of CM063600.1, forward strand.
AATTGAGATTCATATTTTTTATTTATTTATTTATTTATTTTTAAATGGATTATCTCATTTATATAACATGAGTCACAGGATTTGGTAAACCTTATCTATTTAATTTTTTTTATCATTTTACATTGAATTTTGTTTTGTTGATGAATTGGACTTCTTTTTTATTTTCTCTAGATTTATCTGAATCTAATGAACCACTATATACCAGTTTATGATGACTTCTGCTGCTGTTTTGTCCCTCTCTCATAGTTTTTTACTTTTTGGGGTCTCCTGGCTGTCTTGTCGAGAGTCTGTGTGTGTGAACAATTTTGAGGTAAAGCTCACTCCTTTTCTGCCATTAACATGAGCTGTTCCCATGGAACCTCTGGACTTTCAATTATGTCATGTCATTGCCTGGTATTTTATTTTATTTTATTTTTGTAGAAAAAATCAGGATTTTATATCCAATAACTTTAATAAAACCTTTTTATTAAATTTATATTTTAGAAAAAGGGGTGCAACCATCTCCTACAGTGTTCCAGAATATTTCAACGCATATTCTTAAAAATAGAAAAATCATCACATATAAGCCTTACACATGGTCACTTGAATCACCACTAACTAGTTACAGCCCATTAACCTTGACACAGAGACATGCTGTGTCTCTATCAATTTTGGTCCCCTGAAATAAATTCATCCATTTTGAGGCTGTGGGGGCTTGGTGGGAATGGGTGACTACTTCAAGTTGCAGACTCTGTTGACTCTGTTTCTAAAAATGTTTTCTTTTTTAAATAAAAATGTAAATTAGTATTTTAAAATCATATGTTAATATTGAAAATATTTTTTAAAAAAGAAAAACCCAAGAAATGGATGTTCCACCTGGTTTGGATTTGGAAGTTGCCAGGTTAGGCGAATGTATTAGGTCATAGTATATTGATTAATGTATCTTTAACCACCTCAAATTTCTTATGATTAGTCAATACCAAACTCCTTAATTTGATTAAATCAAAGTGCTTTAAACATAAACCCTCAAGCAAAATCTTAGTGAAGCTGTCTAATAAATAATAATAATTAAAAAAAAAAAAAGCATGCATGCTGACCATCCTTAGCCTTTGCTCCTTCTCGAGTGTTTTGAGAATGTTTTTTTTTTTTTAAGAGAGTGAGGTTTTGATCAAAGTTAACTAGATCGACTACATCAGGAAGTCAACTTGGTCCGGATTTTTTTATTTTATTTTTCTACAACCCAGACTGGTCTAGACCTGGAGTCAACCTGCCCAAACCAATCTAGGTTTTACAACCATGAGGGCAACGAATAGGATTCGGAAGCAAATCATTGATCTCCGTGCATTGATTAACGCAGAAAGTTTCGGAAGCACTAGAAAAGCGGGATTTACAGGCAAATTAAAGAACAAGACTTACATTTGTTGTTCTTCACAGATGAAGAGGAAAAAAGCAGTGAAAAAATCCAGTATCCGGTAGCCACAGTATACACTTGACAATTCAAATCCTAGTATCATACCCCATTGCCATGTTTGATTCATACAAAACTAATAAACCAAAACTGCTATAATAATGTCATGTTTCTTCAATACTTTATCTGATATAATATTAGCAATGATCCCAGAACAAAGCAACTCGTGCTGTGTGAACTGCGATGCATACACTCTCGTTGAAACCGTTTTGTTTACTGATATTTTGATCTACTAGAGCAAATGAATTTATAAAAATGGGAATGTCTTATGCATCCAAGTCCTTGTTTGAATTCCACACGGGAACCTTTGGTACTGCGACATCGGCTAAGATCCCAGTTCCGTTTTCCGCGCTGATTAACGGGTCAGTTTCACTTTCCTTGACCTAAGAACCCATTCAAAAAATGAGCATAAGATGTCTGAAAGCTTGCAACACTACAAGAATGAGATGAATACAACAAGAATGACTTAACTTTTTCTTGTAACATTATAAAACAAAACAAAAAGATAAATTACCTCGGGCAATTTGACAGGCACTTCATTTTGCTTCTGTTGGCTCTCAAGTGTGCAGCAATAAGAATACAGCACCATCCCAACCACTGCAACAAGGATTCCTAAAATGTTGCGCCAGCTAAATGGATCACGAAGTAGAACATAACCAAATGCCAAAACTAGGCAAGTTTTCAAATGTCCTAGGACTTGATAGGTGACTGGAGATGTCTTTCCAATAACCAGAAAAGTACTGAAGTTCACAGAGACAGAGATCAGGCAGGATAGAACAATGAAGAACTGCAACCACATAGTGCATAGAACAGTCAGAAGCAATAAAATAGAGAAATGCCAGGAAAGTGGTTCACATATTCTTCAATTCTCACCAGCACTTGAGGGGTGTATTTGAAAGCAAAAACGTTTTTGTTTGTCAGAAGGCCATCCAGGAATGGGCCAACAATGAACAAAGTTAACGCCTGATAGGGGCAAGACTGGTAAAGAAGTTGTGTTGAAGAGACTTTGAACTTCTTTTGGATGGTATTAGTCATCTGAAATACACTGGTTAAGATGAACAGAAGGAGAGCCAGAAAAAGAAATGAACAAACTTCACTAAGAACAGAAAACTATAGCCATACAGTATAGCACTTGAGTATTTATGTCCTTTGCCTTTTCTTACCATTGAAACAACTAAAAAAGGCATTTAACAGAAGAAAACAACAAGTGAGGATAGCAATTAGACAAGGGACTTCAGCTAAGGATACAATCTGAGCAACACATGTTGTAAGAACTGCAAGCAGCGACAAGACAGATCCCATGACATTGAGCTGAAGATCGGTTACAGTTGCAATTCCAACACCCATAAGAAGAATGGTCAGTGTAAGCTGGATATTTCGGCTGCAATATCACAAGTATAGCAGACAATTGTAACCACGTAAACAACTTGAACAAATCCATCAAAATGGAACTGTCACTACATAAATTATGAAGGCATATGGCAAGCAGAAAATTAGTAGCAGCCATGGAAATTTAATTTCTCAATAAACAATATACTAATGACTCAAACTGACCTGAATTGCTTCCGGAAGAAAAGTGTCTCCAAAAGAACAGTGCATGGGATGATCGCCAATTTTGTCATCTAAAAATAGTGAAAGAAAAAGAGATCCATTTTCAGAAGCCATTTGCTCCAAAATAGTTTACAATTAAAAAAAAAAAAGTCTAGCATGTAAGATTAAAAAGTCTAGCATGTAAGATTAAACTAAATAGGATAGTAATCAACGAATGACAAAAAAAAAGAGGAGCCAGCCAAGGGACTTTCAATAAATATGATATTACTAGATGTCAATAAATCAAGATGCTGCAAAGAGAAACCCAACCTATCCATAGTCAATTCATACTTTACAAGGAAAGGTCTAGATCACTTAAACAACAACCTGGTTTCATTTAAAGCATGGGAAAGTATTAAGCACATTTTTTTACAGTTCACACCCCCTGAAACCCAAAAGCACTAAAAATTACTTTCAAGTCTACTGCTTCAAGATGCTGCATTTTTAGAATGATATAGTAAGTATATTGAATTACATGACCATTGATCGGTTGTGTGGCATACTGATTGGAAATAAAAATAAATACCAGATCTTAAGTTGGACACAGAGAAGGCAGCATACCTGGTAAAAACCAACAGAATTGAAACCCAAGCTAAGATTTAAAAGGCCAATGGATATCCCATTTAGTATGCCAAATCCCATTACTGCTCTTGCGTCAAAAGGCTTGTGCTCAAACAATTTCAAGCATAATGCCACGTGAAGAGAACAAAAGGTGACCAGAAGATGCCAGCTTGTCAATGTTGTAGCTGTATTTGACCAAACAAAAATTATTATAAATAATGGAAAAAATTAGGGGGGGTTGTGTTAAGCAACCATAATATTGATGGTGATGGTGATTCAAATTAAGCACATCTACAGAAAAATGGCTGCTTGCAGAGTTTCAGCCCATTTACTACCATCATCTAAAACTGCCAGTGATTAGAGATCACATGCCCACATTTGGGTGAAGTATAGCATGGCAAGAATATATGAAATAATCATTTCTTTGCATCATGTTGCAGTTGGAACACATTAGATAATACAGTCACCATATGGAACCACACCCTATTAAAGATCATATTGATCAGTAAATAATTAGATTGACCTCTTAGGCACTATGCATCCATGATAATAAAATCTTACAGCCAGCGTATCAAAAATAATAAAAGGTGGCAAATAACTGACAAATTACTTACGGTAAAAGATTAAGATCATGTGGTTTTAAACTTCTACTTACAAAAAGAACAACACTGTTTTGATCCCTCCATGATTTCTAACAAATGAGTATACTGTCTCCTAACAAGCTCCAACCATGTCGCGCTCTCACAATTACCATTCATTCATATTCAACGAGCTTATCTTCTTTTAACATGAATTTTGACGTCTAATATTACCATCCCCATCAATATCAAATCGATTGTGAATACCGACAACAGCAAATGAGATTCAAAAAACGAACAACATTACCAAATATAATCTAAGCACACAAAATACATTATATCAAAAGGAAAGAGTACGTAAATATAAACACTCACCAAAAGTGAAGCCAAGCGTGCTAATAAGAGCCTTATTGCAGATTACAATCGACACTGACGAAACCACTGACAAACTCAAAGCCCCGACAGTCCCTAGCTGGAATTTTTGGCCCTCGCTCATTTTCACTTCAATTTCAAATCACGCTATCTCCTTGATCCAAATCTACCAAAATCCCGAAATCTCAACATAATCAACATATTTGTGCATAAAAAATAAAACCCAATCAGATTTTACATTAAAAAGAAAGCCCATTTCAGATTTTGCATAAAAAGAAAAACCCATGAAGGTGACACATTTGTAATTCAACACAGAAATACAAACCCTTTACCTGATTCACCTCATAATTGGATCCAGAATTTTCAAAAAAAACAACCAGAGCAGCTGAAACTGAAAGAAAATAACAATAGATTAAAACAAAAAACATAGATCTGTTACCAAAATTAAAGATCAATGTCGAGAAAGAGAAACCTTTGGGAATTGTTGGTAACTGAAATCAATCTATAAAAAAGAACACTAAAAAGGGTGTTTTCCTCTTCTTATTTTTGTAACTCTCTTAGTTGTGATTAGAATGAGAGAAGAGAGATTTATTCATATATAAATGAGAGAGAAATGGGACTGAAATGAGAAATAAAGAAATGGGAGTGTTGCTGGTGCTGGTGTCGCTGTTGCTGTTGGCGATGGGAAGCTTTGACTCCCTTCCGTTTCTTGGGGGGATTAAATCGTAAATGTATTAAAATGAGAGGACTTCAAGTGTAAAGGGTGTATTCGGATATTATCGGATCAACTTTCATTATCGGAGACCAAATTTCTAGATTTTATGTTGTCGTTTAGTTATACGAGCAGTCATATGCCCGCGCATCGCGATGAGATTTTCTTACCTATATAAAAAATTAATTATTTTTATATGTATTATATTTTATTATTTTGATACAAAATTATTAAAATTATAATTGATAAAATTTATATAATTAAAATGGAAAGTGATTTGTATATTTTTTTAATCGTGGATAATGTAGATAATTTTTTTTATGAGTTGCATTTTTCCCAGTAATATTAGATCTGACACATTATAAATAAAAAAATTGTAATTTTTTTCTCAGAAATAAACTTATATTTTGTGTGTGCTATAATTAGTTATTTCAATGTTTAATTACTAAAATTGCAGTAGATAAAATATGTTAGGAATGAGTTTTTTATGGTGGTATAATTAGTATGCTTACCCGCGTATCGAGCCAGGGTTTTTCTATATAGAAAACTAATTGATTTTTACATGTTGTAATTAGTGTTTAAATATTTAATTAGTAACATTATAATAGATAAAATATGTAACAACTAATTTTTTTTCCCTCCCCAGAAGGAATAGTATAATCGAAATGAAAAGTAGTTCATATATTTTTTAATTGGAGATAACTTGGGTAAATTTATAAAAAAAAATAGTTGTCTTTTTTTCCCGGTGATATTAGATCTAACACATTATAAATAAAAATATTATAATTTTTAAGAAATAAACTTATTTTTTTTGTGTCCTATAATAACTTATTTGTCGTCTAGAAAGAACAGTGTAATCGAAACAGAAAGTGGTTCGCATATTTTCTTAAGTTTAAATAATCTAGGTAAATTTGTCAAAAGAAACAAATTTGAGTTAATTATGTAGGTAAATTTGTCTACCTTTTATTTTTTAAAGTTGTATTTTTTTCCCATTAATATTATATATGAAATATTAAAAATGAAAATATTGGGGAAAAAATTAAAGAAATAAACATAAACAAAAGAGCATAAAATTTAAATTCAAAGCCAAAAAAAAATCTATAAGATTTATTAATCATATTATTATATTAAATGTATTTAAGCATATTGATATTAATTTTTAAAAAAAAATCTTAGTTCATTTTCTCTCTCTCTATATATATATATATATAGAGAGAGAGAGAGAGAGACAATAATATTTCATAAATATCAAAACATATAATTAGTCGCACATACTTTAATTCGTTGAATATACATATATAATTAACTTGACATATTCTCAATAACATCTTTACTTTAAAGGACAAAATTAAAGTAAATCGAAACATTGAGATTAAATAATTTAACACAAAACCAGAAATTAAAAGATTTGGGACCAAAATGAAACTTAAATCCATAATTAACTTGCATAGAATGATAAAATTGAAAGAAATCAAACTTTGATACCGAAAATATTAAGGATTTATAATACATTTGCTTGGAAGGATGAAATTGAAATCAATGAAAACTTTGATACCAAAAATATTATGGATTCCAGCCCAATCCGGAAAATTAAAAGATTGGGACCTGATTGAAACTACAATATATAATCAATTTCAATGGAATGACGAAATTGAAACAAATCAAAACTTATATAATAGCAATAAGGGCCGGAAAAATAAATTACAAAGTGCAAGGACTGAAATGAAATTCGTCAAAAAACAATTACACTGACATCAGCCTGCGCAGGAGGAGAGAAAAATGGGGGTGAAATTTCAAACGGTCATTGACACGCCTACGGACACCTTATAGGAACATGCGCCGCACCATGTGAAAGAGAACAAGCTTGAAAATCATTTTGGATGCTGGTGGGGCGTTTAAAGATGCCGGAGTAAGTTGCGCGCGACGTCCGAAAGACGCATGGTCACTGAACGGATGGCGTGTATGGAGACGCGCCAATAGTTTTGCACTGATAAACTTTAAGAAATAGCAAAATACCGTATTGCCCCTCCCTGCTACGCTTGTTTTTTGTCCTTTTCGATGGACATAATGGTTATTGCACTGTGTAAGTAATTATATATATAAAAACGGATAGATGGTCCAGACTGAAAATGGTCAATTACCGTTGAGCCCCTGCAACCGACAATGTTTTTTGTCTTTTTCGAGGGGTTTTTTCGTTAATACAGTGTTCATAGACTCGAAAAAAAAGATGGATGTGCACCCACGAAGCACCGAGACAAATGGCCAATGAACAGTGACTATGAGTGTATGTGTACAGTAAATTACCAGAAACTTTCGTTCTGTTTTAGTGTTTTTGTTAATAGAAAATATCGAAGTAATTAAGTTACATTTAATTGTTTAATACCAACCATTTTCTTTGAGCTTAGACGTAAACAAATTTTTTTAAAAATATAAAAAATACTAAGAATGAGATTTGTTTTACAATACTATAAATTTTAGAAAAAATAATAAATCTAAGCGTGGGATTTTAATAAAATATATAAATCTCAATTGATATGAATTTATTTATTTATTTAATAGGTTTCAACGAAAAATAAATTATATTTTTCAAAAAAAATAAATTATATTTTTCAGAAAAATAATGTTCAGTAATATAATTATTTTAAAAAATAATATTAAAATTAAAGATAACATTGAGTAAAAAAAATCAAACTAGTAATCCAGGATATTAGATTCGAAATACTATACATAGAAAAAAATGCAAAACTTAATTATTAACAATGACAACATTGAATTATAAATTATTATTCTCATTGGTATTGCTATAATTGTTGAATTGTCACAATCATTATAGCTATCAAGGATTCAATATTACCATTATCATAAATAAATAAATAATATTGTAATTATTATTAGCATTATTATCATTGACATCATCATTATTGTTCTTGTCCCCATCATCATTATCACAATAAATATTATGATTACTATCTTCATTATTATTATAGTTATTATAATTTTTATTTTTATTATCTATATTATTAATATTATTTTATGAGTTATTGTTATTATTATCATCACAATCATAATTATTAATCAAAATAATTATTATTAGCATAAAAGAAATCATTTGATTTGAAGAACAAGTAAAAAAACAAAGTACAATGGGAAAAAGAAGAAATTTAAAATTTAAAATTATCATCAACACAATTTAGAATTTAAGCACTAAATTGAATAAAAACAAAACTTAACAAAAGTGAAAATGGTAAAATAAAAATAAAAATGTAAGAGTATGTTCACATAAATATGAAAAAAAGTAGGAATCACTTCAAAAGGATCGAAAAAAATAAATTAATTAAAACCAGATAAAAAAAAGGACTATATGAAAAAGAAAAAAATCACAAGTTCTATGGAATAAATTAGGATGAAAAAAATGAAAAGACTAAGGACTAAGATGCAAAGATTATAAACAAACAGGTCTAGTATGCATTTTCAGTTCTAGGGGAGAGAAAATGATAAAAAAACAATCAATTATCGGTAAATCTTTGACCACCTTGAACTGACATGCGCATTATCATGGTAAATAAATTATGGTGGCGTATCTGATGATTGGATATTTTTAGTCATCACTATTGTCTTCATGATTATAATCGTTATTATGATTATTAACACTCTATTGCTATTAAAATCATTCAAATCACCATTGGTATTATTATCATTATTAATATAATTGTTTTTTTTATTATTGATATTCTTGATTTTATTTTATGAGTTATTATTATTGCTATTATCACAACAATAATTATTAAATATTATAAGCATAACAACTATCACAATAAATTATTATTGTTATCATTAACAATGCCATCATTATTATCATATGATTATATCAGTTAAAACTATTAATACTACCTAAACAATAAAAATTATTAAATAGTCCCGAATAATAAAAAAAATACTCAAAAACTTTAACAAATGAGCAAGCATGAAAATAAAATAAAAAAATCACTACAATTATTATTACTACTATTATTATTATTGCGTAAAAATTATAAAATCAAAATAAATATTATTATCATAAAAAAAATCATTTCATTTGAAGAGCTAATAAAAATAATTAAAGGACAAAACCAAAATCAATATTATTATCATTATGAATCTAGCTAGTATAATGTTTTTTGTTATTATTGATATATTATTTTATGAATTATTATTAATATCATTATTATCACCACAACTATAATTATTAATATCATAAGCATCACAACAATATAATAAACTATTATCGTTATCATCATTATCATTAGTAACATTACTATAATTATCATGTTTATAACAACTAAAATTATTATTATTATTACTGCTTAAATAATAAAAATTATTAAATTTTCCTGACATAGACACACACACACACACATTAACAAAAAATCAATCAAGCAAACAATTAAAAAGTAACATTCACTAAAATTATTTTTATTGTTGTTGCATAAACAATGAGAATCATCATATTATCTCAAAGAATAAAAACAAAACCAAAAACTTTAACAAAATATCGACAAAAAATAAAATAAAAATAAGAAAACCAATATAAATATTATTAGTATAAAAAAAATCATTTGATTTGAAGAACAAATAAATATAATAAAAAAGAAAAACAAATAATAAAGGGGAAAAATATCATTTTTAAAATGATCATCAACAAAAATTAAAATCTCAAGACTACACTAAATAAAAATAAAATTCGAACAAAAAATAAAATGATAAAAATTAAAAACAAAAACTAGGAGTATAAATAAATAAATACAAACAACAATAAGGACTACCTAGAAGGACCAAAAAATTCAAAAAAAAAAAGATTAAAAGAAAAAGGATCAAAATAAAAAATAACATATATGATGAATTTTAATTGAATGACAAAATTGAAACTAATCAAATCTTCAATGGAAGAATGGGGACAAAAAAATCAATCAAAGGGACCAGGGACTTAAATGCAAAAACCATAACACAAAAACTTAAATGCAAAAACAATAAACAAAGAGGACTTGTATGTATTTTCGGATTCAAGAGAGATAAGACGGGGATAAAAGTACAATCGATCACTAAAAAGTCTCTGACCACCATGAGTTGACACACTCAAAACCATGTGCGAATAGGTCATGTTGGTGCTTTCGCTAAGATGATGTTTTAACATATTTAAACCACCACACAAACCTATATGAGTTGCTTGCATGGCATGAATAGAAGAAAATTGGCAGTGCATTAAGAAGACAAGTTAATAATTTTTAAAATATTAAATTACCTAAATACCCTCTGATCCCGTGATAATATCAAAAAACACATGAAAATACCAATATGCCCTTAACGTCAACTCTTTATTTTTCTCTTTTCCGAGGGCACATTAGTAGTTTAATTGTTCATCAAACTTGAAAATCAACAATACCTTCATTGACAACTCTCATTTTGTCTTATTAAAAAAGTAAAATAGTTATTTCATTATTCATGAACAAATCAAAATATCTAAGTATTTTTGTCTAGTCAATATTTATATTTTTTTTGTCTGATTTTAGGAGAAAAATCGTAATTGTATAATTAAAAAACTGGAAAAGACACAAACACTCTAAAACAATCTAAGTATTTTTGTCTAGTCAACATTTGTTTTTTTTTTTTTTTCTGATTTCAGGAGAAAAACCGTAGTTGTATAATTAAAAAAAATTGGAAAAGACACAAACACTCTAAAACAATTAGTTAATGACAACAATGGAGAAATAAAAATTAGCATTAACATTTTATAGACTGAAGAGCACAATGGTAATTACATTATTATAATCCACAACAAACCATGTCAAGAGCTACAATGAATTATCTACACGGTTTAACTCTTTTCTTAATTTTTTTTTAAACAATAGAAACTTGTTATAAAAATGTAATTATAATTAAATTCATCTTTCATTTTACAACCAAATATATCTATGTTTCTTATATTAATTGAATACAAATTTTGTGTTAAAAAATAATCAAATGGTGCTCTTTTTAAATGTAATTTGTTAGTTCGGATATATTTTTCATATTAAAAAATGAAATTCAATTTGTATCCATTTCAAATACAATCTGAAAAATATTTCCAAACATAACTCAAAAGAATTACCAAAATAAGGACCCCTTGTTGCTTATTTCAGTCCAAACAAACATGGTGTAAAGGTGAAATTACCATTACTTTGATCTCTCTCAAGCCCAACAAAAATAAACAAAATGGTTGATGGTATGTCACAATATAAAACATTGAAATTGTTAGGTGAGAGCAATTATTTGGTCCAGCATACTCATCTCTATAATATAGTCTTTTTAGAACCTCCATCTTCCCAAGAATCCGGTTACAAGTAGATCTCAAAATTTTATAAATTTGGATCAATTGAATTGCCGGATAAACTAGGTTTTTCTACCGGGCTAGCCTTTTTTTCTATTTTCTAATTCAAATTGCTACAAACCCATGTTAATTTAAGCCGTCCATCTTCGTTTAAAAACAATTGTAAATTGGGAAGCAATGATGTATCTTTGTCAATGGTGCATAATATTCCACGATAGGATGGATCGTAGCCCTACACGTGGAGAAGAAAAAAATATTTATGCTTGAGAATTCATGGAAAGATGAACAAGAAAGGGTTTAATTAAGAGAATATATTTGTGATTTGTTAGTTGGCACATCAAATAAATATTTATCCACTAACCAGCAAATTCTTATTTTAACCATCATTTAACAATTGTCATACCATCTCCACGACTAGTACCACCTGCCATGGCTAGGCCTTGTTGAAAGGTGTATGTACTATATGGTTTTTTTTTTCTCCCTCGATAAGCTCAGAGAAAGTTCAACTCGCTAGCACCTTCTTCCTGGTCTAAATATATATATTTTTATTGATGAATCTTAATTTTAAAACTCGATTTGAGATTGATTTGAACCGGGATTTAAATCACAAGTTGAGAGCATACATTAAAAATAATATTTCTTTTAAAGAAATGATATGATTTTAATTGAAAAAAAAAACAGCAAATTGATGCTCAAGTTTTGATTAGGTTAGACTTGGACCGACTGAATTGGGTATGTTAGGTAGGTTAAGGGGGGTGTTTGGGGGAAAAAATGCTTTTTTTTTTTATGTTTTTAATTAATTTTTTTGGTGTTTTCCGATCATTTAAATAGGTTGATGTCAAAATAATTTATAAAAAATAAAAAAATATATATTATTTCAATGTATTTATTTATAAACAAAAAATAATTTAAAAAATAATATCAATTACACTTTAAAAAAAATGAAGATTTAAATTTAGAAAACGAGGAATGCGATTTTTAATTTATCATGTTATTTTATTTGGAAAACAAGCATATATAATTTTAACAGAGAAGCATGAAGGTGCTAGTGTGACGGGCTTCAGGAAATAAGAGCACGGTCTTTCAAAAATCGGTAGCCCATCATTGGTTAGGCTACAACACGTGCACGAAGGCAGATGGATACATACAAAAAAAAAGTAGGAAGTACGAATACTTCAAAAGTATATTTGTATTCGTATTGGATATTCTATATGGTACGGTTACGTTTTAGTAATTTACTACCCGCCAGCTCCGCTGGGCTTTTTTATCTATGTAGAAAATTGATTGATTTTATAAATGTTATACTTTGTTATTTTAATATTTAATTAGTAACGTTGTAATTGAAAAAGTCTGTTAAAAATGGTTTTTTTCAACCAAAAAGTGATTGAATATTGCTATTGCTAAAAATCATAGATAATGTAGGTATTTTTTTAATGAGTTTTTTTTTCAGTAACATTAGATCTGACACATTATAAATAAAAATATTGTAATTTTTTTTCCAGAAATAAACTTATATTTTTTACGTGTTATAATTAGTTATTTCAATGTTTAATTACTAAAATTGTAACAGATAAAAATGTGTTAGAAATGAGTTTTTTGCGTGGTATAATTAGTATGCTTGCCCGCGCATTGTGCTAGGGTTTTTTTCATGTAGAAAACTAATTAATTTTTTACATGTTGTAATTAGTTGTTTAAATATTTAATTAGTAACATTATAATAGATAAAATATGTAACAAATAATTTTTTTCCCAGCCTAAAAGGAATAGTATAATCGAAATGGGAAGTGGTTTGTATATTTTGTAATTGGAGATAACTTAGGTTAATTTTTTAAAAACAAATATGCTAGTTTTCTTTTTTCCCCAGTAATATTAGATTATATACATTATAAATAAAACAGAGAGTATTGTAGATAATCGAAGTAAATTTGTCAAAAAAAAATTGAGTTGATAATGTTGGTCAACAATGTGTGTACCTTTTGTTTTTTTGAGTTGTATTTTTTTTCCAGTAATATCAGATTTAAAATATTAAAAATGGGAAAATTGAAAAAAAATATTAAAAAATAAACTTAAAGAAAAGAGTATAAAATTTAAATTCAAAGCAACTTTTTTTATAAGATTTATTAATCATATTATTATATTAAATGTATTTAAGCATATTGATATAAAAAAAATTGTTTTAAAATTGAAGGTCAAATTTTTTTTCTCTCTCGCTATATATATTTTTAGACGATAATATTCAATGAATATTAAAACATCTAATTAGTCTTACATACTTTATAGAGTAATAAAAATGGGAAGCGATTCGTACATGTTTAAATTTTATATAACGTAGGTAAATTTATAATTTTATTCTTTGTTTGAGTTGAATTTTATTCCCAGTAATATTAGATCTCACACATTACAGATCAAAATATTGAAATTTATTTTAAAAAATAAACTGAGTTTTTTTGTATGCTATAATGACTTATTGTTGTCTAAAAAGAACAGTGTAATCGAGACAGGAAGTGTTTCGTATATTTTTGAATTGCAGATAATGGAGGAAAATTTGTTTGCCTTTTGTTTTTTTGAGTTGTATATTGTTCTCGGTAATATTAGATCTGCAATACTAACAATCAAAATACTGTAATTTGTTTTTTCAAAAATAAACTTGAACAAAAGAGCAAAAAAATAAAATTTGGAGCAAATTTATTTTTATTTTATAATATTTATTCATCATATTATTATACTAAATGTATTTAAGAATACTGATATAAATTGTTTTCCTTCAAAAAAAACCCGCGGTCTTTTTTTTCTCCCTGTATATATTTTTAGACGATAATATTAAATAAATATTCAAACATATAAGCAGTTTAACATACTTTAATTTGACATAAATATACAAATATATAATTAATTTTACACAATTTCAATATTTTTTTAGTATTAGGCGATAATATTCAACAAATATTCAAATTATTAAATTATTATTATTAAATTTTTTAATTATTATTATTATTATTATTATTATCATTTTTATCATTGTTGGCATTTAAAAAATATTTGTGATTCAAAAAATTATTATTATTATTATTATTATTATCATCATCATCATCATCATCATCATCATTGTTAGCATTTAAAAAATATTTGTGATTTAAAAAATAATAATTTTCAAATGATTACTACCATGAATAAAATTTGAAGACTAAATAAAAAGAAACCCCAACAAAAGAAAAGATAAAATAAATATTCAAAACCAAATCAAAGAAAAATATATACATGAACTTGTACAATAATAGGGAATGATGCATCAATATATAAATAATAATAAAGGAAATCAATTTAAAAAGAACAATTAAAAACATAAGGCTCAAAATAACAATAAACGATATGATTAATTTAAAGTGAAGGATTAATTTGTCAACTCATTGTTAGCATTTAAAAAATATTTGTGATTTAAAAAAAATATTTTTCAAATGATTACTACCATGAATAAAATTTGAAGACTAAATAAAAAGAAACCCCAACAAAAGAAAAGATAAAATAAATATTCAAAACCAAATCAAAGAAAAATATATACATGAACTTGTACAATAATAGGGAATAATGCATCAATATATAAATAATAATAAAGGAAATCAATTTAAAAAGAACAATTAAAAACATAAGGCCCAAAATAACAATAAAAGATATGATTAATTTAAAGTGAAGGATTAATTTGACAACATGTAAATAAATAACAAATAAATATATATAAGTCAAAAAAGAAAAAAATATAACCAGAAAAAAATATATTTTATGGGAAAATATGAAAAAAATAATTAGAAAAAACACAATAAAAAAAAGCCAAGAAAGAAAAAAAAGGAAAAAAGCAAGAATAAAATGAAAAAAAAGAGAAAAATGGAACGTAAAAAAAAATAGAAATGAAAAATGTAACCAGAAGTAAAAAAGCAAAAAAGCAAAAAAAGGCCCAAAATAACAATAAAAGATATGATTAATTTAAAGTGAAGGATTAATTTGACAACATGTAAATAAATAACAAATAAATATATATAAGTCAAAAAAAAATATAACCAGAAAAAAATATATTTTATGGGAAAATATGAAAAAAAAATAATTAGAAAAAACACAATAAAAAAAGACAAGAAAGAAAAAAAAGGAAAAAAGTAATAAAAAAAAGCAAGAATAAAATGAAAAAAAAGAGAAAAATATAACATAAAAAAATAGAAATGAAAAATGATCGGAAGTAAAAAAAAAAAAAGCACACATGCACGTGAGAAACAAAAATGATAAATGTCCAGTGAATAGTATTGGAAGTTGATCTGTTTTAGCTGTATAGTAATTTAAAATCTGTAATAATGTTTTACGAGCATATACAAGATGCATGCTATTTATTATTATTATTATTATTATTAATTCTAGCCAATTAATCTGCGCCATGATTTTACTTGTCTAACCACCAATTTTTTTGTCGGATTTCGTCAAATCCATGCTGACACGCTATTGAATTTAAGCGTCAACATGCTGATACATATACATATACATACACATGTATATATGTATGTATGTATGCATGGACATTTCATTTTATTTCTATAAATTTCATAAGGAAGGGATGCATCAAGATTTTGCTTCTGTCATGCTGCAGTGGGCCCTGAGGGTGCCTGAAAAGAAGATGAAAATGGACTATAAAGAAATCATGCTTTAAAATGAATATTAACATTAAAGTGCACGTTTGGTTGCACCTTTCCTGCGTTTCCCATCTAAAAAGCATATCAGATGATGTTTTTATACCAAAATCAAGGGGTGAATATTTTTGGTTTGGATTTTATTAATAAAAACAATTAAATTGAAAAAAATATTAAAAAAAACCCGAACTAAACTGGACTCGGTTTAAATCAACAAGTTTAGGTTCAGTTTTTTTAACAAAAAAATCACGGTTTTTTTTTTGTTTTTAATTTTAACCATGTTTTTTTTTTACCAAAATAAAAATAAATCAAAAAATTTGAACTGGACTAGAATAAAAAAATAGCATATTTTTATTTAGTTTGAATCGGTTCAGTTCAATTTATTAATTTTTTACTTCAAAAACCAAAAACTGAACCGAACTGAATTTTTTTTAAATCTAATTGGTTTAATCAAATTTTTTTAATCAAATTTTTTTATTTAATTTTTCTCTGTTATTTTTTTTTATTTAATTGATTTTTCAATTTTTTTGTCACAGTCGCGCCATCGGGGCAACTGCGTTGCTAAACATTCCCTTGCTCCTAGAAAACAATTATGCGACTGCTGGAGCCAGATTGATCGATTTGAATGGAAAAGGCAATGCTTTTTGGATGTACTAAAAGATGATCCATCTATGAGATTTCTTTTCAGGTGGCAAACGCATCCAGTCATTCCAAATCGAGACAGTTTTATTTGAATGCTCGAAACTTTTTTGTTAATATAACATTGTGTTCATGGATCAAGCTTGCACATCAATGTAATTGAGACTACAATGGAAACTGTAAATTGCTCTTGAATGAGATGAATACATTTCTCAATGACTATATATATATATATGATATGATATGAGGAAGAAGGGCAAGCGGGTGCTATAGTGAAATTTAGCTACCTCAGCTTTACAAGGCCACTTCTCCTCCTCCAAACATCGCTAAAAGACGCTTTTTTCCCTCTTAATTTGTGCTTATAAGAAGCACATAATATGAATATACAAATTCCCACTAATTAACCAGGCTTGATCAAGGTGAAAAATTTAGACCAGGAAGAGAAAATGGTGAAAAAAGGGTGGTGAAATCTTAGAATTGGCCTCCCTCAAAAGTCTGACCAAACTGCCAGCCAGCAGGCACCGCGTTGTAGCTTGTGACAGTTCTGCCATCACTGGTGGTGATCTGAAAAGATAGGCTCTGACCATTCAGGTAAGAGCTGCTCTGCCAGTTTTGGCCCCAGTTTCTTGACATGGCCTGCCACCCTGTTTTTGAGCCTTTGATTGAAACTGAATGGACATCTCCGGCGCCGCCAACATTGGTGATCAGAACCAGGTTGAAGTAAGAGTGACCGTTGATGGTGAATCGAATCCCTCCCTTCTTCACACAAGGCACCCTGTGAAAATCAAAGATCAATCGCATCAGTTAATGGCAGATTGTTTAAATTAAGTTAGAGTTCACTGCCCGAAAAAAAGAGGGAAGCTGTTAATTTACCTTCTAAAAGCTACAGGCACAATTCCGGCACGGTATTGAGCGATTTGCAAGAAAGCAGGCTCAGCCATGTCAAAATGTTGGAGCGGAGCATTGCACCATCCGCCATTGTTGTTCGGCAAAGAAGGGTTAGGCGGGCAAAAATTTGTAGCAGTGACAGTAATGCTACCAGGGAGACACCATCTGGGGTCATCATCGCATCTCATTTCATAACAAGCCCCACAGCTCAAGCCATTGTTGAACAAGGCAGTGCTTAGGGCTGCAGTGTTAGTTCCATAACCTTGACTGTACAAATTTCCATATCCACATGCTCCTCCTGAAAATCCCCAGAACCCCATAATAATTAGCCGATACGTACTAACTTATTTGTGTTTCTACAAGTTCAATATTTATATTTATGATCAAGGAGCACACATTAGCTACTAGCTAGCTAGCTAGCTAAATACGACCTAAACTTACCCATTGTGCCAGTTGCGTCACCACCGCCATAGAAAGTGGCGTGACCACCTTGCCACCCTCCATAATCTGCCAAAACGCTCTGAAGGTGCAAGCAGATGAATAGGAGAAGACATGAAGCAAATGCTTGAGGTGCCATTGCCAACGCTGGTTGTCTGACAGATGTTATAGTGCTACCAAAACTAACAAGACAGAGGAGGTTATAGAAGAGGATGAAGTGTTTGTGTTGTTGAAGTAATGAAAAGAAGTTGTGCTATTTATAAGCGAACCAGAGAGTAGCTAAAGCCCATTAATAAGTAGGTTATGACAGCCAGACAAAAGCCAAGAACTGATTTTAGCAAAATCAAGCTTCACATGGGCTGTTTCTTGTGCAATAGGGGCGCCAACCGCCGAACGAGTTTGTTTGATATTGTATTTTAAAAATATTTTTTATTTTAAATTAAAATATTTAATGTTTTTAAATCATTTTGATATTAATTTTTTAAATAAAAAATTATAAATTTAATATATTTCTAAAATAAAAACATGCGGAACACAATCTTAACACAGTCATTTGTGGGCCAAACCCTGCACATGCAACTCAAAACCGCTTCCCATCGTAAATTGATTGATGTAGTTTCTTTGTTGCCACCAGTTTTTAGGTATGGTTTGGTGTGTAATATGCATTCATATTTTGGTGATGGCTACGTAGGTGGAGGTCCTGGAGGGTCAAGTAGGGTATATGGTGCCTTAATTTGGGACCATGGATACCTGGATTTGTCCCTAAATGCGAAGAGCTGGTGAAGGTAGGGTCTTTAAAGGATCAATAGTTTCTTTTGCACATGGAAGGAAATCTTGTTCTAAGATTAGAAGGGAATGGCATGCTTGCCCATGTATATCATCTATATGGTTCAATTATTTTTGGATAAGTAATGCATGAAACATCATAATTTGATAAATTGACATCACCGTTCGTTTTTTTTTTGCTTGTTTAGGTTATAATTTAGGCTCCGAATTACATATTTGATGACTAACTATCCAATACAAGCCACAACAAAATATAACGAGGTAGAAAAAACCAACATTTTGTAACTTTCACATCCCTTTCTATTATTTCCATTTCTTCATTGAATGATGGTGATGGTAATGGTGATAGAGAGAAATTAATAAAATAAAATATTTTATTTTTTCTTTTCGTTTGGCCACGCGACCATATGGACTCTAAAAAAAAGCATTAGAAATGTAGTGAGATTAGCTTGATGGTATGTGTTTATGTGTTAACCATGAGGGTTAATTTTGATAACAGTAGGTTAAAATTTCTTTAATTTTCATGGATAATATCTATTGATTTATGATATATTTGGATCGTAATTAATTTTCCATTTGATTAAAGACTTGAGTTAAACATGGTGACTCGAGGCATCACCATAAACTTTTGTCGGGTGGAAGAAATTCGTACACATCATTAAGTTGTGATTAGGAACATGATTAGTTCTTAATAAAGCCAATTGAGAGAATCAATAGAAACAAATTCCAAGAATCTGAATCACCTAACTTCATATAGAAACAAAAGGAGATACATTGTTTAGATGCAAGGATATAAAATCAAAGACTTGCTGTGCTCTTATGAAAATCTAATATATTAAAATTAAAATATATTTAAATGATCTGAAAACACTAAAATAAATTAATTTAAAAAAATTAATTTTTTTTCAAATATTTTTTTTAAAAATACAATGTCAAGTGAATCCATCCCCGAGCCTTTATCTTATTCGTCGATGATCACACGTGGGTTTCTATGATTCGTTGATTGATGAAGAAATGCATCTACATATAAGACAAGGCTAAATTATTAGAGCATCAAATTAGATGACCTACCAACAAAATGTTGTTTCCAATTCACGAATTCCTATAGTACATGCTCTTGTTTATTATTGTGGTGCATCGTAATTAAAACTTGAAAAATCGTATTATTGCTATGACATAACCATTACATGAAGTCACCAAACATGGTTGTAATAAAAGTTTGAAAATCAATCACATCAAATTGCTTTTTATGGCATCGATCTAGGAGTTTTCCTTGTTTTTTTTAACATAGTAAAAAAAAATCAGTAAATTGATGCATTTTTAAAAAATATTTAGAAATCTAGCATATTTAAATTACGACGCGTAAGCTATCAATGAATTGTTTTGAATTAAGAACAAGATTTGTCTCTCCTTTACATGTATCTTGACAAATGATCAAGAATATTACATGATTGAGTTGTCTTGGATATGTTTGAGATATAAATAAATTGAAGTTATTTGAAGGATGCCGACCATAACAGTAATATAAAACTAGGTCACATTTTGAATAAAAAAATGTGAGAATAGGAGAGCTTGAAGCTGAACGAGCTGCCGGTGTACACTTCTTATCGGGAATCGCCGCTAGTTTCATGATGGCGGTCCTACCATGTTAGGAGCACATGCAACTTCCGGCTTTGCGGCCACCAATGTTACATTCATGCATCTTGCCAATCTTCCCTTCTCTTCTACCCCCATTCATCATACAAAATCTCATGCACCCACACACGTGTGTGTGTGTATATATATATATATATATATGAGAGTTTTGAAAAAAAATAATTTTAATATATTTTTAAGGAAATACACTTTAAAAAAGAATTTTAATAAATTTAAAAACTGTTGACTATGTTGCTAGCTACAAGATTTTTAGTCCATTCTCGAGCATTATCCTCTATGTCTAGGTCAAGTGACCCTTTGAAGATTTACAAGGATGAGCAATCCACAATTAATCTAGTGTCTGTGTGTTTTCTGCAATTCTAAAAATAGAACAACAATTTGGCAGAAACATGAATTAATTGCATCAAAGACCACGATTTCTTTTATTTCAATAAACAGAATTCAATGATGTTCATATATATATATATATATATATATATTTGGCAGGTGTATTGATGTTTTTGAAGACAATTTTATGCACATTTCAAAAATTCAATAAATTGAAGGCCACATGCTGTTTATTTTGGCTCATATATATATATATATATATATATATATATATATATATATCCTTGATTAGCTTACTTCAAGGTCTGGTGGTGAATACATCTACTTTTTTATTGTCTACAGTGGTTGGCTTTAATTAATTATCTTCCACCTTCCAGACTGCATGTGGAGTATCCCCACAGTTTATTTTTCTAATGTCTATGTTCTTGTCGCTTTACCTTGCATTGTAAAGAAATATAGATTCAGCCCTCCAAAAGCCATTATCATCTCTCTCTATAGATAGAATCATAGAAAAAGACAGAGGTAGTTGGGATAGAGATACGTATTTTGTATTTTTTATTTTGAAATTACAAAAATCTCTGAGATAGTTTATGTTTTTGTTTCTTCAACCAAATACCTTTGTATTTGTTCCTTTTTCCCAGAAATACTAGCCAAAACACAACTTTATTATCTATTGTTTCATTGCCATGTGAGAACAAGGTTCAAAGATACAGACCCAACAAGCAAATCTTGAGAGGATTTAGCCATAGGAAAAGAAAGATATTCTGTAATTTATAATATAGTTCCCTAATAAATGCAGTGTAGCTAGGAACAGGACCTGTGATTCTCAGGGCTCGACACATCATTCTCCAGAGGATGTTAATGGCCAGTTATATCCACAAGGAAGCATAGGAGTTTTTCAGCGTGTTTTTTTCCTGTTGGCAAGGAGGGCAATGTGAGAAGTGCCCTTCACTAGGGATTGTCTGATGTTAGTTCCACCAGTAGGGCTACAAGATCACGACATGCTATCAGACTTTGAATGACTGTTCTCAGCCTGGAAAAAGTGAGAGCTTGGTCACAGATTGAGAGTTTCAAGGGACCCACTTACCATGTGCATCTTGGTGGAAGTTTGAGAGAGATGAGGTGAACTTGTATCATGATGGATTTAATGTGCTTTGTCATCCCATTTATGGATTTTTTTCTCCAAAAGAAGCTTCAATGATGTAGACAGCAACTGTTTCTCCAATGTCAGCTTGTTAAATTATTAGATTGAATTTGTGTTCAACTAGTACAGTCGACAATTTCTCGTTAAATTGTCGACAAAGCTTCAATTCTGGATTTCAAACATGATTATTTTCTTCCTCTTCTTCGACTGTAGTGTTCAAGTCTTGGTCCTTCATTATGGAGTTAATGATCCACCATGCCAAGAGACAACAGCACATGTTGATGCTGTTTCTCATCCATATCAACATAGATTTCACTGTTTGCTTCAGCTTTTGACCTTTGTCTTTGAACTCAGGGATTTTTTTTTTATATATATCTTGAACTAAAATTAGGAATTAGATTTGCTTTTGGAATCATGTGACCACCTTTAAACTGTTTCAATATATTACTACCATTTGGTAGAAAACACTGCACAACTCATACCAGGTCATCTAACAACTGTAAGAATATAGCTTGGTAGAGTTAATTTTGGAACATATCTTTATAATACTATAAAAGTTTGTTTAATTGAATTATTTGAAGGCTTAGTATTGACAATGTATATTGTTAAATTAAGAGGTCATTTACACTATTTAACTTTTAAAGCTAGCAAAAACATATTGCAGTTTATTCAAAATTTTATAAAGATTTTCATTCAAATATCCAATATCATACAACATGTGGATTTCATTTGATTGCTATTTTAAGAGAACATACTATTTTTTTTATAAATAGCACGAACCACATGCACGTGATGAAAAAAAAACTAGTAATAAATTAATAGAACAACCTTTATTTGGGGTCTATAAAAATTCCAAAAGAATAGTGTAACATGAATGGTCAATGTTTTTGATTCAGTTCCTATTCTGAAGTGTGCAAGAGAATGTTTTTTCCAATCCACCTACCATCTATTGTTCAAACTTAGGCCTTCAATGGTTTTTGCATCAATTGAATTTTCTCACATATTCAGCAAAAGCTGGGATAGTACTCGGATGATACCTTAAAGGCAGTGATGTCTTTAATAACCTGTTCAGAATCTGGTCGAGTTTCAACTTCTTTCAAGTCGATGTTGCAACCCCAAAGACGAATCGTAAGTCTCCTACACTTCCGCGATGATTGTTGCAAATAGGTTCTGAACCAGTTGATGACATCACTCTTGTGAATACTTTTAAGCTTTTCTGCTTCTTTCAGTGAGGTGTCGAACATATACCTGAAAATCAAAACCAATGTAGGTTACCATCAGCTGAATGCCACATTCACACGACAACAAGCAAACATTAGATTCTTATTTAATTCATCAAAGAATCATGGCTCCATGGTTGTCATCATCCATTGGAATCAGGGGCTCATTAATGTAGAATATCTGCTACTCAGTGCTTTAAAACTGGCTAGGGGATCTCATTTGATTTAAGTGGTTTTAGTTGAATTAAAAATTTCCCATCCATGTCAGAGTTAAGTATATAGAATTATAGATAGTATAGTACCTTTTATCGGTTATTTGATTCCACAGACGATTGGTTTCATACTGAAGGGAAGGATCTTTCTCCAGTAGCTTGGCCATTAACCCACTTTTGTAGTTCTCAAAGGATGCATCATCAAGCCCCTCCTGCTCGCAGACAATACAGAACCAAATTTGTTAGTGCAAAAAAAAAAAGCATTTTAAAAGTGTATATATCACTGTTGAAAGCCCCTTGATGCCTCAACACAGTTTACATTTATAAAGTTAAAATCACGTTAATTGAAATAAAGTTAAAATCACGTTAATTGAAAAGGCTTTTGGTAAATACTTTTGAGGGGTAAGAAAAATTAAGAGTTGTCCATGAGAGAACAAAGGCACATACAGAAGAAGCATGCCAAGTAAGAACCAGGATGCACCTCAGAATCATTAAGCTAATCAATGCAAAATGATTGTTCTAACAAACAAAAATTAAACAATTCATATTCACAATATATATTGCATCAACTGAATGCCCAAACCATCTAACTTGGGAACCCCAAAAGATGCAATTTCTCATGAGCCATCCCAGTAAATCATTTCAAGCAAATGGTCCTTGTTGGTCCTCAAAGGAGACAAGGACAAGCTTCTTAAGACAATAACTATAATGTAGAATCAAGCAGGGCAAAAATATAAGAAACTAGAACATTGAGCTTAAATACTTACTAACAACTCTTCAAGCCCATTTATGAAATTTTGAATCCGTCCTAGCAAGTAAACTGGGTTGTACTTGGAAGATTGGACTATGAAACAAAACCCATTAATACGATAGGTCATTCGTGGGCTACATTCAACAACATAGCCAAGCTGCTCTTTTGTCCTGTATTTCAAATTAAATAGAAAACTTTCAGAAGGAAAAGGACAATAATGAATCGAGTCAATATAAATCCCATGTAAAATTTGGTTTTCTTTTTAAAGGGTGGGCATAACAATCTGGATATCTCTAAATCATTCTCTATGCCCATCCAATAGAGCATGTAGACAACTGCACCTTTGCTTACACAGCCCCAAAAGAACAGCAAAAACTCACACACAAGTAAATTTCTGGGAAACAAATCACATTGGCATGACTCCCAATTATATTTTTGCTTCCCCTAAAATGTAAGCATATTTCCCAACCTCCTTGATACAAAAAACCAAAAAAAACAAAAAGAAAACACCCTCCAAAAAACAACCTTAGCTGATTAAAAAGTGGTTCTTCCACAATTTCATCAAAAAGATCTGCCAGGGCCTTCAATTTTATTGAGTCCAACCCCACTTCTGGCTCAATTTGGAAATAAAGCTGCAGTGGAGAACAAAAAAGAGAAAGCATGTGATGGATCATATCATGAAAAAAGAAAATTGTTAAATTAGTAAATTTTCAATTACCTCAACCACAGAGTTTGTTTCTGATTTATTCTTCACATTGACATCTCTCACAAGATTGGCACTAGATGGAAGACATATTACATGCTCTTCATGCCTCATATTGACCGGAAGTGGTTGTATAGACAAGTTATTTCTAATTATATTTGATAAGTTGATTGCTTCTTCTTCTAGCAAATTGCCATGACAAAGGGCCTCAATATAGAGCTGTACAGTATGCAGACAATTAAATTTGGAGAATGACATGCCAAAAAGAACAAATACCAATCTTGATGAAAAATACAACCTTTTAACATGCCATGAGTTAAACATACCTGGGAACGAAGCTCAGGAATAAATGCATTTAAATCAGCAAGAGACAGGTCACTTAGAGCACGTTGCTTCTCCTCGACAGTGTAGAAACTCTTGCACAGAACTTGAAGCCTCAAATATGATGAATGACTTAGAGGCTTCATATTAGCATTTTTTAAATTTCGCTCCAAATCCTCTTTAATAACCTGTCATGCTCACAAACCAGCAAAGAAACTTTACACTCTCCAAATAAGTGCAGTATATCAGAGCAGGCATTCAGTTGAAAAAACAAAAACACATTGGAATATCTATTGACACCAAATGCCACGGTATGTGTACCTTGAAGCGATCATCTGTTGGCAAAAAAGATTTGGCTACCATCAAAACCTTAGATAAGAGCGCTGGGAGCTTCTCATTGAAACCATAAACCTTTAGCTCCAGCTTGTCACTTACAAGAGATATGGATGTTTCCAACTTGGCTACACTGGCCTTAAAGAGAAAAAATAAAAAATTTCCTGTCATGTGATATGTACAACAACAGGAAAAAAAATACAAATTTACAGAGGAAAAGTAATTGTAAGAAACAAAATCAGAACAAATGACCAAGATTATGAAAATAATGTAACAAGTTAATGGAAGGTCTAGCTCAAGAAGTTATCATTTCTGTACAGTGAGATTTACACCAGCAAAAACAACAAAACTGGCTTCAAACAACTAGGGAAACCAGTCCATGCAGTACACTGCTACAGTAATCAGTTTTCCATTAAAAACAGGCTCCAATAGAAATAGTTTCAGATCTCGATATAACACATGTATGGCTACCCTCATAACAAATCACAAACAAGGCAAACCCACTCATTATGTCATTGTCTCATTCAGCTGATAAATTACAAAAGTAGAGAATTCTTTCAGATATAAGATAGTCAATGAACCTGATAAATTATCTCATTCAGCTCATCTTTGAGAAGGAGAATAAACAGTTCAGTCATGAGAAAACTCTTCACACTTGCATACCCCCCTTTCAGATTTACACGGAAATATGTATTCGCACGAGGTACTTTAAAAGTGCTATCAAGCTTGTACCAGAACTTCATTAATGGCTCATCAATTATACATCTTGGGAAGGATGAACTGACAGGATCATGGTCCAAGTTATCAGCACGAATTGAAAAGTCACTTGGAACAAACTCATTCTTTGAAGGCATATGTAATGAAACATCAACTTCAGGTGGGTCCCTCCATATTTCTATCAAAGAAGGCGGAATAGCTTCTTCAATATAAGATGATCCAAACCAAGGCTCGCATTGGAGATCTGAAATAGGATGGGGAGAGAAAGAGAGTGCACAACTCAATCATTTATGTTGAAATATAGCTTCTGGTATATTATTGTCAGAAGAAATCAAGAGCATTATATTGTAATAGCCACAACTCTCATAGAAAGTGCAAATGGCAATTTGAAATAAAATTGCGCAAGAGATACTGTTCTTCTTGTAATTTTCCCTTCACAGATTATATCTCCATTTACAGTTCTATATTTTATATAGGTAAAATGATAATTCCATCAAATATGGGAACATTGAAAAACTGGACTAACCATTACCTTGAGACTTCACAGATGGCTTTGACACTACATCAATCCTCATGTTTTCTGGTGTAAAGAAATGCAGTAAACGTTTTATAGCTTCATCATCCCAAATCTTGTACACATAGTCACAATATATAACATTTTCTGCTGGGAAAACAAGCAAATTTTCTGCAATAGAAAATTGTCAATTTTGGTTAGTTAAAATATAAGATCATTATCATAAGGATGCTGAAAATGATATTGAATGGTCTGGGAAAGGCGTGACAGGAAGGAAAGCTGTCACTGTTATAAGTTGTCATATAGAAAATAGCAACTGGGTACATCACATTGCCACTAGATATCTTGGTCATTAAAGCTTCAAAATGACCTTAAAAGGGTACATGTTAAACCATGAAAGCAAAGATCCGCAAGAAATTATAGACAGTTCTGCCTGAACTATTCACCACCTTGCATAACAATAAGGTAAGATCAAGTAGCTAGCAGTAGATAAACTGTCCCACAATTCTTTGTGAAAGAATTGATTGGTGCCATGGAAAAAGTTGCAAAAATACTTAACTTTTCATCAAAATAAGAATCTGAATCTCAACAGTAGAGAGATTATGATTAGTTTGCTTGTCAAAGGGCATATATTGCAATAATATCTCAACAGTAGTGAGATAATGATTAGTTTGCTTGTCAAAGGGCATATATTGCAATAATTGCAGGAAACTCCACCAAGTTTTTAAACTACAAATTACAAGTAGAACTAGTACCAGATGTGCACACCACAACAAGACAAATGCAAGCAAGACTCAACAAAGACAAACCTGCAAGTTCAGCAGCATAATCATCCTGAGGTTGCTCTTCTGCAAATCTAAATTCCATGTTTCCAATATCCTGTAGTTCCTTAAATATCCATTGTTGAGGCGGAACTTCTCGTAACAGCTTAAGGTATTGATAAACAAAGCCAATGATGTCAAAAATCTGCAAACAAAGATCATTGTTATCAATGACAGCTGAAAGGGCATGAATTTCTTTTCTTCTCATTCTTCTTTTTTTTTAAAAACAAAACAAAACAAAAAGCAAATTTAAACAACTATTATAAAACTTGAATGTCTAAATTATTATGGTCTAGGCAAGTGGAGATGCTCAATTAAAAGCTGTTCCTCATGATCCTTTAAGAAAAATGAGGACTATAGCACCTGAGAGCAGAAATATAAATATCTTCAAGGTATACAGGACAAGACAAAGGCAACCTTTTCCAAGCCAGAGTCAGTCAAGTGAATGGACATGCCAAAGATGTATGCTATTGAAGATCGATGCATTCCTTCATCCCCAACTCCTGCAGACAAGGAAGTTGCCAGTCCTCTTACTTTGAGAAACGAATGCAAGCTTCCTTTGCCCTCTGCAAAGTGTAAACATGTACTTAAAATTACAAATTTAGGTAAAAGAGAGGCCAACCACACAGCAGCTTACATATAACAAGAGAATATCCAGGCAAACCATTCCTGAATGGCATGCTAATATCAAGGAGAAACTAGGAACATGAAAAGTGAACTGAGAACAGAGACCATTGCAAGATGCTACTTATCAAAAGCAGGACAAAAGGTTTCACATGTTTTTGTATGACATCAGTAATTGTTCATTTCAATTTGTGCATATGCCAAATTCTAGTTCTGAGCTAGAGACCAGTGAAGTCTAGGAATGATTTTCTCACTACTGCTCTAATGTCGCATTTCATTCACACAAATCCCATTAACTATCATGAACATGTGAGCATACACAAACACTTATGCCTGCAGCAGCAAGCACAAGGAGTTAGCTTCTTGAAAGATTGCAATGT
Source organism: Salix exigua (assembly GCA_032356905.1). Classification (NCBI taxonomy): domain Eukaryota; kingdom Viridiplantae; phylum Streptophyta; class Magnoliopsida; order Malpighiales; family Salicaceae; genus Salix; species Salix exigua. Next base: position 12,792,091 of record CM063600.1, read on the forward strand.
AATTTAAGATGCCAGTGTATATCTTACCATGCCCAAGCAGATGAGATAAATAATCTTCAGATTTCTTCAGATAATCTTGGTGAAGACAAGGTAGTGTCCAAGTTAAATCGAGGATGTTCACATCTTTTACAGCCTCTAACCTATAAAGCAAACCGGCTTTCCATATAGGGCCTTCCACCTGAAATTTTGGCTTTGTCTGAGGACCTTTCCTGACTTTAGCGAACAATTCAGTAACCCAGCTCTCAAGTACATCCAGAGGTTCTGCATCATTTATTAGAATTAACATCAAATCATAAATGTGTTGTGTAGGATCACTTTTAAAATTAGATTACAAGTGCTTTTCATAATAACTGGAACAATATGCACTTGTAAAATGTGGAAGTGACCCTCCAGTGGAAAATTTCATTGACACTCTAGTGGAATATTTCATTGACAAAATTATGTCCATTAGAAGCACCACTTCCACCCAAGCCTATTAAAATAAACAAAAAAATTTGGAAGTAGCTATGCCCCTATATTGGCAGATTGTGCAGTCAATACATCCATTAAAAACACACACACTTATGCAAGAGACTCAATAACCAAATTTTTGCGGAGAAAAAGTAAGGAAGCTTCAATACAAGTGCCAATGAGTGTTGAAGGAGTATTTTATAAACGAAAAGTATTGACACTAGACATGGAAAGGGAAGTTAGTAAGCAAACTTCCGTGTAGAAGATGTGAAGATATATATATGTATATATGCTATTAAATGGATGTAAACTTTTCCCTAAATTCATTTTCAGGACTGCAAAGCTCTTTCCATCACTGTAGTCCAAGCGAATAGTAACCTAAAATTTCTAACTCTCCACTCACGACCATTTCCAGCTCTAATACAACAGAATAGAGAGCCCTGACCTAATCATGCTCCCCCACCTACCAATATCAGTGCCATTTCCACAGGATCCAATATAATCATCCATAAAGGACATCTGGACCATCTCAATTCCATGGAATCCAAAAACAATCACCCATAAAAAAAACCACTTCTACAAGCAGCTATTAAGTGAATAAATGTCCTGCTAATTGACTTCCCTCAATTCACATTTATTAAGGGATAAAAAAACCTCATACAAGTTCTCTCATCCAAGCACATATTAAACAGTAGATCACATAGAATACAAATCCCTAAAGGAAGTTTACCTCCTCCAATGACAACCAGCTTCATTAGCCCACCATGGTAGTAATCTCTATATAATTTTAATATGTGTTCCCGCAAATTTATCCCTTTCTCCATGGCATCAACAAGGCTCTTCTTATTGCCTTCCATGAAACAAAAGGAAAGCACTCAGTTTCTCTACACATGCAGACCCTAAAAAAGAAACATAATAGAGGCAAGCTTACCCCAGGAAAATCTGTTAAATGGATGACCAGGTCCAGATGTATGGCATTGCAGCTGTTGAAGGCGGCAAGCATCGCTTTGCAAAACCTGGTTAAATTCTAGATCCATGCAATTCAAATATATATAAATTAGCAACAAGAAATATGCCAACAGCTCAATAATAACATAAAAATTGTGGGGATTGAAGATTTTGGAAACGAAATCCAAAGAATGGACTCAGAAGAGTGGCACGCACCAGAATCTACAGCAAGTACCTCTCTTTCCATAGCTTCAGATTTCACAAGGGGTGAAACAAAAAACTGAGAAAATCTGATAAAGCAATGAGACCAACATAAAAAATCTAAAAAACTCCTACTAATGAAAAACAATCTGGCAAAAATATCTATCCATTCGGAAATATGTGTTTACCTTCTCAAAGCACCCTTAAGAAATTCACGCTTGACTTCGAAATGGTAGCAGGTATGCTCAGCTTCAGTATATGCATTTGATGAGCCTCCATGCTTGGACAAGTAACTATCATACTAAAAAAGGAAAAGTTCAAACTGCTTGGCCAATCTACACTTAACTTGATAGCTCTTAATGTTGAATGACAATAAAAACATCCATACATCTTGTAAAAAGCAACTATTCCAACATTCAAAAGAAAAGAAATAACAAATATAATGGAACAGGCTGCTGTGTATGCATATAGGCTAATTTTGCATTCTGATTGCCCTCAAGTAATATATATTGCCCAAAAGATCGTTGCTTTTCAGAAGCCAAGACAATCATGACCATGGATGACTCTTAACTGAGTAAGGAAAACTTGTTCAGAATTTCTGTTGTGTGATGCTTCATCTACCCTTGCAGTCAATGTAAATTTAAAGTAAAAAAGAAGAAGGTACTGCTAAAAAACCTAGTAACCACATCAATGATGTTGTCATCAGAAAAATAAGTCACATCTCCTGTTAGCTAAAATATCTAAAAACATGGAGTAAACTAAATTTGAACAGACTCAAAGCAACCTCTCCAATTTGTTTCCTCATTACTCTGCAAGAAGTGCTTAATGAAAAGAACATGCCCAAACAAACCTCATTTTCATCTGGAAACTCTTCACTCCCCATGAAAAGCATGTGTTCTGCAAATATATTGAAGATGTAGTAAGAACCTTCACATATTAAAGCACACTATAACATGCTACGGGATAAGAAACGAACCAAACCTAGAAAATGAGCAAGACCCTGAGCTTCAGCGGGATCAGAAAAGCTCCCCATTGCAACACACATTGCTGCCGCTGCCTGCAAAAAAAAAAAAGCCATAAAATTTCCCATCATCAAATTCAAGACTTTCATTTTACCATATTCATAATAAGTGAAAAAACAATCCTGAATTAATCACAATAAAAATGAAATTTCAACTATTCAGCTTCCAATAAATAGTTCGTCAACTATATATAATAAATCAATGAATGAATCCTAAGAAACCTTAAACTCACTTCCTAGCAGATTCTATTCGAAGATTTATGAATAATGAACTAACCTTCTTAGTCTGCGAAGAAGCGCCTCCCTTTCCTTTCTCTTCCTCTCCTTCACAATCTTCCTCCCCCTCCTCCATCTCCATCTCCTCGTCTTCTTCTTCTTCGTCGTCGTCGTCGTCGCCGTCATCAGCATCGTCGTCGTCTTCCTCTTCTCCGTCATCGTTTTCACTATCTTCTATTGTTCTAGCTTCATCTGGAACTCCATCTGGATAAATCTCCGGATCGTGAACGAGCAGAGCACAGAGTCCGTTCTCAAGTTCAATAACTCTGTAGAGTCTCTTATCGTTCGGTGACTTTATTACGACGTCGTCTGACCTTGAAACGCAAGGCGCCGCCATTGCTTCTCTCTTTCTTTGAGTTTGAAGAGAAAAGGTAATTTCAAGAGAGCGATGCTTTTGAAAGGAAGGGCTCACTCTCTGGTATACACCAAAGGCTGCAGCGATCTTAAACATGGAAGGCGATGGTTGATTCTCGATGTAGTCCTCAAGCATAGTTGCTCCTCAATTGTATCCCTACTTGTTACCATTTTCAATTAAGACTTTTGTTTGAAATGAATTCGGATAACAATTTGAGAGTATTTTATATATTGTTTTTTAAAATATTTTTTATTTAAACATATATATATATATATAACAATTATTTTTTAATATTAACACATCAAAATAGAAAAAAAATATGTTAAAGTAAAACAAATGAATAAAAAAAAACAAGACTTTGTTTGTTGGTTGCATTTAAAGCAGCAAGAGAATGCTTTAAAAACAAATGAGTTCTAAAATAAAAATTAGAATCATTTTGTTTTTACTCATTAATAATTATATGTTAATATTTTAATCATATATATATTGCAAAGTAGGGTCTAAATTAGAAAAAAAAGTTAATCAAGGTAATTGTAATTATTACTTATATGGTTTATAAAAAAGCAAATCAAAAAATAAAAAAAGTGTGAAAAAATACGTCATTTATAGCATCGAATCTAGAATACAATATAGTTCAAAGTGAATATAAATATAGGATAGGCAAAATTAATGAATATAATGCTTTCATATACTATAGCAATTCTTTAATTTATTAAAACATATTTATTTATCTTTATGAAAATATCATTTTATTTCCTAATTTATGTAATTTATCCATAAGATATTATAGCATAACGAGGAGAGACCTAGTTGAGGAACTTCTATATTTCAGAAAATCAATCATAATTCATAAGGTTATAGATTTGTGATGTAATTAAGAATTATTGGATAGTTAGAGGACTAATTTAAGTTTATCATTAAGGAACCCTCACGCAAAGAATACTGGTCTACTAGACGGTAATTCTCATCTGTCGTAATCATACGCGGCTATACTCACTCTATCGAGTTAAATAACAAATGATAATTTGCCACGTAATGAAACAAAAAACATTTTGTTTTGTCTCTCTTGACATATTGTCTTGAATTAAGAGAATATAGGCTTTTAATTCATTATTAAAGATGCTCAATAGCAATAGCAAATCAAAAATATTTAAAAAATTGACTTAAAATAATAAAAAATTCTTATTTTTAAAATACAAAAATAAACAACCTAAATAAACTATTATGTATTTTCTGTCTCGATAGAATTACAAAATACTAATGTTGTTTATATTATTAGATGTACGATTGAGACAATTAGAATGATTGGCACTCAAGGGACAAGAAGACAATTATTTAGGGACTGTAAAGTTAAGGTTTCCTTGAACACATCTGTTCAAATTTCAAAACACTCTTCACTTTTCCCCCTTCATCTTTGCCTTTCCAATTTTCTCCCTATTTTTTTAACCCTAAAAAAACTCTAATTTCTTCTCAATCTCTATGTAAAAACCTAATAAATGTCATCAATGGCAGCAACCACAGGAGGAAGAAGATTCGACCCAGATATTACTCGATGGGTAATCGAATTCATACTCCGTCAATTACAAACCCCAGTCCTCACAATCACCAAAATCCTCACCAACCGTCACGTCCCGTTATCAAACACCAGCCCTCGTTTAAAAAAATCCATTCTTCTCCGTCAAATAGATGCCGACATCGAAGACGGCTTGGTTTCTGAGAAAACCCTTGATGCGATTGAGACGGTCGAACAAATTGATAGGAATGAGGGGGATTTGATAACGGACTCAATGAAGAATGCTTATTGTGCTGTGGCTGTCGAGTGTACGGTGAAATATATGCTGGGGAACTTACAGAGGGCGAGAAAGGGGAAGTTTTTGGAGGCGGTGGAGAGGGTTTGGAAGCAGAGGGTTGGTGGGTTGAAGAGGGAGGGGAGGAGTGAGTTGGTAACGGGTAAGTTGATGAAATGTTTCGAGGAAATGGAAGTGGCGTTGAAGGATGACGGAGTCGCTAAGAGGTGGTTGAAAAGGAATACAAGGAATGAGGCTGTGGAGATGGTAAGGGTTTATTTAGGGGAAGCTGTTGCGGTTAGTGGGCCGGTTTTTGTTGAGATGGTTGCGAACATGGAGATGAGAGGGGATGGTGGTCTTCTGTGTAGGAAGAGAGGGGAGGGTGAAAACGAGGGGGTTGAAGTAAATTTAGGAGGTGGGGAGGTGAATGGGCTTACGGAGAAAAGTAGGGAGGGAGGTGGTGGTGAAAATGGGGTGGAGGGAGCTAACGGGGGTGGCGGGAGGGTTTGTATTGATGTTGATGCTGGGGAGGGATGTTCGAGGTTGGCTGATGGAAACCAGGAGTTGGGGCCTGCTGATATGCCTGCAAAGGAAAGTAGGGAGGGAGAGGGTGGTGAAAATGGGGCAATGGAAGTCAATGTGGGTGGCGGTAGGGTTTGTATAGATGCCAATGCTGGAGAGGGATTTTTGAGGTCAGATGACGATAATTTGGAGTTGGGTCCTGCTGATAAGCCTGCCAAGAAAAGCAGCGGTGGGTTGTTGTTGTTGTTGATTTTTTTCCGGGTTTGCTAGACATGGTTTTATGCTGTTTACTTTGTATTATTATTTGATTGGTATATGTTGTCCGTATTGTGTGTTATCATGGTTTGCTCGACTAGTTTTTAATGTTAGAGAAAATTGGAAATCTAATAACAAGGGAAGAACATCAAGTGTGCATTTGAGCTTATTATTATTAGTAGACTTAGTCGATGACATGATTTGGGATTGTTTTGTGGGTCAAATGCATTGTGGAAGTTTGTTCTGCTCTGTTGTGAACGTACACCTTGTTCTTAGTTCTGTTCATTTTTGTGTTTTATTTCTGCACTATCATGATAGTCTTGCTCTTGTTTTTTGCTTGGGGTTTATGCGAGAGCTAGAATTCTCTTATGATTGAGAATCCAAATATGTGCATACAACTGAATAAAAATCATCCTTTTTATGTGACGGTTCATGTTGTGCTGATTGACATAGTGCATATGAGATAACTGTATGGTTCCTTTTTTTTTAATGCAGAAATTCAGAAGAACAATATGGTCCGTAAACACAGGCATGTTGTTCCTATCAAACGCTCTAAAGGTCCCGTCAAGATCACAAATACAGAAACCTCTTTAGGGGATGTAGTGTCTAGTTTGTATGATACTATAACTAATGATGAAGTGAATAAAGTGCGAGGAAAACTCATAGCTAGTTCCGAGGAGCTGCGAGCAAGGGTTAAGGATCCTCTTCCTGCTACCTTAAAGCAGACTGAAAATTTAATGGCTGAAATGGCAAGGAACTTATCTAATCAGGGTACTTTAGCTGAAATACAAAGTGGAAAAGGTGTAGATACTGTGATTTCTGAACTGGCTAGAAAAATAATAAACCCTGATCCTCCTGGAAAAAACCAGAATGAAAAAAATGCTGGATCATCCTTCCTTTCAGCTAAACAGACTGCTGTGCCTTCAGCTCAGAATCAGCGTGGAAAAGATACTGAGGCATGTAATCCTTTAGCCAATCACACTGTTGAACCTTTTGCAGAAAACGCGAATCAGTCAGAAGCGGATGCAGCCAATCATTTCACTAACCAACCTGCTGTACCTTCAATAAGAAATGAGAAGGGAAAAGGTGTGGATGCTCCTAATCTTTCAGCTAATCTCAGCAAAGAGACTAATGCTGGAGTCACATCCCGCAGCCATCAGAATAATGTTTCAAAACCTAGCTTAATGGAGCGGAATGCTACTGCTCGTACCTTTGAGGTATGAGTCATTTTTTATTGAAACCAATCTGCATGTTTATTTCTGATGACTTTGTATGAAGTATGTATATTTTATCAGTTTGTTGCATTCTGTTTCTGAATCTTGCGAGTATTTCAGAATCTTCCTGTCCTCGTCCTTGTGTTATTCTGTTGTCTCAATGAATATATTTTTCTTGAATGGAAGGGCATAGTTTTTTTGCTGTATAGACATCTGTTTAATATGTCTTTATATTGTCTTTTAGGTGTTCTCTGTTTTCTATAAAATAGAAATGATAAGGCACCATCCTATTACCTGGTAAAAGGTTTATGCAGATAGAGGCTGACTTTCCATGTCATAAGTAACTAAGAGGAAGTCATTATGTTTTTGAAAGAAAAGGCTTACTTGCCATTTGAATTGAAATGATTTTTAAGAGTTGATAATTTGATAGTTGGATTAGTTTTCAACAAAGTATTAGTGTTTTATTCCAAGACCTTCAGATTCATGCTGATAAGAGAAATGCCTTATTTTCTTTTGACATTATGATAGGGTTTCACGGTCGCTTTGATGTGCATCTTGTTCCGTTTGGTTTGCTCTACATTTATTTTTCATAGTTTGCAAGAATGTTGTTTTTAATTGCATCTTACCATATAATTTTCTTGTAGTGGGATGATTCAATAGATGACTCATCTGAAGGAACAGGAGATCAGATGAATAGAATTCATTTAGATAGCCCAAAAAGAAGGGCTGTCTCTCCATTGAAGAAATATGAACTGGCAAGAATTGCCAAGAGGAGAAAACCTAAGAGGTGGAGTCAGGAGGAGGAGGATGCCTTGAGGGAGTCTGTAAAGAAGTAAGTATTTTTGTTAGACAAAGCATTAGGAAAATCATGTTTCCTTTCTCTGTTTTTTCCATTCTCATCCATCTAGAAGATGACTAATATTTTCATTTTTGCTTTGTGTTGTTTGATGGGCTCTAATTGTTGTTATTTTCTCCCTTTGAAGGTATGGAAAAGGGAATTGGAAGCTGATCTGGAACTCTAGACGCGACGTATTTCAAGAGAGAACTGAGGTAAACAAGATCCATTGTCATGCAGTGTTTATGTTTGATTGGCTGTTTTTTTTTTTTAAAAAATAAAATTTGGGGTGTATTCTTTCTTCTTCCTTAATGATTTCTCCAGGTTGACTTGAAGGATAAGTGGAGGAACATGACAAGATATGGTTGACACTGTCAGCGAGTTAGAGTTTGCTCTCATTTGTGTTTTGCTCAAGATAAAAGACTTGCACTCTTGCCCCCCTCCCCTTTTAGGTTTCCTGCTACTAGTCAGATGCATATGGTTAGTGTAAGTATTTCCTCGTGAAAGAAATGTTTGTAGTGTGAAGTAAACTTTGACTTGTGGACAAACTTGGAAATGAAATGTATATGTAGTTTCTGTAATATGCCAGGGACCTGCTGGTTAAAAGGTCACTTGATAAAATATATTGGTTGCTTTCTTGTCTCTCTGCCTTCCCAACTTCTCCTAGATCCAAAGTTCAATGCATATAGATGCTACATATATAACTAACTATATGCCTAGCAAATCAAAGGAACTTCCCAATCGCATTGCATGGAAGTCCGGAGAAATTTTTATATATTAAATTTTCTTTTAAGACTATATGTACATTTGCTTAGAAAATAGTGCTTCTAATTTACAAAACATCCTAATTTATATTATTCTCGAGTACTATATAAGGTTGAGTATAATGTGGAGGAGCATCATCTACCAGTGCATTTCTCTAGTACTTTCTATATTTAGAGAGATATCTTGTCTATTTTTTCAAATAAGTCAAAGTGTGACACCTATTGTAAAATTGGCTCTATTTTGGTCTTGAAAAACAGTTGCAACTTGAGCTTTTAGCTTGATGTTTGGATAGCAAAGATGATTTCAATGGACTCCTAGGTGAGATTATACATGTTGTCTATTAATGAATATGAGTATGAATCTCTTAAATCATCCAGATAAAAGGTTCATAACTTCTATCACTCTAAAAACAATATTGTTCTTGGAAGTTGAAGTTTTTTTCTTTTACTTATTGCCTTTTTCATTAAAAGCTATTGATTTTATTATAAAAAAATATCTTTAAATCCCACTAATAAAGACTATTTTTGCATGTACTACGACTTTTACAAGTAATTCAATACTTCCCGGCTACAAAGAAAAAAAAAGAACGTATAAATCTTATTTAACCATATCCAAACATCAACTAACATGTTCTTGGAACATCATCACCCATTTTTGTTTATTTGGGGCAAGCAAAAAAACGACGCGAACACCATTTCTCAACTTCTCACAGCTCCTCCCCTGCATCCAATCTCATGGCTAGACCTCCAGGACCTAGTTGTCCTCTTAGCTGCCACTCCATTCTACTTGCTCGGTGTATCACTTTTCGTGACAGAATTTACAATGACATTGATATAGACTCCAAATTTTGCAGCCTCCTTGAGGTCAAGTTGCCCGCAAAGTGGAGGAGACGATGTTACTAAACCACTTGATTCACCTATAAGAAGTTTCAACACAAAATACTTTGTGGATTTCATGAACCAAATGTTAGGATTTATATTTCATAATATAGAAATTATTCATATCAAATCATCAAAAATACATAAATAATTAAGCAGATACATATTTAAATTCATATTCGAGAGTCACTCTCTAGAATTGTACGGGTAACCTTTACATGTTCTCCTCTCGATTCTTTGGATAAGAAAACATGCTGCAGCAATAAATTAAATTAAGAAAACACAAACGTTTTGCATTTGATGGTTAGAGAATGATATTTATGATTCACACCTACTGCACTATATACAGATCCATAGTCCTTGGTTGTAAACTATGAATTAGACACGTTTCAGTATTATTAAACAATTCAAGTGGTGCAACGACGTGCAGAACACTTACTTCGCAATTGCAGTAAATCTGAAATGTTAATATTTGGTCAAATATTTCTAGTGGATGAAGAAGCAAGCTCTAGAATGTCAGCTTCTTATTTTATAGAGTGGAACATTCGATGAGTTCTGGACCATAAAAGCTAACAATTGATTATTATGCACCAGTTGTTGATGATTGGAACCGGACTCACCCAAAAATACATTATAATATATATATATAGAACAGACAGAAGTAATATTGACATTGTTTCTGCCTATAAATAGCCATGCTTCTTGGTTGGAGTTGCACATCCTTTGCTATAGACTTCTGAGCTTAATATCTATGGCTACTCTTCAATCTTTCTTCTTTTATTTTGCAGCATTAACGGCTATTTTGATCCCTGTAAGGGCACAGCTGACACCTGACTTCTATGATAATGTGTGTCCTCAAGCCTTGCCAACCATTAGAAATATTATCAAGCAGGCAATCCAGAGGGAGCCACGGACGGGAGCTTCCCTGCTTCGATTGCATTTTCATGACTGCTTTGTCAATGTAAGTTTACTTCGAGTTTAAATTTCTGAACATTTTTGTTGATCAATATGATAAGGCAGATCTGGACGTGATGTTTATTGTTGCACTGGCTCCAGGGTTGTGATGGATCGGTGCTTCTTGATGACACGGCCAACTTCACCGGCGAGAAGACAGCCTTTCCCAATCTGAATTCACTCAGGGGATTTGAGGTGATAGACCAAATTAAATCAGCTATTAACAAAGCTTGCTCTGCCAATGTGGTCTCATGTGCAGACATTTTAGCTGTCGCAGCTCGCGACTCTGTGAATCTTGTAAGTGTTTGAGAATAATATAAATTATAATCCGAAACCTTACTAGCTTAAGTTTAAAAGTAAGATAGTTTCTTAACATGGTATTATATCCTTATTGACCAAGCGGTCACGAGCCCAAATAACTTGAGGGAATATATTAGAGAATAATATAAATTATATTATGAGATTTTACATAACGGTTTAAGTTTTTAGATGAGATGATTTTTTAACAGTAAGAATACGTTGATATTTTTATGTAGTATAAATACAACTTTTTTTTTTTACCCTTTTTTTCTAAGAACTCTTCGTTCATTATGATCTTTATTTGTATGCAAGAACCATATCACTAAGGAATCAAACTTGTTTTTGTGTTGCAGTTGGGTGGACCTTGGTACAAGGTGTTGCTAGGGAGAAGAGATTCAAGAACTGCGAGCAATAATGATGCAAATACCAATCTTCCTCCCCCTTTTTTTAACTTCTCACAACTTCTCTCTAACTTCCAATCTCATGGGCTAAATCTGACAGACCTAGTTGTCCTCTCGGCAGGCCACACCATTGGACTTGCTCGGTGCACCACTTTCCGTGATAGGATTTATAATGACACCAATATAAACTACGAATTTGCTGCTTCCTTAAAATATAGCTGCCCAAGAACTGGAGGGGACAGTAACACGAACCCTCTTGATTCATCCACAACAAGATTTGATGCACAATATTTCAGGGATTTGATTGCCAAAAAGGGCCTCCTTCATTCCGACCAAGAGCTGTTTAAGGGTGATGGAAGTGGTAGTGATCGACTGGTGAAGTATTATGGTTACGTTAATCCATACAAGTTTCTGACAGACTTCTCTGCTTCCATGATCAAGATGGGAAACATGAAGCCTCTCACTGGAACTGATGGAGAGATCAGAATGAATTGCAGAAAAGTTAATAACTAAGCTTGATATCGAATGTGCATTGCCGTGTTTCATTGAACAGGCAATTTGAAATTGTTTCTCTTGCGTTAATCTCATTCTTTCTGCCTGGTTGTTTACATAATGTCATTTCACACAGTTGAAAAATAAAGCCAGAGACTAAAGCCATAATCTCATTTATGGTTTGGAAGTTATACTCTCGGCTATATAGTATATTGGTTGAGATTGTAGTTGGATCTATCTATCTCTCTCTTTATATAAAGTTTGGTGTTTGTTCTTCTTTAGTATACTCCAGTTTATTTAAAATACTTAGAAAAATTATTTGAATTTTTTTATAAAGAAAACTATTATATTCATCTGATAGTTTTCTTATGCGAACTAATGGTTTAAGAAGACAAAATTGAGAAGTGATTCTCCTTCTACATGTGCTAAAATACAATGTTGACAGGATACCAGGATTTTATTTACTAGAACAGTTGATTTATATATCTCTTATATTCCATAAGAAAAAAACGCAAGCACATCAAATTACAACATTTATTTTTGAAATCGACAATTGAAGAGAAGTATGTCTAGTGATTGGTGGCACCAAGGAGGAGGATGGCGATGATAGTTTTGAGATGCAATCAGATCGAAGCCTTCCCAATTGAAGGAAGACTGTTTGTAACTGAGCCAAAACAAAATAGCAACTCTCTTTTCGAATTTATTTTTTTAATATAGGATAGTCATCACTTTCATACACACCCAATAGATCTCGTCGTTCTTCATATATGAGTCTGGCCTGGCTAGCTATTTGAACACATGGGACCCCATTAAATGTGGATAATTATGCATGCAACACGGAGTGTACGTGCTGCTTCCATGAACAGGATGGAAAACATGATCAAGCCTCGCATAGGAACCAATAGAGGGATCCAAATGAAATGCAGAAAAGTTCAATAACAAGGACCCCATTAAATGTGCAAGCATGCCTTGTTTCATGATCAGGCATGGATGATATGGAATTGTTTGCTGCTGTATGGATTTCATTCTTTACTGTTTGTTTGCAAAATCTCATTAAATATTTCCATGGATTTGCCGGTGTGACATTGTGTTCGGATTCAAGATAAATTTGGAAAAAACTAACGACCCATATTCAGCCTAATAATGGTACTCTCTCCATCTTCAATTACGCAGAAGAAGGGCTAAGACTCAGGTTCAAGTCTTGTGTTCTTTCTATCTAGAAAACAATAAGAAAAAAAAGAGAGATATGGATCTGGTAAAATAGAAACTTAGCATGATCATTTCATATTTAGTTGCTGTTTTAAGCAGTTTTCACACACTTACATGAAAGCCAGAAAAAATACAAACACAAACCATTAAACACACAGTCCACATCAATAACAACATTTATTTCATAATTGACAGTTGAAGAGAATTAGCCAAAGTCGCCTTGCTAATGGCTGACATTACTAATGGAAGGTTCAGTTTACTTTGGCGCAGTTGGTACGAATCTGTCCATCGCTTCCTGTTAGGGGGCTAATGCTACCCATCTTTACCATGGCTTTTGCAAAATCAGCATAGAATGTAGCAGAATTGAGGCTGTATGTCTTGACCTGCGAGTCCGTAGTGCCTCCACTGAAAAGCTGTTGATCCGAGTGCAAAAGGCCCTTGTTGTTTGCCAGGTTCTTGAAATAAGAGTTATCAAATGTGACAGGAGTGACAGCATCCAGTGAAGAAAGGCTGTCATCACTGCCTGTGCCTGGACAACTTGATTTTAATGATGTTGCCAAGGTTGAATCTAGGGTGGTCTCATTGTAGACACGGTTTCGAAACATCAGGCACCTGGCTTGCCCTGTTGTGTGAGATCCTACAGGATTACAGAAAATTTCAAAACCGTAATCAATTGATACACAAGAACCTTATTGAATTGTAGTGATGATTCCCCTTTTCTTTTACCTGAGAGAGCAACCATTTCTTTTGCAGTGAACCCTTTATTTGAGAAGGAAGTAATAAGGTCACTCAGATCCATGAGTGGAGATGGAAGATCGGAATTAGCAGCAGCGAAACTTGCCGTGGTCGAATCTCTTCTCCCCAATTGAACAGTCCATGAAGGTCCACTTAACTGGAGAAAAAAATATAATTAAAGAAATCAAAATGCGCACAAGTTAATTTATGTGAAATATTGTATGAATTGAGTCGTTTCTATGGTGTCTTCATCATCATGGCCTTAAAAGGCATGCATCAGCTTTCAAACATCAGGTTCAAAATGATTTTAATGCCTTAATTTGAAGGCACCTTGTCTTCTATATATATATATATATGCTCTAGGTTATTACTTACTGCAACAACTGAATCTCGAGCGGCAACAGCCAGAATATCTGCACAAGAAACAACTCCAGGGCAAGTCGACTCCAGTTGAGATTTAATGGTATCAATAACATCATAACCTCTCAAAGAGTTTGCATTTGGGCCTGCAGTCTTTTCTCCAGTAAAACTTGAAGTGTCATCTAATAGAACTGATGCATCACATCCCTGATTGAATAAGCAATATTAATAAAGATCCTCATTAAACTACAACGTTTATAATGATCGATAGCATTTCTCAATGAAAGCACTGTATATAATCTTGCCACAAGGATGAATATACTCTAGATCAGTATCATCCTTGTGCATGCATGCAGGGTTTTACGTGCAAGTTGGTAGACTAAAAAACCTAAAACATGGTGAGACTTAGATTTGGGACGCAAACTATAATCAGAGAATACCCTCATCATTAAAGTAATAATAATTATAATAACAACTCCATGGATTTGTGTGTGCATGCATATCTGTATGTGAAAGAAAGAGAGAGGGATAAGAGTAACGTGCATTAACGAAGCAGTCATGGAAATGGAGACGAAGCAAAGAGGCTCCCATGCGATGCTCCTTGGAAACTGCTTTTAGTACAGCAGTTCTGATGGCAGAGAGGGCATTGGGGCATGTTGCTGCATAGAAATTGGTTGATAATTGTGCATGGACTAATCCAAGCAAAAGCATAGAGTAACATAACCCATAGAGAATTTTTGAGTGAGCCATATAATCCAAAATGTCAAGACAGGAGTATAGTTGAACTTGTGGTTTATCTCTTGTCTTGGATGGCATGTTTGTGTTATCGAGGAGGTCTATTTATAGCAAGCATTTGGTTTGGACCGTCTAACATTTGATAACTTAATTAGGGTTTAAGGTCAAAGATTATGTGCAAAATATTGAGTGTACAGAAAGCAATGAAACCTAATGTACGCATTCATGATGGTGGTGAGCCCACTTTCTCTTAATTTATCCTCAAAACTTTCAACTAAGAAATTAAAAAGAATTGCGTACGTAAGAATATTATTTTGTGACGGTCATTTTTTTTTGCATTTTAACTCAAATATGAATAATGTGCGATTGCTAGCTAGCTAGTACTGTATCTCGAGTTAACAAACCCTATTTTGTGGTTTGACTTTTAAAAATCTCGAGTTAACAAACTTTATTTTATGATTTAATTCTTAGAAATAACTATTTACGAAACATGAAAAATTAGTTTGTTTTTTCATAATCAACGACATGCACTGTAACTTTACATTCCATGGCTCCATACAGGAACGCATTTTAATTGGCTGGATAAAACAAGCTGATAATAAACAATCAATACGCCATGTCTATTTATGATAAGAGATACTTTTAAGATATGTGTAGTTGATTGCATGTAATGTGAATTGATAACTGAGTCGGCCTGATATAAGGGTAAAGAAATTGTGATCTGTACAATAATTTTAAGTACGAGTCAAAACGTGTATCTCTCGTAAAAATCTCAAACAATTAGGGTTTTATTCATTCACATGTACTCATAAAAAACGTTTTCTAGAAAGTAAACTTTTCTGGTATAAAAAAAACAAATGCATCGAGACTGAGTGTTAGATAGTGTACAAAGGTTTCGAGTGATTAAATAATGTTTGAAGGTGTCATCCATAACGTGAAGAGGTAGCGAAATTAGGGTTGTCAAAGGTCCAATAGCTAGCGTTGGATTTTGATGGTAGTAGGTATTGTGTGAACAGAGATCCTATTAGGAATCTATTATCAATAATTGTCAACTGAAGTGCCATTGCCATTAGGTTTAATTATAAAGTATGACTGTCTTCCACCATCTAATTGATTTACAGGACATGATTTTGCGAATGCCCCAAACTTCAGAATTTTCTACCATCGTGAACTTCAGAATGGGTCCGACGTTGAATATGCTGAGAATAAAAAGAATGACAAGATAGTGGAATTACAGAAGTCTTAAAGATTCATATTAAACCTCTTAATTTGGAGATACTTATCTTGTAGGATACGATCAGTTCGATCTTGATTTTCTCCACCTTTGAATTTTCGTGTATGGCAACTATAAATAACTTAAAGGAAAAACCATTGACGTAGACAAGTATGACCTTTCGAATTGGTTCAATATATATATATGTAGATTGTAGGGTACCTATCTGTTAGGACTCCATTAAGGTGAACTCAGCAAGCTGGAGACATCGATCGATGAGCATGTTGGGTTAAGAGCATGCCAAAGAACCCTTTTCTTTTCTGAATTAATGATTTAACAGTTGGGTTCAGGCCATGGATAGAAACTGAGTTTTTTTTTCTTAAGAAAAAATGTGTTTTCGACAGAGTACTCACACTCGCTCGTGATGCATACATTTACAAGAAACTTGTTTCTCACAACGTTCCCATATATTTGAACTTGAGATGATAACTTGCGACAAAGTGTCTGCTTAAAGTAGTAGCCATGCAGTAGAGTCAGGGGGCGAGAAAGATAATCCTATCACAGAAAGTGCAGGAGTAAGTGACGACGATGCTTGTATCTATCTGGCATAACTTCTGCCACTAATTCCGTGAGCCTCTGGAACGATTATGTCAGCAGCTCATCATCACAGGAAAAAGAGTTCACCATGATGTCAATATACACCCTTGTTTCCATGTAAATTTTTATAATAATATAAATTATATTTCAGTGGTTTATTATTATATTTTGAAGTTTTATTTAATAACTTAAATTATGTGATAGTACAAGATAATATAGGTTTGTATAAGTTTTAAGTCCAAAAAGCTTTCATTTGATGAGATATGTTAGAGAATAATATAAATTATATTCTGGAGTCTCATCTAATGACTTAAGTTTTTATGTGAGATGATTCATTAATAAATTTAGCATATTATTACAGTGCGGATGGGAATGTTAATTAATTTTCAATGTAATTTATTATAATTACATTGTTTTTTAAAATAATAATAAAAAATCCTTTGTATATTGACTCGATCATGCATGTTTAGATTAAATTTAGTTGAGTTAATAAGTTTATAGGTAAATCCAGCCGAGTCAATTAAATTTCGCTGAATTAATATAATTTCCAGCTCAACTTAAAATCCAGTTAAGTCCAAGTTTATAAATTTTGTATTTTACAGCTATACGTGACATGTTAAGGATTTAAAGTTTCTTACATTCATCCACCAAATGACAGTACTTGTAAGTTAAAATTGGTTGTTCATATGAAGAAACAACAATTACTTGTAGACTAGGGTTTGATTTTCCATTATGTCATGTCTGTCTTTGCACGCGAAGAAAAACTACTTCTCTTTAATAAAGGCAAATGCAAGCCTTCCATAATAAAACAAACTAGACGATTCGTGATAATCTTATTTCACAGAGGTTGAGATAATGTTTAGAATTGGCCCTAGTGCTTACAAGGGAGCACACCCTTCAGGTTTTGACTAAAGAATCTGAAAATAAAATCATCATTTTCCAAGTTTTTCTTTTGTTAATTAGGTTTCAACGGTAGACAGGCCAAAGATTCAAGGGGTTGAATCACCAAGGGAGAGTTGACAATTGACCACATGGGGCTAAATCCCAAATTTTTTTTTTTATGACCGGGTATCGGACCAATTCGGCATCTCAGCTATTCTGGCTCATTGAACACCTTGCAGCAAATGGCATGTAAGACCCGGGGATGACAGAATACGCGCAAAGATGGACCTAGGAACAAGAGTAGAACCTTGACTCCACTCCCGGAATTCGAACCTGGGTCCGGTGTGAAGGAGAGAACGCCTCTTCCCGCTAGGCCACATCACTTGCTGATAAACGAATATGGGGCTAAATCCCAAATCTTAGAGGCATGAGGTGTGGATGAAGTTGACAAGGATTGGTGAGACATGTGAAACTCTTTTGTTTGGGGCATTGCCTAAACTTGTAAGACGTTCAACACAGGCAAAGGTCTTGGCGCAGCCACACCAACTACATCTCAATGCTGACAGACATAAACAGGGAGGAAACAGAATTAATAATGCTATTGTTGAGTTGCTTCTCCACCCCGAATAATAAACAAGTTATTAGCATGGATGAATGGGAACCAACCATTTAAATCACGCATAGATTGAACCTTCATTCGATTCATTAGCTTTGGCAGAGAACTACTATCATTAATCCATTCATGATTCAACAATACTTGATAGCAGCTGAAAGATTCGAGGATCGCATCAATCAAGGGTGAAACAAGAGAAGCAAATAATGAAAAACATTCATCAGCGGGTTATTATACATGAAAGATCACAAACTTTCAAATACTTACTGAACAAATTTATAGCACTCTTAGTGGCTACCAAAATTTCACAACTAGTTGCAAGTGTTTCCTAAAAATTTCACTCTTAGGGATACTGTCCCCTAAAAATAATATGGCATGTGTCCTTTCCTTTTGGGAGCAAAAATACTATCGTGTTAAATAGTTAGAACACAAACTTTTCTTCCTCTGTCCCAGTTGGAAGCACTCTATCTTTCAACTCTCCAAGAGCAGTGGCAGTTGAGTCACTTATGCCCAGCAAATACTGCAAACGTGACAGTTTTTCTGGTGCTGGGTTATTTTTCATGTGGATGGTGTACAGATCAGCTAACTCCTCTGGCACCTCCCATGTCAATGGCTCAGAAGGCACAGCTTTATCACAAGCTAGCAAGTCATTAAGTGTAGAAACCTAAAAAAGAGTGGTTGAAAAAGACGTCAGACCAAATATTTCCCTCATGCATGAAAGATATATTTAAATTGAATATTCAAAAATACATACCACTCCTTGTTGATTTCTCTGCCTTAGTAGCGCCACAGCCTGAACCAGTGAGTTTGACAGTCTACTCCGTGCAAGCTCATGGACAACCCCTTTAGCCTTCTCTAAATTAATGTTAAGATCCTCTGGGATTTTCTCATAGACTTCCTCCTCGTCAAACTCCCCAGTGCCCGATGAGAAAATTTCATCTACAGTTTTCTTGTACAGGTTTTCTCGCAAGTTTTCAGATATCATGCTGTTGAAGTCAATACTTGCTTCCTTGAGCTCTCTTATCTGTTTCATATTAAGCCTCCCTCGATTGATAGCAGTTTCAAGGGCAGCTCCCATTTTTGTAGTTGTGATGTTCTTTATCACCTTCTGTGCATACTCGGGTGGCAAGCCAACTTGCTTTTGCAAGTCATTGAGCTGCTCAATCCTGGATTTCGTCAATTGTCCATCAGCTAAAATTACCTCGGCTTGTTTCCTGAAAGTCTGCTCAGCTAAGCTCCTGTGGACTTCTACAATTTCCATCACAGTCAAACCCAAAATTCCACCAAGCTGATTCAGCAAGAGGTACTCTGAATCATCTTTTTTTGTGGTGATTTGAGCACCAAATGGAATTCTCGTAACTTCCCCAGTTAGGCAGTAAAGTAGATATGTCTTGTAAAGGTCAGTCCTATCTCTTTCAGGAAGGTCATCTTTAAGGTTTATCTCTGTCTGGCCAGGCTTACCCATCTTTGCAGCAACCTCCTCACTAGGTCTTATTTTCTTAAGTGTCTCAAGGGACTCCCATTCCTCATCATCATCCCATTCCTCATCCTCTTCAACCTGATTTTCTTCCACCTTACTAGGTACTTCTGGTGGAGTATCAGAAGATTCTCCTTTTATGTCAGACACCAGTTCAGTCACCACCAAGGAATTGAAGGCAATCAATTTCCTTAGTTCTTTAGCACCCTCGGTTCGGTTATCCGCCATCCGTGCTCGCTTTATGTAGTTTAAGAAAATTCTTCGGACCTTCAACAAGAAAGAAATTTTGAGCAAAAGGAAACATGTCTAATTTGAAAGTTATGTTTGCTCTAAACCATTAGTGCAAGGTAGTTCACGTGTATACTCACCGCCTTTCCAGCAATAGATATGGCAGCCTCCCGTGTTAAGCGCAAGCCATGAGCAGCCTTTCTTACAGCCTTCTTAACATCAGCATCATATCCGTCGACCCCTGAAGCAATTGCATCTTTAACCACCTGAAAAAAAAATGGCATGCCATAAATTGATTAAGTTGAGCAGCAATTCAGCAATCAGCATTACATAACTTAAATCCTATAGTAGATAGATAACATAATATATTTTCGTTTGAGAAGATCATGAAGCTCTTAAGGAGATAGGGCACCAGCAGGCAGCAATTATGGGTTGACCCTTGCCCTTAATGAGATATACATTACTTGCAAATCCTCAAAGATGGCAAGTAATAGAGAAGTTAGAGAAGAATCCATGTTAAGTAACAAGGCCCTCTGTAGATTTCATACATCCCCATTACATTAGTATAGACACTTCCAAGTCCTTGTCAACCTGCATAATCTAAGATACAGTTTGGAAGGGCCTAAACGAGGTTCCCTTGAATGGATTAAATGCAAGTATAATATTCAAAACAGATCCATCCCATGATAAAAACGTCTCCAAGTCCCCATTGACCTCTTTAATCCTAAATGCAACTAGAAACAACCTGAACTCAGATGGAGAGGAATTACTGGGAAGACAAACCAAATGAGCCAGTCTGGATTCTAGAAGCAAGAGGCATAGAACACAAACCATCGAGATAGACTTGAGGAAAATTGTCATATCATAGTCAGAGATCTTATATAGAAAATGATTACCTTTTCAAATAAACTGCCACAGATATCAGAATGAGCTGCATCAATAGTTTGCTGAGCAATACAGAGCATGACTCTCAAACGGGTCAATGCTTTAACATCCTCATCACTCAACTCTCCATCAGCTGCACAATGCTGAAGCTTTTCCCGGTAAATTTCTGGAAATAAAAGGAGGAATTAGTTCCACTATGCACAAAAAACAAATCTTCAACATTATTGTAGTTAGGTCTGAAGATGAGATTTTAAAGATGGTACTCAACAATATTTGTTACCTTCATGAATCTCAGTGGCTTTCTGTGGATCAAAGTGCAACTCTTCACAAAGATGTTGCAGGAAGGCTGCTTTGCTATCGGCATATTCTAAATCACCACTTGAAACAGCCTGTGCAAGTCGTTTACGATATACCTTTGAAGTAACATCAAGCTTAATTGATTCTCCCTCCCTCTTACCTAAACCAAATATATTCTTCAATTGATTTAAAGCAGCAAGCTACAAAAAAGAAAGTAATAAGGAGATTATGACCTAACAAATATACAGAGAACCTGATGAAAAGGTAGATATCAAGTATCAATAACAAAAATTTCTTATACACACATCAATAAAGTGCAAGGCATTATGCATCACCTTATGTTCTTCCATGCGACCACCATATAACGCTTCTGTTATATATGCCCTGTAAAGGAGCTTCAAGTCGTCTATCTTTCTCTCACTACCATACTCACCACCTAAGGAACGAAACCTTTAGTGCCAGCTAAAAAATGAGCTGTCAAAAACTTAAATTGAGAAAACCTTGTAAGCAAGAGCTCCTTCGGATCCAGACCTAGTACAGAAACTGGACCAACTCCACAGGCAAATGAAGCTGCATCTGTATGGTTCTTTAATGAAATAAGCATATTGTTGAATGCCAATATCTTATCAAGCTCTTCCACAACTTTTGCAATATCCTGGCTGTAAAACCTAATTTAATTAGATGGTGCAAATGATAAAACTGCAAGTATGGATGATGCTGTTGAGCAAAAGTTCTAAAAATAAATTTTTTCTTTGACATCTCAAATATCCAGTCTATTTTTTAAATTAAATAATTAAAAATTTCAGTAAGATATTCAGAAGCTGCAAATTGAGACATGTGGCAAGGATCATACACTGTTCTCGTCCTAGATTTTATTCTATCAAGCGCTGCTGAAATATTTTCCTCGATCAGTGTTCTTGTGTGCTGCCTAAACAAGTCCTCTGCAAGCTGTCACAAACATAGCATGCCACATAAAGAATAAATTAAGAACCAAAACACAAAAGGACCGTCAATGAGAAGTTGAGAAGGAACCTTGTCAGAAAGTCGATAAGAAATCTGTGCTTGTCTGAGGTTAAAGAGCTGCTCCACATCAATATCTATTTGGGGAAAGCAAACAAACATGAGTTAAAAAAGGTGAAACAAAGCAAAAAAAAACAAAACTACAACTCATTCTCAATACTTGTTATTAATAAACTGTTCATTCTAAGCATATGCCTTTTTAAATAAAGTTAATGAAGAAGATTATATACAAAGTAAAAAACTATTCATGCCTGAGCACTTCAACCCCCCATCCACATCACACACCCCTGAAAGAGTTCTAAGCAGAATTCTAAAAGAAGAGAAATATCAATCACCCTGAAATTAAAACTAGAGTACTGAATAGTATTGACTAACTGATCAAGTAGATTAGTTGTTACTGATAACCAATGATTAAGGATATCACTGATTGCAGTGCTAGAACATGGCACACCTCTGTTATAGATGAAAGTTAAATTAACATGGGCAGAACACAATCTAGCTATAGATAAAAGTCGACAATAGCTGAAACAGCTTGATGTTCGCAAATCACAACAAAAAATAAAAGTACTAAAGAACTTAATTTATGTTAAATTTACCTTTTCCAACTGATTTTAGCTTTGAAGTATATAACCTCTGGGCATTATCACGGATAGCAATTTCAACCTAACAGAATAAAATAATAACAAGAATTTAAAGGTTGAGACAAACAAGATGATATAAATAAACTGGGAAGAATGAAAACCAAAAGGTATGCATTTTGAAGTTCAATGCAAGTCGAATTTTGACAAAATGTAAAAATGCTGGAGAGAAAACATGTCACTGGTGACAAGACACTGTTCACTACACAAAACAAGTTCACATAGCCTAGAATAGAAACAGTTGATAAATAACTACCTGGGAATCAGTAACCTTGAAAACACGCTTCCAAGGTAAAAGAAATGATGATGCTTCTCCAAAAACAAGAGTTGAAACATAGATCAATTTCTGAAATGCCTGCACTGGAGAATCAGTAATAATGGTCAAGCTCCATATCTTCATTCAAAATTTTCACACCATTGTCTCCGGATTCAGAAACTAGCAAAACTACAAATGACCTACCCGACGCTGCTCCACATCACCATCAGGATCTCCAGTTTCGAGCCTTTGCCTGAAAATCCGCCTCCCATGCTGCATTCAGTACACAAAATAGCAGCTTAGGGGAATATTTCTCAAATTCACGTCACATATAACCATAAGCATACTCATTCCTCACATGCATAAATGTAGTTCATATAATATAAAATACCTCCACATGCATGTTAGCTGCATCTGGGTCATCAATGCCCAAAGCATTTTTGAAGCTGATGATTGTTTCAACTTCATTCCCTCTAAGCTCTTCACCCCCAGGAGGAAGGACAGAAGACACAAACCTAAAACAAGTTACAATAACCAAAATCTTAACAAGGATCAAAATAAGATCCAAAAGCAAGCTCTTCAACGAACTACAAAAAACACACTCAACACCAATTCCAGCTTACTGGCAGTATAAATCACAAAGCTCTGCATTAAATGCCTCATCTTGCTTGCTCACACCATACCTGCAGAATTCAAAATTCACAAAGAAATTTCAAAAACTAACAAAAGTAAGCTAAACACACTAACAACTCAAGTACTTAAGCATCAAATGAGCTAAAACAAAAACACCAATTCATCAAAAAAAAAATAATTTATACCACTCCAAAAATTAACTACTTCCTATTGCAATTCACAAAAAAATTCACACTCTGCACACATGATCCTAACTATAACCAACATACATAAACACACACCAAAACATCAACCAACAAAAATCCAAATGTTAACTCAAAAGCACCAACTTTTTTGCCAGTTAAGCAATAAAAATACAAACTTTAACAATTAAACCAGAATGAGATTACAGTAACTGACTTTTTAGCAATGCCTTCAATCTCCTCTT
The DNA here is from genome assembly GCA_032356905.1 of Salix exigua. NCBI lineage: Eukaryota > Viridiplantae > Streptophyta > Magnoliopsida > Malpighiales > Salicaceae > Salix > Salix exigua. The sequence continues at coordinate 12,815,950 of CM063600.1, forward strand.
TACTGACTTGAGTAGGATCATCAAACCCAGAAACATAATTATGCAAATTTATGGCGGCAACCTCGGGAACAGCCGAATTCAACGCATAAACCACAGCCCCACCAGCTGCTCCAGTCACAGCAGCACCACCAAGAGCCAAATTCCGAGACCCACCACCGAAATTAGTCCCTAAACCATATCCAGCAGCTAAAGCACCAGCTAGAATTACCGCCGAGCTCACCAATCTTAGCGGTGGCGAGAGATTACTCACTATAGATTGAACTCCTGATAGCTCTCTCTTTCCTCCAAAAATATCATTGGGTTTCGATTCTAAGGTGATGACGGAGGGGGATTCTGCGGCGGAGCTTCGGGGGAAGGAGACGCGGAAACGGTGGCGTTTTGGGAGGATTAGAGAGGAAGGAGTAAGTTTGAGAGGACAAGGGGAGAGGAAAGAAGTGGAAGGAGAGGAGGTGAGGAGAGAAGGGGTCATTCCGTGGCGTTAACAGTGTTGTTTTTGGAGACTGAGAAAGGTGGGGAGGAGGACGGGTGGATAAATGGAGAAGAGGAGGGATGGTGGAAACAAGAACGAGCAAAGCTTTTAACTCTTTTTTCAATAGTAAAAAAACAAGATAACTTGAAAAAAGAAAAGAAATATATATATATAATTGAATGAAAAAGAAGAAGAAGAAGATCACCTAACATAACATGATAGATTTATAATTCAGGTTATAATATAATATAATCTGATTAATAATTGATAAACTAATATACATCAACTTGTAAGACTTATGGATTAGAGATTGTAATAACCAAATATAAAAGTAATTGAAAAAAATTTAAAATTAATTTTTAAAAAACTAATATTAAATGATAAAATTAAAAAAAAAAACAAAAGATTTTTATCCACATTAACTTTTTATATATGACTAAATCATTAGACCAAAAACACCATATATGGAAAAAAAAACCCCACAAAACTCAATCTTTAATAAATCAAATATTGAAGGATAAAAGTAAGAATAAAATAAATTACAAACAATCTAGAATTTAAACAAATGGCAATTAAAAAATTAAGTATGAAAATTGAAATAAAAATAAATAAATTAGATGATAAGAGTATTTTTTGGAAGGTTAAATTAAAATTAAAAAAAAAATCTATCAAAAAGAAAAAAAACAAAAGAATGATGATCAAATTAATTGAATCATGTTAAAATAGATTTTATATAACTTAATTTTAAATATGAGTTAAACAAAAAAATAGGAAATTTTAAAATTGATCTGTAGACAATGTGTAATAACAATGCGTAATAAAACCGGGCCTGTTCATGGTTCTGGGCCTGGGTTTAAAGGTAGGTTTGGATTTTTATCTAGCTTAAAAAGACATTTCTTATCAGCTGCGTGTCTTTCTTCATCAATGGCAATGTCTTCTCTCCGTTTCCCGCTCTCTCCATGGCTGCTCCTCAAAACCCCAAAGCTAAAACCCTCCTTCATATTTTCATCTCCAATTCTACACTCTTCAAGACACACTCAGTTACTATTCCTCTGTTCCTGCTCTCAATCTCCACCGTCCATTTCTACTCCTTTAACGGACTCAAACTCAAACTCAAATCAGTCCGTCCATTCAAAATGGGAATCTATTAGAAAGAAAAAGGTTGTTTTGCGGGTTGGATATGTGGGTACTGATTTTAAAGGTCCATTTCCATAAACCATTTTCAGCTTCTGAGTTACCTTGCTTAAATTTTCTATCTTTTTACTGTTTTTGTTTGTGTTTATTTTGTTTCTTTAAAGATTGTTTTTTGAAATCCAGGTCTTCAAAAGCAACATGGCCAGCAATCATTATTGAGTAAGTTCTTGATTTTGAGTCGTAATTGTGAAAGAGTTTTCTGTAATGTGCTGGTGTTATATGCGAAGATATTGAGTGTGCTGTGTAATTTAATTGGTTTAGATGAAATATTTATGGGGTCTTAATATAGGCATGCTTTTTTTCTTTTGGTGTTTTGGAATGTGTAGCTATTGAAGGAGAATTGGAACGTGCTATATATGAGGCTGGTGGGATTCGTCAAAGTAATTATGGCAATTTGAATAAAATTTCGTGGGCTAGAAGTAGCCGGACAGACAAAGGAGTGAGTCTTTAATATATGAAGCACGTTTTCATTACTTGCTCTCTTTCTTTATTGAATTTCTGTGCAGATGGCATTTAGTTGGTAATGATTTATTTGCTTGCTTGTGTTTATTGTGGTTGAATTGATTAGGTTCACTCATTGGCAACAACTATAGCGATGAAAATGGAGATACCGGAAAATGCATGGAAGGATGACCTTTATGGAATGGTTCTTGCAAAACACGTTAACTCTTATCTCCCTGATAGTATTAGAGTTTTGAGCATCTTACCAGCACAAAAGTGAGGCTTTGAGCTCTTTCAGTATCACAGATCCCACAGTTTTTTATGTCAAAAAAAATTCTATGCATGCGTATTTATTATCAAAGATGCTACATCTATGCATATTCTATTTACTGTAACCACATATAATCTGGTTTTCAAGATCAAGGTTCTGATAAGCTTCTTGCAAGTTCTATCTAACTCTGAATAGTGCTTTAGTGACCAAAATACTGAAAGAGAGTTACTGCCTGCAATGAAAGATTGTGCACACATGAAAATTCAAATCTCTGTGAATCATTAAGGTGTAGTACTTTTGGTTTACTGTAAATATTTTCTAATTTGATTCCTGAGATTGCCAAAGAAACAAGATCGCTGGTAATGTCAATAAATATAACAGATGTGTGATGCTAATGGAAAAAAAAATGTACGGGTCTTGATTGGGTTGTACATGCAAAGGAAGCTCCTGACAACTATTTTCTGTGGTGGATTTTGTGTGTTTAGGTGAATTGTAGTGATAAGATTGTTCAAAAGCTTCACCAACTCTTTATTATAGTTAAACTTGTTTTCCCTGTGTTTAAGTTATAGTTACTTGTCTCTGCTGCTTTCCTAGATTTTACTCTCTTTTATTCTGCGACTTGTTCTTAGGAGTTTTGATCCTAGAAGGGAATGTGATATTCGGAAATATTCTTATCTCCTTCCTGCTGAAGTTATTGGCATCAAAAGTCACTTTAGCATGGCTGATATTGATGATCACATATCAGACTTCAATAAAATATTACATGCCTTTGAGGTGCGTTTCATTATCTTTGATTTCATTTCTTTTTTTCTCATTATCTGCAATGTTGAAACTTTTGTATCTGTCATTTTATTGCATGTGAATGCCATGCAGTTCAGAAGAGCCTAAGATCAGTATAACACAGTCCATATAAATAATGCCTGAGATCAGATTTTCATTGTTATTTGTAGTTGTGATTCAAATGCATTTTGTAGGGAGACCATCCTTTTCATAATTATACGGTACGGTCCAAGTACCGGAGAAAATATCCAACAAAAAATGGCCATGTGTCGAAGAGAGCAAGATCATCTTGTGGGACATCATCCTCTGGATCTGAGGAAAGTGATGATGAAGAAGATCTGGAAATTGATGGAACAAGCTCATCAGATCATGTGGAATTGAGTCAGAACTCTTTGGAATCCAGCAGTTGTGATATGGATGGGGATATTTTGAAGGCTCAAAGTTCAGAACTACCTCTTCGTGCAAGATGGCTGCATGAACCTGATGAGACAGACAGAATAGGTGCTGCCCACTTCAGAAAGATTTTTCGCTGTTCTTGTGGAAAGCTGGAGAAATCTCTTGGATTTGATTTTGTTGAGATTTCTATATGGGGAGAGTCTTTCATGTTACATCAAGTGAGACCCTTTCCCCCCCTTACAATTAACAAATAAGTCTATTTAATCATATATAACACTTAGGCTCATGTCTTCTATTTACATCTTCCATTGTCACCTAATTAATTTCACAGGAGATACAAGCACATGGTGTATGTACTTGTATCCTCTGCAAGTCTCTTGGAGAAGAAATTTAAGAAAACAAGGCTTATTGTGTGCCTTGTCGTTGTTTTCTAATGTGTTTAACTTATTTTATTACATGATTTTTATGTGGTTCACCAGATCCGCAAAATGGTAGGGACAGCTGTGGCTGTAAAGCGGAAGGTACTTCCAAGAGATCTCATAATGCTGTCACTGGCAAAGTTCTCAAGGATTGTCCTACCCCTTGCTCCTTCTGAAGTTTTGATTTTGAGGGGAAACGATTTTTCTCTGAGAAAAAAATCTGGTGAAGGGAAAAGGCCTGAAATGGAGACAATAGTCGAATCAGAAGAGATTCTCAGGGCTGTGAATGAGTTCTATTCTACTATGATGCTACCTGAAGTTTCAAAATTCTTGGACCCTTGTAAGCCTCCCTGGATGGAATGGGTTGAGAATTTGGACAAGTACACAAGCATTCCTGATGCACAATTGGAAGAAGTCAGGAGTGCTTGGAAAGCCTGGATGGAAACTTTTAAGTTCAGGAAAAACATTGAATCAGCTTTAAATCAATGAAACGAGGTAAAGCATTTCTAATCTGACCTGTGATATTTTTGACAGGTTTTCTAATACCAGGGGAATTCCTAGTTCGAGAGTGTGATGCTGAAATTGTTTAATCAGATGGTCAAGTAAAGATGTCACAGCCCTATGCTAATGGTCGGGGATCACACGCTATGGTGGATCATCCTTGTAACTTCCAGCATGTGAAAGTGGCTGATGGTTGCTGGGTTCAGCATGATATGGAGGGAGAGAGAGAGAGAGAGACTGAATAGGCTGAATAAGAAAACTTTCCATTCAAATGTAACCGAGGAAGATGTACAGCAATACTTGAGTGAAAGAGTTCTTGGCAGTTTTGTGTCTATTTGACCCATAGCACATGAGATATTGGCTAAAAGCATGTTGTATCTTTTCATGCATCATGCAGGAATAGTTTTAAACGTGCAGTTTCACAAATGTTGGGAGTTTTCATGTCTTCATGAGTTTTCCGGTCTGATCTCTAACTATCTTTTTCTTCACTCGCCGTATCTTTGGGGGTCCTAGCTATCACGACTCCTTTAAGACCCTATTTCTGTCCGAGAGAGGGGCTTAAATGGAAGTTTGCAAAAAATAGTATTTTCTTAATTTATACTCTAATGTAAAAAATAAAATATATTATTCTTACAATTGTTTTTTGAAAAGTAATCACTGATATAGTTTTTAAACAGCTTTTAAGCAGTAAGCAGAAAATTAAAAGGAGTTGAATCACTAATAGGACAACGTATTACTTCGGTAATTCAATTCAAGCATCTTGTGAGAGACTAAAAGTTGATTCAAGAACATACTGATAAAATCAAAAAATGGTTATGATATAAAATATATAAATATCATCATCACTATTATTTTATTAAAACATTGAATTTTCAACCTAGATGCAATGGAATTTATAAATATAATTATATTTTCAGACGTCAATTTCGTCCACAGAAATCATGTTATTATGACATGAAAGAATTTTGTCCATACACACAACATGAATTAAACATAACAAGTTAATTTGAATTAATTTGAAATAATATTATTAAATTTTGACTAATCCATCGAATAAAGAGTCAATCCACCATATTAATTTTCTATGGTTTAATTTAAAGCTCAATCAAAATTACAAATTAATCAAATTCAATTAAGTTTAATAGCAATAAAATAGATAGATGCTACGAGGCAGCCCACGAAGAAAAAAGAAAAGTTGAAACTCCAAGTTACAGAATGAGATAGGTTGAGTTTTGACCATATTATTTATGGTTCAAAATTAGAAAAAAAAATAATAATTAAAATATACCCTTTATATTAGGTTTCTATTTGGCTATGTACCTTCTAATTGAATACATATTTCCCTAAATAATTTCTTAATTAAATTACAAGTGAAACCCACATGTACATTTCCTTCTTCAATTAGGTCTCCTAGTACACGTACCTATAAAAACAAATTAAAAATGTTTTTTTTTTTTTAAAAAAAAGACATCAGATTTATTCTCAAATAATTTATAGTCTAGCTTCGGGACGTGTCAAATAATAATTGTCCCGGAAATTTCATCCTTCAACACGATCAACCCAAATGTTTTTGCTTCATTATTGTAAGGATTAATCGTGTGGCCGGCCGATCAAAGAGAGGAAGCATGATCCATTGATGAAAGGTCAGAAGAGAGTTGCTAGCTAGCTAGAGATGGTTTTCACACAGAGAGTAACGCCCTTATTGCTTTCAAATTACATCTCAAGTCACACATATAAAACTCTGATGATCACTACGTGAAGGAGAAATTAAATTCCAAAAAAAAAAAAACTAAGTGAAGGAATCGAAACATTTTGTTTCACATTGTACATAAAAACAGACTGATTCACATGTTGCACATTTACATGATCGATATTGCAGGGCCATCTTTTGGATTTTCCCCACCGCAAATCAAAAACCATCGATTCACATGTGATGATAAGAGATGAAGCAGGAAGCAGCCTATGCTTGCTTGGCTACTAGCCAGCTAGCCAGCAAGCAAGAAACTGCTTTTCTTCATTCGTGCTCGCTACCTTGAATCCATTTTTGTATCCCTTGCAACACCACTTGTTTAACCACTTGAGCGTCCATCTGATCATCAGCTTCTTTAGTCTCCTGTGAAATCAACAAATTCATCAGTGATCACTGGCTTCTTGACCTCAGAAATCTTCTACAGATATGAAACCTTACGTGCAATCTCTGTGTGTTAATTTGTGCTGCATGCTATTGTGTAAGAGAAACTGCTAGGGCATGTATTATATGTTTCTGTATAAGGATATGTAGCAGATAAAATCTATGCATGTCTTCTTACTCTTGTAGCAATAGCTTCTAAAAGGAAACTGTCAGAAGTAGAAACCCTAGCTTGGAGCACCTCAAGGCCGAGCTCTTCAAAAGCTTGCAATATGAATACAAGCAATCCCTGGCAATTCCTTGCGGTGAATACCTTGATCAGAAAATGATTCTCTTGTTCTTCTACTATAATCTGATGATGTTAAAAAAGAAGAAGTTAAGATCACAGAGAAACCCATTTCAAGCAAACTATTTTCTTCACACAGGATCAGTGTGTATATACTGGTGAAGAATTCAATACCATACCGTGGGGAAATTCTGGCTAGTAAAGCTTGCAGCAGTAGAAACGTCTTGATTCAACTTTTCTACCCTTTTCTTCAAATCCTTTATATAATTCGATGCGTCTAATATGATAGAGGCTTTGTCGTGCTGCTCAGGTAATAACATGGATGATTAATTAATCATATGTGTAATTTAGAACCCGTTTGATGGCAAGAAAATTAATCAAGACCCTAACTATAGTAATCAATAGCCATATTCTTCATCAAATCTTTGAGAAAACATACAGTAGAATAGAACAATATAGTACACTTACTACCACTACTATATATCATAATAACCATAAGAAAAACAGAAATCGAGGAAAAGAAAAGGAGAATGGTGAACTTTAATCTTTGACAGAATTTGAGAAGAAGAGAATGATGATGAACTTCAATCTTTTCACAGAATTTGAGAGGAAGAGAATGAAGATATTGAGAGTACACACACACACACACACTACCGCATGAGAGTTGGTGATGGAACGAAGAATTTGCAGCTTCTTATACATGGCTGCCCTTTTTTGCTCCCTAGAAACCATTCCTTCTCTTTCTCACTCTTACTTTCTCCCAAGCCTGTGTGGCTGACTGGCAGCTTAAATAGGAAAGAACACGAAGTTTTTTTGTTATGAATAATTGTTCTATTCCAAATTGAATAATCTTGATTTATTTTTTTTACCAACTTGCCCTGGCTTGCTTAATCTGTTACAACACTATAAAATATTAAAAAAACTTTGAAACTACGTTATATAAAATATTGAGATAATTGTTAATTTCTCTTCAATAAATATAAAACCTAGTATGTATAAACCGAACAGTCATGCATACATACGTACATAATGTAAGTTCAGAATCAATGGCGGATTAAATTCTTATAATTATGGAGATGAATAACAAGAAATCAACGGAAGAGATGTTTTGCATGGAGTGATTTGATGGCATAAACTATGAAGTATAGAGAAAGATTTTGAGTGGTGATGGTGGGGTTAACGTGAGAGGTAGGAATCTATTCGTGATCGAACACCATCGAAAGTAGCAAAAGCATGTTCCAGTTGTGTTTTCTGAATGCCTCCAAGGTTTCCTCACGGGAAGGATAATTCTCTCTGATCTGTCTCCACTCTTGGCTACCTTCCTATCATTCCAAATTTCTTTGAAACTTTTAGCCTGGGATTGAAATCAAGGCTTGGGAATCCACACATGCCTTTATTTCTCCAAATGGTAACACCAAAATACCTTTTATTTTCTCAACAAAAACATTAAAAGCTTTTCTTAACCTTTTCATTTAACGATTGTAGTTTAGTTTCATGAAATGATGTTAAGATTGTAGCAATAATAAACCACCTCAAACCAATTTCTAATTATCCACGTTTTTTCTTGTTAATTCTTTAATAATCATTGATTGGTTTTCACAAAATCAACACTTTGCAAACCATGAAATAATATTTGAAATCATGAATACACGAGACAGTGTAAGATAAATGAAAAAATATATTAAAAAATTGATAAAAAATACAACATAGAAAAAAAGACACAATCCAATATGGGTTACATTAATAGTTACCAACATCATTATTCATTTTAAGTCGATTTTGTATTGAGCTTGATATTTGATTTCAATTAGATTCACATGGGTTCTTTCAAGGTTAAAAATAAAATTTGAGTTAGTGCTTGATTTGAGAAAAAAAATATTTTTTTTATTGACTCAAACCAATCAAAACTTTAGAGACCAAAATACTCAACTTCTGTTTTTGAAGAAATAACAACTTTATTTCAGCTTCACGACCCCCTTTGATTGGAATCAATAAAGTTTCCTTTTTCTTTTCTTTTCTTATTTTATATTCTTTTTTTCAATTTCATCCTCATATTTTTCAATAGTCTTCCGACTTATTTTTGAACATGCGAAGTCAACTAGGTCATATCAAATCAACTTCCACATGTTTTAATTTTAAGCCCGAGTTAGATAAGGAGTCGGGTTATAAGGTTTTTTGTTTTGTCAATTTCACTCCCTCCTAGCTCCATCATCAAAACTTCTTTACTAGTCATTTAGGTTGTTTTAGGATCGATCAAGTCAACTAAATCACATTGAAAATACTAGTCATTTGGGTTAAGAGGTTTGGTTTTTTTGTGTCAAATTTGTCTTTTTTGTTCAGTCAGTCAAGTTATTTTTGGATCGTCCAAGTTAAATGAGTCATATTAGAGTAACTCTCATATGACTTAACTTTAAACCTAAGTGAGAAAAGAAGTCATGTGAAGAGATTTCAAGGTTGATCTACTATGTAAGATTTAATAACAATACCAAATTATTTTCAACAATCTAAATATTTTTTTAACATTTTTTTTTATCTTACACATGGTGTAACATGGGCATGTAATCTAGTATAATGCTATACTTATATTGTGTTGTCTTGTATATTACATTTTACATCTTTTTTCATACAAATAAAGAGATTATTATTGTTGTAACCCAATTTTGGGTCATACCCCAAAACTATAAGAAAATAACAAAAAATAATAATAATAAAATGGGGGATGGTGTCGGTAAAAGATCAAGTTAAAATTTTGAACATTTTTGAAAAATCGATTGTACCTTTTTGTGCCCAGAAATGAAAAAACGCGGATCCAAAGCTAAAGTAATTTATCATGAGATAAATCCGCGTATAAATTAAGTCATAAAATATAATTATATTTTTATGGACCGATTTGATATAGTCATTGGTTAATACAAAAGCGTAATTATATTCAGGAATTAATTTAGGTGCAGTGGAAGGGTTTACTTAAGCTTGACGACTTAATTATACTTTAAAGGATCAAATTAATTTTATTAAAGGTTTAGTCAAGGAGAAATCAAATGCTTAAATTTAATTCGGGCTCAATTGAGGATATTTGAATTTTCGGAAATCAATTTGAATTTTTTCGAGCCAATTAAGCGAAATCGGGGACCTAATTGAACAAATGGAGAGTTTATGTTGGAACGGGAAATCATATTGCACAAATAAAAATCGAGGATCAAAGTAAAAAGGTGCGCAAAAAAATAAAGTTAACTTTGGATTTTTCACAAGGACATAATTGCACAAGATCATAAACTTAAGTTCAATTAAGGGTGCAATTGGAGGAGTAACAAATGAAGGGACCAAACTGTATTTTTGAGCCACCCGAAATCAGGAAGAGGGACCAAAAATATAATAATAATAAAAAATAAAAATAAAAAATATAATAAAAAATAATAAAAATTGAGCCACCCGAAACCCCCCATTTTTGGGGCAAAACATGCACATTGAGCCACCAAAACTGCATTTTTCAAAAATACCTTGAGCCATGCCCCGGTATGTTGTAACCTGTCTGATGTATAAAGAAGAAGAGGGCACGAAAAATGGAGGGAGAAGCAAAAAACAATAGAAAAAAAAACCAAGGAAAAACCAGGAAGGGATTTCACGTAAAAAGGCTTGGAATTATTCTACACGTTCTGGATTTTTTTTCTCTTCATCTTCATCTCCCTCTCGGTTTCACTCTCTCTCTCTCTGAAAACCAGCTCCGCTGGTTCTTTCTCTCTCGGCACCAAAAAGAAAGAACATCAGCGCCGGCCACCAACTCCATCTCGCCTTCCACACGGCTCAGGCTCCCTCCTGATAACCACCTCCATATCGCCCTCTCAGCATCTGTTCTTCTCTGCCAAAGAAAGCCACCTCGACGTCTCTCTCGCCTAAAACCAGACCCCTGTTCTTCTTGCTCACCCTCGGCCAGCCAAGCACCGCTCACTAGCGACCGCCATCGTCCCTCCTTCGCATCACGATGAAGTCGTCGGTCAGCCCGTAAACTCCCCACCATATCGTGCAAGGAGAAATACGACGACAGCGAGCGATATCAACCGCCCCGCAACGAGCTCCGGCGACTTCCATCGCCTTTTCCAGCGAGCTCGGACCTCCATCTCCAACACCACGACGTCCATAAGAACCACCTAGTCGTCCTCTATACAAAGGTATAAGCCGTTAATCCCTTCATCACATTCGAAAATTTCCAAAAAAACACTGTACATCTTCTCCAATGCATGCGATTTTCATTTCCCTCGGGTCGGGTCGGGCTCTAGATCCGGCCCGGACCCGTATCTGTCTGGGCCAAGGCCCAGGCCCGTGTCTGTCTAGGCCACGGCCCAGGCCCGCGTCTGTCTGGGCCACGGCCAGGCTCACGTCTGTCTGGGCCACGGCCAGGCCGCGTCTGTCACGGGCCACGGCCGGACTGCGTCAGTATGGGCCACGGCCAGGCAGCGTCCGTCCGGGCCACGGCCAGGCCGCGTCTGTCTGGGCCACGGCCAGGCTCGCATCTGTCACGGGCCATGGCCTGCACTCGCTGTGAGTGAGGCCGGCCACGACTACTTGAGCTGGCGACCAGGATGACCAGGGTGAATTGGCGATCCAACTCACTCAAAAAATATATAATATATATATATAATAATAATATAATAATATAAATAGTAAAAAAAAATAATAAAAAAATATATAAAAAATAAAAAATATTTTTTATTTTTTACACAAAAATCTAAAAAATGTATTATTTTTCTTGCATACGGCCAATACACTAGCATATTTTAAAATTGTTTTTTTTTTCTTTTTTTAAAAAAATAATATATATTATCTTGGGTTTTGAAGAAAAAAGAGTTTTAGCATGGATTTTGCTAAAAAAAAAAATCATTTCTTGCATTTTGAGATTTTACAACATGTTTGTAAAATCCAAAGGGTATTGGCCAATATTCAAAAAAATATAAAAAAACTTTTCGGTGATTCACATTATTGTTTTCGGAGTTTTGGATAAATTCTATCCAAAATATTCGGCGTAAATAATATATCGGCAACATGTAAATTTTTTTTTTTTTTTTTTATGTTTTAGCAATTATAAGACAAAATAAAAAACATCAAGCAGCTTACCTTAGGTAGGGCGTATTAGGGGTGCTAAAACCTTCCCTTTACGCAACCAGTCCCTTACCCTTAGAATCTCTGAAAGACCAGTCATAGGTTTCCTAGTAACCATAATACTAGGTGGCGACTCCTTTTGTTATAAAAAAATAAATAATCCCCCCGACATAATAATATTCCCCGCTCATGGGGACAAGTCGCTACGGCGTCGCTCCAGCCTAATTTTTGGGGTGCGACGGAATGGCGACTCAATCGGGACGTTGGACTAGGCTTGATAAATTTGTTTGTTTATGATATGCTATTATTTGTGTGTTTATTATTTCATTTATTCTTATGTTGCTTGAATTATTTATTTGTTTAAAGGCTTTAGCATGCATCTTTTCATCCTGTCATCATAAAATGCATTGTCATGCATCACTCTTATTTATTTTGAGAGCACACACTAACTTTAAGTTACGTGGGGGACTAGCAGCTTACCTATGACTTGAGTCAAGGTTGAAGGTTGTGTAAACCCCAACTCTTTTCGGAGATCTTAGATGATAGTGATTGGTATACGTACTCATCCCATTATCTCGCTAAGACCCCATATTGCCTTCACGAAGGTGATCACTGGGACAACGAAGAGACCCTCTTTAGAGCCCAAATAGTAAGCCTACCCCATGTCTCACATAAAAGAACTAGAACCTATCGTTAGGGTGTATGGTCCGTAATACATTTCATATGACATAAACCTAAACAAGCATTTTCGCTTTACAGGTCTTGTGAACAAAATGGCCAGCACCACTAGACTTTCTATCATGGAATATGGGAAAATTTCTGAATCCTCACAATTGACCGAAGGAGATCAGATAAGAGTAGTGCTGAAGTTCTACCACCAATCAAGAACCTGAATTGCACCCTGAATGAAGTAAACAAGCTAATGACTCATCTTCAGAGTGTGGACAAAGAGGCCTTCTTTGGAAGATATGGGCGTTTAATGGAGATTGCAAGGGTAGAGGTTTTAAACCCCGCAATACGAGCTTTAGTCCATTTTTGGGATCCGGATTATCGCCGTTTTTCTTTTGGGAATATGGATCTATGTCCTACAATGGAGGAGTATGGGTTGTCGATCGAATTTCCAAATAACTTGTATAGAGTTTATTTTCCTTTGAGATGCGACAATATTGTAAATGAATTGTCAAAACTCCTCAGGATCTCTGGTTTGGAAAGGTTTTTTGAGAGAAATGCTGCGGGTTTGAAATGGAAGTTGCTAGAGTGCGAATTAGAAGGGAAATTCGGTTTAGCAAGAGAGAAACTGATTGCCTTGGGCATATTTGGCCTTGTGCTATTCCCAAGCCATAGAGGCATAATAAGTTTGGAAGCCATGCTCGCTTATGTGGAATACGAGAATACTCGGATCAACCCGGTAGCCGCTATTCTAGCCGAGACTATCATCACACTTAATCATTGCCGAAAAGCCGGAAAAGGAGCAATGAGGTGTTGCACACAGCTGTTGTATATCTGGATGGTCAGCCATATTGAGACAAAAAGACCAATTTTCAATAATTTTTGGTGGTTTAACCAAAAACCTTTGGAAATAGTGGTAAAAGACGAATGGGGGAATCTAGATAACCAAGGTTGGTTAGAAAAACTAGAAATCTTACCAAGGGGTGGTTTCAAATGGAAGGCTCCATGGATCAAGGCAATGGATGTTCTAATGAATTGTGGGCGACAATGTTGGGTTCCATTGGTAGGGATCACAGGTTATGTAAGTTATGCTCCAGCTCTTGTGGTAAGGCAACATGGGGGCAAGCAGTTCGTTCCAAGGACAAAAGGGGTTGCTCAGTTTTTTGGTTTGTTTAAAGATTCTCACAGCAAGAAGTCATGAGAGCTATCAAGCAAGACTGGAAGCATCTGGTTTTAGTAGAAATAAAAGGTTTGGAGAATCCGGGTGCAAGCGAAGGGTATACAAAATGGAGAGATTCAGTTGCTTCAGACTCGACCAATGGGGAAGTGAAGTCGCCACAAGCTGAAGAGTCTGTTAAAAGGAAAAGGGTTGACAATGAAGAAGAATTGAAGAGACAAGTGGAAAAACTTCAGATGGAACTAAACAAGACCAGAAGGGACAAGATGATGATGGAAGAAATGGTGTGGGAAGGTGATAGAAAGAGAGCATTTCTAGATGAACAACTACAATCTAGGGATGCGAGACTAGCCAAGCTCGAGTTGAAGGTAGTCGAGGCAGAAAATGCTAGATTGGGAATTGAAAAAGAATTAGCGGAGATGAATCAGAAATGGGTGCGAAGTTGCTCTGAACTCAGCATATTGAAGACTGAACATAATGAATGCCATGACAGCATAGAATATTACCAAGAGAAGTTTGCAGAGGTCCAAGTCGTGAGTTGATGGACGGAATCGAAAAGCATGAAGAATTGTACAAGAAATATGTGATGCTCGGAGAGTCGCTCGACAGAGCTTATGAAGAATGAAGTCGGTGAAGCAGAGTTGGTGATCAAAGAGGATGAGATAAAAACTCAAGATGAAACTCGACAAAGAGAGGGTAAAGATAAAGCATCAAGTCGAAAAATTAGCATTGATAGAAAAGCACAAGGACCAGATTGATGCCAATAATACTTCCTTGAACACAACCAACTTGTCTGCTATCGAAAAATGTCCAGGATGGACAGACAAATGGATGAAGCTGCCGCGCATGCTCGGGTCATCAGGAACAATGCTAGAAATGTGGGGAGAGACATCATCCGGTATCGGCGAAATCTAGCTGAAACCGATGCTTTCTTGGAGTCAATTGAGAACCGTGGATTCGCTTTCCTACCTTTGGGAGAAGATGTGATGAAGAAAGATTTTAATTTACTTGTCCTTTTGTGTTTTTCAAAACAATGTATCAAGCTTATCCATTCAATGAGAAGGGTGTTGTCTCATTGCAAATTCCGTCTTTTGGTGAATATAACTTAAGTAAATAACTTGCAATGCAAGTACTCTAACGTCAACGTGATGAGAAATTCCTGTCTATGAAGTGTTTGGCCATTAATTGTTCGCAAGAGAAACCCATTGCATTTCATATACATTCATATAAGCATTTGCATTTTACTACATACATCTTCCATTCGCTTATGCATTCATGTACACCCAGCTCAACCACGAAACATAGGTCCCCCTGCGAAGATCCACAACACCCGGCTAAGAAGAAGAATGGAAAACGAGGGAAGGATCGAGCCAGAATCTCCGTACTGAAGGACCTCGAAGTCGTCCGCAATGATGTAGCGCGCTTAACCAAGCATGCTCGAAAGGGTATTAAGAACGAGAGATGGAGAAGGAACGTCACTGCAGACGGAAGAAGCACCACCGGCAGTTCAAGGCCCCGAGGCACCCCATATTCCAGGGTCGAGATCACCCAAGAAACAACTGAACCCACTAGGCCCATTCCAATCCCTATTACATTGGACTTAACGGATGAGGAACCGCAAGATTCCAGATTGTTCAGCCATGCGGGATATGACAAGTGGTCCGCATTGGAGGAAAGATTAAGAGCGATTGAAGGGAATGACCTATCCGACCCAATCAGGGCGGTTGAGGCATGTTTGGTGCCAAACATCGTGATACCACGAAAGTTCAGGGTCCCGGAATTCATCAAGTATAGTGGGGTAGAATGCCCGAAAACCCATCTTCGTTCTTACTACAACAAGATGGCGGAGGTAATACATGATGATAAGCTGTTAATCTACTTTTTCCAGGACAACTGACAGTGTTCAAATTCTTAGTCGGTACATGAGGTTGGACAACATCGAGATTCGAAAGTGGGCTGATTTGGCGGATGCTTTTTGAAGCGAGATAAGTTCAACCTCGAAATTGCTCCTGATAGGACAAGCTTGATGACAATGGAGAAAGGAGCTCAAGAGTCTGTAAGGACTTATGCTCAAAGATGGAGGGACCAAGCTGTCAATGTGCAACCTCCATTGATAGAGTCTGAAATGGTGACCCTGTTTGCAAACACGTTCAAAGCTCCATACTATGAGCACCTGATGGGAAGCTCAGCTCAACACTTTTTTGATGCGGTACGGATTGCTGAAAGGATTGAGCAGGGAATCCGGAATGGAAGAATTATGGAACCCGTAGAGAAGAGGGGTTTCGTGGGGAAAAGAAAAGAAGTGGAGGTGGGCAACGTGGAAGAAAGGTACAAGGGGAAAGAGAAGAATTACAAGAGTTACCAAACACCTACCCCCCAAACCACCAACATCAACTTCTCCAAGCCCACCACTCCAAACCAACCTTTCTACCCAAGATTCCCCACAAGTAATCAAAATAACTACCAAAGAAGAGACTATCCGCAAACTGAAGAACTACCACCTTTGCCCATGACCCTAAAAGAATTATATGCCCAATTACTAAACATTGGACATATTGCTCCTCTACCACTACCCCCTTTGAAGCCACCTTTCCCTGCCTGGCACAACCCTAATCTGACCTGCGAATACCATGCTGGTAATGCGGGTCATAGTATCGAGACTTGTGCAGCCTTTAAGAGAAAGGTATTGCAACTGATCAAGATCGGATGGATCACCATTGAGGATCCACCCAATGTGAGCCTGAATCCTTTGCCCAAACATGTCATGGGAAGTAGTGGGGTGAATGCAGTAGAAACTGATAACAAAGTAAGGGCTCTCAAGGTGACTATGGCCAAATTATACGACATGTTGGTGCAATCTGGACATTTGATGGGATCAACTAAACATGACATTGGCGAAAATGACTTTTGCCCATTCCATGAACAAAGAGGGCATCACATTGATGGATGTGTTGAGTTTCGTCAAAAGGTCACCAGGATGTTGACTCTTGGGGAGTTAAGGATTGAGGATAGAGCAAACCATGAGGAGATAGCGGGGATAGAGAAGTGTAGGATCCAATCAACACCTAATGGACTCCCGAGATTGGTGCTATATAAGCCTTCATGTGCAAAGGAGGTGGACTATAAAGCAATGCCGGGAAATTATGCTGCTACCCCAAACGTCGAATTTCCTTTTGGCCAAACCGAGATAGGTGGTTTAACCTGAGCGGTCGTTGTTTCACGCCCGCAGAGTTGGAAAAACAAAGGAAAATCAAGGGTAAAGAGGTAGTGGATCTGGAAAACGAGTTAGAGGTAAATAGACCGGTGACGGAGGAAGAGACAAATGAGTTCCTGAAATTGATGAAGCATAGTGAGTACTGTGTGGTGGATCAGTTGAAGAAAACCCCCGCCAAAATCTCCATCATGTCATTAATACTAAGTTCTGAGCCCCATCGAAATGCCTTGCAAAAGGTATTGAATGAGGCCTACGTGCCCCAAAATATTGAGCAAACGACTATGGAGCACCTGGTAGGGAGGATCCACGCATCAAACTATTTGTATTTCACTGAAGATGAACTCGGAACTGAAGGAACTGGCCATAATAAGCCTTTGTATATCACGGCCGATGCAAGGATTGTCTTATCGGTAAAGTTCTCATCGATAATGGTTCCGCCTAAATGTGTTGCCAAGACACATGCCGGAAGAGATGCCAATAGATCCTTCTCACATGCATCCAAGTGGGATTACTGCGAGAGCATACGATGGTGCGCCGAGGCAAGTGTTGGGGCAATCGAGTTGAGCTAGCCATAGGTCCCCAAACTTTCTTGGTAACCCTTCAAGTGATGGACATTCACCCTTCTTATAGCATGTTGTTGGGAAGACCATGGATACATGTCGCCGGAGTCGTTACTTCTTCGCTGCATCAACGCTTGAAGTACATTGCCAATGGTGTCCTTGTCACCGCCAAGGCTGAAGAAGCCATATCCGTGATGAAAATGTAGCGGTCCCATTTATTGAAGTCGAAGATTGTATGGATGGAAACCTGCATGCATTTGAAGTTGTGAATACTCGAGTGGGTGCCGAGAATACCGTAATAAGGAAACCCAGGATCTCGGGGGCCATCGAAATGGCCGCTAAAAGCCTCTTAAAAACAAGGTTCCGGTCCGATTTGGAACAAAGAAAGAAGAAACTCGAATGGGTTGGGGTAACAAGGTCAAGGCTGCAGAACAAAGATTCGGGCCGGGTATAAACCTAAAAGGAGGATTACCAGTGGTCGCCTTGGCAAGAAGAGAGAAAAGAATGGCGAGGATCGAGGGAAGGAAGCCTCGTAGAAGAGAGTTTAGTCATTCCTCCGATCGATTCTCCTTTCCAAAGGCAAGATATGTCATACAACCTGATCCAAGACACGGGAGCTTTCTTCAGAAGATGGCATCTATGAGCATAGATACTGTGGAAAAAGAGGAAGTTCAGAGCAGGGTAAAGGATGAAGAGCTACCACAACTGACCATTTATGCTGTAGAGGAAGTCACTGCACAGACATGCATTCGGAAGTTAGTCAAAGGAGAGAAGTTCCAGAATTGGGAAACCCAAGAAGCTCCATTGGTTTTCAGAATGTAATGAACAATGTTTTCTACATTTGTTTTGGTTTGTTTTGTTTTAAGGCCTAACCGGCCAATCGGATTTCATTTTTGTTTGTTGTGAACTGCATTTTTATGAAGATCATGCATTTTTGTTCATCTCTTTTCTTATTTTTATTTTTGTGCATTTACACTCATTTTCCGCTTTCAGGAACCCTGAAAGCGGAACTTCCACAACACCACTTGCACTTTGCACTGAGAATGAATGGCCGAATTATAAAGAGCACATAATAGCTGTAGAAGAGGAAGATGGTGATGAAAATAGCATTAAAGAATTCACAAAATTATTAGAGCAACACGAACAAGTTTGGAAACCCGCTAAAGAGGAACTTGAAACCATAAATGTGGGTACTGAAGAAAGCCCAAGAGAACTCAAGGTAGGAACTTTGATAATGCAAAAGGAAAGAGAAGATTTGTTTGCACTGCTTCGAGATTACACAGATGTTTTTGCTTGGTCCTATGAGGATATGCCCGGTCTAGATACAAATATTGTAGTCCATAGGCTACCATTGGAGGAGGGATGCAGACCGATTAAGCAAAAGTTAAGAAGAACGCACCTTAAGTTTTGATCAAAGTAAAGGCGGAGATTGAAAAGCAATGGAATGTCTGGTTTCTTAGAGGTGGTCAAATATCCACAATGGGTGTCTAACATAGTAGTGGTACCTAAAAAGAGGGCAAGATTCGAGTCCGTGTGGACTTTAGGATTTAAATCTGGCTAGCCCTAAAGATAATTTTCCTTTACCACATATAGACATGTTAGTTGATAATGCAGCTCGTAGCTCCGTGTATTCCTTTATGGATGGTTTCTCAGGTTACAATCAGATAAAAATGGCGCCGGAAGATAAGGAGAAGACGACGTTTGTTACACCATGGGGACTTTTCGCTATAAAGTCATGCCATTTGGGTTAAAGAATGCTCGGTGCCACTTATCAAAGGGCTATGGTGACTTTGTTTCACGACATGATGCACAAGGAGATTGAAGTATACGTGGATGACATGATCGCTAAATCGGAAAAGGAGAGAATCATGTCCAAATATTGAAGAAATTATTTGACAGAGTTAAGAAAATATCAATTGAGGCTTAACCCCGCAAAGTGTTCATTTGGGGTGAAGTCCGGAAGTTGCTGGGATTTGTGGTAAGTGACAAAGGAATAGAAGTAGATCCGAAAAAGTAAAGGCTATTCAGGGTATGCCAACTCGAAGACCGAGAAGGAAGTAAGGGATTTTTGGGAAGGTTAAATTACATTGCTCGATTCATATCCCAATTAACCACAACCTCGCGATCCTATTTTCCGCTTGTTGAGAAAGAAGAATCCCGGCATTTGGAACGCAGAATGTGAAGAAGCGCTTGAGAAAATCAAACAAGACTTGCTTAAACCACCTCTACTGGTTCCCTCGTACCAAAAAGGCCATTGATTTTATACTTAACAAAGGACCAAACAAATGATGGGATGTGTGCTTGGGCAACAGGATGAATCGGGAAGGAAGGAAAAGGCCATTTACTATTTAAGCAAGAAATTCATGGAGTGTGAGTCCGGATATACTATGATTGAGAAGTTGTGTTGTGCATTAGCATGGGCTGCAAAAGGTTGCGACAAGATATGTTGTACCATACCACATGGCTAATTTCTAAATTAGACCCGCTGAAGTACATCTCGTGAAAAGCCCTACTTATCCAAATTAATCGCCAGTGGCAAGTTCCGCTATCTCGAATATGATATAGTGTATATGACAAGGAAAGCGGTGAAAGGGAGTGTCATTGCTCGATCACCGGCGGACCATGCTATGGAGGATTATGAGCCGTTAGACTTTGATTTTCCCGATGAGGATGTGTTTTCGTGAGAAGAAGGAAAACCCGGATGGTGGACTATGTACTTTGATGGTGCCGTGAACGTATGTGGTAACTGAGCCGGGCAAGTGATAATATCTCCCGACAAGAAACAATACCCAGTGTCAACGAAATTGCGATTCGGGTGCACTAACAACACAGCCGAGTATGAGGCCTGTATTCTTGGTTTAGAGACTGCATTGGAGGTGAACGTAAAGAAGATAGATGTATATGGAGACTCGATGCTAATTATTTGTCAAGTGAAGGGAGAATGGCAAACCAAAGAAGAAAAGCTAATACCCTACCAGGAGTACCTATCTAAGTTGGTCAAGAGTTTGAGGAAATAGAGTTCACCCATCTAGGAAGGGAAGGAAATCAGTTTGCAGATGCTTTAGCTACTCTAGCTTCTATGGCTAGAATAGACTTTGGGCAAAGCTTACAACCGATACATATCGACATCAGAAATAATCCGTCGCATTGTTGCTCAGCTTGAAGAAGAAATAGATGGAAACCCCTGGTACTATGATATCAAGAACTTCATCCAAAAACAGACTTATCCCCGGGGCATCCAACACCGAAAAGAAGACCTCGAGAAGACCGGCAATGGATTTTTACCTTGATGGAGAAGCTTTATATAAGAGGTCATCCGATGGGACTTTGCTCGAGATGCCTAGATGGGGTTGAAGCTAGAAACGCATTGCGAGAAGTGCATGAAGGGATCTCGCTCGACCCATGCTAGTGGACATATGATGGCAAGGAAAATACAAAGAGTCGGTTACTTTTGGATGACATTAGAGAAGGATTGCATTGACTATGTCCGTAAATGTCACAAGTGTCGATCTATGGGGACAAAATGAATGCCCCTCCGATACCTCTATTTAATTTGTTATCTCCGTGGCCTTTTGCAATGTGGGGATCGATGTGATTGGACCTATCAACCCAAAAGCCAAGCAATGGTCACAGTGTTCATCCTCGTGGCAATTGACTACTTCACAAAATGGGTAGAGGCCGGGTCATTTGCTCATGTAACACGTAAGGTGGTGAAGAGGTTCATCGAGAGAGATCCGATATGTCGGTATGGGCCACCGTAAAAGATTATAACCGATAATGCCCAAAACTTCAATGGGAAGTTGATAACGTAACTTTGTGCTAAATGGAAGATCAAACATTCAAATTCCTCTCCTTATAGGCCCAAGATGAATGGTGTCAGTAGAAGCCGCTAACAAGAACGCCAAGAAGATTGTTCGTAAGATGGTAGTCACCTATAAGGATTGGCATGAAATGTTGCCATTTGCTCTTCATGCATACCGTACTGCAGTTCGGACCTCAACAGGAGCCACTCCATACATGTTGGTGTATGGGATGGAGGCGGTAATGCCTTTAGAGGTAGAAATCCCATCACTAAGAGTCTTGATAGACTCCGAACTAGATGAAGCAGAATGGGCAAAGGTCAGATATGAGCAATTGAATTTGATCAGTGAAAAGAGGTTAGCCGCAATCTGTCATCATCAATTATACCAAGGAAGGATGGCCAAAGCATATGATAAGAAAGTCCGACCTCGAAAATTCCACGAAGGCGATTTGGTGTTAAAGAAGATATTATTTGTACCAGGACAAGATCAGAGTAAATGGGCCCCAAATTATGAAGGCCCATATGTGGTGAAGAAGTCATTCTCAGGAGGAGCTTTGCTATTGTCTAGAATGGATGGAGAAGATCTAGCTAGGCCTGTGAATTCTGACTCTGTAAAGAAATATTATGCTTGATATGTTGTAACCTTCCTCAATAGATAAAATTCGGCCATGAATTCTTGTTGCAAGAAATCTTTTCCAAAGCACATGATTTTATAATATTTATTTATGTTCATCATTTATTTTTGATCTATTTTGTGCCCCACGCTGGGGGCAAGATTATAAAATAGCTATTTGTTTTAAAAGTGTCAATTTGCAAATAAAAACCCTGGTTTGAAATTCTTTCAAGTATATATAATTTTGAGTTTTTAGACCTGAATAAAAAAATAGAAAAAACTACAATGGAGCCATAAGGGGTCCCGTGTGGAACAAAAGAGTCTCGCCGCCGAGCATAAAGATAGGACATCCACCATGAAGAGAGGGGGGACCTATGTTTCCAAAAGAGGTAACCAAGCATGCATATTATTGTCATAACACTAACCTGACCTGAAAGGTGTGGTGAAAGGATGCAATTTCGAGTCATGAAAGATATGGAGTAACAAAATCTCAGTCGACAAACCATGGTAAATGAATTAAGAATCGAGGTTGTTTCGTTCCTCGAGCCGGTCGGTCGCCCATAAAATGAGACCATGATATCCGGCTCGGTCACCCATAAAAATGAGACCATGATACCGGGTCGGTCACCCATAAAAATGAGACCATGAACTCTGGCCTGGTCACCCATAAAAATGAGACCATGATAGCCTGGTCTGGTCACCCATAAAAATGAGACCATGATATGCTGGTCTGGTCACCCATAAAAATGAGACCATGATATCCGGTCGGTCACCCATAAAAATGAGACCATGATATCCGGGTCGGTCACCCATAAAAATGAGACCATGATGTCCGGTCGGTCACCCGTAAAAATGAGACCATGACATCGTGGTCTGGTCACCCGTAAAAATGAGACCTTTCTAACTCCGGCCTGGTCACCCGTAAAAATGAGACCTCACTAACTAGGGTCGGTCACCCGTAAAAATGAGACCTCACTAACTCCGGTCTGGTCACCCGTAAAAATGAGACCTCACTAACGAGGGCTGGTCACCCGTAAAAATGAGACCTCACTAACTCCGGCCTGGTCACCCGTAAAAATGAGACCTCACTAACCGTGGCTCGGTCACCCGTAAAAATGAGACCTCACTAACTCCGGTCGGTCACCCGTAAAAACGAGACCTCACTAACCAGGGCTCGGTCACCCATAAATTTTAGACCTCACTAACTTGGGTCGGTCACCCAGAAAAATGAGACCTTTCTAACTAGGGTCGGTAAAAAAAAAAAAAAAAAAAAAAAAAGACCTCTTTCCTTTCTAAGTTGGGGTGGTCACCCGTCATAATAAGACCCGGGTAAGTCATGCGTTGCAATGAGATAATTTTCGTGTTTTTCTTTACAACACTTACTAAGCTGAAGTCTTTGTAAGCATTGTAAAGAAGGGGGCAACTGTTGTAACCCAATTTTGGGTCATGCCCCAAAACTATCAGAAAATAACAAAAAAATAAAATAAAATGGGGGATGGTGTCGGTAACAAAAAAATCAAGTTAAAATTTGGAACATTGTTGAAAGATTGATTGTACCCTTTGTGCCCGTAAATGAAAAACGCGATCCAAAGCTAAAGTAATTTATCATGAGATAAATCACGTGATAAATTAAGTCATAAAATATAATTATATTTTTATGGACCGATTTGATATAGTCATTGGTTAATATAAAAGCGTAATTATATTCAGGAATTAATTTAGGTGCAGTGGAAGGGTTTACTTAAGCTTGACGACTTAATTATACTTTAAAGGATCAAATTAATTTTATTAAAGGTTTAGTCAAGGAGAAATCAAATGCTTAAATTTAATTCGGGCTCAATTGAGGATATTTGAATTTTCGGAAATCAATTTGAATTTTTTCGAGCCAATTAAGCGAAATCGGGGACCTAATTGAACAAATGGAGAGTTTATGTTGGAACGGGAAATCATATTGCACAAATAAAAATCGAGGATCAAAGTAAAAAGGTGCGCAAAAAAATAAAGTTAACTTTGGATTTTTCACAAGGACATAATTGCACAAGATCATAAACTTAAGTTCAATTAAGGGTGCAATTGGAGGAGTAACAAATGAAGGGACTCAAATCAGTATTTTTGAGCCACCCAAATCAGGAAGAGGGACCAAAAATATAATAATAATAAAAAATAAAAATAAAAAATATAATAAAAAATAATAAAAATTGAGCCACCCGAAACCCCCCATTTTTGGGGCAAAACATGCACATTGAGCCACCAAAACTGCATTTTTCAAAAATACCTTGAGCCATGCCCCGGTTTGTTGTAACCTGTCTGATATATAAAGAAGAAGAGGGCACGAAAAAGGGGGAGACAAGCAAAAAACAACAGAAAAACCAAGGAAAAACCAGGAAGGGATTTCACGTAAAAAAGGCTTGGAATTTTTTCAACACGTTCGGGATTTTTTTCTCTTCATCTTCATCTCCCTCTCGGTTTCACTCTCTCTCTCTCTGAAAACCAGCTCCGCTGGTTCTTTCTCTCTCGGCACCAAAAAGAAAGAACATCAGCGCCGGCCACCAACTCCATCTCGCCTTCCACACGGCTCAGGCTCCCTCCTGATAACCACCTCCATATCGCCCTCTCAGCATCTGTTCTTCTCGCCAAAGAAAGCCACCTCGACGTCTCTCTCGCCTAAAACCGGACTCCTGTTCTTCTTGCTCACCCTCGGCCACCAAGCACCGCCCACTAGCGACCGCCATCGTCCCTCCTTCGCATCACAAGAAGTCGCTCGGTCACCCTGAAACTCCCCACCATATCGTGCAAGGAGAAATACGACGACAAGCAGCGATATCAACCGCCTCGCAACGAGCTCCGGCGACTTCCATCGCTTTTTCCAGCGAGCTCAGACCTCCATCTCCGACGCCACGACGCCCATAAGAACCACCTAGTCGCCCTCTATACAAAGGTATAAGCCGTTAATCCCTTCATCGCATTCGAAAATTTCAAAAACACCGGACATCTTCTCCAATGCATGCGATTTTCATTTCCTCGGCCTGCCTGTCGGGCTCTAGATCCGCCCGACCAGAATCACTGGGCCACTGCCAGTTCAGAATCAGCTCGGGCCACTGCCCAGGCCTGTCTCGCTCGGGCCACGGCCAGTGCTCGCGTCTGCTCGGGCCACGGCCAGTTCGCTCATCGTCAGGCCACTGCCGACTGCGTCTGTCTCGAGCCACTGCCCAAGTCGCGTCTGTCTGGGCCACGACCAGGCTCAGCTCTGTCTCGGGCCACGGCCCAGCTCATGCTCATCGGGCCATGGCCTGCACTGCTAGAGGCTGGTCGCCAACCACTGGTCAGTGCACCAGATGACTAGGTGGTAGTGGCATCCAACTTCACTCAAAAATATATAATATATATATATAATAATAATATAATAATATAAATAGTAAAAAAAAAATAATAAAAAATATATAAAAAAATAAAAAATATTTTTTTATTTTTTACACAAAAATCTAAAAAATGTATTATTTTTCTTGCATACGGCCAATACACTAGCATATTTTAAAATTGTTTTTTTTTTCTTTTTTTAAAAAATAATATATATTATCTTGGGTTTTGAAGAAAAAAAGAGTTTTAGCATGGATTTTGCAAAGAAAAAATCATTTATTGCATTTTTGAGATTTTACAACATGTTTGTAAAATCCAAAGGGTATTGGCCAATATTCAAAAAAATATAAAAAACTTTTTCGGTGATTCACATTATTGTTTTCGGAGTTTGGATAAATTCTATCCAAAATATTCGACGTAAATAATATATCGGCAACATGTAAATATTTTTTATATGTTTTTAGCAATTATAAGACAAATAAAAAACATCAAGCAGCTTACCTTAGGTAGTGCGATTAGGGGTGCTAAAACCTTCCCTTTATGCAACCAACTCCTTACCCTTAGAATCTCCGAAAGACTACCATAGGTTTCCTAGTAACCATAATACTAGGTGGCGACTCCTTTTGTTATAAAAAATAAATAATTCCCCCGACATTTAATAATATTCCCCGCTCATGGGGACAAGTCGCTACGGCGTCGCTCGCCAGCTATTTTTTGGGGTGCGACAGAATGGCGACTCCGCTGGGGACGTTGGACTAGGCTTGATAAATTTGTTTGTTTATGATATGCTATTATTTGTGTGTTTATTATTTCATTTATTCTTATGTTGCTTGAATTATTTATTTGTTTAAAGGCTTTAGCATGAATCTTTTAATCCTGTAATCATAATATGCATTGTCATGCATCACTCTTATTTATTTTGAGAGCACACACTAACTTTAAGTTACGTGGGGACTAGCAACTTACCTATGACTTGAGTCAAGGTTTAAGTTTGTGTAAACCCCAACTCTTTGCTCGAGAGCTTAGATGATAGTGATTGGTATACGTACTCATCCCATTATCTGCTAAGACCCCATATTGCCTTCACGAAGGTGATCACTGGGACAGCAAGAGACCCTCTTTAGAGCCCAAATAGTAAGCCTACCCCATGTCTCACATAAAAGAACTAGAACCTATCGTTAGGGTGTATGGTCCGTAATACATTTCATATGACATAAACCTAAACAAGCATTTTCGCTTTACAGGTCTTGTGAACAAAATGGCCAGCACCACTAGACTTTCTATCATGGAATATGGGAAAATTTCTGAATCCTCACAATTGACCGAAGGAGACTGTATTAAGAGTAGTGCTGAAGTTCTACCACCAATCAAGAACCTGAATTGCACCCTGAATGAAGTAAACAAGCTAATGACTCATCTTCAGAGTGTGGACAAAGAGGCCTTCTTTGGAAGATATGGGCGTTTAATGGAGATTGCAAGGGTAGAGGTTTTAAACCCCGCAATACGAGCTTTAGTCCATTTTTGGGATCCGGATTATCGCCGTTTTTCTTTTGGGAATATGGATCTATGTCCTACAATGGAGGAGTATGGGTTGCTGACTGAATTTCCAAATAACTTGTATAGAGTTTATTTTCCTTTGAGATGCGACAATATTGTAAATGAATTGTCAAAACTCCTCAGGATCTCTGGTTTGGAAAGGTTTTTTGAGAGAAATGCTGCGGGTTTGAAATGGAAGTTGCTAGAGTGCGAATTAGAAGGGAAATTCGGTTTAGCAAGAGAGAAACTGATTGCCTTGGGCATATTTGGCCTTGTGCTATTCCCAAGCCAAATAGGCATAATAAGTTTGGAAGCCGCTGCTGCTTATGTGGAATACGAGAATACTCGGATCAACCCGGTAGCCGCTATTCTAGCCGAGACTATCATCACACTTAATCATTGCTAAAAGCCTGAAAAGGAGCAATGAGGTGTTGCACACAACTGTTGTATATCCGGATGGTCAGCCATATTGAGACAAAAAGACCAATTTTCAATAATTTTTGGTGGTTTAACCAAAACCTTTGGAAATAGTGGTAAAAGACTAATGGGGAATCTAGATAACCAAGGTTGGTTAGAAAAACTAGAACTCTTACCAAGGGGTGGTTTCAAATGGAAGGCTCCATGGATCAAGGCAATGGATGTTCTAATGAATTGTGGGCGACAATGTTGGGTTCCATTGGTAGGGATCACAGGTTATGTAAGTTATGCTCCAGCTCTGGTGGTAAGGCAACATGGGGGCAAGCGATTCGTTCCAAGGACAAAAGGGGTTGCTCGGCTTTTTGGTTTGTTTAAAGATTCACTGCGCTAAGAAGTCATGAGAGCTATCAAGCAAGACTGAAGCATCCGGTTTTAGTAGAAATAAAAGGTTTGGAGAATCCGAGTGCAAGCGAAGGGTATACAAAATGGAGAGATTCGATTGCTTCGACTCGACCAATGGGGAAGTGAAGTCGCCACAAGTCAAGAGTCTTTTAAAAGGAAAAGGGTTGACAATGAAGAAGAATTGAAGAGACAAGTGGAAAAACTTCGGATGGAACTAAACAAGACCGTAAGGGACAAGATGATGATGGAAGAAATGGTGTGGGAAGGTGATAGAAAGAGAGCATTTCTAGATGAACAACTACAATCTAGGGATGCGAGACTAGCCAAGCTCGAGTTGAAGGTAGTCGAGGCGTAAAATGCTAGATTGGGAATTGAAAAAGAATTAGCGGAGATGAATCGTAAATGGGTGCTAAGTTGCTCGAACTCAAGATATTGAAGACTCGAACATAATGAATGCCATGACAGAGATAGAATATTACCAAGAGAAGTTTGCAGAGGTCCAAGGCGAGTTGATGGACGGAATCGAAAAGCATGAAGAATTGTACAAGAAATATGTGATGCTCTGAGAGTCGCTCAGCAGAGCTTATGAAGAATGAAGTCGGTGAAGCAGAGTTGGTGATCAAAGAGGATGAGATAAAAACTCAAGATGAAACTCGACAAAGAGAGGGTAAAGATAAAGCATCAAGTCGAAAAATTAGCATTGATAGAAAAGCACAAGGACCGATTGATGCCAATAATACTTCCTTGAACACAACCAACTTGTCGCTATCGAAAAATGTCCAGGATGGACAGACAAATGGATGAAGTCGCCGCGCATGCTCTGGTCATCGGAACAATGCTAGAAATGTGGGAGAGACATCATCCCAGTATCGGCGAAATCTAGCTGAAACCGATGCTTTCTTGGAGTCAATTGAGAACCGTGGATTCGCTTTCCTACCTTTGGGAGAAGATGTGACTGAAGAAAGATTTTAATTTACTTGTCCTTTTGTGTTTTTCAAAACAATGTATCAAGCTTATCCATTCAATGAGAAGGGTGTTGTCTCTGCTGCAAATTCCGTCTTTTGGTGAATATAACTTAAGTAAATAACTTGCAATGCAAGACTCTAACGTCAACGTGATGAGAAATTCCTGTCTATGAAGTGTTTGGCCATTAATTGTTCGCAAGAGAAACCCATTGCATTTCATATACATTCATATAAGCATTTGCATTTTACTACATACATCTTCCATTCGCTATGCATTCATGTACATCCAACTCAACCACTGAAACATAGGTCCCCTGCGAAGATCCACAACACCCGGCTAAGAAGAAGAATGGAAAACGAGGGAAGGATCGAGCCGTAATCTCCGTACTGTAAGGACCTCAAGCTGTCCGCAATGATGTAGCGCGCTTAACCAAAGATGCTCGAAAGGGTATTAAGAACGAGAGATGGAGAAGGAACGCCACTGCAGACGTAAGAAGCACCACCGGCAGCTTCAAGGCCCCGAGGCACCCCATATTCCAGGGTCGAGATCACCCAAGAAACAACTCAACCCACTAGGCCCATTCCAATCCCTATTACATTGGACTTAACGGATGAGGAACCGCAAGATTCCAGATTGTTCAACCATGCGGATATGACAAGTGGTCCGCATTGGAGGAAAGATTAAGAGCGATTGAAGGGAATGACCTATCCGACCCAATCGGGTGGCCGAGGCATGTTTGGTGCCAAACATCGTGATACCACGAAAGTTTAGGGTCCCGAATTCATCAAGTATAGTGGGGTAGAATGCTCAAAACCCATCTTCGTTCTTACTACAACAAGATGGCGGAGGTAATACATGATGATAAGTCGTTAATCTACTTTTTCCAGACAACTGACAGTGTTCAAATTCTTAGCCGGTACATGAGGTTGGACAACATCGAGATTCGAAAGTGGGCTGATTTGGCGGATGCTTTTTGAAGCAAAGATAAGTTCAACCTCGAAATTGCTCCTGATAGGACAAGCTTGATGACAATGGAGAAAGGAGCTCAAGAGTCTGTAAGGACTTATGCTCAAAGATGGAGGGACCAAGCTGTCAATGTGCAACCTCCATTGATAGAGTCTGAAATGGTGACCCTGTTTGCAAACACGTTCAAAGCTCCATACTATGAGCACCTGATGGGAAGCTCAGCTCAACACTTTTTTGATGCGGTACGGATTGCTGAAAGGATTGAGCAGGGAATCCGGAATGGAAGAATTATGGAACCCGTAGAGAAGAGGGGTTTCGTGGGGAAAAGAAAAGAAGTGGAGGTGGGCAACGTGGAAGAAAGGTACAAGGGAAAGAGAAGAATTACAAGAGTTACCAAACACCTACCCCCCAAACCACCAACATCAACTTCTCCAAGCCCACCACTCCAAACCAACCTTTCTACCCAAGATTCCCCACAAGTAATCAAAATAACTACCAAAGAAGAGACTATCCGCAAACTGAAGAACTACCACCTTTGCCCATGACCCTAAAAGAATTATATGCCCAATTACTAAACATTGGACATATTGCTCCTCTACCACTACCCCCTTTGAAGCCACCTTTCCCTGCCTGGCACAACCCTAATCTGACCTGCGAATACCATGCTGGTAATGCGGTCATAGTATCGAGACTTGTGCAACCTTTAAGAGAAAGGTATTGCAACCGATCAAGATCGGATGGATCACCATTGAGGATCCACCCAATGTGAGCCTCGAATCCTTTGCCCAAACATGCTGCGGGAAGTAGTGGGGTGAATGCAGTAGAAACTGATAACAAAGTAAGGGCTCTCAAGGTGACTATGGCCAAATTATACGACATGTTGGTGCAATCTGGACATTTGATGGGATCAACTAAACATGACATTGGCGAAAATGACTTTTGCCCATTCCATGAACAAAGAGGGCATCACATTGATGGATGTGTTGAGTTTCGTCAAAAGGTCACCAGGATGTTGACTCTTGGGGAGTTAAGGATTGAGGATAGAGCAAACCATGAGGAGATAGCGGGGATAGAGAAGTGTAGGATCCAATCAACACCTAATGGACTCCCGAGATTGGTGCTATATAAGCCTTCATGTGCAAAAGAGGTGGACTATAAAGCAATGCCGGGAAATTATGCTGCTACCCCAAACGTCGAATTTCCTTTTGGCCAAACCGAGATAGGTGGTTTAACCTGAGCGGTCGTTGTTTCACGCCCGCAGAGTTGGAAAAACAAAGGAAAATCAAGGGTAAAGAGGTAGTGGATCTGGAAAACGAGTTAGAGGTAAATAGACCGGTGACGGAGGAAGAGACAAATGAGTTCCTGAAATTGATGAAGCATAGTGAGTACTGTGTGGTGGATCAGTTGAAGAAAACCCCCGCCAAAATCTCCATCATGTCATTAATACTAAGTTCTGAGCCCCATCGAAATGCCTTGCAAAAGGTATTGAATGAGGCCTACGTGCCCCAAAATATTGAGCAAACGACTATGGAGCACCTGGTAGGGAGGATCCACGCATCAAACTATTTGTATTTCATCAAGATGAACTCTGAATCAAGGAACCGCCATAATAAGCCTTTGTATATCACGGTCGATGCAAGGATTGTCTTATCGGTAAAGTTCTCATCGATAATGGTTCCGCTCTAAATGTGTTGCCAAGACACATGCTCGGAAGAGATGCCAATAGATCCTTCTCACATGCATCCAAGTGGGATTACTGCGAGAGCATACGATGGTGCGCCGAGGCAAGTGTTGGGGCAATCGAGTTGAGCTAGCCATAGGTCCCCAAACTTTCTTGGTAACCCTTCAAGTGATGGACATTCACCCTTCTTATAGCATGTTGTTGGGAAGACCATGGATACATGTCGCCGAGTCGCACTTCTTCGCTGCATCAACGCTTGAAGTACATTGCCAATGGTGTCCTTGTCACCGCCAAGGTCGAAGAAGCCATATCCGTGATGAAAAATGTAGCGGTCCCATTTATTGAAGTCGAAGATTGTATGGATGGAAACCTCGCATGCATTTGAAGTTGTGAATATCGAGTGGGTGCCGAGAATACCGTAATAAGGAAACCCAGATCTCGGGGCCACCGAAATGGCCGCTAAAAGCCTCTTAAAAACAAGGTTCCGGTCCGATTTGGAACAAAGAAAGAAGAAACTCGAATGGGTTGGGGTAACAAGGTCAAGGTCGCAGAACAAAGATTCGGGCCGGGTATAAACCTAAAAAGGAGGATTACCAATGGTCGCCTTGGCAAGAAGAGAGAAAAGAATGGCGAGGATCGAGGGAAGGAAGCTCGTAGAAGAGAGTTTAGTCATTCCTCCGATCAGATTCTCCTTTCCAAAGGCAGACATATGTCATACAACTCCGATCCAAGACACGGAGCTTTTCGTGAAGATGGCATCTATGAGCATAGATACTGTGGGAAAAGAGGAAGTTCGAGAGCAGGTAAAGGATGAAGAGCTACCACAACTCGACCATTTATGTCTGTAGAGGAAGTCACCGCATGTACATGCATTCGGAAGTTAGTCAAAGGAGAGAAGTTCCGAACTGGGAAACCCAAGAAGCTCCATTGGTTTTCAGAATGTAATGAACAATGTTTTCTACATTTGTTTTGGTTTGTTTTGTTTTAAGGCCTAATCGGCCAATCGGATTTCATTTTTGTTTGTTGTGAACTGCATTTTTATGAAGATCATGCATTTTTGTTCATCTCTTTTCTTATTTTTATTTTTGTGCATTTACACTCATTTTCCGCTTCAGAACCCCGAAAGCTGAACTTCCACAACACCACTTGCACTTTGCACTCGAGAATGAATGGCCGAATTATAAAGAGCACATAATAGTCGTAGAAGAGGAAGATGGTGATGAAAATAGCATTAAAGAATTCACAAAATTAGAGCAACACGAACAAGTTTGGAAACCCGCTAAAGAGGAACTTGAAACCATAAATGTGGGTACTGAAGAAAGCCCAAGAGAACTCAAGGTAGGAACTTTGATAATGCAAAAGGAAAGAGAAGATTTGTTTGCACTGCTTCGAGATTACACAGATGTTTTTGCTTGGTCCTATGAGGATATGCCCGGTCTAGATACAAATATTGTAGTCCATAGGCTACCATTGGAGGAGGGATGCAGACCGATTAAGCAAAAGTTAAGAAGAACGCACCTGAAGTTTTGATCAAAGTAAAGGCGGAGATTGAAAAGCAATGGAATGCTGGTTTCTTAGAGGTGGTCAAATATCCACAATGGGTGTCTAACATAGTAGTGGTACCTAAAAAAGAGGGCAAGATTCGAGTCTGTGTGGACTTCAGGGATTTAAATCGGGCTAGCCCTAAAGATAATTTTCCTTTACCACATATAGACATGTTAGTTGATAATGCAGCTCGTAGCTCCGTGTATTCCTTTATGGATGGTTTCTCAGGTTACAATCGATAAAAATGGCGCCGGAAGATAAGGAGAAGACGACGCTTGTTACACCATGGGGACTTTCGCTATAAAGTCATGCCATTTGGGTTAAAGAATGCCGGTGCCACTTATCAAAGGGCTATGGTGACTTTGTTTCACGACATGATGCACAAGGAGATTGAAGTATACGTGGATGACATGATCGCTAAATCGGAAAAGGAGAGAATCATGTCCAAATATTGAAGAAATTATTTGACAGAGTTAAGAAAATATCAATTGAGGCTTAACCTCGCAAAGTGTTCATTTGGGGTGAAGTCCGGGAAGTTGCTTGGATTTGTGGTAAGTGACAAAGGAATAGAAGTAGATCCGGAAAAGTAAAGGCTATTCAGGGTATGCCACTCCGAAGACCGAGAAGGAAGTAAGGGATTTTTGGGAAGGTTAAATTACATTGCTCGATTCATATCCCAATTAACCACAACCTCGCGATCCTATTTTCCGCTTGTTGAGAAAGAAGAATCCCGGCATTTGGAACGCAGAATGTGAAGAAGCGTTTGAGAAAATCAAACAATGACTTGCTTAAACCACCTCTACTGGTTCCCCTGCACTCAAAAAGGCCATTGATTTTATACTTAACAAAGGACCAAACAATGATGGGATGTGTGCTTGGGCAACAGGATGAATCGGAAGGAAGGAAAAGGCCATTTACTATTTAAGCAAGAAATTCATGGAGTGTGAGTCCAGATATACTATGATTGAGAAGTTGTGTTGTGCATTAGCATGGGCTGCAAAAGGTTGCGACAAGATATGTTGTACCATACCACATGGCTAATTTCTAAATTAGACCCGTTGAAGTACATCTCGTGAAAAGCCCTACTTATCCAAACTGAATCGCCAGGTGGCAAGTTCCGCTATCTCGAATATGATATAGTGTATATGACAAGGAAAGCGGTGAAAGGGAGTGTCATTGCTCGATCACCGGCGGACCATGCTATGGAGGATTATGAGCCGTTAGACTTTGATTTTCCTGATGAGGATGTGTTTTCAGAGAAGAAGGAAAACCCGGATGGTGGACTATGTACTTTGATGGTGTCGTGAACGTATGTGGTAACGGAGCCGGGCAGTGATAATATCTCCGACAAGAAACAATACCCAAGTGTCAACGAAATTGCGATTCGGTGCACTAACAACACAAATGAGTATGAGGCCTGTATTCTTGGTTTAGAGACTGCATTGGAGTTGAACGTAAAGAAGATAGATGTATATGGAGACTCGATGCTAATTATTTGTCAAGTGAAGGGAGAATGGCAAACCAAAGAAGAAAAGCTAATACCCTACCAGGAGTACCTATCTAAGTTGGCTGAAGAGTTTGAGGAAATAGAGTTCACCCATCTAGGAAGGGAAGGAAATCAGCTTGCAGATGCTTTAGCTACTCTAGCTTCTATGGCTAGAATAGACTTTGGGCAAAGCTTACAATCGATACATATCGACATCGAAATAATCCGTCGCATTGTTGCTCAGTTGAAGAAGAAATAGATGGAAACCCTTGGTACTATGATATCAAGAACTTCATCCAAAAACAGACTTATCCCCTGGGGGCATCCAACACCGAAAAGAAGACCTTGAGAAGACTGGCAATGGATTTTTACCTTGATGGAGAAGCTTTATATAAGAGGTCATCTGATGGGACTTTGCTGAGATGCCTAGATGGGGTTGAAGCTAGAAACGCATTGCGAGAAGTGCATGAAGGGATCTGCTCGACCCATGCTAGTGGACATATGATGGCAAGGAAAATACAAAGAGTCGGTTACTTTTGGATGACATTAGAGAAGGATTGCATTGACTATGTCCGTAAATGTCACAAGTGTCGATCTATGGGGACAAAATGAATGCCCCTCCGATACCTCTATTTAATTTGTTATCTCCGTGGCCTTTGCAATGTGGGGATCGATGTGATTGGACCTATCAACCCAAAAGCCAGACAATGGTCACGAGTTCATCCTCGTGGCAATTGACTACTTCACAAAATGGGTAGAGGCCGGTCATTTGCTCATGTAACACGTAAGGTGGTGAAGAGGTTCATTGAGAGAGATCTCGATATGCTCGGTACGGGCCACCAGAAAAGATTATAACTGATAATGCACAAAACTTCAATGGGAAGTTGATAATAGAACTCTATGCTAAATGGAAGATCAAGCATTCAAATTCCTCTCCTTATAGGCCCAAGATGAATGGTGTCAGTAGAAGTCGCTAACAAGAACGCCAAGAAGATTGTTCAGAAGATGGTAGTCACCTATAAGGATTGGCATGAAATGTTGCCATTTGCTCTTCATGCATACCGTACTGCAGTTCGGACCTCAACAGGAGCCACTCCATACATGTTGGTGTATGGGATGGAGGCGGTAATGCCTTTAGAGGTAGAAATCCCATCACTAAGAGTCTTGATAGACTCCGAACTAGATGAAGCAGAATGGGCAAAGGTCAGATATGAGCAATTGAATTTGATCAGTGAAAAGAGGTTAGCCGCAATCTGTCATCATCAATTATACCAAGGAAGGATGGCCAAAGCATATGATAAGAAAGTCCGACCTCGAAAATTCCACGAAGGCGATTTGGTGTTAAAGAAGATATTATTTGTACCAGGACAAGATCAGAGTAAATGGGCCCCAAATTATGAAGGCCCATATGTGGTGAAGAAGTCATTCTCAGGAGGAGCTTTGCTATTGTCTAGAATGGATGGAGAAGATCTAGCTAGGCCTGTGAATTCCGACTCAGAAAGAAATATTATGCTTGATATGTTGTAACCTTCCTCAATAGATAAAATTCGCCATGAATTCTTGTTGCAAGAAATCTTTTCCAAAGCACATGATTTTATAATATTTATTTATGTTCTATCATTTATTTTTGATCTATTTTGTGCTCTACACTGGAGGCAAGATTATAAAATAGCTATTTGTTTTAAAAGTGTCAATTTGCAAATAAAACCCTGGTTTGAAATTCTTTCAAGTATATATAATTTTGAGTTTTTAGACCTGAATAAAAAAATAGAAAAAACTACAATGGAGCCATAAGGGGTCCCGTGTGGAACAAAAGAGTCTCGCCGCCGAGCATAAAGATAGGACATCCACCATGAAGAGAGGGGGGACCTATGTTTCCAAAAGAGGTAACCAAGCATGCATATTATTGTCATAACACTAACCTGACCTGAAAGGTGTGGTGAAAGGATGCAATTTCGAGTCATGAAAGATATGGAGCAACAAAATCTCAGGTCGACAAACCATGGTAAATGAATTAAGAATCGAGGTTGTTTCGTTCCTCGAGCCGGGTCGGTCGCCCATAAAAATGAGACCATGATATCCGGGTCGGTCACCCATAAAAATGAGACCATGACAGTTGGGTCGGTCACCCATAAAAATGAGACCATGAACTTGGGTCGGTCACCCATAAAAATGAGACCAGGATATGCGGGTCGGTCACCCATAAAAATGAGACCATGATGCGGGTCGGTCACCCATAAAAATGAGACCATGATATCCGGGTCGGTCACCCATAAAAATGAGACCATGATGTCCGGGTCGGTCACCCATAAAAATGAGACCATGACATCGTGGTCTGGTCACCCGTAAAAATGAGACCTTTCTAACTCTGGCTCGGTCACCCGTAAAAATGAGACCTCACTAACTAGGGTCGGTCACCCGAAAAATGAGACCTCACTAACTCCGGCCTGGTCACCCGTAAAAATGAGACCTCACTAACGAGGGTCGGTCACCCGAAAAATGAGACCTCACTAACTCCGGCCTGGCCACCCGGAAAAATGAGACCTCACTAACCAGGGTCGGTCACCCGGAAAAATGAGACCTCACTAACTCCGGTCGGTCACCCGTAAAAACGAGACCTCACTAACCAGGGTCGGTCACCCGAAAAATGAGACCTCACTAACTAGGGTCGGTCACCCAGAAAAATGAGACCTGTCTAACTCGGGTCGGTCAAAAAAAAAAAAGAGAAAAAAAAAAAAAGACCTCTTTCCTTTCTAAGTTGGGGTGGTCACCCGTCATAATAAGACCCGGGTAAGTCATGCGTTGCAATGAGATAATTTTCGTGTTTTTCTTTACAACACTTACCAAGCTAAAGTCTTTTACAAAGACTTTAGTCGTAAGCATTGTAAAGAAGGGGGCAACTGTTGTAACCCAATTTTGGGTCATACCCCAAAACTATAAGAAAATAACAAAAAAAATAATAATAAAATGGGGGATGGTGTCGGTAAAAGATCAAGTTAAAATTTTGAACATTTTTGAAAAATCGATTGTACCTTTTTGTGCCCAGAAATGAAAAAACGCGGATCCAAAGCTAAAGTAATTTATCATGAGATAAATCCGCGTATAAATTAAGTCATAAAATATAATTATATTTTTTATGGACCGATTTGATATAGTCATTGGTTAATATAAAAACGTAATTATATTCAGGAATTAATTTAGGTGCAGTGGAAGGGTTTACTTAAGCTTGACGACTTAATTATACTTTAAAGGATCAAATTAATTTTATTAAAGGTTTAGTCAAGGAGAAATCAAATGCTTAAATTTAATTCGGGCTCAATTGAGGATATTTGAATTTTCGGAAATCAATTTGAATTTTTTCGAGCCAATTAAGCGAAATCGGGGACCTAATTGAACAAATGGAGAGTTTATGTTGGAACGGGAAATCATATTGCACAAATAAAAATCGAGGATCAAAGTAAAAAGGTGCGCAAAAAAATAAAGTTAACTTTGGATTTTTCACAAGGACATAATTGCACAAGATCATAAACTTAAGTTCAATTAAGGGTGCAATTGGAGGAGTAACAAATGAAGGGACCAAACTGTATTTTTGAGCCACCCGAAATCAGGAAGAGGGACCAAAAATATAATAATAATAAAAAATAAAAATAAAAAATATAAAAAAAAATAATAAAAATTGAGCCACCCGAAACCCCCCATTTTTGGGGCAAAACATGCACATTGAGCCACCAAAGCTGCATTTTTCAAAAATACCTTGAGCCATGCCCCGGTTTGTTGTAACCTGTCTGATATATAAAGAAGAAGAGGGCACGAAAAAGAGGAGGGGACAAGCAAAAAACAACAGAAAAACCAAGGAAAAACCAGGAAGGGATTTCACGTAAAAAGGCTGGGAATTTGTCTACACGAGGAGAGGATTTTTCTCTTCATCTTGATCTCCCTCTCGGTTGGACTCTCTCCCTCTCGAAAACTAACTCACTGGTTCTTTCTCTCTAGGCACCAAAAGAAAGAACATCAGCACGGCCACTAACTCCATCTCGCCTTCCACACGGCTCGAGCTCCTCCTCGATAACCACCTCCATATCGCCCTCTCAGCATCTGTTCTTCTCTGCCAAAGAAAGCCACCTCGACGTCTCTCTCGCCTAAAACCAGACCCCTGTTCTTCTTGCTCACCCTCGGCCAGCCAAGCACCGCCCACTAGCGACCGCCATCGTCCCTCCTTCGCATCACAGTAAGTCGTCGGTCAGCCCCAGAAACTCCCCCACCATATCGGGCAAGGAGAAATACGACGACAGCAGCGATATCAACCGCCCCTGCAACGAGCTCCGGCGACTTCCATCGCCTTTTCCGGCGAGCTCAGACCTCCATCTCCGACGCCACGACGTCCATAAGAACCACCTAGTCGTCCTCTATACAAAGGTATAAGCCGTTAATCCCTTCATTGCATTCGAAAATTTCAAAAAAACACCGTGACATCTTCTCCAATGCATGCGATTTTCATTTCCTCGGTCTGGTCTGGTCGGGCTCTAGATCCGGCCGGACCAGAATCTGTCTGGGCCACGGCCAGGTCAGTGTCGTACTGGGCCACGGCCCAGGTCAGATGTCTGTCCGGGCCACGGCCAGGCTCGCGTCTGTCTGGGCCACGGCCAGGCTCGCGTCTGTCTGGGCCACGGCCCGGACTGCGTCTGTCTCGAGCCACGGCCAGGCCGCGTCCGTCTGGGCCACGGCCAGGTCAGCGTCTGTCTGGGCCACGGCCAGGCCCGCGTCTGTCTGGGCCATGGCCCGGACTCGCCATGAGGCTGGGTCGCCACCGACTACTGGCCGGGCGACTCAGATGACCAGGGTGAGTGGCAATCCACTCACCTCAAAAATATATAATATATATATATAATAATAATATAATAATATAAATAGTAAAAAAAAAATAATAAAAAATATATAAAAAAATAAAAAATATTTTTTTATTTTTTACACAAAAATCTAAAAAATGTATTATTTTTCTTGCATACGGCCAATACACTAGCATATTTTAAAATTGTTTTTTTTTCTTTTTTTAAAAAATAATATATATTATCTTGGGTTTTGAAGAAAAAAGAGTTTTAGCATGGATTTTGCAAAGAAAAAATCATTTATTGCATTTTTGAGATTTTACAACATGTTTGTAAAATCCAAAGGGTATTGGCCAATATTCAAAAAAATATAAAAAACTTTTTCGGTGATTCACATTATTGTTTTCGGAGTTTGGATAAATTCTATCCAAAATATTCGACGTAAATAATATATCGGCAACATGTAAATATTTTTTATATGTTTTTAGCAATTATAAGACAAATAAAAAACATCAAGCAGCTTACCTTAGGTAGGGCGTATTAGGGGTGCTAAAACCTTCCCTTTATGCAACCAGTCCCTTACCCTTAGAATCTCTGAAAGACCAGTCATAGGTTTCCTAGTAACCATAATACTAGGTGGCGACTCCTTTTGTTATAAAAAATAAATAATTCCCCCGACATTTAATAATATTCCCCGCTCATAGGGACAAGTCGCTACGGCGTCGCTCGCCAGCTATTTTTTGGGGTGCGACAATTATTATTATTATTATTATTATTATTATTATTATTATTATATCGTATCAACTATGTTGTAAAACTATTGAGAAAATCATTTGATTCTATATAATTGGTTTGAGTGACTAATTATATGATAACATAACATTTAACAGATTACAACTGGATTATTATTTTCTGCACATCATGAAATTAGTTGGTTTTATTTTAGTTAAACAATAAAAACTAGACAATGACATTATATGGACCAAATACAAAAATACTCATGATAACCTATAAGAAAACAATTTTACAAAAGAGATAAATAATATGGCTCAATTCCAAGCTCATTAAATACAGAAGGACAATGTTGTGTTAAAAAAGGACCTAAAAATACAAGGTTAAGTCAACTTGAGTTAACATAATAAATTTATAATCAAGGTGGAACCAATCAAATCATCTTGCCAAACCTATGACCTAGGTCATGAGATCAAGATAACTTGATAAAAAATATATTTTGGCCTTCAGAGATAAAAAGAAGAAGAAGAAAAAGTATTGAAGTGAAAATCCATAATTATCTATATGCACTGCTAAAAAAAAGAAGAGTTTATAGCAATTCTTCTAATGAATTGATGAAAGAATTATTTTGGCCTTTAGAAACGTTGCAGTCGTCAGCCAAAGGGCATAGACGCCTCTCACATGCTACACATTCAACATTAATTTTTTTTAATTAATTTTTATATTTATAAAAATACCAAAATTTTATATCAATGAAAAAAGTTGTGCACTTTTTTTCTTTTTCTACAATTGTATTTTGATTATTTTTCTATGCTTTTTTATTTCTATATTTTGTAAGATACCATATTGCTCCTTAACTATCATGATAATAATAAAAAAAATCATTATGAAGATACAAAATAGCCCTTGGATGCCATTTTTTTAATGAAAACTTTGGCCATCTTACTACTTTTGAGATAAAAAAAACATATTTATGTCTAATTATTATTTCTAATGACTAGTGCATTATATAAAAAAGATTTCAATGCCCCCAATAACTAGTTATATTTTTTTTTTTTACTTGAAGAATAGAGAAGTCATTGTAGTTATTCTAATCAATAATGCAAATAGGTCTTTGTCTAGGGTTTTTCAATGCCCAATTAACTTTTGTTAATATTTTTTTTAATCAACTTAATTTACTCTAGTATATGACAAGCCACATGGGAAATTAAGGCCTTCACTAACGTTCAAAATTAAAGGAGAAAAGAAAGCAGATTGTACCTCCATGGGCCAAACACTAAGTCTATAGACGAGGAATGATGCATTGATTGAATCGCAAGACCAAAACGAAGAAGATTCACATCATTGATGTACTTGGCATTCCGCCATTGTGTCTTCGATGTTTCTAATAATTGAGGAGGTAGCCTGACCTCCTGAATTATTCACAATATTTCATCCTTATTTTCGGCACCATTAATTTCCCCCAAGCTCGGTGTAAGTTTCATTAAATTACTTATTTTACTTTAAGAGAAAGCATTTATTGGATGAAGAAGTCCTATTCGACATCATTCATTTACGAGTCCCTAACAGGAATGACGACGTGATGATAAAAATTTTACAATTCACACATCACCTGAATATACAGTGTTTTTTTTCATATAAAAAAATTAAAAAATAGAAAGAAAAAAAAGAGAGGATTAGGGTGTCCTTGTTGCCTTGCGTCAATATTCATCCATTCACGCTATAATCATTTGAAAAATAAATTATATTTGGTCCCACCAAAAAATGATAGGAAGTCTCTATCTTATTAAAAAAATAAAAATAAAAATTAAATTGTGCTCCTATATTTCTCTCTTCCCTGCATTTATCTATCATCTTTACTGTAAGTAGTCAATAGTTAACGCGTGAGCAGCGCAACAAAATTACTAGAAATGGAGAGGAGAATGGCACGTCATAACTCAGGTGGATTTCGAGAAAATCTTAACTCACTTCCTTCCAAATATGTTGGACTACATGCCATGCACACATAACCATTGTTATACAGTTAATCGCGAACACCATCTTCAAATTAATTAGCTTGTAATTCCATCATTATTAATTCGGAGAAAATATGTTCGGATTTGTAGATGAACCCTAGCTCATAATTAGCTTCTTGACGATTGTATGTTCAACAAGAGCAACATAATTACTTGTTTATATGATATAAACTATTTCATTATCCTTCCCTTGCATCCATCTTTTCAGTGGTCAATGAACTAAATAATTGATACAACATGAAGCAACAATTTTAGCATTATTTTTTTATTTATGATCGACTTCGTTTGGGATCCATCCATGGGTAGGTCATGTGTCAACTGGCAGCTGGGTTTGCTTTAGAGCTTTGTCAGCATTCAAGCATGGACAAACCAGGACTTCAACAATTCACATGAGTGCCCATTAATCATCACAACCAAACAATATCATCCAGACGCGTTTAGCCCCGCTCCCAATTTGTCCTTTGCTCACTTAACCCTATACTCTCTTTAGGGTTTTAATGTCTTGCTCATCCAAATTTGGAGTTTTCTATCTTGATTAACCTTCACTGTTAATCTAGATTTGCCTCAAAATACACATAATTAATGTCCGCCTAATTGCTAAAGTTTTAGATTATCAATATCAAATGATTTATTATATTTTAAAACTTAGCGTAACAATTTAGATTTTTAAGTGAGATAATTCATTAAAATAACATTAGAATTTTATTGACCAAGTCTTATTCTGTTTAATAAAAATTAAACATAATAATACGTGTGTATGTGTTTGTATAAGAGTTTCGAGTCCAACAATTTTTTTTTTGAATAATAATATCATAAATTGAATCTCGTTTAATAACTTAAGTTTTGGGATTAAATGACTCATTGACTTATAAATTAGGATTCGAAATCATATGATTTCTTTTCTTTTCTTTAATTAAATCATTTCTCAACAAGATTGAATATGTTAGTAAGACAAAAAGAATGCAAGATTTTGGATTGAAGGGCATGCCTCTGCTGATTTTGAGAATTTCCTTGCTCAATGACATATTCTTCTCTGTGAGAATACAGGATGAGCAATTTCCCAACTCATTTGGCTCAACATATAAAAACAGTTCGTTTCATGGTACCTTGAATTATTATGATGTCTCATCGTTTCTCAAGTTAATCAACTCGATAGTTAATTCTATCACTGTCCCCCATTCTTTCTTGTGTTAATGATAAGAAATTAATAATATGAGTTTGTTGTTTTAAAGATACTACACAACATTTTAATACAGAGATAATATAAAATTATGTTACCTCTTACTAATAAACAATTTAAATTTTTGATTGAGGTTAACCTAGTATAACTATCATTAACTTTAAATTATATCGTCTTCCTTCTCCATTTTAATAAGAAAAACTAATAATATAAATTAGAATCTCCAATAACTTTTATTCGAGGGAATATATATATATATATATATATATATATATATATATATATATAATTGAAATTACGTCTCAGCATTTCCCATTATCAACAATACATATTCGTATCAAATCATATCAGCACTTAAAAAATCCATTGATGTATAACATACAGCCGAATGGGATACATGAGGTACCCATTTTGTTTATATATATATATATCCTGTCATTTCGTTTTTCACCAAAATAACGTATATAGCTTTTGAAATATATGCACATTGAGGTGATGTGATCCTTATCACACTGAAATAATTACACCAATGTGAAGAAGTACAATAATAGCATAGCAGCTATAAATCAGACTGTACCCAGAAACATCTAGGAATATACAGTTTTAACTATGCCAAGAGAAGCAGATAGTGTTGTTCAGCTGGCATTTTTTGGAATTATTGCTTCCTCGCCTACAGGAT
Organism: Salix exigua; assembly: GCA_032356905.1. Classification (NCBI taxonomy): domain Eukaryota; kingdom Viridiplantae; phylum Streptophyta; class Magnoliopsida; order Malpighiales; family Salicaceae; genus Salix; species Salix exigua. The sequence continues at coordinate 12,859,752 of CM063600.1, forward strand.
TACTTCATCTACACACACACACACACATATTCTCAAATAATAATCAAGAATTGAGAGGAACGTATTACTGTTCTATATATAAAATAAACAACTATACTGTCAGCAATATATGTAAAGGAATTAGCTTACTATTTTCTTATTCCGATAAAAAAAAAATACTGTCAGCAATCAAAGCACATATCTAAGGGAATTGGCTTAATATTTAAAAAACATATAGTAAAACAAACATGTGTCGACATAATCTCTACTTGATCAGATGCTTTTCTAGGCAATATAATGTTGTTTAGAGCCAACATTAGTTTAAGGATGCCATTTGATTAGGTTTTTCTGATTTGAAATATGTATATGTTGCTCTCGTGACATTCCATAATATTATTTTATTGCATTCATTCTTATATTAATTAATTAATTAATTAATCGTACAACTTGCTCTCTGAATTCCAAAGAAGATTTGTAGATATTATCCCTTTGCATTTCCAAAACACACATGTTATGTAAGCCACTCTTTTGGAAGATAGTCTCTTAACACTTCTATTTTTCATTGATTTTCCTTCTTTTTTTTTTGCTTACTTGTATAGGACTGTTTACACTGCATACAAGAAAAGAATGTGAACGGAATATTTTATTTATATTTTTTTTGTTCGTGTAACTCAACTAAAATTCTCGGTCTCTTTTAAGAGAAGCATCAGAAATCATCAATTGAAAATCTAATTTTACTACAAAATTTACATTGGAATACACATATAGGACTGTTTAGTTTTTTTTCTTTTTAATAAACAGGACCGTAGCTAAAACAAAAAAATGATTTCAAGGGGCTAATACGAGACAAAGCAAACCTAATTATATCAAGAAAAGAGAAGAGCAGCCAGACTCTCAGAAGGATGGCTATTTAGTCTGTAGGTTACTTGTATATGGAAATTTTAAAAAAAAATTATTAGAAGTAGCTAACAAGCTCACGTGAGCTGTATAGATAAAAAAAATATACTCACATGCAAATGTATGTGAGAGACAACAAGAACTAGGTTAATAGAAATCATAAATATTTCCTCACGGAGAGATATATAGAAGTTTTCTTTTAGGGTTCATAACGTTCGTGCAAACATGTGAATTGAGAAAGACAAGGTTTAAGACAAAAACACAATCACGTTCTTCACCCATACAAGGAAAGGATGTATATCTTGTTAACTTCGTACCCATGGGGTTGCCTTAAATTGAAGGGCAGAGGGCTTGAAATGTGTGGTAGATGCATTTTATAAGTTTAACTTTCTTCACTTTCTAGTGACGAGCAACTACGTTTTTTGTTTTTTTATATTACCACATCAAAACTAGTAAAATATTTTATATTTTTGTAATTTACTTTTTGTTTATATTAAGGTATTGTTTCAGCTAGATGGGCTTCTTTGTAAGGGATATTTTTAGTTTAATTTGCTAACGGGCTGTTAGAATATGTGCAAATCTACCCGAGTCACCCAAGTTTAGTGGGGCGACTTGCATCGCTCTAGCTTTTTCACACACCGTTTTCTAAGCCTTTAGAATTTCAACATCTCCTTTAGACGGACGATTGGCACTTCTTTTTGTTTTTTCCAGTGTTGTTAGAATCTAAAGCTCCTTAAAAAAACATGGTTCTAAACCTAGTTGGCCTGGTTTGGCCAGCCCGATACGCCAATCCAATCTAAATCTTGAATCAAGCCACTATCTTTTCTTGCAAGCCATGTAGTTGACCGGTCATTCAGCAAGAAAGAGATACAACAATATTTCAGCTCATGGCTATAAATGCAGCATCTTTAAATCAATTCTCATATATCGAGATGAAGTTAATCTTTCTAGAGAATATTATAAATTATATTATGGAACTTCACTTCACAACTTACAGTTTTAGATGAGATGGTTCCTTAATATGGTATCAGAACTTTATTGACCTAGCAACCACGAGTTCGAATTTCATCACATTCTATTTGATAAAAATTAAGTACAAGATAGTGTGAGTTTGTATAAGTTTCAAATACAAAGAGCTTTCACTTAACAAGTCCAAAAGACTTTAACTAAAGAAGATGTTTTAGAGAATAATATAAATAATTTTATGAGATATCACCTAACAGTTTAAGCTTTTAATAAGATAATTACTTAATAAATCTTTCAAGTTAAATTACTTAAAAACAATCCATCTATACAAAACTAGAAAAATGTTTGAGAAGCTTATCTGCTACAGCTTGGCTTAGATTATGAATCTTTGGATGCTAAAATTAAGGAAACGTTACCCTCTTAACTAATGAGCTAGCTCTCTTGAATTAATATTCGTTTAATTTCAATTCAAGATATCAAAATTAAGGCATCTCTGCAATCAAGCAGTAGTGCGAGGGGGACACTTAAAAAGTGAAAAGATTTGTAAAATTCGATAAGGATTTTGCTGCGACAAGATAGAAGTGGGACTTGTTATTCATGTTCCACCAGCAGCCAATGTTTAGGAGGTAAAGTAAAAGAGATAGGCTCAAGTTATTAAGATTCATCCTGAAATCCATAATGACTCTATAAGTTTCAATAGCATAATCATTTTTGTAAACATACATGGATAGGGAAAAACAAAAGGCACTTTAGAAAAATCAAATACATATCAGAACTGAGTTCAAGGCTGTAGAATTTTCTTCTTTAAATAAATTCGTCATGCTTTATCTATAATTAAATTATTCAAGAGAAAGGCCGGAAAGAAAACTTTGTAGGGTAATTGTGGCTTTAAATCAGCCTTCCAGAAAATAAAATAAAATCGAAATAGCCACCTTAATTGTTAGAGAATAATATAAATCATATTATGGGGTCTCGCCTAAAAGCTTAAATTTTTAGGTGAGATGGTTCCTTAACATGGTATGATCAGAGTCTTGTTGACCCAACGGTTACGAGTTCGAATTTCACCATCCTCATTTTATTTGATAAAAAAAAAATCAAGCACAAGACAATATGGACTTGTGCAAGTTTCATGTCTAAAATGTTTTCACTTGAAGATGTATGTTAGAGAATAATATAAATCATATTATAGAGTCTCAAAAACGTGAAATGTTTTTTTAACATTAATCAAGATATAAAAAGGTGATGAATCTATTACAGAATAATTCAAAACCTGAACTACTAAACTCTTATAAGTTTATTAACACAAGTAATATGAATTTAGTCACCAAAAACCTACATCTCCAACAGTATCCACAGTCTTAACATACATGCATGGTTGTAATAAAACCTTGTTGGTCAAGACAAAACTATATATAATTCATAGTTGTGAGGATAGAATGCACTTTTAAAATCGATGGAGAGAAACTAAACTGAATATATATAACCTACGACTCTTAAGAGAAAGAAAGAAAAAAAAAAAAAGACATGACGTAGCTGTGATGATAGAATGATACCAAGGTCGCTAGCAACCCAGGAAAGCTGTGGGGCTCAAAATGACACCACCCATCAAGCTAGCAGTACCCAAGTCACATATGCTGGACCCGCGAAAGAAAAATGCCACAACACACATTATTTATATTATTTTTAATACACTATCTTAATTAAAAGTTTTTAAACTTAAAACTTCATAAACCTACAATATCTTATATTTAGTTTTTATCAAATAGAATGAGATAGTGAGATTTGAACTCGTAACCGCTGGGTCAACATGGTTCTGATACCAAATTAAAGAATCATCCCATCTAAAAATTCAAATTTATAGGTGAAGCTTTGTAATATAATTTATATTATTATTTAACAAAAATAACACCACGCATCAAGCTAGCAGCACCCAAGTCACATATGCTGGACCCGCGAAAGAAAAATGCCTGAACAGGTTCGAGGATTTAATGAAATTATAGCCTACTTGGGCGGCTGGTGGGGCTAGATGATTTAATTTCTATTTCACGGCTGTGAATTAATCATTCCTTAACATTTTCTGGGGCTGACATTTAATGGTTAAGAAGTCCAATTCATTAGCCTTCGATTATCAAAGTTTCATGGGAAAATTTCATATCAGTCTCTTAACTATCAAGCAATTCTCAATTTGCTCACCGAAAGAATGCAAATGAATTCCTAAATTAGTCTCTTAACTATCCCTACATTAATGCATGCTTTTTATTATTATTAAATATAGATGTCCGGATCAGCTTGCTTGTATCTCGATTAATTTCACGAACTGTGATGTTAAAAACAATATAAATTTTCAGTAGCTATCATATTAAAAATCACATAACTTAAATTTAATACTACACAAGAAGTAAATATTATTAATTTTTAGTAATTATTATATTAATAAAAAATTTAATTTCAAGCTTATATGACGAGTTAGTGAATCTTTAATCTGTCTTCCATGCAAACTCTTCTTAAGATCTCATCAGCTATAATTTTCAAATCATTTAGAATCTCGAAATCGGGCCGTTAGATTCATTTCAATGTTTTGTTTTTTTCTTCTCTTTTTCTCAATATTTTTTCAGGCTTTGACGTGTAAATTCCTTACCCGCAATGACTCCCGAACCCCAAGGACGTATCAACAGACCCTATATAATTTTTGCTTTTAGTTCATTTATATTATATCCAGTAAAGCAGAGATAGTTATTGTAAAATGCTTTTTATTTGAAAATATATATTGAAATAGTATGCTCTTTGTTTTTAAAAATGGACTGCTTGTATTATATATTAAAGCAGTCTACAAATAATAATTAAAATTGAAAAAAAATCTTTCAAGATTGATGTAATTATACTTTATCAGTGTACAGTAGTGACTCTATGATTTGATTGATATAGCTATACTTTATCAGAACATTAACTCAGTGTTCAAAGATGTCATCATTTATCATGCATACGCAAACATTTTAGGATAAAATATAGAATATTTATTTGACAAAATGTTATAATATATGTATGTGGTCTGGCAGGGCAGGACCATCTCCATTTAAGCCTATCTTTTTTTTTTTGTTATCTAAACATTACCTAAATGTATTAATATCAAAAACTTCCTCTGATTCTATTTAAACAGTCTAATTAAAACGTCTAGTATTCGATCAGTTTTAGGAAGAAAGAGAATAGATTGGATGGTAGGAGAATTGATGTGGCTGGACTTAGAACACATGGCAGCTTCACATGCACATCCTTATGGAACATAACTACATGATTCGAGGATTGCTTGTCAAAAACAAGATGAAATTAAACCACTTTAGTTAAACATTATTGTACTGTTATAGATATTTTGTAATAGTCAAAAACAAGATTAATTTGCCAAGGAAAAAACAAATTTTATATACCGCCCACTCACTTCCTGTTCTTGTAGCTGGAATCCCTACATCGCTGCCTAAGTCTGTAGTTCTCTACGTCTTTCCTACTTTTTTTGAGTGGCTTTCCTATGTTTAGGACCCACATTTATTATGGTAGACCAGGTTCAAGTTCATATGATCGATTAGTGGTAGCTAATCTTTGGTGGAACGTGGTATCTCTCCAGCAAGCAGCGTGAAAGTTGTAAATTAAGAACAATTTCCTTTTCATGAAGACTCTTTGGTGAGTGAACTTCAGAATATATAATACCTTCACCATGTTTTCAACAAGCTAAAAACTCCCCCGATTCTAAAAAATAAAATAATTATACAGATTCCTAAATATATTTACAATACAACATAAGCTTAATCAAGTAACTTGGACCACTCATTGAAAGAATTTGACATTTAGTATGGTTTAATTAGCTCAAATGGATCAAACCAATCACCACATCACGAGAAGCATGACTCAGTCATGATCCAAATGAGCTCCAATTCCTATAATAAATTTCATTTTCTTGTTAATCTATGTATGCGAGTAGTACTTTCTCAAGCGAGCATGCAAGACTAAAGCTAGGAAAGTGCCAAGAAGACAAAGTGATCCCCATATAATAAAAGTGTTCCTATAGCACTCCATGCCCATGCATTTGCCATCTTCACTAGCTTCCCTGCGATAAAAAAGTGCTGCCGAGTAGCCAAAAATGAAGGAACCTACAGGGATATTGGCAACCACAACATTATGGTTGACACTGAAATTCTTGGTGCCAAAAAGCTCAGTTGTTGTTGATACAGAAATGGAAGTGATTGCCCCAGTACAAACACCTATGATGGCGGTGCTGATATACAGGGAGATATTTGCTGTGCTGAGAAGTAAGAAGAAAGCTCCTGCCATTGGAGCCATCAATGCTGCTATACAGGCTGGTCTTGATTTCATATACCTACTCCTGAAAAGAAATTGAAATCAAGCCTTTAATTTCCTGAACTGCTTTCTCAGCAGATGGAGATTGCTGGTTTGCGCCCACCAAATGGAGGCATATATATAGCATTGAATAAATCTATAAAATTCAGGTAAATCATAAGTGCAAATATCGAAAGCCATTCATGATTTTGGAAGAGCACAGGCTGAAAATGCTTTTCCTTTGCCCTTTATCGTCCATATACACATGGTCTAGAATCTTGTTTATTAAAAAATATAACCGCGGAAAGCATTTTCTAAGAACTGATCCCATGCCTTTTGATGGTAAAAGGTGTTGTAGAATTTGACGCAGTGATAAAAAAAAAAAAGACTCAAGAACAGAGATTGAATTACCTTGACAAGCTGAACTCCAAGAGAGATGGCAGGAGTCGGCCAAAGAACCCAAATGAGGAAGACAAAGAAACTAGAGAAGAAGTCCCCGAGTTCCCACGAGACTCTGCTATTTGTCCCAAGTTATTCAAGTAAACTAGCCCAAGAGTTGCACCAGACAGATATACAAAGAAATACAACCAAAAATTAACTCTTTTTAACATCAACATCGCCCCAATTTCCTCCACGCACACCCCATCTTCTTCCCTTGTTTGATGATCATCTTCCGCTTTTATCCCACTCTCTATTCTCTCAACATGGTCACCAACATTTTCCTCGATATACACCTTCATCTCTCCATTTAAGAACTTTTCTTTCATCTTCTCTGCCATTGGGATCGCAAGTGGGGCTAACAGGAACACTGAGATACCAATGGCATTGCCTAATGGAGGTAACCTACTCGACACGGAACCAAAACTGCTGACAACAGCGTAGATTCCTGTGGCTATTGTTAGCCCAAACATGGCCACGAACCCCAGCTTCATGTTATTGCCAGTTCCGACATTAACATCTCTGACAAACAGTGCAGACATCAAACTCACTAATAAAGGTAATAAAGAGTTGAGAAGAAGATAGGCTTTAGCTCTTTTAACAGGAGAAAAGGTGAAGGAATCTACAAGTGCTGTGTAGATTTTAGCACTTAATCCTTGATAACTGGTGGTTAATCCTACAGCAACTTGGCGATCAGAAGGGAAGTTTTGGATGGTAACTACGTAGCAAACTGTGTTGATCCAACAGATACTATTTCCGGCCAAAACAGTGAGCAAGAAAATATGGGCATAAGAAAGAGAGGAAATTTGGTCTGTTATGAAGAGATATTGCAAACCATAACCAGCCAAACCAAGAACTGAACCAATCAAGAGGACTAGCCATAGAGGAAAGTAAAGAGCAGCAATGCCAGGAAAGAAACCAAATAGTTTTCCAGCATCTGAGGCGAAGGCAAGGTTGTTTAGCTGAACTTGAGACATAGAGAGGAGCTGTTTGAGCTGGGAGGAGTATGCAGGAAAGTTACTGTTTGTTCCATTTACAGACTGAAGCCATATGATACCCACAAGGCTTAACCATTGAAGGGTTTTTGAAGCCATGGTGGTTAGATCGATGTCTATAGTTAACATGCTTCGAAATGGGTCCTTTATAGGAGTTTGAGTCTTGTAAAAAACGGCTATGCCGTGCACACACCTCTTGGACCCCAGTCTTTTAAGTTACTATTGTTTTCTAGTATGTTTCAACATATTTTTAAAAATAATTTCTTTTTATATCATTTTAAGATAAACTAATTTTTTAAAATTAAAAAATATTATTTTTATATATTTTTGAATAAAATTAATTTTCAAAAACAACTTCAATCACAACTTAAAAAAAATTGCACTGAAGAAATGGAAAATGATTGGAACATAATGTAAGGAACATCATTCAAAATTGAAATCATAAAGAAACACTCACGAGGTAAGAATATTGTAACCGCCTATAATTTGAGGATGAATGTTTTTGCAGTTCACTATGCTCTTAAAATTGTTTTTCAAGCAGAAAACATTAAATTAGTATTTTAATTAATCATTATACTAATATATGAAAAATAATATATATATATATATATATATATATATATATATATATATTGCTCTGAAATGCTGGCTGGCAGTGAAGAAAGATTTATTAGTGGCTGTGCAGATGATTTGTGGGTTTTCATCAACCACAGTCCTATCCATTAATGATATTTAGTGTGTCACCGATGCATATAGTTAGAGGGGATAGGTGATGAGCACAGAGAGGAGGATACGGTTGTGAACATTAATTTTGACATTCGGGTTAGCTTTACAAACATGTCACTCCCACGACGACGACGACGTGACGAGGCTAAAATTTTGATTTTTTTTTTTTTGTGTGTGTGTGTTTTCAGAATCATTTGACATGTTAATATTAAAAAATCTAAGTAGTCTTTTTTTTAAATGGTCAGTTGACAACAACTGTGTTCACAGTTGAAAAGTCTTCTTAAATGTCGCAGATTCATGAATCACTGCAAATTACTACAGCCCCTTGGTGACGGCACCGATTAGCTCATCATGCCTTAAACCATCTACAGAAGCCCACACGTCCTGCTGATTTTCTTTTCTAAAGGCAGGCACAGGAGGGTTGAAAGGTTGAAGCAGACGACTGTAGCAGGATGGGACCTTGATGATTATCATCTGGCCTGTGGTAGCTTTGCCATTATCAGAGGGGTTAAGGGCAAAATGTTAATTTGATATATTTGTGAACAAAAATCAATTTTAAAGCAGACACTAAATCAGTTCATTAATGAAACTATTAGCTTGCATTATCAAGAAACTGTAAGACAAGCCGATGCATTTATTAAGATGAGAGAGTTAACCTCTAAAGCAACATAAGGCTTCAATGCTGTGTTGACATTTCGGCCATACCAGTTTTCAATTTGCATGAAGGTTTCCTCTGCGAGTGGAGAGTTGCTTATTATCTACAAGAGAATGATCCATAACTAATTACAGTACAGGTTTTGTGTTAAAAATATATATTTCAAGAGTCTCGCTAAGAAGAAGAAGAAGAAGAATCAATTCAATTCAATTCAATTTATTTAATAACTATATTAAATTGTGGTTCCTGGACCATGCTTAGGACCAAGCCAAAAGTGGAAAGATATGAACGTGTGGAAGAAGGGAATGCCTGTCCTGTACTGTCCTGTCCTGAGCATCCATGGGAAACACACCTGCCAGGTAACATGCTGAAGTAATTTATTCCCTCTTTTTGACCCAACTGAGAGACAAATTAGGACCTCGTCAACGACGTCAATGCTTAATCGAGTCCAGTTTTGTTTCCAATATCGACAAGGTTGTGAATTCCACTAACGTAGCTCAACTCAAATGACTATAAACAGGATGACCTCGGTAATTTGCGGGTGGTATCTCAGTCCCTGGAGTAGATGCAACGTTACACACAGAATGTGGACACTTATTATTATTTAAAATAATATTATTTTAATTCTTAAAAATTAATTTTGATATAAACACATGGAAATAACATAAAGGATCAAAAATGTTTTTCGAACCCAAAAATAAGCTCTTAATGTGCACAGATTAGTGGCTATGCATGGAAATCTTTGACCTCTGGAAATTAACATGTATGTTCTTCGATTTCGGTTTCGTTCACTCCCTGGGCTTGGCCATGCCTAGAACAAATGACTGATAATTTTTATGGACAAAAATCTAAACATCACTCATAGCAAACTAAAGCGAATATTCCAATCAATTTTGTTTTCGATCAGTATACAAGGAGCTAGCCATTTCAAAAATGTGAAAAGTGATAAAAAAAAATCTAAATGCTAAACAAAATTCATAGGATATTTTGGTTTCTTGTAGCTAGATCCTCCGGAACCATAAAAATTAAAATTTCTTGTAGAATGGGGTTTCAATGAGCAGACTCAAAAGAATGAATTCCAAGGAGTTGGAAATTCTGGGGTGGTTTAAAATTCCATGGTATCCTTGTCAACCGTTAAGAGATGAGCTTTTCAATTCCATTCCTCAGTAGTGGCTTTTCTTCTTGTGTATGGCTTCCTGGATCCCTTGTATCTAGATGTTGTGCCAATCCCAGTTCATCTTGTTAGATTATAGTATAATCATATTCTGGAACCTCTCCTATAAGTTTAAGATTTTAGTTGAGATAGTTCTTTAACATGGTATCAGAGCCTTGTTGACCGAGCAGTCACGAGTTCGAATCTCACCACCCTCATTCTATTTGATAAAAAAAAAACTCAAGCACAAGTTAATATAGGTCTATGCAAGTTTCAGGTCCAAAGGACTTTCACTTGAGGGGGAGTGTTAAAATATAATATAATCATATTCAAGGGCCTCTCCTATAAGCTTAAGCTTTTAGATGTGATAATTCCTTAACAGATCTTTTTCTCTCTAAGAAAAATCATGGTCTTGATTAATCATGGTCTTGATTGTTACTTGGGTTTTCTTTAGGAAATATTGTTTTCAAGGTCGATTTTGACAAGTCTTCAATATCTCAATTTTAAATTGATCCAAGAATAGCATCTTCAATGGGTCACTGCATTAAAGGAAGTAACACTCTCATTTCTGCTCCATCTCCATTTGACAGATAATATATCTTCTTCCAGCTCTCCTCTGATGGTAAAAGAGAAATACATATTATTTCCAATGTTGTTGTTGTGTGTGATATATGGACTAATATGGAATAACGATGGGTGTTTGTGGTTTCAGAAGGAACCGTGGGAGGAGTACAGCAACAACAAGGGAATGCAAGGCGAGCGTTTATAGTAGGTAGATATTTGGTATCTATATCTCCTCTTAGTTAATAATTATTTTAACTAACTACTGAACTATAAGAAAACAATTTGGTGTTTATTGATGAGGAACAGAAAAAGGGGGAAAGGAAAGTTAAATGAAGAAAACAAAATAGAAACAAAGGTATCAAAACCCAATTTTGGTTTATTCCCCAAATCGACCCAAAAATAACAAAAATAAAATAAAAAGGCCCCGGTGTCGGTAAGAAAATCAAGGTGAAAATTTTAGACGTTTTCGAGAGCTCGATCGTACCTCTTTTGTGCCTAGAAATGAAGGTCAATGTAGATTCAAGGCTAAAATAATTTATTATTGGATAAATTTGCGTAAAATTTAAGTCGAAAGATAAAACTATATTTTTTTGGGTTAGCTCGATTTTATCGTTGGCCAATTTAAAAGTGTAATTATGTTTGAGAATTAATTTAAGTGTTAATTGAAGGATTTGATTAAGTATAAGGATTTAATTATATTTTAAATTGGTCAAATTAATTTTATGAAGGGTTTAATCGATGAAAAATCCAATTTTTGAGCTTAATACGGGTTCGATTGAAGAAATTGGAATTTTCGGAGATCAAATTGACTTTTTATTATCTTTCCAAATCATTTGCAAACTTGCAAACGTGCCAAGCACGCTCCTACAACAATGAACCACTGGACAATGCAGAGGCACCAGCCCCATGCTGCACGCCAGTAGCCGAAGGGTTGTCGTCCAGCGTGCACGCATGCATATGCAGGGGAGAAAATAAACGAAAAAAGGGAGAGACGGAGGAGATTGACAGAGGAGACGAAAAAAGCAGAGGAGATTGGAGGTAGCAGAGAGGAATTGAAAAACGGAGAAAAGTGGAAAGCTATGAACGAGTGGAAGAAGGGAATGCCTATCCTGTCCTGGGCATCCATGGGAAACACTTTTTTTTGAAATGGGTGGTGCAAGGTCTACGGGATGGTTAATTTATGGATTTCGTTCAAGTCAAATGACTCCAAAGAAATTGTTTACGCCTGCAGAGTTAAACTCAGGACCGTGGAAAGAGTACCCCATACAAGATCCCAAGCCTTCACCGTCAGGACAACTCCTTGGGTTCCATGGAAACACACTTGCCAGGTAACATGCTGAAATGATTTATTCCCTCTTTTTGACCCAACTGAGAGACAAATTAGGACCTTGTCAACGACGTCAATGCTTAATCGAGTCCAGTTTTGTTTCCAATATCGACAAGGCTGTGAATTCCACTAACGTAGCTCAACTCAAATGACTATAAACAGGTCGACCTCAGTAATTTGCGGGTGTTATTTCAGTCCCCCTGGAGTAGATGCAACGTTACATGCAGAATGTGGACACTTATTATTATTTAAAATAATATTATTTTAATTCTTAAAAATTAATTTTGATATCCAACAATCAGATATGTTTTATCTTTATTTTGTAAAAAAGTAAGACGCCACCCAGTATTATAGTTACTGGAAAACTTAAACTGGTCTTTCAAAGATTCTAAGGCAAGAGACTAATTGCATGAAAGGAAGGTTTTATCACCCCTAATACGCCCTATCTAAGATAAGATTTTTGATGTTTTGATTTGCCTTATGATTGCTATGATATTAGTCTTTCAAAGATGTGTTGGTTAAATGATGATGACGTATTATTTTTGTAAAAATATTTTGGAAATTTATCACTTTAAGGTTTTTTTATCCAAATATTAATAATGAATAACAACGAATTATCCCCACTAATGTTTTGGATACTAACCCCTTTAGGATTTTTTTTATCCAGATATCAACAATGAATAATAGAGAATTATCCTCGCTAATGTTTTGGATATTAACCCCTTTTGGATTTATTTATCCAAATATTAACAGTGAATAATATGAATCCCAAAAAAAAAAATATGATTTTGATATTTTTGGAATATTGGTCAATACCCTTTGGATTTTATAAACATATTGTAAAATCCAAAACTGCGAGAAAATAATTTTTGTGTTTTACAAAATCCATGCTAAAACACATTATTCTTTAAACTTTTAATATTGTTTTTGAAAAGAATATTCAAGATATGTTAGCGTATTGACCGTATACACAAAAACAACACTTTTAAAAAAATGTATTTGTATATGCAAATTTGTATCTATTTTTTTTTTATATTTTTCTTTGTGGGCTGCTATCCAGCCCTGATAGGCCGAGAGGCCCATCATTTGGGGCTAGACTGCCAGTCCCGAGTGGGCCAAACGGCCCACCCATTTTGATGACTAGGTTGGGCCTTGTCTCCGTTCTACTCTCTCTCTTTTTCCGTCTGTCCTCGTTCATGGCTTTTCCTTTTATAGCTAGGTGCAGGAGGTAAGTTACCTCCTGCGGCATCATGGCTGGCCACGGTGGCATGCAGGTGATCTGTCGATGGTGGTGCAAGAAGCTTGTTGGCAGCAGTGTAGGCGATGGCGTGCAGTGTTTGTTGTTTTGGGAGGTGTAAGTGCAGTTTGCTCCTTCAATTTGTAAGTGTTGTAATTGCACCGTCAGAATTTCAATATCAGCTTTAACTTTGCACGCTTCTTTTATTTTGATCCTTGATTTCTGATTTTTAAATGTTGTGTAAATAAAATTAAACTTTGAAAAATAATCTAACAACAAAACAGATTGTCTTAGATTTAGATAGGATACACTGGAAGTAATGCGTCTTTCTCTTGAACAAATCCTTTTACCCAGACTCTTTCACGAAGCCTAAAAAATCATTCATTGTCACGACAGTCTTAATTGTGACTTGGGTTTTGCTGATTCTTTAGGAAATATTGTTTTCAACGTCGATTTTGACAAGTCTTCAAAATCATCCTCTAAAACTTCATTTCTACGGATGTTGAGATATGTTTTTTTAGTAAAGATTCGAACTTCGACAACAAATTGAAGATGGTGAACTTGAAGAATTTGAAATGTATTCAATATCAACAATCTGCTGTTATTAGACATGAACTTGGAAGGCATTTGAATTTTCTGCATTAACTTCTCGTTCTGTGAAGTCATGTAAACACACATAATATGCAATGAGGATTAGTTTCTTTAGCTTCGATCCTTGATCTGTAATTCGGCAGGATGCTCGTACTTGTAAACACAGGAACATTATGAAACTTCATTTTTGTGGTTTAGCATCCCTTCTTGAAAAAGCTGATCCTTCCAATAGATCTCAAGTTTAAATTTATCCAAGAATAGCATCTTCAATGGATCACTGCATTAAAGGAAGTAGCACTCTCATCTCTGCTCCATTTCCATTTGACAGATAATATATCTTCTTCCAGCTCTCCTCTGAGAATGCTTCTCGAGGCAATAATCTTTGCCTGCCAAAAGTTAACAAATAACACCAAGTCAGAACTGCAGCAAGGATTTGGCAATTTCTGCATTATCTATAAGAATCCAGCCAGCGTACTACATCACTGATATAGTCAACCTGGCAATCATATGCATTCCTCTACATACCTATGGTAGTAATGGCAAACAGCAGCTGCTTCATCTAAACTATATCGTGGTAAATTAACACGAGCATCTAAAGGGACATCTGGCAAATCCTTACGCAACTTCCCAACTGCTGTTGAATGAGAAAAAGCGCCCACCATCATGCTATTATGCATCATGGACCTGAAAGCATTTACCTGCAAAAGATGTTGAATGTTATGGAGTGATGTTAACTGAGCTCCAACCAGCAGTCCTTGATTCCAATAAATTAACCAACCAAAAGAATAAGAAAAGTATATGCAAGGTGTCCACGGTGGAAGAAAACTAGATCTCAATGACCAAGTCCTCATTGCATGGAAAAGGATGATCAACATCCTAAGAATATGAGTTCTCTTCAAGGGTACATCTACAACATACATGTGCTCATTTCAACCCAAAGATATTATAATAATATTAAGACCTGACAAAGACGAGCATTTGACACTGACCAATCAAAGAGCATTCTGAACAGTAAACTTTTTACATGATACTGACCATTGCAAGTTCTCTGGCATGTACTGGTCGACATGAACGCATGGTTGCTGGTTCCTCGTACTCGCTGAACGTAAACCAGTTATTATACTGGAGAAAAAGTGATAGCAACAATTAAAAATAGATACATCAATAGCCAAGGAATGACTGTAGTATTCTTAAACTTAGTTCATCTAAAGAACTAAAAGAAATTAGGTGGTAATTTGATTCTAGAATCTGTCTCACTTGATCAATAGCAAAGAGTACAGGGATATCTTTCACAAGTGATAACTCTTTCCTCAAGCGAACCACTACCCCAACAGCTGCATGTGTTTGCTCAATTCCTATTTGAACCAGGTCATACAAAGTCGAGCTTTCAGGCACTGAAACTGAATCGACTCCTTTTAACAATCCAATTCCAGCACCCTCTCCAAGTGGAACAGGATCAAATATATTGCAAGGCAATTGCTTCAAGAGAGATTCATTGTATTTCACAAAATCCTGCAAAGAAATAAATAGCATGAAAAATAAAAATAAAAATTCTGTACACTGAGCATATCAGGACAAATGGAGAAGAAAACAACACAAAAGTTAATAACAAGAACATTGGCCCATTCTGAAGAATCATTTGTAGAAAAGAGAAACAGAATCATAAATTATCTTTCTGTTTTAGGAGGGGGGATTGGACTTAAACATGATTCATGAGTAACTTTGGATTACCAATCACTGGTTTTTGGAACTCAATTACTTCAACTGCAAACAAAATAACGAAGATATGGACCTGCCTGTTTTTCTTGCATTTTCCAAGCAAAAACTAATGTCATGGATATCAACAATTTGTTACCGAAGATAATAGCAGTTCAGCAGATCATATCATACATACTTCTTCAATCCCATTCATTTGATAAAATAAATGTTTAAGATGCTTACCTTGAGAGCATTTTCTGCCTGTATAGGTGTATCCCAAAGACCAGTAATTGGGTTTTTATAGAAATATCCACCATGAGTCCACTCCCGTCCTCTGGGAACATAAAACACCAGCCAACCTTCTTCACGAGCCCAATGAACAAGCATTGCAAGCATGATACTCTTCCCGCAGTTAACAGGACCATCTAATACAATTTGCTTTCTAACTTTCAGACCTGTAATAAGAAATTCATCAACTTACAGCAATCACAGACCTCTCGTACCATTTATCTTATCAATACACAGCAAAAAGCAGATATCTCGTTGCAACTTTACAGATAATTACCTAAATACAAGACTATTGTACACCTCAAATCATAAAGGATATGAGTACTCATTGAAGCCCTGCATAAAATATTTTCAAAATATACACACTTCACACTAACAAATAGAATTGTCCACATCGCTAAAAATCCAAAACTATCTCCAATTAGCTTTACAAATATGAAAAATTGAACAAATACTAATGATATCATTCTACCAATGGCTTATCAAACCCAAAACACTATAACTATAGTAACAAAAAACCATACCTTTACCATCAGAAGATAGCAAAGGAGGATCAACAATGCGTCTAAAATTATCACGAAGATCCAGAAAACTTTGTCTAACAAGCAAAGCACTCCTCATTGATTCCTCAAACTCCTTAACCATCCCCGTTGGCAATCCCTCTGGCAACATCTGGTTCAGCTCCTTCTCTCTTCAAATCCGAAAACACAAAAACAAATTCCAGTTCAGCCTAATAAACACACATAATGACTCCATTTTATACATCCATCACATTCAACAAAACAAAAACAAAAAACCTATTAGATTTTACACTAAAATGAACAGAATTCAGTAACATTATCAAAAACCCCATTCAAAAACACATAAAAAGCCTCAATATTTACTTAACTAAAGGCATTAACAGCTAAAAAAATACCCGAAATTGAAGTAAGAACAGGTGTCTTTGCGTGAGAGTTGAGAGAGAGAGCTAATATCAGTAAACAAAGGTCTCCCATTTGGACCAGCATTAAGTGAAGGGTTCTTCTCGTCCTGCGCAAGAAGGCGAGCACGAAGCACTCTTTCATCAGTAGTCTCTTTGGTGTCAGATACAGCATTTTTTGAATCATCAACACCAGATCTTTTAGTGTTCTTATTGGGTTTTTGAACGTCGGCTTTGTTCTTGTTTCCTTTCGAAGCCGATGACTTGCCTGATTTTGTGGAGAAGTGACTGTGAAGTGGTGATTGAGGGATAACAATGATGGGTTTTGGATTCCATTTAGGGTTTTTCAGCGAGGATCTTACAAGAAACCTCAACATTTCTGTGTTTTTGGGATTTCGCCTCTGTTCTGTCTTGGTGAGGTTTTGGGTTTTTGAGGTTTCCGTGCAGTGTTCAAGCCAAGGAAGGTTGTGGAAAGGTATTACTGGTGGTGTTTGGAGATTACCAAGGCTTGGGCCTTTTTCTGTTGGTGTAGAGCCCAAACTTAACTCAAACCCATATTAGCCCAATTATATTATTCAATCAAACTCGAGAATGAATTCGATTTGAGTTCACCTCTCATGTTAACTCGATTACTTCTTTGACCTGGAATATTAGGGAATTCTTAATTGTACCAATTATTGGTCGATCAATGAATTATTGATGATAAAATTAACACCAACCCAGTAAAGTTCTTACAATAAAAGCATCACCACATGGAATAATATTGTGAAAAGTCTGCATAATTAATTATCTTCTAAACTTATTTATTTATTATGTTGATTCATCATAGTTAAAGCGCAAAGCTCATCTAATCATATATGATGGTAGTTAAATTATAGCACCTCTCCAAATTTAGTTTCCATAACGAAGGTCAACATATGACTATAAGAAGATCATAGGTCGTCGGTCGGGGAGTGTCAAGATGCTATCAAGCTTAGCAGCGACTCTGTTTGTTACTGAGAACTCTCTACCCTCTTTGAACAACTTGCAAAACATGGACAGACAAAATCATACACACATAAATGAAGAAAAGTTTACAAGGTTAGTGGGCACACATTTATCGCACCATGCAATATAGAGCTACAAAAATATTAATTAATTAAAACAAATACCATAATTAGCATAGTTTATTAAATTAGTACACTTGAAAAAAAAAGAGCATAATTTTATAAGATACATGAATTGTACATGCATGCATGCATATATAGAGAGAGAGAGATGATTAGTTACTCTTGTATACTTTTGAAACTTCAAAAAAAAAAAAAAGATGGATAAGTATGGATGTTGATAACATAAAAAAAAAAATCATATCCATTTCTAGGCCTAAAATATCAAATATTAAAACAAATGATAGGTAATCATTAGCCACAACTTATCATTTAATTAAGTAATTAAATATTGCCCTCGAAATTATGGAACCTAAAGCTTGTAGCTAGGTCCTTCGACTCATCACCACCCATGGAGCTAAAACCGTCCACATTCTCTTTACATTCCCTATAAAAACCACCCCCTCCATCTCCCACACTAGCTCAAGCCATCCACACTCTCTTTATTATGATTTTTTTATCAAAAATAAAGAAAGAAAGAAAAGCAAAAGCAAAACACAATCACCCCTCTCTTTCTTCCACCAAGACTACATTTCTTTGTTCTTTAAAACTGGCAACCAATCAAGCAAGCCTGGAGGAGATCGATGGAGAGCATGACAAGACGGTGGTAGCAGCCCTATATGATGCCCTAGTCAACAAAGACATCAAAACGGCACACCGTTCGCTAGCACCTGACCTGGAGTGGTGGCTTCATCACGGCCCGCCGATTCACGAACAGCATTTGATGGAGGATCATCAATATCATCATCATCGGCCATTAGCACTTCTCAGTCTAGGGCTAGTTGGCAAAGCAAGGTCTCTGATAATAAGTCTGCCTGGTATTGTTTTGGAACTCTAATTAACGAATCGAAAGGTTAGTTTTCATGTTCCTGGATTGCCATACTAAATTATATATATATAACTCTCTTTCCCTTTGTTGTTTACGCATATTTGTCATGACATGATTGGTGTTGTGAAATTGTTTTAGGCCCGCAAGAATGATAAAGCAAGCATAGATCATTACTTCACTCTATCACTTTGTTAGATGTACATATTTTTTTCTTAATTAATTCACCAAAGAAAAAAGAAGTTTGACTCAAAACCCATCTTATGAGATTTTGACTTGGTCCTCTCCCCCTGCTTTCTCTCATTAGCGGTCTTTTAGGTTAAGGGCATGTTTGGGAGAGATGAGAGAGTGTGATCGAGGAGATGAAGACGATAAAAAGCTTAGAGTTTGGTTTGGGAAAAAATGGAGTATTTTTACTTATCTTAAAAAACATTATTGGTTAGACAGTAGTTCAGTTTAACTAGTTCTATATGTTAGAGTATGATAGTTAATTAGTTAGTCTGTTAAGATGAGTATGTATATATAGTAAGGATTGAACATACTCATACAGAGAGAGAGAGAGGGAGAGGGATCAATTTTAATGATCATTATAAGGTATTGTGATCTTCATTGGACATAATCTTGGTGAGTCATAATTTTTTCCTTTTTTAATATAGAACTTCTCTCTTTTCATGGTAGTTTGTTGGCACTAGCTAGCATCTCATAGAATTCCCCTCTATTATTATAGAAAAATAAAATTGCATTATTCCCAACTCAACAAGTCAATGGTAATTATCCTATATATTCATGAAATTAACTTTTCAGATGTTAGTGGATTTCTTTCTTATAATATTTGAAAGGAAATATGAATGATTGGTCATGTTCCAAATCTCTTCATTGATTCTGATTTCGATGATTTGGATTAGATTAGAGGAATAAAATATGTTCTATTTTCTCTTTTTATCATGCACTAAATCATGATAGTTTAATTTGAATTATTTTTTTAGATTTAATAAACATTGTTAAAGAACCATCTCACCTAAAAATTTAAGTTTTTAAATGAGACCCATAATATGATTTATATTATTTTCTAACACCCCCCTCAAGTGAAAGTCATTTGGGCTTGAAACTTGCACAGACCCACATCACCTTGTGTTTAGTTTTTATCAAATAGAATGGGGATTGTTGTAACCCAATTTTGGGTCATGCCCCAAAGCTATCAGTAAAATATATATATATATATATATATATAAAAATGGGGGGTGGTGTCGGTAAGAAAATCAAGTTAAAATTTTGGACATCTTTGGAAGTTCAATTGTACTCTTTCTGTGCCCAAAAATAAAAAAAAACGCGGATCCAAAGCTAAAGTAATTTATTATAAGATAAATCCGCGCATAAACTAAGTCATAAAATATAATTTTATTTTTATGGACCAATTTAATATAGTCGTTGGTTTAAAAACGTAATTATATTCAGGATTTAATTTAGGTCCAATTGGAGGGTTTAATTAAGCTTGACGACTTAATTATACTTTAAATTGATCAAATTAATTTCTATTAAAGGCTTAGTAAATACAAAATCAAGTTCTTAAAGTTAATTCGGGCTCAATTGGTGATATTTGAATTTTCGGAAACCAATTTGAATTTTTTCTAAGCCAAATAGGTGAAATCGGGGACCAAATTGAACAAATTAAGAGTTTAATGGTTGCTGGGAGACTATATCACATAGATAAGAGTCGAGGATCGAAATAAAAGGGGGTTTAAAGTTAAGGCTAATATTGAAAATTATGAAGAAGGGTATAATTGAACAAAATCATAAATTTAAGTTCAATGGAGGATGCAATTAAAAGAGTAACCAATTGAGGGACTAAATCGCACTTTGTACCCAAAAGCCACAAACATTGAGCCACCCAACAAACCCCACTTGGTAGACAAATTTCCCCTACCATCCGCATGGAACCTTGGAATTGAAAGACAAGACATAGCATTGAGCAACCCACATGAAACCCATTTTGCAGACATGGCATTAAGCCACCCGCATGAAACCCCCCAATTTTTGTAACATGTGGCTATATAAAGGAAGATCATAGGAAGTAAAAGAAAAAAAGAAAAAAAAAGGCAGAAAAAAAGAAAAAAACTGAGGAAGCCAAGATTGCACGTAAAACTTTCGAATTTTATCTACTGGTGTCTTATAACCATCCTCAGGTCCTCGTTTTTTTCGGGTTTTTCTTCTTCATCATCTTCCTCGCACACCTTGTTCTCTGCCCTCTCTATCTCTAAAAAAGGGTAGTTGGTTGTGCTCCCTCTCCCTCTCGGTTGAAGAACAAGGCTCACTGTCGATTACCCTTCGTCTCGCCCACCCTAGAATCACCATCTTTTCTCTTGGCCTCTGTTTCTCTTTCACAAAGACAACCACCCCGACGTCCCTATCTCTCTCCTAAAAACCAGTGCACTGTTCTCCTTTCTTCTACCGCTTGGACAGCCACGCCAGCCACCAAGCACCACTCGGGCCACAGACAACAACCTCCACTTCACCCCAGATGTCCCTCCAGCAAGCGCAGGCGAACCAGCAGCAGCAGCAGCCCCGTTGCAACAGCGACCCCGCCACCTTCCAGCCCTTTTCCCGGCGAGCTCAGACCACCATTTCTGATACCACCATGACGGGAAGAACCACCTAAACGTCCTCTACACGAAGGTATTAACAGAATTTTCATTCGTTGCACTCGAAAATTCCCCCTTTTACTGTTTATCACCTTCATCCTGCGAGAAATCCCAGTTACTGTAGCTAACTGGGTGGGGTCGGGTTTTGGGCCCGGACCGGACCCGAGACTGTATGGGCCACGACCCAGACCTGCTAACAAAGGCTGGGCTGGCAGCCCAGATTAGCAAAGGGTGGGCTGGCAGCCCAGCCCACCCGTAAATAATAATATAATAATAATAAAAAAATATATAAAAAATATTTTTGTTTTTTTATATATAAAAAAACCCTAAAAAATGTGTTGTTTTTCTTGCATACGGCACTAGCATATTTTAAAAGTTGTTGTTCTTTTAAAAAATATATTATCTTGGGTTTTGAAGAAAAAATGAGTTTAGGCATGGATTTTGCAAATAAAAAGATCATTTCTTGCATTTTGAGATTTTACAACATGTTTGTAAAATCCAAAGGGTATTGGCCAATATTCAAAAAAATATAAAAAGCTTTTTCGGTGATTCACATTATTCATGGTTCGGTGTTTGGATAAACAAATTCTATTCAAAATATTCGGTGGGAATAATATGCTATTATTCATGGTTCGGTGTTTGGATAAATAAATTCTATCCAAAATATTCGGTGGGAATAATATGCTATTATTCATTATCGGTGTTTGGGTAGATAAATCCTAAAAGGTTGCTATCCAAAATATTCGGCGAGAATAATATGCTATTATTCACTATCGGTGTTTGGATAGATAAATCCTAAAGGGTTGCTATCCAAAATATTCGGCGGGAATAGTATGCTCTTATTCACTATCGGTGTTTGGATAGATAAATCCTAAAATGGTTGATATCCAAAATATTCGGCAGGGATAAAATATCATCAACACACACACACACACACACACACACACACACAGATATATATATATATATATATATATATATATATATATATATATATATATATATATATCCTAGCAATCACAAGACAAACAAAAACACCAAGCAACTTACCTTAGGTAGGGCGTACTAGGGGTGTTAAAACCTTCCCTTTACGCAACCAGTCCATTACCCTAGAATCTCTGAAAGACCAGTCTTAGGTTTCCTAGTAACCGTAACACTAGGTGGCGACTCTCTTTGTTACAAAAATAGATAATATCCCCGACATTTAATCTCCTTGCTCACGGGGACAAGTTGCCACGACGCCGCTCTCTAACCATTTTTGGGGTGCGACAGGGATGATGAGATTCGAATTCGTGACCGCTGGGTCAATAAAGCTCTAATATCATGTTAAAGAACTATCTCACCTAAAAGCTTAAGCATGTAAGTGAGGCCCCATAATATAATTTATATTATTCTCTAACAAACATGACTATAACATTTTTTCTTAGAGGATTCCATTAAAAAGATCTGTAATTGAATTAATTATCATACCATGCATCCCTCCAAGATTTATTATTATTATTATTATACTTTATTGCCAAATCCCACAAGAGAAAATACATAGAAGAGAATTGGAAATTCTCAATGGCGGTGCATTACCTTGACTCTATCTCTCCATGAAATTCCATTACACATGTTAATGTATATATTGAGCCATGAGATCAAACATTAATTATAGTAATTTAATGAGTATTAGCAAGCAAGTGGGATGCTTTGTGATTTTAATTACAGCCTCGATCGATCGAGTTGTTTTCGTGTGGCTGAGAGATTTTATTTGAACAACAAACCACTTGATTCCTTAATTAAATTAAGCATAGAGCTAGGGAAGCAAGTTGTTTATTGCTCAGATTTCACACAAGAGTCGCTGTAGGATCATAATCACGTAATTCTAGTTGCTAATATAGAAAATTATCAATCCATAGCAATTTGAAATATTTAATAAAATGCCAAGCCATTCCCATGCTTTGGGATCGTGGTTTGGTTTACTTGACAGCAAGATTTAAAAACATTATATTTAAATTAATTTGTGAGTTGACGGAGCTAATTTTTCAGGATATAATTAGTTAGAATTAATATAACCACCATTCTTGCAATTACATTAATTAAATTAGCATTATAAAATAAAATCTCATTATAATTGAAAGATTTCATTCCTCAATCCGTCCCCCTCCCTATTAATTTTGACCAATATTATTATAAACTCGTACAAGATATCCAGACAACCATGATTAAAATCCTACACATTTTTTGGCGCTAGTAAACCCACCATCCACTACAAGATTGTGACCACTTACATACATGGACTCATCACTAGCAAGATAAAGAGCAGCCTCGGCAATATCTATAGCTTTTAGTGTTGCTCCCTTTAAATTTCCCAGGCCTCTCACAAGCTCCTCCATCTTCTCCACTTCTTCCTCACTTGGAGCTCCATAATTCATGCTTTTCTGATCATCCTCATCTCCATCTTCGTCACAATAACCCCTCCAAGCATTAACAAGCATGGAAGTAGCAACCCCGAAAGGAGATATACAGTTAACCCTAATCCCGTACCTGCCTAACTCACAAGCTGCATTCTTCGTGAGCCCTACAATGGCATGTTTTGATGCTGTATATGAATGAGGCCCGAGCCCTCCCATCAGACCAGCTACACTGGCAGTAGAAACAATGCAGCCACTTCGTCGAGGCACCATAACTCTTGCTGCATATTTCATGCCAAGGGCTGCTCCTCTAACATTGATTCTCATGATCTTATCGAACTCATCTGCATCAAAATCGACAATGCTTCTGTGCCTTTTCTGATCGCCAAGAACTCCAGCATTGTTGAAAAGAATGTCCAGCCGGCCGTATTGTGTGACTGTTAGATTGATTAGATTTTCTATTTCTTGCTCTACACTTACATCACAATGCACATAGATTGCTGAGGGACATAAAGATTCTGCTAAAGCAATACCAATGGCATCCTCAATATCAGCAATAACTACCTTGGCTCCATGCCTCACAAAAAGCCTGACCGTGGCCTCTCCAATCCCTCTTGAACCTCCTGTTACAATTGAAACTTTTCCCTCCAGCCTGTTTACACACAAGTTACAGGAATCAGAAATCAAGGTACTGAACAGAA
Source organism: Salix exigua (assembly GCA_032356905.1). Lineage (NCBI taxonomy): Eukaryota > Viridiplantae > Streptophyta > Magnoliopsida > Malpighiales > Salicaceae > Salix > Salix exigua. The sequence continues at coordinate 12,884,218 of CM063600.1, forward strand.
AGGATATGTACTAATTGTTTTTCTTTTTTTCGGCAAGCGGTATTCTCAGATGATCTGCTTTCGCACATATTTTTTTTCGAGATTAAGTCCACCGCTCCAATGGAGTCGAAAGTAGACTGCGCATATACTGTGCATGAATCTGACAGCATTTTACATTTCTGGCATTGCATAACAAATCAAAATCACAAGAGAAACTTGCGCGTGGCAATAATATTACGAGCTGAATGTGTGAGCAACAACGAGGGCGATAGAGAACAAGGAGTGCCCACCTTCTATACAAGAGAGACGAGGAGTTATCCTTTCCTAGGACATGATCAATCCCTTGAAGTTGAAGGGCTTTCTCTGGAATCGCTTGAGCTAACATAGTTAGCAGACACAGAGAGACGAGAAAGAGATGATTGAATGAATATTGTAGTGAAAAGGGACCGATTTTTATAGAAATCCACAAAGATGTAGTGGCAGCCAGGGGTGGGCATTTGTTCCTTCGTTGAAGGTACGTGTTAAGAATATATAATATAGAGACAGCTAGGGTATTTATTATTTATTAAAGGTAGAATTTTTTTTTTTTTTTTCAGCTGTACATAGTTTTTTAATATTTAGATTAAGTTAAGTATGTATTTGATATTATTATTATGAAACCATAGTTTTTTTTATGAACTTTTTCTTTTTCTTGCTGTGTTTTGCTGCCATCCTTGAAGCTTCAATTCGCTTGTCCCTCAATCACCCATGTTACCAAAACTTTTACACCCAGATCTTCTCTGGCAAATATTTACCCGGCCCATACTCTTTTATTGATCGAAGGGGCTTCGAAGATTCAAAATTTCTATATTCATAGAGAGAGAGAGAGAGAGAGAGAGTAATAAAACAATACTATGTATATTCATGATCATGTTATACTCTTGTAAAATAAAAAAAGATATCGCTAATTAATCTCATTAAAAAATTAATCAACATTCATGACAATCATATGTATAAAACAAGATAGTTGGTTCATGCATATGATTGTCATGAATAGCTACCTAGGTTGGATGTTGAAGGTCATGAGTTTTCCAGTTGTTTCCAAATTTTAAGGAAACACTTGATGACTTTATCAAGCCAATCTGGATTTGTTGTTTGTCCTTCTTTTTTTTTTAATCTGCTGATAAGATCCTTAATTGCCTGCATCAGCGGACATATGTGCAAGAGAACATATATTGCCATTGACCAAGAAGATATATAGGAGATAAAATGCAAACCGTTGGTCATGGGTGCAGCTGGTTTACGCAACAAAATTCCAAGTCCTTTCAGAAATGAAGGCAAGTATGGAGAGAAACAACAGCAAAAAAACTGTTTGTTACTTGTGTAAGCTGCTTTCATATCCAATATTAGAGAATAATATAAATCATATTTTGGAGTCTTACCTAAAAATTTAAGTTTTTGGGTGAGATGGTTCCTTAACATGGTATTCAGAGTCTTGTTGTCCAAATAATCACGAGTTCGAATCTCGCCGTCCTCATTCTATTTGATAAAAACCAAGCATAAGGTAGTGTGGGGTTGTGCAAGTTTCAAGTCCAAAAAGTTTTCACTTGAGGTGGGGTGTTAAAGAATAATATAAATTATATTTTATGGTCTCATCTAAAAAATAGAGTTTTTAGATGAGATGATTCTTTTATACCAGTACCCGTGAGATTAGTTGAGATACTCGCAAGCTATCTCGGATTCACATGTTAATAATATTTTTTTTATGGAGATGTAAAAAAAAGATATTCTGATATGATGCTCACTTCTTTTTTAGTTTCAACATGTTTTTTTAATAAATTACATGTCCAAATAAAATATACAAATCAAATCTAAATTAGCCCCTAAATTAACCAAGATCGTTATCTTGAACTTTAAAAAAATCTTAATTACTCCAAACCACAACATATCCCCTTAGAACTCAACAATTAAGTCCTAGGTTCCCTTCAAAACTTCACTCCTCGTAACCATGTGACATGCCACAAGGAAATTGATTTAGAAATTAAAGTCTGATTTTTTATTTATAAATCAAATCCGCATTTCTTTGAGGACCAAATTAATACGAGTGCTTGAGATTTCTTGTGGTGATTAAGGATTGAATGATAGCTTTTTGAAGTTTAGGGCAACGGCTTGAAGAATATTTTATTTCAAGAACTAATTTAGATTTTACCAAGTGTCTCAAAGAAGATCCATTTAACTAATTAAAAAAAATAAAAAAAATATCATATAATTTGAACCCAAGAACTTTGCACCAGCCTATTAAACCATTGCTTCGTGCTACGAGATTAATTTATCTTTTATAAAACCATAATTATTATCATCGCATAATGCTTCATCATACGTAGCTTAATTAATTATAGATATTTATAATATTAATAGAATCGACTAGCAATTGATTGTGAGGTAATTGATATTTCAATGGTAGCAAACTCCTGGTAGTACAATTTTCAAATTAAAAACCTTTTTATTTTTGTGTTATATATATATAATGATGTTTTCATATATAAAAATAAAAAATATATATATTTTTAAATATATTTTTTTGAAAATTAATCATCACCACAGTACCAAACAACAAAATATTAATTAAAATATAAAACGCGTCTTGGTTTTACTGTGGTAATCTACAGTAAACAATGCTATTAATATATATATATATATATATATATATATATATATATTCGTTAACAATAAACAAGATGATCAAGTAGCTAAGATAGGTAAGGCGCGCGAGATTAATAGAAAGGACGTGGGTTCGAATCCCATCCCTACAATTTTTGATTTTGCATCCATAATGAAATATTATCAATATATATTGTCGTTAATGTTTAACAAAAAGTTCAAGTAGTTGAGTTGGCAAAGGCACATGAGTTATTAGAAAGGTTGGTAGTTTCTGATTTTGTTATAATATAATTTTTATTTTGCTTGGAAATGTGATTGATTTTTTTTAATATTTTTTGTTTAGAAATATATTAAAATTATATAAAAAAACTAGTTATAGCATCATCACATGAAATAAATTTTATCTTAAAAAATATAAAAAACCATTAAAAAATACAATGTTTCTTTTTTGTCCGTATTTATTCATTCATGCTTTTATATTATTATTATTTTAATTCATTTTTTATCGATGTTTTATTTTATTTGGTTCATTTCTGAAATTTTAATTTATGTTGGTTATAATTTTAAAGTTAATATTGCTCTTTTTCCCTTTGTTCTTTTTTTTTGTAATTTTTGTTATTTGATCTATTTTTCGAATCAAATAATTTTGTTGTTTTATTGTTAAAATGTTTTGATTTTGATTTTTATTTTTTGGGTCAATTTAATGATTTTAATTGTTTGGGCAGCAATGTGGATAATAATTTGAACTGTTATAGTAATGAAAATGATGGTAATGTAGGGATGAATTTTCAATTTATGTTTTTTTCTTTTGTGAATAGAAAATTAAATACTTATTTGTTATTTGATTTTCGCAGGTCTTTTCACAATTTATATTTTTTTTAAATGTGATTTAAATTGAATTATAAAATAAACTAATTTTAATACAATGAATTCAATAATTCAAATATCCGAATATTCTTGTTTTTTTAATGATGATGATAATTCTATGCTGGTTATTTCATTAAAACTTACTAAACAGAAAAATTTATATCCATTTAAAATTCATATATTTTATAAAAAAAAACTTGTCTTTCATAAAAATTTTGCACAAATTTATTATTTTAATTAAATTTATATTATAATAAAAAAAAATAATTAATATTTTTAATATTATAAGAAATATAATGACACCCACGACAAGACAACGAGACGTGGTAGTGGCTATTATAAATATAACTTACTTTGCTTTTCTCAACCTCATAAAGATTATGCTATGATTTACTTTTACATGACCCTTCTCCAACGATTAAGGAAAACTAGCCAGTGAATGAAGCTGTCAGTGCTGCATGATTAAAGAGATAATAAAGAAAATTGTATATCAAACAAATTCATACAACTTTAATGTATTTACGACCTTTTAATCTTTTATGGTATATATTATAAGACATTAGGCCGGACCCCATTACCTTATTAATGCGATACCCACCAGATTAAAATACAAACCCTAGTTAGTGCCCATTTTTAATTAATTGTTTTTTTTTATCTTATCATTATCAGATTCTTAACGCTAATGTTTGGCCCTATGACAATCATAAATCAATGCTAATTAGCTTGTTTAGCCGACATAGCCTTTTAATTGAGTGCCCATTTGTCATTGTGATTTTATTGGATTTTGACTGAAATTTAAAAAAAAATTAAATAAATATATTTTTATGTGTTTTAGATCATTTTGATGTGTTTATTTCAAAAATAATTTTTTTAAAAAAAAAACATTATTTTGATGTATTTCAGCACGATAAACATTTTAAAAAATTACTGTAACCACACTTCCAAACAGAATTTTAATATCTGATGTTGTCATCTCAACCCAAATTTGCTCATCTGAGCTACAAATTTATGATGGCTGCCACAAATCAATTCATCTAGGAGCATAAATGGAGGGACAACGACGTGGGAATTATTGTTCTCTCCCATCGGCCTGCTCAAATAGCGGCTTTGTTAGCTTTGGGAATATCAAAAAGTAAAATACATTTGAAACGCAATTTCATATACTATCTAAATGTATGGCATAAAGATTGTATGGCATAAAGATTATAACGGTTTATTGGGAGCTTTTCAACGTATTTTTCATGTTAAAATATATTAAAATAATATTTTTTTATTTTTAAAAATTATTTTTGATATCATCACATCAAAATGATCTAAAAATACTAAAATATATTCATTTAAAATAAAAAAAATTTATTTTTTTTCAAAAACACTTTTGAAAAACCCTCCCAAAAACTTATAGGGAATGCAAGAGAAGACGAATGAGTGTAAGGATATAGAAGAGAAAATTAAAAAAACAAAAAAGTATTTATTTTGTTGATTTCAAGGATTTTTTGTGGGAGATAGGGACCATTTTGTAGGGCAAATGAGTTTGGATGAAAATAGATTACCGAAAGCAAATTAAATATATTGAGAACTTAATTATTATAGTGCAGTGCTCATTAAAGGTCGATGGTCCCATCTAGAAAGGCTTCAAAGCAAAAAACAATTATTCTCCCATTACACATTATAGAGTAATTTCTCACCATCATTCTTACATAAATGAAATAAAATAAGGGTTGTTTATAACCGCTATTGTTGTTGTAGTTAAGGTTAAAAAAAATAATTTCATGAAAAATATTTTTGTCTGTGTTTCAAAACTAAAATTGAAATTTTGGTTAAACTGTAGTTGAGTTTGAGATTAATGAAAAGCAATTTCAAATGTTTGGTTACCATACTTTTCATATTGATTTCAACTTGTGAAATTACTTTAAAGTACACACATTTTTTTTTAAATGTTGTAGATTTAATTATCATCATAATAAAATGCAATTAATAATTCAAGTAAATTATTTAATTTTTAATTTTTTTAAAAATATTATTTTTATATTTTAAAAAAATTGGACTGAGCCTGACACAAATAAATGGGTTGGCCCATCCAAGTGGGGCCAAAAAGGCCCCAGCCTTGCCGGACTTGGGTTGGGCCGAAAGCAGCCCAGCCCAAGTGTTAAGACTAAACGCAAAACAGTGTGTTTGGTTTTAAAGAAAAACAACACAAAAGGCACCATTTTGCATTATTCGGCATCTTACTGTGCATTTCACTGTTCACCGACTGTGATGAAAGGGTCAACAACCGATATCGACGGGTAGAGAAGGGCGAGGTGGTTGTTCCTGTCGTGGTGGCGTCGAAAATGGAGTTGTGTGGTGGGCGGTAGGAGCTCTGGAAGGTTGCATCACCAGCTGCAGACGCGGGGGCTTGCTAGAGAGAGGATGAGAGAATGAGTTTTCGTGGAGGAGAGAAAGGGAGTTGTGACCGTGGTTATGGAAGAGAAAGAGGGAGTTGTGACGTGGTTGCACGTGGAGAGAGAGAGGGGAAGTGGAGGTGGAGGAGAGAGGGAGTTACGACGACAATAAGGAATGAGCGAACCAGCTCGTGTACATGATGATGTTAGTATTCTTTTATTTTCAACATTTAACTTCAGTTTATTTTCACCTGTGTTTATTTTGAAAAGCATGTTTTTTATGTTTTTCAAAACGCGTTCGAAACGCTGAAATTTAGTGGGACCCAAAAAAAATCTAGGGTCTCGTTTGGTATTAATAGCGTTTAGCTCCGAGTTCAACGCAAACACAACATGAACTGCGGATCCAAACGTCCATTAAAATTAACAGAACTAAACAAGTGTATTTACTCTCCCAGCCTATTGTTTACAATTCCAACCATTTACCAATCCTACGACAGGGAGTTCACATCAACAACAAACAACAAATTTCATTAAGCTAATTAGTAATTTATATACTTCAAGCATGTATGTATTGATTAACTAAATTATAGATATATTTAGATTATGTAAATATTGGATATGCACATATTATATACTATTTAAAACAATATAAATGCTCTATATTCAAGTTAGGTTTTGGTCAAGCTTAGGTCTTCAAGAGACGTGTCGTGGTAAAGGGTTTTTGATATGCATAGTACATTTTTTCTAAAATTTTAGGACAATTGAAATTTCACCTACTCACCTGGACCCATAAAAATACGTTTTCTGAGGATGAAGTTTCATCCCATTAAGAAAAGAAAAGGAAGTTTAGGTCAAGTTTAGGTTGAATTTGATAATATTTATAAATTGCTCCTTGATTAAGGTAATAATCCAAAAAACAAAAGCCATTCAATTCAATATTCATGACGTTCAGATGAAATTATTCTTGGTTATGGGATAGGTTTTGTATAAGGATCAAAAATATTTATTTCCCCTTAAATTTTATGATATTTCTAAATGTAGCCCAAGTTATATATATATATATATATATATATATATATATAGGGTATTATTTGACGGAGTTCAAGCTTATCATGTAGTAGTGAAAGAGATTTATCTTTGTCTCTCAACTTAATTGGAACTTTTGTCTTTCTTTCTTTTAATTATGCAAAACCATAGCAGTGAAACTCAAATGGTATAGAATCTCCACTTAACCCAAAAAATATATTTTGTGGAAAATAATTATTATTATTATTATTATTATTATTATTATTGTTATTATATAATTTAAAGTAATTTTACAAGTTAGAAATCAATATGAAAAATTCAGTAACTTAAAACTGCTTTTTATTAACCTCAAATTCAACCACAGTTTCAATTAAACAATTTAATAATTATTTTCATTCACAATTAAAATATTTTTTAAAAAGCTATTTTTTAAAAACTTAACCATAAAACACAATCAACATCAAACAAACCCTAGGAAGCCAGAATATACAGTTAGTGCTTGGTCTGTACCCCTTTCCCTCTACACTTTCTCAAAACCCCCAAATTTCTGAGTCTCAGATTCTCTCTGTCATTTTTTTCAGCGAAGATGCTAACAGGAGACATACCACCGAACCAAACAATTTACATTAAGAACCTGAATGAGAAGGTCAAGAAAGAAGGTATATTATTACTTGCTTTACTTTAACGGTGTTCCTGTTTTTCTTACTGAGTTTGAATAACTAAAACCCTAAGTAGTATCAAATTTACTATTTTTTTTCTTTCTATGCAATATTAACTCGACCCGTTTAAGCTAAAGGCAGTTTCAGTTGATTTTTCTAGTGGGTTTATTCTTAGGGTTACTGAAAGTGAAATCAGGTGTAGAATCTTAATGTGGAAGTAGCTTAAAAGAGCTGTTAAAGGAAGATATTTGTTCGATGAGAAGAGTGGAAAATATAGTGATTTTTTGAAGTATTTAAGTTTAATTGTGTTAGGTTTTTGACTGGTTTTTTTGTGGGTAGAGTTGAAGAGATCACTTTATTGTTTGCTCTCTCAATACGGGAGGATTCTGGATGTTGTTGCTTTGAAGACGGCAAAACTTCGAGGGCAAGCATGGGTTGTGTATAGCGAAGTGACGGCTGCAAGTAATGCGGTGCGGCAAATGCAGGGTTTTCCATTTTATGATAAACCTATGGTACGTTTTGAGATTCCCGGTCAGTAAGTTTTCAACTCTTTGTATTTGTTAATGCATCAGCTTTGGTATGTTATTTCAATGCCTTTTTTAAGTTTGTGTAACATAAATAATTTTTTGTTATATTATCTTCCCGTTTTTAAAGACACAATTTTAATGGATTATTAATTTGTCTATACTATTGATTGATTTGCAGCTAGTTTTGGATGTGATTTTGTGTCAATCAATTATAGCCTTTTTGCTTGGCCTGTACAGTTTTTGTTTTGGTTTCATAATCAAGCTGTTGTATGCTTGTCATGGACAAGCATAACGGGGGAATGGTATTTTTGCACTAGCTGTCTTCTGTGGTCCATCTTTGTACCTAGTTAATTATCTTTGTGGTAATGTATCTCATTGATTTGGTGCAGCGAATCCAATATGCAAAAACAATGTCTGATTGCATTGTAGAAGCAGAAGGAGTCTATGATCCAAATGCAAAGAAAAAGAAGAAGAAAGAAGAAAATGGTGAGTATAACTAACTAGCAACTTCTAATTTATATTTATTCAACTGGTATGTTTATGTCATAAAAATTTGACCATTTAAATGGAACTCATTAAATGAGTCAGCAAATTAGTTTTGCATTAGGAAATTATAACATAGAAATATGGTTGAATTATCCTATGTTAATGCAGTACTGAATGGAAGTAATAGAAATACCCAGTTGGCCATTTCTTTTGACTACTGAGAAAGGTTTGAGGAAACATTTTATGAGCAATTCTTTGTGAAAGAGTCTCCCACTGCTTACCATGTTTGCTGAAACTACATCATTTAATGGTTGATTCAGTTATCTAGTTCCTCACTCAAATGTAATCTATTACATGATATTATTGTTGTAAAAGTGAAACCAAATACCAAACTAGAACAAGCACCGCCCTTATGAATTTGGTGTTGATACCATAATTTACATGTTTCAGTGGATGCTCCTGTGTAAATTAGGTGGTTTTGACTTCTAGGGTCACGGTTTAATGGACTAAAATCAGAGGAGAAACAAGTTATGCGTGCGCCAAAAGCTCTGGATATTTAATGTAGACCTGTTTTTGGGCAATGCCATGTCTTATTAAAATGGGATTTAAATACCAGCACAAGACCATTGTTCTGTTTTGACTAACTGTAAAGTGGATGATGATTAAATTTTTATTACGTGATGTTCCTGCCATTCTATTATCTGCAAATAATTGAACACATGTTTTCCTCTTCAGTTGAAAGAAAGAAACGTGCTGAAGAATCCAAGCAATCAGCTCCAGCTAATGGTAAACCTGCTGAGAGTAATGGGGGTCCGGTAAGTCACATTTTGTGCTTCTCTCCACCAGAGTAACTTGCTCACCTGCATAAATGTTAATATTCTTAAGAGTTGGGCAAATACTCAGGTCATGGGCGCAGTATCCATGTGTTTCATTTGCATGACTATGAAAAGTGTTGAAGATGATTGCATGATAATTGTTTGAAGCATTCAATTTGCCATTGATGTATTGATCTCATTACTGGGATTAATGCACCTTTTGTGTGTATTTCATCCATTCACCCCAACTACTTCTTTTTGAAAAGAAGAGCGATTTTCCCTATTTTATTTTATCAATTCTAGCTCATTATATCCTGTCTGTGATGTGTAGACTTCTTTCCGCCAAGGAAACCAGGGTGCACAAGAAACAGCTCCGCCAAATAATATATTGTTTATTCAAAACTTGCCCCATGAAACCACTAGCATGATGTTGCAAGTGCTCTTCCAGCAATACCCAGGATTTAGGGAAGTCCGAATGATTGAGGCAAAGCCAGGTATTGCATTTGTGGAATTTGAAGATGATGTGCAATCCTCCATGGCCATGCAGGCTCTTCAAGGTTTCAAAATTACTCCCCAGAACCCTATGGCTGTTACTTATGCCAAGAAGTAACCGACCTTTGTTATAAAGCAAGTGCCTCTTTAACTTCTTGCCACTCGTGGATGCAATGATTGAAGAGTTTTATGAACGCTGTAGCAATGTAGAATTTTGAAAACTAGTAGAATTTCACTTCCAATTTTCATTGACGTCTCACTACTCGTTATTTTTATCATATCTAGTGATGTTGCCAAGTGGTGAGGGAAACTTTCATATCATTTTTATTCTCTACTTGTTTATATATCAGGCGATGTTGCACATCGATTAGAGGACTCTTATCTTTGTTGTTACAGCAAGATACATGGTGGCTTTATATGTTGATAGCAGGCATCTTCCTTTGTAACGCTCAGAGCTGTTGTGCGTCGGATTCTGATCCAACTTGCAAAATAGGAAAGGAAATGGAAGCTAATAAACTTGGTTGAATTGATTTGGAAAATACGCTTAGGGTTTTACCTAAACTCTCTAACATCTCATTAATGATCCTTTCCATTGTTTATGTGTGTCGCTAGCAGATAAGAAAGGCTACGGCCATAATTTAGTGGGGGAGTCCCATATTGCACATGGAAGATTTGGTCAACTAGCTCCTAATTCTCTACGCCCACCCTGCATTTTGTAGAACACTGTAATGGATTTGCAGTGTCAAACAGGGCACGAGGACTTTGTCCACCAACTTGCCATGGTGGTAGCCATGTATTATAATTCATTACTTAAGATTTAGGTTATCTTTGTGAACTATTATCATATAGACCTTTTACCTTCCCAAGTCACCTTCCCAAGGACCAGCCGTACGACTGTTAATCGTTACTCGTGTAATCTTTCCTGGAACTAAAAAAAATTCCTTTCAAAATCTTTCACACTCTTTTCCGCCTATGAAAACAAACAAGAAAACCACTATGCAAGCGCCCATTAATAACCCCTTTGATTTTCTCACTGAGTAAATCATCTTTACAATCCTTGACTATCTTAACAATGACCCTTTTGCTAAAAAGTCTTTCTTCAACTTGCAAAGCTTTTTACTCCATTGAAGCTCGCCGTGGGAAGACTCTTAAGCCGCTTAGAGCTGAGCTTTTGCCAAGAGCCCTTCATAGATGCCCTCATATTGAACATCTTGATCAAACTCTTTGTCCTGCATTGAAGAATGTTGTTTCTTTGTCAAGTAAGGATGTTTTGTTCTCTATAAACCTGTCAAGGTCAAGGTTTTTTTTTTTTATTAATATTGGGTTGGAGAGTTTGGTTTCAATCTGTTTCAATTTGTTGAGATTGATTTGTCTAATGGGGTAGAGTTGAATGATTTGACTACTGCTGCAATTGTGAGGCTAAGATTTTGGAGAAGTTGTGGTTGGCTAGGTGTAAGCTGATTACTGATATGGGGATTGGTTGTATTGCTGCTTGGTAGAAAGTTGAGGTTGTTTTGCTTGAAATTGTGTTTTAAGGTTAGTAATCTTGCTTTGAAATATGAAGGAGATCAGGAGCTTGGATCTCTCTTACTTGCAGGTAATTGGATGTCTTTCTCTGTCTATTTTGGTTCCTGTTCTCTGTTTGTTTTCTGAGAAACATGAAGGAAAGAAAAAATCAAAAGCTTCTTGTTGAATTGTTGTTTGTTTTTACTTCATGAATTGATCTTTATTGAAGTTATTATTAGGACAGTACATGCTTTTGATGTTGTTCTGTTGTGTAACTGTGGTTGGTTTTACTTCCATAAGTATCGAATAAGAATTTAATTGTCAGCAATGTGATTTCTTGCCACAAAAGGTTGAAATTTAAGTTGAGCTTTTTGATGATTTGAACCCTGCTGCTGTTTCCCGATGCATTTTTTTCTGTTTAGAGCACTAGTCAAGTCTATTATTGGGAAAATTCTAGTCTCAGTGGGATTTGGATATATACTAGGTTCTTTGTCATATTTAATGGTCAGCATTCCTGAAAAGTTGTCTCAGAAGATTCAAGAATTAGTTTATATGCCCCGTGATAGTTTGTCTGAATTTATTCACGTGGTTATATTGTGGACAATACCTTGTATAGAGGTTTAATGCTTGTTGACTACAACTTGGTCAAAAAAGTTGCAAGTGATATGAAGTTCAAGGAAATGCAGCTACAAAGGGAGAATCTTTGGTAAAGTCTCCCCTCCACTTTACAATTGATTGGTGCTTTTTAAGGAATTTGACCACTATAGCTGATTACACTACAGTTTTCTTTGTAATTGTGGTGATTAAAATGCCATGCAGGCAGTTTTGAGAACTCTAAAATGATTATGAATTTTGTTCGCAGTTTACAGAGAAATGTCTTCCATCTATCTTGCAATTGCAGCATCTTGAAGATTCAGTCCTTGAAGGATGCCTTGGTATGGATGATGATGATGGCCTCTCAACTCCCCGACAGAATTGAATGAATGAAGTTGAAATTGTTTTCTGTTTCTTGAACTGCTAGGCATGAATTCTTACTGTTGTCCATTTCTCTCGCCTATTCCATCTACAATTTGTCCAATCGTACAAATTCTGCAGACACTTAATATGTCAAACTGCCAGAACATCAGTCATGTGAATTTGTCATCTCTGCGAGAACTTACTATGTTAGGCTAATGGCAATTGTTCATTCTGTTTGTTGCAGATAAACTTGCCGTACTCTTCATCATTTAAAGTAATTCTTGATTTCTCAGCAATCCTATTTGCAAACTCAGAATACCAGACCAAAAGAAAACGAGGGGGGTATTTCATCAATCGCATGCAGAACATGACTATGCGACTCTTCTTTCTTTATCAGAGTAGTTTGTGTTGCTAGTCAACATTTCATATAATATGAGTTCAAGAAAGAATATTCTTGCCAAGACTTGGTCTTGGAATCTCTTTGCCATCTATCCTATAAGAGATTACTGACTGTCTGCTTCCAGATAGTGTGACCCCTGCCTTGACAATGATCAGTTGGCTATGAAATTTTCAACTTGTTCATCATTTATTACGAACCTGACAAAATATCAGCAGTAATAAGCTAAAATCATGGTGGTGATGGGTTTTTTTTAACCCATTTTATAATACGGTAGACACTTGACAGGCGGAAATGGATCAGAAGGGGGGAGGGGTGAAAAGAAGAGGGTGGCTTCAAATAATTGCAGGATTGTTTCTCAAAGTATTTATCACTCTTCATTTAGGCCAATTTTGTAGCATTCTTGGCCACGCAGGAAAATAGAACCAGGCTTGGCTATGCACCACACACCACCACTAGCCGCCGTATGATTCAGCTTTCTTGCATTTGTTGAAGCTACAAGTCAAGTCAAATGACACTCCCCAGCCCCCAGCAGCCATATAAAGCAAGCACTGAATAAAAATATTAGTTGGCACAGAGAACTACCCTGAGACCCCTTAACATGGAAGGTGTATGGGAAGAAAGTCCCAAGAAGCTGCAATCTGCTTAGTAGGAATCGAGTTCGAATCAGAATGAGCATCCCTTGTAAGATTTTGGGACAGCCAGAGTCTTACTCGTTTACCTGAATCAATAAAATACACTTTCCAAGTGCACAATATATATCAAGTTCAAATCAGAGTGAGCATCTCTTGTAAGAGTCTAGAACAATTGAGTTCTTACTCGCTCACTTAGACAAAAAAACATGATTTCGATGTATATGCTATTGGTTGGCCCCGAAATAACTCTCATTTTCATAAAATTTAGTGAATTATTAAACAGTAGCTGCAATGTCAAGTGTAATCCTTTCAAGAACAAGACTCATGCATCCCATTCTAGTGAAATAATAAATTTTGATAGCCCTACAACACCAACCGGATTCGCGGATTAATAAAACTTTTGTCTCTCCTCTCATGGTTTTCATTCATTGTCTTGGTATAAATCCTTGCTCCCATCTTTTTATGAAAACTTTCAATTTAGTCCCTCTGTGCAATTCCTAGCCCCATCATCCTACCTTTTGGTCAAAGCCAGATTTTTTAAGTGAAGTTTTTTTGAGAACTCGGTCCTCTGGCCTTGTTGGTTTCTGAATTGCAAACACAAACGCGCACCGGTGAGGACTGATGTCCTGCTTATTATTATGTTTTAAAAGTTTTTTTTGAAAAAAAAATTATTTTTTTCAATGTTAAAATTATTTTTATATGTTAATTTCGAAAATAACTTTTAAAAAATAAAAAAATATATTATTTTAATGCATTTCTAAACTAAAAGTATTTTCATAAATAATTTCAACTAAACTCATTAAAACCTTTATATTCTCCTTGTTTTACGTACTCTTTCTAATATAACTATTGATAAGAAATGCTTTTAAAAAAAATGATTTTTTTTAAATTAATTTTTTTTATGTTTTTAAAATTAATTTTATATATTAATGTCAAAATTAGTTTTTAAAATATAAAAAAAATATCATTTTAATATATTTTCAAAAATAACTTCAACTATATTTTCAAGCAGCTACTAAAACCTTCATCATCTCCTTGTTTTACATGCTCTTTTCAGAATAACTATGGATAAGAATTTATTATTTTCATGATTGTTTTTTTGGAAAATCACAGTAATCTCTTAGTTTACTATGACTTTACATAGACAATTAGTCTAAGAATTTGCAGATATTACAAAAAAAAACGTTTCTATCAAATCATTAAATTTGAACGATTCTTTTAATTTTATAATAAGTTCTTGTAAGAAAAATTAAAACAAGGATCCAAGATAATAATTTAGAAGAAAAGAAATTACTTATTATCCCAAACAAGAGATTCAAGGGGATGAGCACAAAAAAAAGAATAAAGTAATAAAAATTCGAAGTCTCCATTGGCATGTTGGATAGACCTCAAAAGTCCCCTCCACTTTTCTTCTGCAAATAAGAAGCATAAATACAAATAAATAAATTTGGAGTGTTCTGTAAATCTAAAATAGATGACACAGCTGTCCCTTCCTTCCCTTTCTAACACGTTATCTACAAGACTTTAACACACCTCGATCTTCTAGAAATACACTCCTCCCAAGCACGCCAATCATGAACAGTATACAGATTCATTAAAAGAAATAATTTCAAATATAAAAATTAACAACAATATATTTATATAAAATATTTTAAATAAAAAATATACTTTTTTTTTTAATAAATTAACCTAGAGTCAATTCGCATCTTAGAGTGGGCCGGCAAGATTTTTGAAGTTCCATGCAAAACTACGACAGAAGACAAGGTAGATACCTGGACTCGATACAATGAATTTAGAGTGGATAGCCCTATCATCATCTTCATCGCAGGAGCAGCACTCAAACTTAGAGCTCATGTGTTATAAACCAAATTATTTTATTTATTAATATACAGTTATACACAGCCTGCCTTTCTTGTTCAGAAACACTGTTGATGTTTTTAAGGTTTCTCTCTACACCAATTTTAAATTTTATTTATTAATATACACAGCCTGCATTCCTTGTTCAGAGACACTGTTGATGTTCTTAAGGTTTCTCTCTACACCAATTTTAAATTTTATTTATTAATATACACAGCCTGCCTTCCTTGTTCAGAGACACTGTTGATGTTTTTAAGGTTTCTCTCTGCACCAATTTTAAATTTTTGATATTTTTATATCATTTTTATATATTAACGTAGAAATGACTTTTAAAAGATAAAAAAATATAATTTTTATTATTTCTGAACGAAAATCATGAATTTAACAAAAATATTATAATGATTTTTTTTTAATATTATTAAAAAAATCAAATAATATCTTTTTTAAGATAAATATCCACTCCCGAACATGTTCTTGCATTGATGCTCGTGCATTCACATAAATTTATACACACACGTAAAACCATCCATTTATTTGGAAACAGGGTTTTTCAAGATTAAAAAAAAAATAATAATCCATGTGTGGTAAGGAAAGTGTTCCCTAGTATAATTGCATCGAATGTGATATGATCACATGGAGGATTGACAAATTAAATTGGACTGGTCAAAGAACAAGCTGAAGAGAAAAAAGAAAGATTAAGTGAATGGTAGACCAAGACTCTTACAGTGTTTTTTAATTCTTCTTGTCCGGAATTTATTATCAAAGTAAACAATAATTTAATTTAATTTCCAATTTTTCACTTGTGTAGTGCATTGGAGCCTTAAAATAGCATTAATTTTCCAAAATAAACATGCATTAATGAAAATTACACAAGTCATCCATAAGAAAATATAAGTATATATTTTTGTCTTATGAATACATGAAACATATTTAAAATCTGATCAGAGAAGACTTGATGTCAATTAGCAAAGAGTTTAGAGGGTATAATAAAATTAATCAAAATAAATTTGCCTAACCATGATCCAAAGCTTCGACCCAAAATCACAAGCTATTCTCCATGAGCCCCCGTGCCTAACAAAAGCATAACGCCGAACTTGTTTGTCATTGAAATAATATTAGTTTTTGGTACAAATTTGAAATTTTTTTATTTTTTTATTTTAAATAAATATATTTTTTGTATATTTTAGATATTTTGATAGGGTGATTTCAAAAATAATTTTTAAAAAATAAAAAATTATTTTAATTTATTTCAACACAATAAACACTTCAAAAAAACAAATACATTTTCAAAAAAACAAAAGATAAATTCAAAAATATCCCAGTGTCAGCCGCCATCCAGTCAAACCCACAAATGTTGACCACAAGCTCCCCCCACCCGTGCACATGTCTAAAAGGCATGTTTGGTCCCTATGACATCAAGTCAATACCCTCAACTTTAATGTTTGTCAAATTAGCCCCTATACTTCCAATTAGACAGGTGATTCAAAATATTTTATCCAACTCCCTCACTTCAGGAAAATAGAATACATTCAAGTATAATTTTTTTTATCATTTCACTGGATAATACATCGTATCTTAAGGTTCTATCAAGATATGTATAAGCAAACCTTCCTTTTTCACCAAGCTAAATGATTTTTCCACGAGTTTTTTTATATATATTTATAAATTTAGATTATTCTTAGAGCAATTTATTAGCTAAACTTCTGTCACAAAATGAGTAATGAACTGATAGGATTGAGGATCACAAATGAGAGGGACGAATATCACCAATACAAAAATATAGGGACTATATAAGGGTTTTATGTATCTTTCTTTAGTCAAATACTCCCTGTGCCTTCCCAGAAACCTCCCCCATTAACAACACCGTCCCTTTCCTTGTGCAATACGTGACCATTTTGCCTTCTTCAACACCACTCTCTCTCCTATATCATCACCAACCTCCCTCCTTCCATCAGAATTTCTAGCTCTCCTTCTCTCTTGTTTTTCATTTATTCTCATGGCTGCTTCTTCAGGGAGCTTAGACACGTCTGGAAATTCAAACCCACAAAGCAATAGCAACTATTTTTCTTTCAGTACTAATAGTTCTAATCACTACCCTTTCATGACTTCTTCTTCTTTCACTGATCTTCTTGTTTCAAATGATGAAAAACCCATTAATAGTACCGCAAGAAATAGTAAGCTGGCTGATAGGATAGCTGAGAGAACTGGCTCTGGTGTGCCTAAGTTTAAGTCTATTCCTCCTCCCTCTTTGCCTTTATCCCCTCCTCCTGTTTCTCCTTCTTATTACTTTGCTATTCCTCCTGGTTTAAGCCCTACCGAGCTCTTGGATTCTCCAGTCTTGTTAAACCCTTCTAATGTAAGTGTTTGTGTTACTTTTTGATGTTTTGGTCTAGTGGTTGCATGTATAGATATTGCTTGATGATAAAGTTTTGGGCTTTTTTGTGTGTGTGTGATTGAAGCTGAAGATTGTTTTTTGTTCACTTTGATGGGATATTTGGCTGACGGTTTTTTATTTATTTATTATTTTGAGTTCAGATTTTGCCATCTCCGACAACTGGTTCATTTCCAGGTCAGGGTTTGAATTGGAAGAGTAGTTCTAGTAATACCCAGCAAAATGTCAAGAAGGAAGATGGGAATTTCTCTGATTTCTCTTTCCAGCAACCAGCAAGACCATCAACGACTTCATCAGCCATGTATCAATCTTCAAAGTCCACAGTTCAGCCTGTAAGTATCATGCTTTTTGGCGATTTTTTTTTCCTGTTTTGGTTATGTGTTATTGTTCTTTAAACAGCTCTTGAATTTTTTTGATTGGTGATTTTTCAGGGACAGCAACAAACTTGGGGTTTTCAAGAACCTGCAAAGCAAGATGAGTTTGTTTCAGGGAAGAGTAACATGGTAAAAATGGAATACAATTCTAATTCCATTAAGAATTTCTCCCCTGAGATCGCTGCAATTCAAGCAAACCCTCAAAGCAATAATGGTTTCCAATCTGATTATGGTAATCAACAACAACAATATCAGTCTGTTAGGGAGCAGAAAAGATCAGATGATGGGTATAATTGGAGGAAGTATGGCCAAAAACAAGTTAAAGGAAGTGAAAATCCAAGAAGTTATTACAAGTGCACATTCCCCAGTTGTCCAACGAAGAAGAAGGTCGAGAGGTCCTTAGATGGACAAATTACTGAGATAGTCTATAAGGGTAGTCATAACCATCCTAAACCTCAGTCCACTAGGAGATCATCATCAACAGGATCAGCAGCCTCTAATCTTGCAATGATTCCAGCTCCTAATAGTAACTCTAATGAGATTCAAGACCAGTCATATGTTACTCATTGTAGTGGACAAATGGACTCATCAGTTGCCACTCCAGACAATTCATCGATTTCAATTGGGGATGATGATTTTGATTCACAAAGGAGTAAATCAATGGGTGGTGATGACTTGGAAGAGGATGAACCTGAGGCCAAAAGATGGTAAGTTCTTGATTAACTAAGGAAATAAAATTCCAAAACATATTGATGGCGTGTTTTGTTTATTAGAGGATGTCTTTGAATGTCTGGTGTCGTTATTAATCTTGACTTTGCTTATTTCAGGAAAAGAGAGCGCGACAATGAAGGAATTTCAGCACCTGGCAGCAGAACAGTAAGAGAGCCTAGAGTTGTAGTTCAAACCACCAGTGACATTGATATCCTTGACGATGGGTACAGGTGGAGGAAATATGGGCAGAAAGTGGTTAAGGGAAATCCAAATCCAAGGTAAAAAAGCTTACTTTATGTTTGATAAAAGACACTGTTTGGCATAAAGTTTCTTAGATGGGAAAATTAAACTAATCTTGGTATTAATTAATGTTCTCATTACAATTTCTAGCTTTAAAGGGTGAACTTTCTGGTCCCCGATTGCTTTCCTTATATATGATGGTAACTTGCTGCATTATCATGGTATGAATTTGCTTGTCTAAATTGGGTGGCTGCTTCACAGGAGCTACTACAAGTGCACGTTCCAAGGATGTCCTGTAAGAAAGCATGTTGAGAGAGCATCACATGATCTTAGGGCAGTGATCACTACCTACGAAGGAAAGCACAACCATGATGTTCCTGCTGCTCGAGGTAGCGGCAGCCGGTCATTGCAAGACCACAGCAACAATGGCAACAACAATGCAGCAATGGCGGTTCGGCCATCAACAGTAAACCATGTTTCTAACAATTCCATCAACAACCCTACAAGGAATCAAGGGGCGGCGCCACCTTCAACAACATCCGAAGGTGACATGCCT
Organism: Salix exigua; assembly: GCA_032356905.1. NCBI lineage: Eukaryota > Viridiplantae > Streptophyta > Magnoliopsida > Malpighiales > Salicaceae > Salix > Salix exigua. The sequence continues at coordinate 12,903,715 of CM063600.1, forward strand.
TTTACCCTAGAGATGCTGCAAAGTCCAGGAAGTTTTGGTTTCTCAGGATTCGGAAACCTGATGGGGTCTTACATGAATCAATCATCAACAGATGAAGTTTTATCAAGAGCCAAGAGAGAATTGGAAGTGGAAAATTTTTGGTAGGAAACCACCGCATAAGAATCACACAATGAATAAGAAAGTAGTCATCGAAGCTCATTCCATTAATTGTATTCTGTTTGTTTAATTTGTTTGTTGTATATTTCTTCTACTACTACAAAAAGGGATTTGGTCTTTCGTGTATATTCCAAAATGTATTTGTCATCATAGTTTATAGGGGGAGGTTCTTGCTGTCTATCCATCCATATCTTTAACCTATTTTTTTATTGTTTCGAGGCCTTTAGCTACACTACGGCGTTGCAAACCTCGAATCAATTTTTTTGTATCCCATTAAATTATATACATTTTGTATTACCTTCTGATTTAATCTATACTAGGTTTGAAAAAATTCGAGTCAAACTTTTCATGTTCTCTAGGGCAACCAAAGAAGCTCCAATGAGGTCTCTCGAAACTCTATTTTCAGACTCCATTTGAGAATTCATACTCTGCCTGCGGTCGCAGCATCATTATACTTTTTAGTTTTTACCTGGAAACGCGGCTGCTGCCACTGCAGTCCCGCCTGCCTTTCTTCTTGGCCGTGCTTTTTGAACCAAGACTTTTGCAAATGGAGTGGATCGTGCATGCGCCATTGATTACGTCGGCTCGGAGTTTTGAATGAGTCAAAGATGAGGGCTGGAGTTTGCTTTGCGAGGAAGGTAGTCAAAGTCAGCTCATATATATTTTAGATCTCCAGTTGGATAATGGAAGCTACCTGGTTGCTCCTCTACCAGATGATCCGGCCCCTCCTGCCTGCCTGCCTCCACCGAGTTGCCTCCTGTCCAAAAGTCCACACCCCCACTTTAACCTGAATTCTTTTATCGAAAAATCAAGAAGACTTCATATATCTATAATAAATCCTATCTATTTTATTCTATCCTTATAAAAATATCTCAATCAGATCACTCTGTTCATGTTTGTTATAAAGATCTTCTTTCATTTCAATTCTATTTTACACGGATAATTATTTTTAGTATCATTTTCTTGGATCCAAATCCATTATAAAAACTGCAACCCGATTTAGTGTGTTCTCACAAGACCTTGAACCCGGAGCCTTGGTTTGAATGGGATTTCTGGTTATACGAAATAAGATATTGAATACGCTAACTGGGATTCTAATCATTTGATTAATCTAATTAAACAGATTAATCTAGGTTGACTTGTATGTGTATATATATAATTTTATACCATTTAAATTTATTTAGATATATGGAACGGATAAATAGTTTAGAAAGCTTGAGAAATGGAGATATTTCTTTGATTAATATCGGTGTGCGACCGACCAACTAATTTTATATATTTCAAAATCAATAATCATATAAATATTTCAAATATGAGATTAAAATAAATAAATAAAAAGCTAGTAGCCACCTTCCTTCGGTAGGAGGTGGAGATGGAGACATCTTGCTTAACGCAGGAGGTGCATTTAAGAGAATATATAGATGGCCAATAAGTAGAGTCCACGCGGCGTCTTCAACAACCGACCCAGAAAGGCCGAAATCTATCTTGTGTTTGCAATCGAATCCCCTAGCTGAGTTCATCCTCTCTCTCTCCATGTCTTGTACTTTTGTTTGGTTTTGTCAATGATTTTAACGGCCAAGATGAGATCACCGACAATATTATATGTGTATTGGCTGGCAGCAGCTACCATTCACCTAGTTTAGTTAGTTTAGTTATCAACAACAGCGGTTTCATTCAACTATTGTCATGGCAACCCCCAAAGGGACACTCGTTTGCTTCGTGTCAAATGATTTCTTGTTCACAGTTATTGCATATATAGCTGAGGTTGACTCAAGACTTTGCTATTATTTTTTAAATTCATGGATAGCTTATGGTCAATTTAAACCCAGGATTTATCACGAAAGGCCGTACACAAGTCTTGCGTATTTTCAAGTCGTGTTTTCGTACATGGCAAGGCCGTACTCGAGGAAAAATTGACTCACACAGGACTTGGACCGTCCCTTTCTAGCCCAAGTTCTAAGACCGATCATTAATTAGGAGGGCTAAATAAATAAATAAAAGGACTAAAGAATGAAATAATTATATATATATATATATATATTTTATTCACGACATCCTCGGGTCTATTTATATAAATTTTATTTATATGCAACCCAAAATGATTTTACAGCATTTATTTTTTTGTATTTATAAAAATATATTTCGTTTAAAAAATATTAAAAGCCCAACTAAACTTAGCAAGGTCCGCTAACAATTAGCAAACTAAACCAAGCCCATCCTAGACCAGACCCGCCCAGCCCATCAAAAATCAAACCAGCCACATCATCACCGTACCCTCCACGCACACAATGCCACCTGTTCACTGACTCCACCTAGACCGCATTGTTCCAATCTTACCCTCCATCCCCTCTCGTATTTCCAAACAACACCGTCCCTCCACCTCGAAATCTCTCTCATGCAATGGAGCTCTCAAAAAACCTATTCATAAAGTCCACTTTCGTACATCTTCTCTCATTTCTTAATTTTATTTTTTATTTCAAATTAAAAAAAATATGTTGTTTTTAAATCATTTTCATATAATATCAAAAATAATTTTAAAAATAATAAAAAATAATATTTTAATATATTTTTTTAATAAAAAAAACACTTTTAAAAATAACTTCAATAACTCCAAAACAGCAATTAATACATAAACCAACTCGAGGATACATTAAATTCATAAAAAAACATATTGCATGCATCCCTAATTTAAACGCATCACGTGCGAGTAACGCTAGCTTTTCATGTTGACAGGATATTTTCTTAGTCAATGTGCTCCTTATAAGTTTGATGAGAGTCTTAGTACTCATCAATAATATAATAAAATAAAAATAAAAATAGAAAGGATCGAGGCTCTATCTCTTCTTTAATTCTCTTTAATAATTTATTTGATAAAGTAGTTGGGGAAATTTAATTTTTTTTTCACATGTTAAAAGGGCATGAAACTGCTGAAGACAACAGTTTCTTGTTCTCTATAAATACAAAGCAAGCTCGCTGTTAATCAATCATCAATGGCGCTGCCTTCCATCCTCCTGCTCACATTAGTGGCCGTATGCAGCATCAGTGGGGCTGCAACCTTGCCCAAATTCTCCGGCATTCTTATTTTCGGCGATTCGACGGTTGATACCGGTAACAACAACTATGTCAAGACAGTGTTCAGAAGTGACCATCCACCATATGGCCGGGATTTTCCAGGCCACGTTCCTACAGGGAGGTTTTCTAATGGAAAACTCATTCCTGACTTAGCAGCCAGCATCCTAGGGATGAAAGAAACTGTTCCGCCATTCCTCAATCGAAGCCTCACCGATGATGATATTCGCACCGGCGTGTGTTTTGCTTCGGCAGGATCAGGATATGATGACATGACAACGGCAGCGACCGCAGCCATCCCATTGGACGAGCAACTTGAGCTATTCAAGAACTATATTACGAGGCTCAAGGGAATTGTTGGAGAAAAGGAGGCCAGGAAGATACTTGGTGGAGCTCTCATCATTGTTAGTTCAGGCACGAATGACTTGGTTTTCAACTATTATGATATACCCACAAGACGGTATCAGTTCAACACTATCAGTGGTTATCATGATTTTCTGCTGAATTCTTTACGAAGTTTTGTGCAGGTATGAGCGATCAATTTCTAATTATTTTCAAGCATAAAGCTGCCGACATTTTCTCGGGTAACTTCTGGTGATCATGTTCACAGGAACTGTACAATCTTGGAGGCCGTTTAATGGCGATTGCTGGCCTTCCTCCGATCGGGTGTTTGCCTGTTCAGATAGTCACCAGATACGGGAGTTCAGGGACTCCAGCATGTCTAGAAGATCAAAATTTAGACTGTCAAACCTATAATAAAAAACTTCAAAGGTTACTAACTCAGTTGCAGCCATCACTTCCAGGAAGCAGAATTGTCTATGCAGACATTTACGATCCATTATCTGACATGGTTTCTCAGCCACAAAAATATGGTAAGCTTCTTCTCAAAGAGGAGGGAAAGTAAGGGGATTACATGTTTTGACAAACCTTAACATGCACTATGGACTAGACCAATTAATGCTGTGGTTGCACCAACCAACAAATGGGGCTGGTCCACGTCATTTACACACTGCATTTCTGATGTATGCTCTGAAAATTTTAGCCATCAGGACAATATTAGAAATTAAAGATCAGACGCAAGGACTCAACCGACACAAAAAGAAACCTTACAGGTCATTTATGGACGCAGACGAGAGAGACAGATGACCAGATGTATAGCTAGCTAGGAGATCTGTGTCTACTTTGCTATACATTGATGTGATGTAACTAAGCATCTGTAGCTCAAATGGCATCTGGAGTTTACTAATATTTGAAGTTACACAACAGGTTTTGTCGAGACACACAGAGGGTGCTGCGGAACGGGGTTTGTCGAAGGCGGATCAACCTGTAACAAAGTGACACCAACATGTGGAAATGCTTCTCGGTTCATGTTTTGGGATGCTATCCATCCAAGTGAATCAGCCTACAAGTTCCTGACTGAATATCTAGAGAAAAATCTATTTTCCCACTTCAAATCCATATGATCACAGCTTCTCGATCCCTGTTAGTTATTAAACTTGTTTATTAAGATTACGTGCATTAAAGTTAAATTCAATGCACCTCCATCCACATTAAGAAGAAGATGAGCCGATAGCAAGTATTGAAGAGTTTCTATATTTATTAAGTTCTTTGAAGATTGTAACCTACTTGCTGTAATGTCTTTAGATGTTGTTTGAATTCTATAATGAAAATTGTGAGAGTACCATTTCCTAATGTATTGTATTCTACCAAATTCTGAGTGTGTAGCCGAAACCCATTATTTCCCCTCCTCTGCTACTGCTATATTTACAACACTCCCAGCTCGTTTTGTAACTTTTTAAACACTTCATGCTCCAAAAAGAAGGGGACATTCTATGTTTCTTTGCACTATCAACCAGATCTCATTGTAATGTTTTGCTATCCCTGATAAAGTATTAGACATGCAACAACTAAGAGTAATCCAACGATAGGTGAACTAATAATCTGGAGTATCACTAAGGGCTGTACGTGCTAATTTAAACACTATGAACCTATTACCTTTTGACTTGGGGAACCTACAGGTTAAGACGATTGTCCATCATGGAAAGGTTTTTTAGCACTTCTAGAGTTCGGCCATTAGATTAAAGAAACTTGCCTGCCACTCAATTCTGAAAGAAGCCGAATTGCATAGTGAGTTTTTGAGAGATACTTAGAAGCTATATGATCATTGTTTTCTGTTGTTAACACCTGATCCATCAATTTAATTTCCCGCCCAAGAGGGGCATAAAACAAATAAATCTTATTTGAATCATTGACAAAGATTATCCTTCATTCACAAACTACTAACAATTTCAAATATTTGCTCTCATGAATCAAAAGTCAAACCTCACTACTACTATACATGTGTGAACACTCTTTATCAAACCCCGAAAACACCATCCTCTTCGCTATCTCATGCAAATCATTAATAATCCCCAACGGCAACACAGCCGGTAACTATTGGTGGGAGAGGCCACTGGTGGTGACTTTGAAACACTCAAAATAGATAAAACACACAATTTTATTTCAACAAAAATTTGCACAGAGATTTGAACACTGTAAAAAACAACTCTCTTTCTCTCGTGTTTTACTCTCTAATATCTCCCACTTATCTTTTCTCCTTAACTAAGCTTCCTATTTATACACAAAATGAAAGCTAGATATTTTGACTTTAAGATAAGTTTTTCTCGGCAAGTTGGGGGTGGATAGAGGAGGATGTGGTTGCTGGCAACTTGCAGGATATTTTGCTCTGAGTTTATCCCACACATAGATGGTGGATATTTTGCAGATAGAGTTTATCCTAACAAATTCCCCCTTTAAACTCAATCGGGAGATGTCATGCCAAGCATGAACTTCAGTCTGATAAATATATCTCCCTTCAATGGCTTTGTGAAGATATCTGCAACTTGATCATTTGTTTTGCAAGAGATCAATTCAACTTCTTTGTTCTTCACATGCTCCCGGATAAAGTGATGACGTGTATCGATGTGTTTGCTTCTTTCATGATACACTGGATTCTTTGCTAATGCAATCGCTGATCGATTATCAATATAAATCTCCGTCGGATCTTCTTGAGGAAATCCCAAATGCTTCAGCATATTCCTTAACCATATTAAATGGCATACAACTGAGTTGGCAGCAACATACTCAGCTTCACAACTTGATAACGTCACTATCGATTGCTTCTTGGATGACCATGTGAAAGATGTGTCTCCCATAAAAAATACAAACCCTGTTGTACTTTTCCTTTCATCCAAATCTCGACCCCAATCACTATCTGAGTAGCCAATAAGTTTAAAGTTCTTACTTGATGTATAGAACATACCTTCACTTATTGTTCCTTTGATGTAGCGGAGAATTCTCTTAGCAGCACTCAAGTGCGTCTGATCTGGTGTCTCCATATATCTGCTGATAAGTCCTACTCCATATAGTATATCTGGTCTTGTACATGTCAAGTACCTCAAGCTTCCTACCAAGCTTTTAAAGTAAGTAGGATCAACATTTCCTACTTTACTTTTCCTCAATTCCACTCTATTTTCAACTGGAGTTGATACTGGATTGCAGCTTTCCATCTTGAACTTAACAAGAATTTCTTTGTCGTAGCCACTTTGGGACACAAATATCCCTTCTTCTTTCTGAGTAACTTCTAAGCCCAGAAAATGTGTCATCAGACCAATGTCTGTCATCTCAAACTCCTGTACCATGTTTTTCTTGAAGTTTGTAAACATGGTAGGATTGTTGCCGGTGAATAACAAGTCATCAACATATAAGCAAGCAAATAATGTGCTCCCATCATCTTATTTCTTCACATATATGGCGTGTTCATATGGACATTTTTCAAATCCATTTTCTTGAAAATACCTATCAATTCTGGTATTCCAAGCACGTGGAGCTTGCTTCAAACCATAGAGAGCTTTCTTTAACTTGTATACTTTGCCTTGATTGTCTTCTTCAATGTAGCCAAGTGGTTGTTCAACATAGATCTCTTCTTCTAGGAAGCCATTCAAAAATGCTGACTTCACATCAAGTTGATAGATCTTCCATCTATGTTGAGCTGCAAGTGAGATAATCAGTCTGATTGTCTCTAGACGGGCTACAGGAGCAAATACTTCTCCATAGTCTATGCCTTCTCTCTGTTTGTAGCCTTTTGCCACCAATCTTGCTTTATGTCGCTGTACTTCACCTTTTGCATTCTTCTTGGTCTTGTAGATCCATTTCACACCAATTGCCCTCTTATTTTCTGGCAAGTTGGTTAACTTCCAAGTATCATTCTTCTCAATGGCATGTATCTCTTCATCCATTGCTGTGATCCATTTATCTTCTTTAATAGCCTCATCAAAGCTAATTGGATCACTATCTGCGAAGAAACAAAATAATGTTGTATCTTCGATTACCTGAGTAGCATCGTACAAATCATCAAGATATCTCATCCTTCTTGGTTCTTCTGATGAGGATGCTTCTAGTGATGTTGATGATGAGGATGCTTCTGGAGAGTTTCTCCTGTTGAATACAGGAAAACTGTGTACCGGAGTCTGTGGCTCCTCTTCTGGTACTCTTGGATCTTCAGCAAGTACTGTTGGTACTTCTTCATCTTCAAGGATCAAATCTGTATTGATCCATTTGGTTTCTTCTTGACCCTCCTTCCATTCCCAGGTTTTATCTTCTTCGAAGATAACATCTCTGTTGTTGATTACTTTCTTTGTGATGGGATTATACAGCTTGTATCCCATTCTTCTATCTCCATATCCCACAAAGATGCATTTCTCGCTCTTATCATCGTGCTTTGTTCTTCTTGCATCCGGGATCTTTGCATACGCCACACAACCAAAGACTCGAAGATGAGTCACACTTGGTTTGTGGCCACTCCATGCTTCTTCTGGAGTGATGGCTTGCAAACTTTTTGTTGGGCAGCGGTTCAGTAAGTATACTGCACAAGATACAGCTTCAACCCAGTATTGTTTGGGCAACTTCTTAGCTTTAAGAAGACTTCTTGTCATATCAAGAATAGTTCTATTCTTCCTTTCTGCTACCCCATTCAACTGTGGTGTATAAGCTGGTGTTGTCTGATGTCTGATGCCTTGTTGTGTACAAAAAGCTTCAAAATCATTCGATGTGAATTCACCACCTTGATCAGATCTAATGGATCTGATGATATACCCACTTTGTTTCTCCACAATTGCTTTAAAATCTTTAAAGCAATTGAATACTTCTGACTTCCTCTTCAGAAAGTATATCCATGTCTTCCTACTAAAATCATCAGTAAAAGTGAGGAAATACCTGTTATGTCCAGTTGACATAGGCTTTATTGGTCCACAAACATCTGTGTGAACCAACTCCAGTGGGCTCTTCGCATTCCAGTTGACCTCCTTGGCAAAACTCGCTCTGTGGTGTTTGCTGAGGACACAACTCTCACAGACTTCTTCAGGATGATCAATTTGAGGCATACCTTTGACCATCTGCTTACTTGCAAGTATCTTCAGGCTTGTAAAATTCAAATGTCCAAGCCTTAAGTGCCAAAGTCATTCTTCACTGTTGGTGATGGCAGTCAAGCACTTTGCTACATCATACTGGATGTTTAAAGGGAACATCCTGTTCTTTGACATCTTCACAAAGGCAATCAATCTCCCATTGTTGTCTTTGATAGCAACATGACAATCCTTCATGAAGAGAGTATACCCTTTCTCCAGAAGTTGTCCTATGCTCAGCATGTTGTGTTTGATAGCTGAAATATAGTACACATCAGCAATGTAGTTATCATCTCCATTCTTCAGCTTTATTGAGATGTCGCATTTCCTCTTTCTCTCGTGTTTTACTCTCTAATATCTCTCACTTATCTTTTCTCCTTAACTAAGCTTCCTATTTATACACAAAATGAAAGCTAGATATTTTGACTTTAAGACAAGTTTTTCTCGGCAAGTTGGGTTGGATAGAGGAGGATGTGGTTGCTAGCAACTTGTAGGATATTTTGCTTTGAGTTTATCCCACACATAGATGGTGGATATTTTGCAGATAAAGTTTATCCTAACAGTAACATGATCTCACATGTAGTGCTTTAGCTAGTGGTACTGATACATGCAGTCTTTAGCAGCCAGCCTTCCCAGTCATTGCTATCTTTCTTGTTGAGTTCCAGATACTCAATGCTGAGATTGGATGGTTTTCTAGCTCCTCGTCAAAGAAACGTGACGTGATGGTATTAAGTTTGTGATCTGTACATTAGGTTTCGAGTTCGAGTCAAGACGGACATCTTTGTAAGGGTTTTACTCGCTCACTAGAATCACAAAGCATGTTTTTCAGAAAAAATGAGTTTACTCGCATAAAAATAAAATATGTGACATCTGCTTTTTATCCTGCATGTCGGTAATCGATGTAGCAAATATAGCAAGAGAAAACCAACGCAATCGACAATGGGCTCTATTCTATCAGGTGGATTCCTTGTTTATATTTTGGTATTTGGAATCCATCCTGAAGCTTTGTGGGCAATTCGAAATACTCCAGAAGGAAAACATGTGAAAGATGCATGTATCTTTTATTTTGCAGGTTCAAAGTGTTTTTCTTCTCTTCACCTGGACAGGCTCAAGTTATAGGGTTCATCGGGTCTCAAGTAGACCTACCAAGCCGGGCTAGATTTTACTACAAACCCAAGTTCTAAAAATAGAGAGGGAAGTGGTGAGAATGCCTAGAATGTAGCATAGATATATGCACTTTATGTTGGTATAAACCACATTTAACTAACGAACTTTAGTAAACCTCATCTCTTCTACACCTGTTGGATCGAAAACTCGGTCAACCTCTTAACAGGGTCCTGTAACTAACTCATAAGCTACAAGAAATTAATTAACGGTTACCACCAAGCTATTGCATCTTACAGAGTGAAGATTTTGCTTAGTATTTTTTTAGAAAACTAGAAAAATGAAGTATAATCCCTTTTCCAATATTAAACAATCATGTAGATGAACTAGCCTGGTATTTAATTTAAAGAACTTCTCTTGATTATTTTATTTATCTGTGGTTTATAATTCATATGTGGTAAATTACATATTGCCCTGTCATAGAACACCAAGATTAAATGCACAAAAATCTTTCTGTAACACATTTTTGGTAGCTGACAAGCAGGGCATATAATTAGAGGATTTTTTTTTCCCCTCTAGTAATAAACAATTTTCGACCCAGAAGTAGGTCAACTGATTCCTGATGGCGAGTGGTATCAGGGCCTCAGAAAAAGAAAAGAAAAAAGAAGAAGCAATAGCACACCCGCACAATCCTCCTGTCCCTTCAAGTCCTTCACACCCCTTTGTCTTCGATCTTTATAGGCAAGGCTATCTAGACATCCAAGAGCTTGTTTTTATTGCATGATTAACAATGAATACATCAAAACCAGACCTTCAGAATCTCTGGGTGTGCCAAGGACATGGTGGTTTAATATCAAAAGGGTATTTTCATGGTCAGGACCCACTTTCCTATACAACTCCTTCTGTTTTGGCACAGCTCAGCTTATCTTCATTATGCAGTATCTTATTCCAATACTTTCTCACCCCACTTGGTGAAAGCGCTTTCGTTTCATTGCTTCTGGTAAGACTTTTTATTTCCTTGCGAAAACAATTTAAAAAATTTAGTGGAATAATCTTAATAAAATTCATTTCTGTCCGCAATGCTGTTTCTTCAGGTATATAACTCAGTTTATGTCTTGAATTTGGTCAGGTAGGGTTCATCCTGGGACCAACTCTGTGGGGAAGTAGTGCATTCTTGACATCAGTATATTCAATGAAAAGTATCCAAACCAGCTCGACATTTGCTTTCTTTGGATGCATTTTTTATATATTTTTGATTGGAATAAAGATGGACCTGGGGATGGTGAAAAGAACAGGAAGGAAACCTGTGGTTATAGGCATCCTTACCTTCTTGTTTCCAATAACGGTGAACCTGATCGTGGCTGGAATTCTTAGCGGAAGAGGGGGATTGGATCCGGTTCTGCACAAGTCTATTTGGCACGTTGCAGTTTTTCAAGCTGTTACCTCCTTTCATGTCATTGTCTGCCTCATGGCTGATCTGAAACTCGTTAACTCGGAGCTTGGCCAGTTAGCAATATCTTCATCCATGATCAGTGGCATGTGTAGTTGGGGCATGGTTATCGTGATTTTAATTATAACAGAACTACAACGTAAGCCGTTCTGGATTATATTCTGTCCTCTATTCGTGGTTATACTCGTGTTCTATGTATTGAGGCCCCTTATGATTAAGATGGTTAGGAAAACACCTGAAGGAAAACAGGTCAAAGAGGGATATATACTTTCTATCTTTATCATGGTATTAGGAACTGCATTCCTGAGTGAACTCTTAGGGCACCATGTGATATTTGGGGCTACAGCTTTAGGCATCGCAGTGCCACATGGGCCACCATTAGGAACAGCATTAGAGAACAAGATTGAATCTTTTGTTTCTTCGATCCTCCTGCCAAGTTATTTCGTGTTGAGTGTCTCGCACGTTGACCTCCTTTCCATACAGTATGAAACTGTTTTTGTTATCAGTATATTTGGTTTCACTAGCTTCATTGGGAAAGTTTTGGGTGGCATGTTGCCTGCACTCTTCTTCAAGGTGCCTCCTGTTGAAGCATTATCATTAGGCCTTGTCATGAGTTGCCAGGGCATTTCTGACGTTCTGCTCTTACAGCATGGCCACCTCACCTTCGTAATGATCTTACCCCCTGTTCATCATCCTGTTCTTTACATCCAAATTCCCTTTCTTTTTATAGATTTCTGCCTCATATTTTACAGAAATTAACATGTTTTTGCTCGTCGCAGCTTTTTGACCGTCAGATGTACAGTATGATGGTCATAAACATGCTTCTCGTGTCAGGAACCTTCACCCCTGTGATCAAATTCCTTTACGATCCATCCAGACATTACAAAGTCAGCAATAAAAGAACAATCCAACATACTAGTCTCAACATGGAGTTTCGTATTCTGGCCGGCATATATCACCAAGATTCGACGCCCTGTATGATTAGACTTCTCGAGATTTCCAATCCAGCAGCCAAGACTCCCATGTGCTGTTACATAGTCCACCTGGTCCAGCTCGTTGGCAGTTTATCCCCTCTATTCATGTATCATGAGCCTGGAACAACTGTAAAACTTCCCGCTAAGGATTGCGGTCATATCATAAATGCCTTCAGGTTATACGAGCAAGAGAGCAATGGCAATGCTATTGTTAACTTATTCACATCCATATCGCCTTTTGCCTCCATACATGAGGAAATTTGTAGGCTTGCCTTACAGAAGAGAACATCCATGGTGATCATCCCATTTCATATGCAATGGAGACTTCATGGCATAGAAGACATCGCAGAAGCCAGGGCTGTTAACCGTCACATTCTTGCAAAGGCCCCGTGCTCTGTAGGTATCCTGGTTGATCGAGGCACCTTGAGTGCCTCCAAAAACCATCTTGTATATAAAATTGGAATCATTTTTGTTCATGAAAGAGATGACAGGGAAGCATTGGCATATGGTTTGAGAATGGCGAAACACGCAAGAGTTTCTCTCACTGTGATCCACTTGATCGATCCGGCCGAGGAAAAACTGCAGTCTCTTGATATGGATCTTGACGAAGATATTCTTGCCGAGTTCAAAGCCGCAATCGCTGGGAAAAAGAGTCATTCCTACAGATCAGAATTCGTAAAGGACAGTATAGAACTGATTACTTTGATTAGATCTGTTCAGAATTCCTTTGATCTAATTTTGGTGGGGAGATACCATCGCAGCTTCTCACCAATATTCGCGGGTCTTACTGAATGGAATGAGTTTCCAGAGCTTGGATTCTTGGGAGACGTGCTAGCATCATCAGATTCCCTGTGTCTGGTTTCTGTGCTTGTAGTGCAGCAACAAGTGTTTAAAGCTGAAGACAGGATGAATAGTGCCAAAAACCTTTTGGAAGATTCAGCAGAAACTGTAGAAATAATTTTTGAGTCTACCAAAGGGTGGAAAGACATAGATGTTAGTAGACATGGGACGCCACCATACTAGATATCTACTAAATATTTCTGTCCATGTAATGTAAGGCAGCAGGAACATCTTATTTTGGAAAGAAATTCGTGTTGTATATTTGCTAAATATGGCCTAGGAGTCTATCAAACTCATGTGAGGTTCCTTAAGGAGCAACCACGAGTTCTAAAAATGAAGGAAGAACGCGGCCCAGAATAAGGCATGTGTACTTTGGTTGTATAAAAAACATCATAATACTAACATTCTATAGCTGCTCTGATCTCTTCTATTCCTGTCGAACGAAAGCTCCGGCGACAACTTAAACAGGATTCTGTCATTGATTGACAAGATACAAGAAATTAACGGCGGCTACCCACAAATCTGACCATTATACAAAGTGAAGATTGATTTTAAAATCTTGTTGTGGAACCAGGAAATGAATTTCAATGCTCCATACAGAGATGAGAAAAGGTTGTCAGAACTGTAACATTCCTTTACTTCTAGATTGCAATTTGACATATTTGTAGATGAATCCATTGATCCTTAGATATCTTTCACTTGTCAAATCATTATCAAAACATCCAGGGGGGGGGGATCAACTCCTAAAAATGGAAAGGGGACTGGAAATTTAGAAAGGCCTAGAATATAGCATCTGTCCTTGGGTTGTATATGTCATTGTCTTAACAGGTACAAGATGGGGTGGGGGCAGGAAAAACAGGAGCCAACTCTATCAAAAACTAACTATTGTTGTTTTGGTGATCTGATCAACTCTGATCTAACCCAATCTCATCAACCAATTAATTTTTTTATGTTTTTTTTTATCAAAAAAATGTTATTTTATTTATAAAAAAAATAGGATTGAGTCGTGATGATGTCTTAAGTTTGACTCTACTCTCAAATGAAATTTTAAAGTATAGTTTAATATGACAAAAAAAAACAATTAAGAAAAAAAAAGGAAATGAACTTCAATATAGGGTGGGAAACAATACTAATTCCATCATGTTATTTCAAAAACAGTATTCAAATTAAAACGTTATTTTGAATATCTTTGAAGTTTCATTATGATTTCTCCATTTTCATTCTAGTCCTTTGATTTCTGATGATAACCAAAATAATACATCTTAGAGTTTGATTTATGACCAAACCTAGGATATTTTTTAAAGTGGGCCATAATTTATGAAAGACTCAAGATTAAATTAAGTGGCTTTGCTTGATTTTTTACTTTGAGGACTTAACTGAAAACAAGTTTGATAGAACCGAGCAACTGGATGCGAATTCAAGAAGTACGTGCTAAGAAGAGAATCATGAATGAGTGCATGATGTGTTGAGCGAAAATCAATGCAGGCTTGTGCCCTAAGCATAAAATATTTATGGAGTTTAAGAAAGGGATGTGCACGTGTTGTCTGATAATATTCATGGAGAGTGGGAATAGGGAATCCATGTGAGGTCTGCGATGTAAGTTTTTCAGGGGATTTGCCAGCTTGTTTTGCCTTTATTTTTATGTGGCTTGGAGCTGTCAATCTTTCAGAATTCATATGCCAGTAACTTATTAATATACTTGGGATTTGGAGCTTTTGTTTTTACTTCTCATTGATGTAAGAATCCAAAAAAAAAAAAAAATATAAGAGACATTATTATTTGGAAAGTGTATTTTGTCGAGTTAAATGAGCGAGTAAAATCCTAATTGTTCTAGGTTTTTATAAAAAAAAATACATTTCATGACTTGAACTCAAAATCTACTATGTAGATCACAAGTTTTTTGTTATCATGTCCTTCGAGACTAAAAATTCAAATCCATCCACCTCAAATTTGATTAAGCACTTCATCCTAAACCAATCTAGATTAAAAACATTAAAGAAATACTTGGGTTAAAATCAATCAGTCTTCAAGCATATAATTTTTAAAAAATATGTTTTTGAGATGTTACTTCTATCTACTTGCAAGTTGAGACTACAATCGATCGATCGTCACCTCTAACATTGTCTTCTCTTTCTTTGCTAATTTAAATATCATGAAGATTTGCCATTTGAACAATCATTCAAATTAATCTTGATGTAGGATTATAAGCTATTGTATATATAATTCATTAATTAGCACTAATTTTTTTTTAAAAAAAGATAGAAATATATATTGATGGTGCACTAAGTGTATTTTTGGGAATATGACTAAGGTTGATTTTGAAAGTGATTTTTGTTCAAAAATACATCAAAATAATATTTTTATTTTATTTTTAAAAAATTATTTTTGATATCAGCATGTTAAAATAATTTAAAATTTTAATTTCAAATAAAAAAACTTCAATTGTTTTCGAAAATATTTTTCAAATATCCTTTAAATTTGACTTCTACTTGACAGCTGTAATGGATAGAAATTAGCGATCATTATCCTTGAGATGCAATCTATTGGCTTGAACTTTAGAAATTGTTGCCCTCAATTGGTTGGCTATAAATGTCTTACATTAGCCATCACATTTTGACTCCATTAAAATCATATTTTATAAATATTATAGTCTGCACTACCGTGTGCATCGATGCCAAGTATAACTTATGTACCAAATTCAAATAATCACAGCTGGACTCCACTCTGAGTGGCATGCCTCTTATTTTTTTCAATTAATTTACAACAATTGTCCTTCTCCCATGATAAATGCTTTATTATATAGTTCTACAGATAAAGTCAAGTGCAAATCGCATACAATAGGACAAAAACTAATGTGAAACAAGCAAGCAAAAATTAATAGATTAATCATTGAAGTAGCTGTAACCTTTCATGTTAATCATTGAGGAAGCAGTCATCATAACCTTAAACATGTTGCTTACATTGAATCAATTTTTAGAGTATTTTTTAGAGTATAATATAAAGTGTTTTTAAAGTGTTTTTTTCTTTAAATATATTACTATAATTTAATTTAATTTTTTTTAATACAATACAAAAATATCTAGTAAAAAACATTAATTTGAAGCTAAGGAAAAAATTCAAAACATGGTTGGACCATGATATTAAAATCGAATTTTAAATTATTAAACAAAATTAATGGATATAATCAAAAGTGTTTTGGAATATGCAAGTTATAAGAAAAAGAATCATTTCATGTTACTTTTAGATAAGCGTATAGTAATTAATTATAACATTATGGAATAATTAAATATAAATTATAGCTATAATTCCTTGAGAGATGTAAAATGGATCACGATCCGATGAATATTGAAACTCTCGATCTGCCACTATTATATGCAGATTGAAAAAAGAAAATTAAAACAAATTTATACAAAAAGAAGAAGAAGAAGAAGAAGAAAACAGTATAGCCCCACGTCGTCCCCGTTGCTAATAATTGTGTCCCTTTATCTACTACGGAGAGCGTCATGATCCGGCACCGGAAAAAAACCTTTTAGTCCTCGGAGATGCTTTGTAAATGAGGCCGCCATACTCCGACACGACCGGCCCGGCGATCACGACGAGAGGATTTCTTGTCGGAGACTGTATTGGTTAAGAAACGATCACAATCTTGTACAGTACCTTTATTGTCACAATATTTTTTGCTCTTCTTTGACGAGGATTTCATCTCGTAGACACAATTGCTACCACTTTTTTTCTTGTCGCCAGGCAATGAAGAAGATGGGATCAAGAAATATATGCTGCCTCTTTTGAGCTCGGATTCCGGCGAAAGAATCAAAATTTTACGGACAACACCTTGAGAAGAAGGTTTGCTAAGAACATGATTAGGGTTTGCTTTAAGAACCTCGGCCGCTGTGATTGGACCTGTTATTTCTTCCAAGTTGCCATTCAAATGAACTATACGGATCAAGTCTAGGGCTCCACAAGGAAGAACACAAGCCAAACAGCACCTCAAACTATTGCCCATTTCAATGGAAACCAAATCTCTCTCTCTCTCTTCCTTTGTGGTGTGGAGTTTGGAGCTCTTTTTTGTGACTTTGGTAAGAATGTGCCATGGGAGGACAAGGTTTTATAGGAACAGCCGTACTCATAAGAACAAAGTAGAATGTGAATTATTTTATTTTTGATAGAAAATGACGAAAGTGACCTAAAAAGAGTGATGGTTGATCAATTAATTTATATGGTTAATCAATTAATTTAGAGCTCTAATTATCAAGTCCTTTCGTTTTTTATGCTAATCATGCATGTGATTGACTTATAAGCCGACTTGTAATCTTGAGTCTTGTGGATTAATTAACCTTCATTAACTACTCTTTAATCATAGTATCTTTAAGATATATTTTTATAAATCATTTCTCTTGCTTCCAAAGGATTGACTTTGATGATAACGAGAAGATTTATTGGCATTAGAAATTGCTAACAAAACACCAATGTCGGACTTTGTATTTAATGGCAATTTCTAATATTAAAAAAAGTAATCGACAAAGTATTTTTATTGGTCTTTCTATTACTAAATTTATATTATTATTATTTTTTAAAATTTTCCGATAATACTCTTAATTCCCTTATATATGTGCACGGCATTTGTTTTTTATTATATGCATGACTAATCGATAGATACATTTCCTAGCAAATATAAATCAAATCGTTGTTTTTTAAAATTAAAAATTTATATTCGAACTAGTGTATTCAAGACACGGATCTCATCGGTAATTTTAGATTTTGAAATAAAAAAGTCATGATTTTATACAATAAGCTCACGTGATCAGCTAAATTATGAAAATAACTTCACATGCTTATGGCTAGTTCAGTGATTAAACATCACAGACAGAAACTCATTCCAGAACCATGTTTCCTTTTCTTTTTTATTCCCTCCTCGCAAAGCTCCAAATTAATTTGTACATTGATTGAGGTTAGATTATTAATTAAATACTGATTTAATATATTTTTAAATAAAAATTATTTTAAAAAATAATCTCAATCATATTCTCAAACAAACAAATATTTAAAATATATATAGATTCTGCACTTCCTAAGCTAAAATTTCATGGCAATTGGGATTCACGCTTTTTGTTTTTGTCGATAGTTGTGTCTGGTAAAATTAGTAGAAAAACATGTTTTCATTAATCAACTTCAAATCTTCAATAAATAATTTTAAAAAAAATTGAAGTGTTTGAGTTAGCATTTAGAATATATATATATATATATATATATATATATAATAGGTTGACGTGGAAAACTCTCGTTTGAAAAAAAAAGAAGCTAATGTTGGAGTTATGCTATAATCATGGGTGATTTAGGAGGAGATGTAATTTAGGCAAAAGAACATATAGAGATTGCAGCATTAATTGATTTAATAATCATAGGGCAAGTACGAATACAGTATAAACACCGTATTTTTTTATATAGAATACAGTATTTATCAAAAGTTGGTCCCACAACATGAGCCAATTACCAGTCATCGCGAATATAGGCATGAGATGGGAAGGAATAAAACTCAATAGAAATTAAAAAAATAAATTGCCGTAACACTGAAAAATCAATTGATTAAGTACGGAATGACAACGCAAGAGTACATGTTACATTCTTGGGAGTGTTTGATAACCTAGCCTCTTGCGAAATAAGCTGACCTGTTTTTTTTCCTTACATCCCCATATATTTAGCCATATTCCATGTTGGCATCTATAGTTTATGAATCTGTAATTATAAATCGTAATTAATGTTTCAAAACGACTTTCGATCTTACCCTATTCTTGGAAAATGATAAGATGGACCGATGTTTTGAATTATTTGTAAGAACTTTAAGCGTTTTATTGGATACTATTATAGCATGAATGGGAATTTAGAAGGAAATTTAAAGAGAATGTGAAAAAATATAAAAGCATCTAGTTTATTGAAGTTTCATTAGGTATTTGAAGCCAGGTAGGGAGCATATTGAAATTCTTTGAAAATATGATGAATAATATTAAGAATTTCTAAAGTATAAAAGCAGAAATGGGAAATTCTTAAATTAGAGTTTACCCACAAAAATATATTAGCACACGGCGGTGATGTGGGTGCCGGCTGAGGTAGGGTGCATATATCATTGAAGCAATGTGACCAAGAACACATGCATGCCCTGGCCCCTAATTTGTCTTTCAAGCCATTGGAGCCTAACATTAGCCAACTGGCATGGCAATAAATTAAGGGCACCTCCAGTGTGATGTGATTGAGCTACACTTCCAGCCGGTTCTCATCGTTGATCATTAACTCTTATAATCAATTAATTACATTGATTCTTCTATAATTCGATCACAAAAAAAAGGTTGTATGGCACCGTTTTGGAGATCGGGGTGAAGGGTTTGTTTGACCCTGTTTGTACATAATTAAGATCTCTCGAATTATAAAGAAGATTCTAATCATCAGACTCAAGATCATAAATTCTAATTATAAGACATGGATCTATAGGCTGATAGTTTATTTATTCGTAATTACTGGCCTAACCACCTATCAAAACAAGACACTTTTCTAAATTAAGTAGTGATCAAGTCTTAATTAAGGATTTTGTCTGCTTGTATGGACATATTTACGTGTGAGGTGGCATTGTTTTGTACATTAGCTAAGGAAGCTTCGTGCCATGGGGGTTTCGGGCACCGACCATATAACCTAATTAAGGTTCCCGTTAACAGACAATAATGTTGTTTAAGCGAGTGCACGATCGAGGCATGCCCTCCTACAAGATTCTTAATGTAAGTTTTAATCCACTATAAACAGAAGCAAGGGGGTGGGGGGGACTATCACATTATTTTTTTTTTTTGATTAACGTTGGTGTTCGGGCCAGCTTATGCGCACCTCGACTAATCCCACGGATCCTGAAGTTAACGACCATGTAAGCCTCCAGTGGCCACCAATATTAGCGACAGCAGGACTCGAACCTGAGACCACAAGGGGAGCAACATTATTGAAGAGCCAAGGTGGAAACCCTAATTAATTGGCCTCGTGAGTTGGTGGATAATCATCATCGGTACGTACAAGAGTATGATTTAAGCTCCAGTTTCTGTACTGAATAGGGATTCTTTTAGGTTAAGAAAGGTGAATATTATATGTGGGTGAAGTCAGAATTCAATTATAAACTGTTTTTTTCTTCTAATGGGGTTCTATGAAAGTATTTATAGCCATAAGGATATAAATAAATTAATAATTCTGGAAGCACCTCTTGATTTTGGTTAAAAACATGATTTAGGTATGGTATTACATTTCAAAAATCTTTTTTATACTATTTCATATGTTGATGTCAAGTATATGAAATAGTATAAAATTAAAAAATATATATATATACATAAAGTTATCTTTGATATCAAAGATGAACTAGTATAAACACTAAAAAATAAAAAAATATATATATCATTTCCATACACTTTCAAGCAATCACTTACTTTTAGATGGTGAGCAGCACATTTCAATAGTCATTTATGATATTTGTTGATGTTATTGGATTTATTTTATTAAAGTATTTTTAATAACATTAGAAATATGGTTGTTATTCGAACTAATTTTATTTTATTCTATGAATGATAACATAAGCTAGAAGAGACTATTATTAATAGGTGTCTTTTGTTTTATTATCTTTTTAAGAAATGTTTTGACTTTGAATTTTTTTTGTGTTTAAGGTTATTTTTTAAAGTATTTTTCGTTCAGAAATATATTAAAAGATATTTTTTATTATTTTTTTAAAATTATTTTTGATATCAGTGCATCAAAATAATCTAAAAATACTAAAAAATAATTTAAAATAATTTTTTTTTTGAAATACAGTTATCTCTGTATGCAAATGGGTGCTGGTAATACTAAGTAGATCATGCATCATATGATATGATGTCGAGCCCTAGATTTGTCGTCTATAGCTGGCTGTAAATAATATTGTAGGGTTTTGTTTTGTTGCTCGAGGTTAAATTCTATACACGAGTCTTAATTATGGCTTTAATTGAATCTGATTCAGTGAATGTATCCACTTGCTTGCTTATGTGTTTACTTTTAATGTTCATAGAATCTGTAGGAAGTTCATTTTCTTATCAATCTGCTGTTGGATCATGGAAGGTTTATGTGGGAGTTGTAAATTACAATGAAGACAAATTATTATATTTGATTTGACAAATCAAATTGAGAAAAAGACATCGGTGATCATGACTCAGTTACTTGTTTCTTACGTTGTTATCATGTATATTAGTTGTTTGTGATTCTCGAAATCCATGCTTGATGACAGCTTTGCGAGAGTGATGGTCGGGTAAACAATGGTTAAGGTAATGTATATTATCTGTTATATGTTAGAGAATAATATAAATTATATTATGGAACCTCACTTACAAGTTTAAGTTTTTAGGTGAAATGATTCTTTAATATAGTATCAGAGTCTTGTTGATCCAGCGGTCACGAGTTCGAATCTCACCATCCTTATTCTATTTGATAAAAAAAATCAAGCACAAGACAGTGTGGGCTCGTGTAAGTTTCAAGCCCAAAAGGCTTTCATTTAAGGGGATGTGTTAGAAAATAATATAAATCATATTATGGGACCTTACTTACAAGCTTAAATTTTTAGATGAAATAGTTATTTAACACTATCTCTGAGAGAACGACAATTGAGATGTAAGAGATTTCTTTTTTGTTTTAATTCATTTTAAAACTGTTTCATAAATATATTTATTTATTTACTAAAAACATCTCATGTTTTTTCATGGAACACAAACCACACAAGAGAAGTCTAAATTAATTAGTATGAATTAATTAAGTAGCCTCAAACAGTTCTTGACCGGGATCTTTCCAATTACATGCCTCTAGTTAGAAGTAGTGTAACTCAATCAGAAACTCATTTAATTCTAAACAATATGGTTGTTGTGAACGTTTTTAAGAACCTTATTTTTAATCTATTTGATTTATAATTCAAGACTTGTACCAACTTAATTTTTTAATTAAATTTAATAACTACGATGATTTGAACCTTAAAAACTCAATTCTTGAATGATGAAATTGAGCATATAGTAGTTAAAAAAATAACTAAGACTATTTTAGAGAAAGTAAATCAAAATAAATTATAAACTTTGATACCTAATAAATTAATTTAATGTTGATCTCAAAAATCTAAGGAGAAAAATTAATGTAAAAAAACTTGTCATTTTACTATTTATTGCTAAATGAAAAGCCAATTATTTTAATATATGTTAAATATTTTTATTAATGAATTTGTTTCGTAGTTCTTGTGAACCATAACATGACACACTCTAATTAGTCCGATTCCTATGATAGTGAAATGTCACTGAAGCTTTTGTCCATGGACCCAACAAAATTTGGTGAAACGTCAATCAATAACATGTGATCAAGCATTATTTTCTCAGAGATGACACAATCTATATATACCTAGTCGACATAATTGAATATCATCATGGTTTTGGCTTGCTAGAACCCTAATTATTATTCACTAATAAGGTCCTGTGAAGCTACGATTCTTCTGGTGTAGCAAGAATAACTCCGGTTGCCTTCATGAACGAAAACCACAACTTGAACATACATAGATAGATAGATATTGTCCGGCCTTGTTCTTATGACAACCTCAAATTAAAATTTGTTGACAGAAACTGTTACAGAATTAGATAAATTATATTTTAAGGTTTCATCTCACAACTTAAAATTTTATAATTTTTTAATATGATATCAAAATCTTGTTAACCCAGCAGTCACGAATTTGAATCTCACTAGTGTACCCTGTTTTATTTAATAAAAATCAAGTATAAAATAATATACGTCTATGCAAGTTTCAAGTTTATATGGTATATATTAAAAAATAATATAAATTATATTTTGAAAGAATTGATTTCTAGTGCTATTTTTTCTTTGAGATAGGAGTAAGAAAACAGGGAGAGTCCAAGTGATGAACACTTGGGATGAAGAATCGAGAGGGTGGAGACCATAAAACCAAGCCCACATCAGTCTAATCAGAAGCACAACTTAACAATAATGCAGCTGGACATAAAGACATGAAAAAAGACCACCACCGTTGATAGCTCAAGCTGGAAGCCATGCATGCATGAGCAGATAATATAAAGTGGTTAACAGAGCTCCACGAGGTCGTCCCTGCAGATACCATTTATATCAAAAATCTGTTTATCTGGGCCATGGGGATTGCAATTATGCATTAGATATATATAGTTTCTCTCATGATATATATACTATATATATATATATATATATATACTATATAGTTTGTATATATATATATATATATATATATAGTATATATATCATGAGAGAAACTATATATATCTATATCTATATATATATAGTATCAAACTATATACAGATTAAAGATTAAACGCCTTGGATTGCTAGCTAGCTAGCTAGCATGCCATTGGAATTATCTACCTCATTGACAAATTACTTGTTCATGGTTTGTTTCATTTTTCTTAACTAGAGGGAGAGATTGATTTGCTAACGTCAATTGCTCGTATAAATCACATTTCGTAGTCTCACTTAAAAATTTAAATTTTCAAATCAAATAATTACTTGATATGGTCTCAGAATCTTGTTGACCAAGTGATTATAAATTCGAATATCATTCTCATTTTATTTGATAAAAACACAAAGTAATTTGGATATATACAAGTTTTAAATTTGAAAGAATTTTACTTGAGGGAATGTGTTCGATAATAATATAAATTATATCTTGATTTCGGTTTTAAGTTTATATTGATTATGTGGGTCTACACGGGTTTTAAATAAAATGATTTGATGATAATTATGATATTTTGATTTAATACATCAAACATCTTTGTATTGCTATAAATCGTATTTGGACCTCAGAAATTCTCAGTCAAGGATCGACTCAAGGAAGAGAAAAAATGAGCTGCTTTGATTCTCGGCTTTTAATTTGTAAGAGAAAAATAAAATAAGAGTATGCATGTAACTTGTGAGAGAAGATACGAGATGCAATGGCTGGCACTGGATAATTGAAGTGCTCTTTAATTAGTATTGCCCTACAAGTGCTTCCTAATTGAAGTGCTCTTTAATTTCTGACCCTACTACATTCGTAGTAATTGAATGATCTGCCTATCATTTAATTATGTGTTGGGTGCTAAGAGAAGAAAATAATAAAGAAAAGTTTTCCCACATCCAATTGGTATTTTCTATATTTTTTTCATGTTTGTTTGCCATTAAAAAAATTAATCAATTAAAGATATTGTCAATGACATTTTTATCTAATGACATTTTTATCATTTTCACTATGCAATTGAGATGGAAGAAAAAACTTATATATTGTCAATCAATTTGATAATAACTAATAAATCCTGTAAAAAAAAAAACTTCATGCTTTTGGAAGCTATTGTTAAATTTTTTAAATAGAAAAACAAAATTATCATTACATTGTTTTAGTGAATAGTTTCCTAAACATGGAGCTACCTTGTTTTTTCACGACCAACTAGATTCTTAACATGAAATGCTTGCTAAGAAAACCACCCTTAAATTTCAGTATATTTACATAAACCAACTCGAAGATACATTGAATTTATAAAGTACATGTTACATGCATCCATAATTTAAATGCATCAAGTGCAAGTAATGCTAGCTTCTTGATAAGATATATTCTTAGTCAATGTGCATGTAATCCTTATAAGTTATATTTCATTAGAGTTTTAGTACTCATCGATAGTGAATAGATAAAATAAATCTTTTTTCCATTATAATTTTTAAAAATATATATATCTTTTCAAAACACGAAATATATGACTAACATGTCTCATCATCTCTTCTATCTTGTTTTTAAACATAACCTAACCCAACAGTTGCACAAATGAGAAATCGATCAACAGAAAAGAAAGAACAGGTCAAAATAAATAGGCCCTACTAATTCACTCTTGATAAAAAAAAGAGGGTCGAGGCTATCTCTTCTTTAATTCTCTTTATATCAAGTAGTTGGGGAAATTTTAATATCAGCCATTTGTGAAAAGGGGCATGAAACTGCTAAAGACAACAGTTTTCTAGTTCTCTATAAATACAAAGCAATCTCACTGTTAATCAATCCTCAATGGCACCTTCCATCCTCCTCCTCACATGAGTGGCCGTTTGCAGCATCAGTGAGGCTGCAACCTTGCCCAAATTCTCCGGCATTCTTATTTTCGGAGATTCGACAGTTGATACTGGTAACAACAACTATGTTAAGACAATGTTCAGAGGTGACCATCCACCATATGGCCGGGATTTTCCAGACCACGTTCCTACAGGGAGGTTTTCTAATGGAAAACTCATTCCTGACTTAGTAGCCAGTATCCTAGGGATGAAAGAAACTATTCCGCCATTCCTCAATCGAAGCCTCGCCGATGATGATATTCGCACCGGCGTGTGTTTTGCTTCGGCAGGATCAGGATATGATGAAATGACAACAGCAGTAACCGGAGCCATCCCAATGCATGAGCAAATTGAGCTATTCAAGAACTATATTACAAGGCTCAAGGGAATTGTTGGAGAAGAGGAGGCCAAGAAGGTTACTAAGTCAGTTGCAGCCAAAACTTCCAAGAAGCAGAATTATCTATGCAGACATTTACGACCCCTTATCTGACATGGTTTCTCAGCCACAAAATTATGGTAAGCTGCCTTGTCAAAGAGGAGGGAAAGTAAGGGGATTAGCTGTTTTGACAAAACTTAACATGCACTATGGACTAGACTAATTAATGCTGTGGTTGCACCAAGCAACAAATGGGGCTGGTCCACGTCATTTAAACACTGAGCAATGCTGATGTATGTTCTGAAAATTTTAGCCATCAGGACAAAACTAGAAATTAAAGGTCAGACTCAAGGACTCAACTGACATATAAAGAGACCCTACAAGTCATTTATGGACACGGACGAGAGACACATGACCATATGTATAGCTAGGAGCTCTGTGTCTAATATGCTATACATTGATGTAAATAAGCATCTGTAGCTCATTCGGCATCTACATAAGAGATCCTAGCTTCCAGCCTCTCTCTTGCATTAAGCCTAGTTTACTAATATTTGAGGTTACACAACAGGTTTTGTCGAGACACACAGAGGGTGCTGCGGAACGGGGGTTGTTGAAGCCGGATCAGCCGGTAACAAAGTGACACCAACATGTGGAAATGCTTCTCGGTTCATGTTTTGGGATGCTATCCATCCAAGTGAATCAGCCTACAAGTTCCTGACCGAATATCTAGAGAAAAGTGTATTCTCCCAATTTAATTCCACAGGTTTTGTCGAGACACACAGAGGGTGCTGCGGAACGGGGGTTGTTGAAGCCGGATCAGCCGGTAACAAAGTGACACCAACATGTGGAAATGCTTCTCGGTTCATGTTTTGGGATGCTATCCATCCAAGTGAATCAGCCTACAAGTTCCTGACCGAATATCTAGAGAAAAGTGTATTCTCCCAATTTAATTCCACAGGTTTTGTCAAGACACAGAGGGTGCACTGCGGAACGGGGGTTGTTGAAGCCGGATCAACCAGTAACAAAGTGACACCAACATGTGGAAATGCTTCTCAGTTCATGTTTTGGGATGCTATCCATCCAAGTGAATCAGCCTACAAGTTCCTGACCGAATATCTAGAGAAAAGTGTATTCTCCCAATTTAATTCCATATGATCACGGCTTCTCCCAGCTCGTTCTGTAACTTTTTAAACACTTCATGCTCCAAAAAGAAGGGGACATTTCTATAAAGAAAGACAAATGATGATATTCTATGTTTCTTTGCACTATCAACCAGATCTCAATGTAATGTTTTGCTATCCCTGATAAAGTATTAAACTTGCAATAACTTAAGATTCAAATGGGTAATCCAGCTATATGTTTGCTAATAAGTTGGTTTTAATGATAGAGTATGACTAAGGGAAGGTTTTTGACCACTTCTAGCGCTCAGCCACTATATTAAAGAAAATTGCCTATCAATCAGATCTCATTGTCATGTTTTGCTATGGGTGAACAAATAATCCGGAGTATAACTAAGGGCTGTACTGATTTAAATATAAGTGTATTTTGACAATTTATACAGCATCACATACCTAAACTAAACCCATATTTATTTAAATATAGTCCACTTTTCAATTGGATATTTTACTATTTACATGTTACCAGTGTGTACAAGTGAGATTATGCAAGGCCAGATTAGACAGCTAACAGCATGCAACAATTGGGTTTTGGTAAAAGATTAACAGCATAAAGCTGGTTTCCATGTAATAACTATAGTCAAATGTATAAAAGCCTTGAACATAGAAAAAGAGCAAAACAAAAATAAAATTCATATGGGAATCAGAATACCATCTTGATTGATCATGGCATGTATCCATAATTTTCATTGACATTGTAAAGGCAAAATAAAATGTGATAAACACGTTCAAATATCTAGTTAAGGGATACAATCATTAATTACATCCATACAACACCAAAATTCACAAACTTTCTTGCAGTTCATACACAATAGTACAGCAAGCAGTGGCTTACCTTCATTTCCTGCCACCAGCTGATCCTTTCCCTCCCTCAAACAACTCATTAATCTGGGTGCCAATATCCTCCAGAGTGTACTTCATATACCTATCTGCATGCCTCCCAACATCCGGAGCATTTTGAAACCTTGCAATGAAGTTTCTATAAGCTGGCATCACTAGATTGCATAAAGAGATCCTCAGCTCATTTCTCAGCTGCTCATCAAATATGATCCACTGGGATTGAGATTTATAAATTTCCTCAAACTGAGAATTAAATGCCTTCATCCTGTCTTTCATAGACATGGACTTTCCTCCAACATTAGCAGCCACAGGGCTACTATCCGCCCTCAATACCACCAAAAGTTTGTTCCATGAACTTCTCTGATAACTCGAAAGGTATTGCTTGATTTTTGCTGTGTGTTTCCTTATCCAATCATCCCCAAGCAGCAAACCCAATTCACTATCCTTCACTTTTTGCACGATGTACCTCCCATTATTCATCAAGAAAACAGAGCACAACGCAGGATCCCCATAAATTTTTGCCTTCACTTCCAAATTAGTCTCCAACAACTCCATGATCCATGCCATTTGAACTGACAATGAAGACAAAGTTGAATCCTTTGATGGAACAACATTCACACTCTCCTCAAATACCTGCTCTAATGACTCTCTTGACCTACACGCAGCACGTAAATAATTCATCACATATCGTGTGATTGGATGAGGCCCTCCATGAGGCACCGCAGCTTTCGCTTGATCCCGCCTAATTGAATTCTCCAACTCCATAAAAATCCCCCTTATCGCCTCCCCTAATCTCTTCCATATCCCCATCGCATCATTCCTGAGAACCAAGCAATACTGATCACTAAAATTAAACTCAAACTCCGGCATCAAATCCCTCATCGTCTCAAACAAATCCAGGACCTTAAACAACCTCTCAGGCGACCTACTCCCTATCGCAACCGCATCCGCAAAATTCAAAATCTGAACCACAGACCCCCTACAAACCTCCATAAATGACAAGTCATTCACCGAACCTAACCTATGAAACACACGATCACACAACCTCCTCTCACTCGGAAACAAAATCCGAAGGGAAACATTCGCCGCTTTTATCCATTTATCAATTTCATCCTCCAATTCTTGCCATTGCATCTTTTGCACTTCTTCATTGCTCAATTTTCCTAAGCCTAACCTCGACAGGCTTTCTTCCAAGAACTCCCTTCGGAAGCTACTATACACGTGTGAACACTCTTTACCAAACCCCGAAAACACCATCCTCTTCGCTATCTCATGCAGATCATTAATAATCCCCGACGGCAATGCATCAATTATGATGTCATAATTACTTAACCGTTGCGCTACCGGGATTTCATTATCACTATAGTCAGGATCATCCTCATCAGAATCATCAAACAATAAATTACTATTATCCTCCGCTAATTCTCCGTTACCGTTATTATAAGATCTAGTAGGTTCAAAAGACTCACCACCACGCTCAATTAAGAGACGGAACTCATCTTCCAGCCGAAACATGGTCTGCTGAAGAAGATCCTCAGCTCGTGCCAAATACGCTCCGGAGGAACTGGAGGCCGAGAGTCCACGCACAGTTGAAATTAACTCGTCGACGCAGTCAAGGAAGGCGGAGGAGTCAGCAGAGTCAGACCAGATCGGGTGGTCGGCGGCGACGTACTGCGAGATCTGACGCTCTAAGGACTTGAGAGTATGATCAAGAGCTCTAGGATCTTCTTCTTGTCCTGCCGTTGTCAATTTATCCGCCAGTTTCTCTCGAGAAAAACGATCGTCGAAGTTTGTGAATATTTGCAAAATATCGTCAGCCATTGACTCGTTGTGGCCTAGCGTTTTCGCTATGTGGCGAGCTACAGCGATCAGCTTCTCCTCTCCGTTCTCTGCCGCCATTTTTAAAGGTTGTGTTTTATGGTTCCCAAGAGCATTAAACGGCTGCGTTCTGGGGGTTTGGATTGAGCAGTGGTTGCAGATTTGAAGAAGAAAAGAGGAGGAGGAAGGGAATAAAAGAGGGGCGGTGGGTGGTGAAATGGCGGGAATGTCCTTGGGTAACGCGGTTTGTACTCTTAAAGGGGGGAGAGAGAGAGAGAACTGAGAGTGAGAGTGACGGGACGGCATACGTGGATAAAAAGAAAAGAAAAGTGATTCTTGAGTGGCAATTTTGGCAATTAAATAACTTGTTTTTCCTTTTCACTTTTTGCGCTTCTGTTCTTTCGGCAAAACTCAATTTAGATCCTTTAATTATATTATGGATTTCAACTTGGACTCTCATCTTTGGAAGTCTTGTAATAAAATTTAGTATTTATTTTGTTATTTATGAATATGCGCCTCCACCGGCCATGTTTCCTTTACATAAAATCAAGATGATAAAAGACTTTGATTCCAATACATGAAAGTTGGTTTAAAATGTCAACTATCTGTCCAAAAATAACTTATTGTTTCCATTAAAATGTGACAAATATTTACTAATTATTTTACTAAAAATATATATATAAAGTTAATTTCTCAGCATGGAGTTACTAGAGATTATGATTTTGGAGATATCTATTTAAAATTATATAATGAGACTTTAAAAAAAAGTCAAATTATGAATTGTTTTTAGGAAAATAGGATGCACATGATATATAAAATCATAACGGAATGGTGAGGAAAAATGAAATCCGGATGGAACGTTGGCATTGCATCCATTATTATATACGGGTTGAAAGCTCTAGTAGATAGAGGACTTAATTAAAATTTATAGAAAAACCGGAAGATTTGAATGTAATTTTCCCTGGTCAGAAATTCTGTTGGGATTTATTATTATTATTTATCTTAAAGCAGTGTCAAGCCTCGTGACTTGTGGAGATGGGACAAGACAAGAGGAAGTTCGATGGACCCAGGAAGGGAGAGTCGTTAAAATGTGGGCAAGCTGTCTGGTCCAATTGACTCTGGGAAAACCAATGACAGAGAAAGAACAGAATATTTGACCAGTCGTTTATTTATTTTTCACTTTTATTCTTTATTAAGGTTTTTTTTTTTTTGGTTGGATCAAGGTATTAAACCCGGTCGTGTTCAACAAGACCATTTGATGATATGCTAACCTGGAATTTGTTTGATTTTCTAATTTCAAACTATATTATAAGTTGGTGTAGTCTAACTCAGGTAGAAAAAAGATAAAAAATTAAATAAATAAATTTAAAATAATATTATTTTACAATAAATTTAGATTAACATGTTTTCATGTGATTATGGTAATTGTCAATTAATAAATGTAGTTAACGGTAGTTATGCTTGAGCAAAACATCTAATAAATAACACTAAATAATCAGGAAAAAAATAAACTATAATAATCCAGCTTAATTGATTAACTGCTCGAATAAATTATGAATTGAGTTAATATATTTATTTAATAGTTTAAAAACAAATTCATGATGTGGATTGATTGGTTGAATTGTCTTGGTGTGGGGCCAGGGTCGCGTGTTCAAACAACTGTTAATACATTTTTTTTAATTTTCTTAAAGCAAATTCGGATGTGCGGGTGCAAGGCCGAGGCGCTTGTTTGAACAACGACGATAGCAGAATATTATGTTTGACTTGACGATAGATGACAGGTCATTTATGTAATTCTATTTTTTTCTCTCTCCTTTTATTTTTATCTACTGCTTTTTTATTCTAACTAAACTTTATTATTTAATATTGATTTGATTGTAAATCCATTTTTATATATATATTTTTATAATAAATTCAAATCACCCCAATAAAATTTATAGCATGATTACAAGTTTAGCCGATTATTTAAGACCATCATAATTTATTTCTTTTTTTTCTTTAAACTTGTCCCGTCAACAAATTCATAGGAGGACATTTCTCTCACAATTTCATTTAAAATTCAAATTAAGCAATGAGATAAATCATGATTTTTCAAGTTTGAATTGTTATATCGAGTTTCATGATAATGTCAAAAAAACATGATCATCAAACCAGTATAATCTATTTCGATTACATATTTAACAAAATATAAAACATGTTGTTATTTTCTATTTATCGTTGCTAATGAGATTTTTTATTGTAGATTGTAGTAATGTGCTGCCGGTTTTGCCTTTAATGAGTTTAGGTTTGTGTGTGGTTGGGTGAGGACTGTCTTGATTTTTCATTGCTTTGTTTTTTTCAGGGCAAGGAAGCAGGGGAGGAGTTTTTTATCCTTTGGATTAGGTCTCCTGTGAACATGGGGCTAATATTTTTGTCTTTTCATACCATTTCATCTCCTTGACTATCTGTTTTTTCCTTGGTTTGTTCTTTGTTTAATTTACACGTTGAGGGTATGTTGGTAGACACACACCGATACACTTTCTCTATTTGCTTGTAAGTTATGTAACTATCGAGCGAAGTTGACAAAAGCTACAGCTAAAGCAAACCCTAAATAATGTATGATCATGCACTCCTAAAACTTTTTTTATATGGTGTCGCGACGGTAATTTTTTTACGCGCTTCGCGCCCCGCCATACTCTCTGGATCGGGAGGAGACGACGGCACGAGGTGAAAAGAGAGATTGATATAATCCTAAAATTTACAACTATAATTATTAAGAGTCGCAACCTAGTATCAAGGTTACGAAGAACATATTGGTCTCCGAGAGTTTAGGGTTAAGGAGACTTGTTGTGCAAGGGGAAGACACATCACCCCTAGTGCACCTTACCTAAGGTAAGTTATATTGTTGTTTGATTGTTTTTTTCTAAGTCATTTTTATTGGTATTTACCCAAGGTTCAACGTAGATTTCTCTTTGTGAGAGAATCTCTACCTAATTGCAGGTTGAAAAACCAACCACAGTAAATTTGACATTGTATTTTGAAAATCTCATTTTTAACTATACACGAGTGCACTTTACAGTGTAATTTTATACCGTGATAGATAAAACAAAATACTTATAAAAATATTTTTGACATTTTGACCGTTTTCCAACGGATAATTGTAAACCAATCACAATATCTACTTTTCGCTTTAAAACATGGAAAAGATGTAGCACATTTTTATGAAAAATATGGTGAGAAAAACCTTGGAATCCAACTAACACATTTTTTCTTTTTTAAAATGCTATATATATATATATAATCCAATAATGAATTTGACATTGCCAACAATGATATCAAAAACAACTATGATGAATCACTCGATGGTAACATGTTAAAATTATGATGATTATCCATATTCCTGCTTTCATTAGCCAAACTCTCATCAAACAGGCTGAAAAATTTTAATTATGTAAGTTAATGACTCAATATACAAACCAAAGTCCAAGGAGTATGATGGAGAAATAAGAGAGAAAAGAGGATCTAAATCAACAAATAACATATATTATTGTTAATGGTGGTTGTTAAAGGATTATCGAGAGTAAAAGACTCCATTTCTTACTTATTGTCTAAAAAACTAAAATTATTACATGATCTCATCATGTCTTTTATTGATTGAACAAAACAATGAACATTTAAATCGAGGATTATAGTTGCAAGTGAAAAGGGCCAGCATGAGCATGAAGAGGATATAAAAGAAGAAAAAAGAGAGCATGAAGAGCACATGAAAGGTAATATGGGTGGAAAACTGACTCATTGGACTTTATGTGGAAGAAAAAAGAAATAATAATACAATTATAATATAATCCTTTTATTTTGTTTGAGTTTTCAAGTTTGGATTTTTTATGACATGAGAGATGGATTTGATTGGTTTATATATTGTATGATAGCACTTGATTGATAAAACGAAATAAATAAAACAACTTATGTATGTATTAGTTAAGATTGTTACCACTTGAATAAGGCTTCAAGTTATACATATATAGTTAAAGGTTTTGCTTTTTTAATATCGATGAATTTTTTTTTGTAAAAATTAAGTTTTTTATGCTATATATGGAATGGTATTAGTTTTTTAAATGAAGATTTTATTAAAATCACCTATTTGGAATAAAAATAAAAGAAACTAGTTTAGCGCGATGACTTGATTTGATCCAACCAATCAGATGGGTCATTTTATGGTTTAATTAGAAACTGTTAGATTTTTTTAAAACAAATTTGTTCTAAATATTTTTTTGTTGACGTGTACCAAGTTTGATTTGTTTAACCCATGACTGAGTCTCGTATCAAGTTAATCTCGAGTTTAATCTTCATAACTATACAAAAGATCATTATTATAAGTTATTTTGAATATTGTTGAAAAGATATTTTGACCAATTTGAATTGATATACTTGATCCACGACTTAAGCCTGTGCCATGTTGACTTTGAGACGAAGTTTAATAACTATGCAAAATAACTAACTTGTAAATTAGTTAATTTTATCGATCTTGAATTACACATTTTCAATTGGGTCGTTAATGTTTTTATTCGGCCCGAGCACATTGTGGGCCTTTGATTTAAAATAATATGGCCCATAAAATTTGCTGTTTGATCAAGGAAAGCCCAGCGAAACCTGGCATAAAATCGTCACACACCCGTTCCTGTCCCGTACCGAACAGCCCGATTCATCGGCTAGGTTTCCTTCCATTTGAAAAACAACCATATCCTCCAAATAGAAACCAAAAATAAGTCAGTTAGCTGACCTCTTACACAGAGAGAGTGATATTTGAAACCCTTGCTAAAAAGTCCTATTTTTTTTCGAGAAAAGAGAAAAAGCTTCAATGGCATCAAAGTTCGGGTTAGCCGGAGGGATACCGGAACGGAGAGTGAGACCGATTTGGGATGCAATCGATTCTCGTCAGTTCAAGAATGCGCTTAAACACTCCACTGCGCTCCTCGCTAAATGCCCTAATTCACCTTATGCACTCGTAAGATTCCAACTATTTCTTAGCTTAACTAAGCTCTTGATTGTTAATTACTGTAAAGTAAAGTGCTATTGTGTGTTTAATTTTGCAAATTGGATTCTGCTTAGGATTTGTTAACTTTGAGCTTTTTTATTTATAAACTGACGTGATTAGTAGTAGTTTTTTCAGTTATTTGTTTGTCTCAGTTGATTTGCAAGGTGTGCTTGTGCCTGCGCGTGTATGTATGCGCAAACATTTAGTCATTTTTTATCCGTGGATTAAGTGGAGAATGCTTGTTGTGCTGCTATCCCTGTTGTTTATAATGTTTATAAATCTTGCTTCTTTAGTGTTTGGTTTTGAGCATGTGGTTTTTATGATAGAGGGATTACTTGGGGAACGGTTAGATTTATGGTGTATGTTGTTTATTGTATTAGAATTGAAATGGTAGGTTATTTGGAGTAATTGATGTGTTCTGGTGATGCAGGCGCTAAAATCACTCATTTTGGAAAGGATGGGTAAATCTGATGAGGCGTTATCAGTTTGCTTAAATGCAAAGGACCTTTTATACAAGAATGATTCCTTGTTAATGGATGATCTCACTCTCAGTACATTGCAGATTGTTTTTCAACGGCTTGATCGCTGTTAGTATATGCTTCACTGCTCTGAGATTCTATGTTCTTATACATTATTTTGAAGACTAATTTTTTTACCCTTTAAATATAATCAGTGGATTTGGCTACTGGATGTTATGAGTATGCTTGCAGTAAATTTCCAAGCAATTTGGATCTAATGATGGGACTTTTCAATTGTTATGTTCGTGAATATTCATTTGTGAAGCAGCAGCAGGTGAGTGTTCTTTTCTTTTATGATATCTGTGAACTTCATTGCTATGTCTTGACATCTGCTTGATGCAGATTGTGGGACAATTAGGCTAGTGCTTTCTAACTATGATGTCATCATTTGGCAGACAGCCATCAAGATGTACAAGCTTGTTGGTGAAGAGAGGTTTTTGCTCTGGGCAGTTTGTAGCATCCAATTACAGGTCATAGCAGCCTTCCCTTCTTGTATCTTGTCAAGCACGTGCTCATTATTTTTTAGTATTTATTCTTTAAGCTACTAACATTTCTTGTCACATTTGGGTGCATGTATTACTATAAGCTACTGGTTGTATACATGGACAATGGCTTTTATCGGTGTTATGATGAAAGGCTCATTGATTTAACTGATGATTATCACCCTTGCTTCATGTCTTGCAACTTTAGAATTTGGGAAATTTGTATGCTCAAAATCTTGACATTTAGGTGGATTTGGATCATGATCATGTGGAATGGCTTCAAAGGATCCTTATAGCTGGCTCCAACAAATTTGTGATTAACGCTTTGTTGTTGGCATGCTCTAAGTAAAGTTTTGAACATTTGCATTCATGCCTGATTAGATCACTTCTAACATAGGACATTCAAAATTGAGAAAAGGAATGAACAGAAGAGGTTACTTGCTGGGAGAATGTAACTATAAATCTTTTAACTATGCAATATAATTAAAGGAACATGTTTTGAACAAGATATTTTTAAAGTAAAACAAAATTTTAAGAAAATCCTTGCATGCAGTCTAGATTGCTCCAAAATCAAATCTGTTGAAGGTTGCAGCGGTTCAACAGTCTGATCTGGTTTCAGGTTTGAAGCACTGCAATCCCTTTTTTTTTGAAAAAAAAAGGATATAAATTTGGGAGCGCATGCATGCATCTCACATTTTTTCTTGTAAGACTTTGAGAATTGTAAATGGTACAAAATGTGACTATTCGCTAACTTGGCCTTACCATTTACAAATAACATATTGGAGTGCATGGGGGAGATTATGATATACGCCGCGAGCATTTTGTCATTCACTGCCTCTTGCAAGTTATTTATGAACACCTATCTGCTTCACTGATAACATGAACACCTAATCACTTTAGATTTTCCTTCTTTTTATTTTTTTAGTGAGGTAATATCTAAAACTAAGGTTATTATGATCTGGGCCCTGACCTCCAATTTAAGACATGTCAAAGCCAAATTACATTCTCATTTTTTGGCCATGCATCTCACAATGTGTTTATTGTTGATGTCACCTTCACAGTTGAGTTACCTGAACATTTTCTGGATGTACAAGAAAATATGTTTATGTCAAATCATCATCATGGTTACTCTACTTCTTTACCTGTTGGATCAATTTTAGATTCTTTGATGCCAGTTCTTGGTACTTTACCCATGGACTCAATGTAAGATTGTAATTGAACACTCAGGGGGCGTTTAACACTACGTTTCAAAAGTGCTTTTGAAAAAAAAGAATTTTTTTATTTTTATTTTTTACTTTAAATTATTTTTCTGGTGTTTTTTCGATCATTTTGATGTCAAAAATAATTTTTTTAAAATAAAAAACATCATTTTGATGCATTTCCAAATGTATAACACTTTTAAAAACAGCCTCAGCCACACTCCCAAACATGCACTTAGTTATTTGAAGCAATAATTAAGGTGTATTTCTATTCTTGTTCAACCCCCCCACCCCCACCCCCAAGAAAATGTTGATGCTGCCCAGGTGGTGTTGCACTTGTAGCCTTTTTTCTCTTGACGGTGTTGCCTAACAATCTAATTCATTGTTTATCTAGCATTTGTTTTATTTGCTCTACTTGTGTGAATCGATCACCACAGAATGGGTCCTAGCCTAGTGTATAGCTTTTGTATTTGGTTATGTCCATTTTTGTCATGAAAGGGTAAAAAACTAAACAGCATTTCCCTTAAGAAGCTTCTTTCAGTATTTCAACATGCAACCCATGTGCAGCCCTCAGAATGCTTGTTTATTGAAAAAACACTTCTAGTCTGGATGGAATGTCTTGTTCTGCTGCTTATTTTGTTTTCCCTGATCTTCTAGCAGGTATTTTGTGGCAATGGAGGAGAGAAACTGACAATGCTAGCTGAAGGGTTACTTAAGAAGCATGTAGCTTCCCACAGCTTGCATGAGCCTGAAGGTGAGTTCCATATATATTACCAAAATTTGAACAGCTATCATTCATTAATGATCTCCTTTCTGATTGTGTAAACTCTGTTGCAGCTCTTATTGTCTATATTTCCATATTAGAACAGCAAGCAAGATATGGTGATGCATTGGAAATCCTCTCTGGGAAATTGGGATCACTATTAATAATTGAAGTTGACAAGCTACGCATACAGGTATTTTCTGAAACATTATCTCTTTATTTTTTTTTATCTTAAAAGTACTTCTGTTTACAATAGAGTACTATTTTACATTTTGTATTTGTACATAAGATAATGCACATCTTATGGATTTTCTATGTAACTATTATCTTTCTTCATTGTTTTTGGGACGAGAAACTGAACTTATCAAGAAATAAAAGGTAATTTTATGAGCAAGACTAAAGAGGTATTCTAAAAGAAAGGTAGAATGGAAAAGAAGATTTGTTAAAATGGAACTACGTGCAAAAAACCTATATGACCTGTGACTTTCCACTAGAGAGTTGAAGTGGAACTTCCACACACCTTTATGAGGGTTGTGCCATGTAAACTTGAATTCTTAGCATAATGACTATCAAGTTTTGGGCTCAATACCGAAACAGGCATGCCTGTATAGTATTATGGGCCGCATATTCTATGAAACACAGGCTTTTCTGCTGATAAATAACACCTACTCGTTCAAATGAATCTTAATGAAGGCTTAATATTCTATGCTTATGGTTTTGGTTGCACCTTCACCTTGCCCTACTCCCCCCCACCACACACACACACATACACTCGTTCAAATGAATCTTAATGAAGGCTTAATATTCTATGCTTATGGTTTTGGTTGCACCTTCACCTTGCCCTACTCCCACCCCCCCGCCCACCCACCCACACACACTTACTTTTCATCATTTCCCCCCAACCTCATTGTCTTACATGCATTTTCTTGGAACTTCTTTCTTGTTACTTGGTTTCCTTATCAACCTGTACTCTTTGACTTTAAGTTGACAGGGGAGGCTTCTTGCTCGGTCAGGTGACTATGCTACAGGTGCCGACATATATGAGAAGATTTTAGAACTGTGGTATGCGGGGGACAGTTTTCTTTAAAGAATTCAATTTTGAGATTTTTATCACCAATTAAGGCAGCTAACATCACACAATTTAGATAAAAAAATAGTATTACGTCGTGTTGTAAATTGTAATAAAATGAAGCAGGAAAATTCTCTCTCTCCTCTTTTCATTTTTAGATGTTTATTTCTTCTACTTGCTGCATTATTAGCCCCTGTGAATTTTCTTTATTTGTTGTTGTTATGGTGAGATTTGGGCTTAATTGATTTGCTTAGGATGTTCTTTGTAGGACAGATGTGACATATAAGTCAGGGATTACTGAACCATGATATCAAACAGACTGCAGTTGCATTGTGCAGGAAAAATGGATAGCCTCTTGTAATCATCGAGGGAAAACAAGCTGTTTGCTTTAGTAGATAGGATAGTTTTTTAAAACAGCCAGTTATTGGAAGCACACATTTTGAAGCTGGTGGCAAGTTTTTAGAAGTCATGGAATTATTATTTTGATACTCCTGTTGCTCAAATTTTACATTCTTTCAATGAAAATAGCCTTGTCATCATAGTTTCAGCTAACTATTTTCAAGGTCCTCCTGGAAAAGAATTTGCAACTAGGAGCCTGACACCTTATTTTGAATTCTGCCCTAAATCAATGAAGTCTGAAAGTTTTTTGTTGCCTTTTTATGGATCGCCTGACTGTTTTTAAAGCATTCCCATATGACAGTTAACCCAACCCCCTTCTTGCTGCTTGTTAGCCACCTTTTATTTTCTTTCGGGTTTAGTATGAATTTGCTTGCTCACCTGCATGGCATTTGCTAAAGTTTGTTTGCTGTAGAACATTGAGTTAGCGAAACTTTTTTGCTAGAAATTGTGATGCACACAATTGTTTCCTGTTTCCAATCCAGAAATTCTCTATTTTGGTCATTTCATTTGAGGATGCATATTTTTTAGCTGTTAATCTGGTTTGTTTGTCTGGCAGCCCTGATGATTGGGAGTGTTTCCTACATTATCTAGGCTGTTTGCTGGAGGACGGCAGCAGCTGGAGCAATGGAGTCCACAATGATCCAATTAATCCCCAAAAATCTGTGGATTGCAAAGTCTCTCAATTGCCAGATGAAGTGGTGCATATTTACTACCCTTATATTTTATATGTATTGTATTTTCTGTTGCACCTGCATACTTCTTGCAGATCTTTTTATGACCTTTTATGCTGATTTTGATTTTTGCAACTTGGATGTGCAGTTTCATTCTAGAATATCAGCTTCATTAGCTTTTGTGAAAAAATTACAAGCAGACACCAGTGATGATTTTATTAGGTGTCCATACTTGGCAATTCTTGAAATTGAGAGGAGGAAGCAATTACATGGAAAGGGCAATGATGATGATACTGTGGAGGCTCTAATGCTATATTTCCTCAAGTATGTAACTCTTTCATTTCTTCGCAACTTGTGTGGAACTAGCTGCTGAGTGTTATTTGTGCACAAAGCCTGTAATCATCCAAATATTTCTGTGTTTGGTAAATAATGGATACGAAGTCGAGACTAGATGAACAGTTTATCTCCTCGTACCTTTTGTTAGTCATTTGTATGCTTTTGGTGAATAATGGTTGTGTGAAAGAACTTCTCAGTTCTTGCAAAAAGTTTCTGGTATTCCTTTATGTTGGTGGTCGTTTTTGTAAGAATTATAGGCAAAATCATGGAAAGTTTTCGACCATTTAAGCTGAAGCGTCTTTTTTTTAATGCAGGTTTGGTCACTTGGCAAGCTTCAGCTCTGATGTTGAGGCGTTTCTGCAGGTCTTAACTCCAGATAAAAAGATGGAGTTTCTTGCAAAGCTAATGAAAACTTTGGACTCCCCTGCTACTGTGCCAACTAAAGCGCTTGGACAGTCAATCACGATATTCAAAATTCAGGAGTTGACTGGGAACTTGTATAAGCTCCCTGTGCTTGGTGCGTGTTTCTTTTGCACACATATACCTGCTCTCCTTATGCACATCCAAACTGCACAATCCCTGAGTATAGCTCATCACACTTGTATTTTGCAACCATGTCGGATTTAAATGCCTTGTAATTGCATAAGAGTGATCAGAAACAATTCTCCACCATGTTTTTCTCTTTTAAAATATGGTGTTCAGCAATGCATCCTCTTTATATTATGAGTCTCCTGCAAATTCTTTTTGGTAGAAGGTACTCAGTTATGTAGTCTTTTTCATGTTTCTCGCTCCTTTAAATGTAGTTCATTCTAATTAATTTGGCTTTGTTATTCAATTTTATTTATCAACTTCATCCATACTTCTTCAGAACTCGAGAGCTGTGCTGTGCAAATGGTGAAGATGTATTGTAAAAGTCTTCCACTTTCGAAGGATTTGGATCCACAAGAGAGCATGCATGGGGAAGAGCTGCTATCTATGGTGTGCAATGTGTTGGTTCAGGTATCTTATTTCATACTTTCATTCTTTTAGTAGGACTTTACCCTTGATGGTGCAACAAGTCTCCTTCAGTCCATGAAATATTGTTTATTTGACTTAAAGATTTTTTGTTGTTGGATATTTTTGACGTGATTCTATCTTGTTCTTTTGTTCTTAAGAAGTTATATTCTGATGCTCATTACCTTCTTGTTGCCTAATAATGGAGGTGACACTGCTAAAAGCTGATCTAGGTTTGTGTGCATGCATGCACACATAACACATGGATTTATGGCTACTTTTGTGTGTGTGTGTGAGAGAGAGAGAGAGGGAGAGAGAGAAGGGATTCATATGCCCCTTGCATTGTTCTAGAACTTGTTTCATGAATTGGTTTGCTAGTTACTATATTTTCTTTATTCAATTGACTACTGTATTTTTCTCTTTGAGGTTATGCTCATTTACATATTCATTGCATTTTTTTCTTCTTCTTCTTTCTTTCCCTTTCTTTTCAAATAGCTATTCTGGCGTACAAGACATCTTGGCTACTTCATAGAGGCAATTATGGTTTTGGAGTTTGGCTTGACTATTCGAAGGTAAGATATATTTCCACTTCTGATATTGTATTGTAATTTCTAACGTGGCATCCTTAAGAGTTCCAAATCTTCATAATGACTTAGGCTTTGGTGGGGGGTCATATTACATCTGTGCCACCTTGAACACATTTAATTGGCATTAGAAATTATGCTTGATGAATGAGAATAAAGCATGTATTAAGTGTTTTGGAGGAAAACAAATAGAGGATCAGTGGATACAGGTGCTATGCTTGTGAAACCATTTGTTTTCTGCTGGAAACTGTTTTCTGTGTTGGGAACTTAACATTCTTCAAACATGTTTGTTTTTTGTTTGGTTGTTTTTGGCAGATATATATGGCAGTACAAGATCTTGTTGCTGCACTTGTATTCACACTTGGGTGTAATTTCATTAGCTTATGAGTGGTAACATTTGTTAATATATATTTCACATTGTTAGTTGATGAAATACCGTTACCTTTTGGTTTCTATTTCAATTTCTGTCTAGCCACTTGATTATTCTTCCCCCCTTTTATAATCAACAAATCACTTTGGTTTTCCCAAGGTCTAAAGTAGGTCTCTAAATCTGTGTAGGTATAAATCCTTGGACATGAAGAATATTCTGATGGAAACTGTTTCTCATCACATCTTGCCGCAGATGTTGGCGTCTCCTCTTTGGGGGGATTTAAATAATCTGCTAAAAGATTATCTCAAGTTTATGGATGACCACTTCAGGGAATCTGCAGATCTGACATTTCTTGCTTATCGCCACAGAAACTATTCTAAAGTATGGCAAATTATCAATATAATAATTTTTATTCCATGTTTAAAATTTAAGGCGGGTCTCTTTTTTTAAATGAATCTTAAATGTTCCTGGAATTGTTTGCCAGTTCATGGCGTGTAGCTATTTCCAATTACTTGATTCTATTGTCTACCTGTGGATGACTGCTTTCTGCACTTTTTGGTCATTGCCTTCATCCATCTAAAACATTTTTTCTGTATCTTTCTTTCTCCCAATGAATATGGTAACATGCCCTTAGATTGAAGGGGGTATGATATTGAAATAGATTTGTGTAATCAAGATTCAAGACAATACTGTTACTCTGTATTTCAGGTAATAGAGTTTGTTCAATTTAAAGAGCGATTGCAACGATCTAATCAGTATTTAATTGCAAGGGTTGAAACATCCGTTCTACAGCTAAAACAAAAGGCAGATAACATTGAAGAAGAAGAGGTATGTATCGCTTTTATCTGTTTCAACACCATGCCTTTGTGTCTGATGACAGATGAATATGCTGTCTTTCAGGATGTTCTAAAAAACTTGAATAGTGGGGTTCACTTTGTTGAGCTCTCCAATGAGATTGGATCCAAAACCTTGACATTCAATGAAGATTTCCACTCCCGGCCTTGGTGGACACCGACTACAGAGAAAAATTATCTCTTAGGTTAGTCATGTGGTGTTTGTTTCTTAATATCCGCATCCTTAAAACCTTATTATGTTCATTGGTATTGAAGAAGCTATGATGGTATGGGTAACGATGGTGTTTTCTTATTTCCTGTCTCTATATGAATTCTCTTGTATATTGAAACGATTCATTTCCCAGGTCCATTTGAAGGATTATCATATTGTCCCAAGGAAAACTTGGTAAGGAACTTTGATTTGCTTCTGTATGTAATATATGGCAATAGCATTCCATATGCTTAATGGACTTGCTGCATGTTCCTAATGCCCTGTACGTTTATTTCTTGATTTGAATGTAGACAAAAGAAAGGGAAGAAAATGTGCGGAGAGTAGTTGAAAAGAAATCCCTTCTCCCTCGGATGATTTATCTGTCTATTCACAGTGCCTCAGCATCACTTAAGGAGAGTGTTGAAGAAAATGGTTCCATATCTGGGTCAAAAATCTCCTCAGAGCTGAAGTTTTTGCTTGAGCACCATGCAAAGATGTTAGGCTATTCTTTAAGTGATGCAGTTGAAATGGTTATGGGTGTTTCCAGTGGTGTCAAATCTTTTGAGGTATACTTGTGTTGCCAATCTTATTGCTTGCCTTTTGTTACTGCTCTCTGTTTTTCACGATATTCTCGTTGGTGTGGTTGTATAAATATGATTCACACTCAGATGAGGTGATATAGGTATGAGACACACGGTGTGAAAGCGTTTCTGTATTTAGCAGGTTGTCTTTATCTTTTTTCCACCATTATTCCTTTAGATGCACACCAAGTTAATATATCATAAAAAACATGTGCTTATGTTAAAGTTGTCATCTTTAAAAAAGATTAGTAACTGGTGATCTTGCTTTATTCAAGTCAACAAATATAGGCCACTTGAATAGTACAAGGAGGATGCATTTTAATTTTTGCATTTGACACAGGCTTTTGGTTCAGACGAGATTGACTGGATAAACTTTGCTGTCTTTTTGAATGCTTGGAATTTGAATTCCCACGAGCCCTTACAGCCCGACAGAGATCAGTGCGGCCGTGGTATCTGGCATGTAGTGGATACTTTGCTGGTGAAATATATTTCAGAGAAGATCAAATCCATGGAATCTCTTGTTTGCTCTCCAAGGGTTGATCTTCCAATTTTAGTGCAATTGGTTACGGAACCTTTGGCTTGGCATGGTCTAGTGATTCAATCTTGTGTCCGATCATCTCTTCCATCTGGAAAGAAAAAGAAGAAAGGTGGGTCTATGGACCAGCATTCATCTCTGGTGCTTAATGGTGTTAGGGATTCAATCCAGTCTTTATGTGATATAGTCAAGGAGGTTGCAAGATGGACCAGAGGGCAGATTGACAGATCAGAGGACGAGAGTGTGGAAAATATACTTTCCGCTCTTAGGAAAAAGGAACAAGATGAAGGGCCTGGGCGTGTTTTCCATGTTCTGGAAAGTTTAATTCCATCAATAAATGAGGCTGAACATGGTGGTCGGATCTGCCAAGAATTGAAGACTTGGAGTGCCCTTGATGTTGCAAGGAAGATAGTGACTGGGGACTCTACATTATTGTCCCAGTTTCTTAATATTTGCGAGTCAAAAATCAAGTCATTTCAGGCATTGAAACAGCAGATAGCTCAGACATAAAGTGTGTTTTGCTTAATGTGTTTCCCCTGATCAGCAGGCATTCTGTTCCAGCTTTGGGAGCTGCATATGATCTGGAATTACTGCCCTACCTGTCAGCAAGAGAAAGAGTGGAATGAATTGTTCAAGCTCTGCACTGATGGACTCGTAGTTTACCATGACATTTCCCTGCCAGATTGGTGTCAGCAACCATCATGGCCAGCCAGTGTTGTTTGAGCGGCTTTGGAAATTTTGTGCCAGATTTTCACAATTTATTTGGATATTCTTTCGATTTTTACACAACAGGTTTGTGTCTTTGTACTCTTGATGTATTCTTTTCTGCAATGTATCGTTTGTTGT
This sequence comes from Salix exigua, assembly GCA_032356905.1. Taxonomy (NCBI): domain Eukaryota; kingdom Viridiplantae; phylum Streptophyta; class Magnoliopsida; order Malpighiales; family Salicaceae; genus Salix; species Salix exigua. Next base: position 12,948,491 of record CM063600.1, read on the forward strand.
TTACTTTTTTCTTAATGTTGCGTGCACAACCTGAGAACTCCTGCCTGGAAGTCAAAATTGATGCGTTCTACTCTAGTTCGATGCGTGTTACACCATCGAGAAGGGGTTTTGATCTGACAAAGGCAGCTGTCAATTGTCTTTTGAGGTTTGAATTAAATGTCATTTTTCTATATTCGAATCCAATGGTTTAAACGATATCTATATATTCCGTGAGTATGATCTTCTAGATTTCACCCTCGGAGACCGTCCGATCTGGGCAGATGTTAGCTTAGAAAGTTGTTGTCAGAGTAAGCTTGCTAGATAACAAAAGTGGCCCTGCTATTCCAAATTTCCAACTGTCTTTATAGAACTTGGTAAAGAATATTGTTACGAGGGAAAGACGACATGAAGGTGCCTGTACCCTGAAGTAAATAACCATTTTTCAAGCAAGAAACTATGGGGGGCACACTGGCCAGGCCTCTTATGTCAATATGATCACCTAATATAGTAGAAAAGATACTTTATGAATTGATCAGTGCCTTGATTGATGTTTCTATGTGTACACACACACACATTTAGTCTGTTTGACAGACAAGTAAGAACTACCATAGGTATAGGCTGTTTAAAAATTGAATGCTACTCCTTGACAATCCATGCTTTTCTTTCTTTCACCGAAGCCCTATCTATAGAGTCCATGATAGTCTTACAAAATCCATTCATTGAAAATGAAAAAATAAATTAGTTGGATGTGTTTCTCATGTATCAAATAAAGTGTGTTTTATTAATTTAATTGTTAATTATTTTTGGTAGTTGAATTTTATAAGATTATTTTGTAATTTTGAAGTATTAGTTCAAGTTCAAACCCCCTTATTGAAAATGAATTAAAACCATCGTTGTAAATTCTAGTTTGGCCCTTGTGTTGAGGGTGTACTGGTCGAGAAGTGTCTCTCAACTCATTGATTTATTTATTTTGAAAACAAATATTTATTAAAACAATGTTGTTTGGATTTTCTTAGAAAAAAAACTAGAATTATTGTCAACGAGTGCTTATTACTTAAAACTCGAATTTTATAGAAATCAAGACAAGATAATTTTATGGTACGAGTAAAAACAATGAATGTGTAGTTTTAAAAATATAGTAATTTTTTTAATTAAAAAAACAAAAAGAAGTTGGAATATATATTGTAGAAATCCATTCCTAATGATTAACGGCTCTCCTCTTGTCGACTAAGATATAACGAGTCAAAAAATAAAAACCATCGAAGAAGATTGGGCTCATGAGTGAAGAATGGTGACTGCCTTTTCTTCTTCTTTTTTAATTGTAATTATCATTGTCAAGCCCATGGACTTTAGGGTTAAAACTATTTTTCTAACATTTTTAACAAGTGGACCAGCAGCAGATACATAGCTTCTCCTCATTCTACCAAACCCTAAACCAAAATTCAACCTTCCCCTAACTGTCTTGTGATTTTCTACACCTTACAATTTAACCTTATGCTGGTTAATGAACATTGATCTTGTGTTTTATACTTTTATTTACTACCACAAAATAATTGACTGGTCCACACGAGCTCACAGGCAGTGTATAATGGTTGAGCTAACAAATTATTTTGTAATTTATTAATTGTCTAATCATGACGAGCCTAGAATGTATTAGGTTTTTTTCATTTACTATATTATTATTCTTAAAGTACTCTGAGAATGAAAAATTAATAGAATGCCATTAATTTTTCCCTAAACACAGTAACTATATATATATATACTAGAAAAAAATGAAAACAAGCGAGCTCATTAAGAGCAGAAAGATCCGGAAACTGCCACAATCCACAATAATTTAAATCTAAGTACACAGTATATTTAACAGTGAATTGGTCACGGGATTTATATTATAGTTAATATATATATATATATATATATATATAACCCAAACTAGATATAATTCAAACTCAAATGATCGAATTAACTTGTAATTAATTTATAAGAAATATGTCAAGAACATGGATTCTCCAACTTGAGCCTGGAGCTTGCATATCACCTTGCGTGAAGCAAAGTGGGAAAGAGGGTTTGGATTCAAGTTTTACATGGAGAGGCCAATCAAGTAAAAAAAAAAAAAAAGAATTATGGATACCTACCGACTAGCTGAAGAACATGGACCCGCTTCTAGCAAGAAAAACCAGCTAAGTTAACCACTAAACAAACAGAGAGAGGAGAAGATTTTAATTTCGAATCATTTGCTTATCGAGTTAACTCACCGCTATGCTAAAAACTAATCAAGTTATTGAGCCTTTAAGGCAAGCATCCAAACACCACGTAGCAATATGAGTTGAACTGCTCAGCAGGTGATCATATGATTGGTCCCTCGTACGTGCCACAGAATCTTCATTTGGTTAATCAAAATATGGATGGCACAAGTGGGTGCACCAAATCCCCTTTATGGTTTGGACTAAACTGTTTCAAACTCCCGAGTGCCACTGTTGACTCATACAACCTCTCAGCTGCCCAGAACATCTCTTTCAATGAGGAAAAAAATGGAGGTAAGTCGAAGTCTTGTCGTTTCCCGCTTTATGATACTATAAATAGATAGACATTCCATGCTATCTCACACATCGTCTCTCAGAAGCTTACACTACCAAGGCTAAGAAGCAATGGAGACTCGTAACTTGGCTGTCAAGCAAGTTTCCTGCTGCCTTTTTCTGAGCATTTTTGTAATCTTCAGTTTCCAAGCTCATTTGTCTGAAGCAGAAACTCACTACCATGAGTTTGTTGTGCGTGTTCTCTTCATTACTATCTTCTTATCTTTTGCGTGTGGTATAATAAAACAGAAACTCATTCCTTTTTTTCCTTTTTTTCCCCTTTTCATGTGGATGGAAACAGATTCAAGCTAAACCAGTGAAGAGGCTGTGCAGAACCCATAACACAATTACAGTGAATGGACTCTTTCCAGGACCAACGTTGGAAGTGCGTGATGGCGATTCTCTTGTGATCAAAGCGGTCAACAGTGCTAGATACAACGTTACCCTCCACTGGTAATTGTCAAACACATTATGCGAGTAGATAAGAATAAAAAAAGAGAATTTGCATGTTCATACATGGATGTCTTAGTTCGTGATCAACTGTTGTTGTCTGGATTAATCAGGCATGGAATCAGACAGCTGAGAAATCCGTGGGCAGATGGACCTGATCGCGTCACTCAATGCCCCATCCAGCCAGGAAGGAGTTATACATACCGGTTCACAATTGAAAATCAAGAGGGGACATTGTGGTGGCATGCTCATAGCAGATGGCTGAGAGCCACCGTTTATGGTGCTCTGATCATTCATCCTAAACTGGGTTCTCCATATCCATTCCCCATGCCCAGGAGTGAAATTCCCATTCTTCTTGGTACCCCACCTTTCATTTTCAATCCAATGTCTTCAAACTGTCAGATGGTGGCATAACTGACAAGCTGATTATGATGTTGATTAACAGGAGAGTGGTGGGACAGGAACCCCATGGATGTCTTGAAGTTAGCGGATTTCACAGGTGCAGCACCAAATATATCCGATGCTTATACCATCAATGGCCAACCTGGCGATCTCTATAGATGCTCAAAGCAAGGTTTGCCAGTTATTCAGCTCTAATTTTAATTTGTAAGGTTAGTTTTCACTAACCATTACCATAATATCACTTCTGTTGTGGTTTTGACAATGTAGGAACTGTGAGATTTCCTGTGGGTTCTGGGGAAACAATCCTCCTGAGGGTCATAAATTCTGCCTTGAACCAAGAACTCTTTTTTGGAGTGGCCAACCATAGACTGACAGTAGTTGCTGTGGATGCTGCCTACACCAAACCTTTCACAACCTCAGTCATCATGATAGCACCTGGTCAGACAACCGATGTCCTCCTCACTGCCGATCAAACCCCAGGTCACTACTACATGGCAGCTCGTGCATATAACACAGCCAACGCACCTTTTGACAACACCACCACAACTGCAATCCTTGAATACAAGACAGCTCCTCCTTGCAATGCCAAGAAAGGAAAGCAGTCAGCACCAATCTTCCCACGACTCCCAGGCTTCAACGACACAAACAGCGCGATCGCATTCACTTCCCGTCTAAGGAGCCCTTCCAGGGTTAAAGTCCCACTTCAGATTGATGAAAACCTATTTTTTGCAGTGGGATTGGGACTCATCAACTGCACCAATCCTAATAGCCCTCGCTGCCAAGGTCCAAATGGAACTCGATTCGCAGCTAGCATGAACAACGTGTCGTTTGTATTGCCAACAAGAAACTCACTAATGCAGGCCTACTACCAGGGCCAACCTGGAGTCTTTACCACAGACTTTCCACCTGTCCCCCCCGTAAAATTTGATTACACTGGCAACGTCAGCCGAGGACTATGGCAGCCTGTTAAAGCAACTAAGCTTTACAAATTGAAATTTGGTGCGAAGGTACAGATAGTGTTACAGGATACCAGTATAGTCTCAGTTGAGGACCACCCAATGCATCTCCACGGATACCATTTCGCAGTTATAGGGTCAGGCTTTGGTAACTTCAACCCTCGAACAGATCCAGCAAAGTTCAACCTCATTGATCCGCCGTACAGGAATACCATTGGAACCCCACCTGGTGGATGGGTAGCCATCCGGTTCGAGGCTGATAATCCAGGTAACACAGGGAGAACATGCATATACTTTTAATGTATTTCGTTTGGTTTCAATATTGAACAGATTGACTGATACGATACCTCGCATTGGCTATACCTGGTTTGAAACAGGAATTTGGTTCATGCACTGTCATTTGGATTCACATCTCAATTGGGGCTTGGCCATGGCTTTTCTAGTTGAGAATGGAGTTGGCAAGTTGCAGTCTGTACAGCCTCCCCCACTTGATCTGCCTCGGTGTTAAAGATCACAGCATTCATATGGATTTCTTTGTCAGAATCCAGGGATCCATGGATTCTAAGCTTGTCTCATTTTCTACTAGTTATGTCCCTAATAGGACCGTGTTCCATTAAGAAATTGATTTGGTATGTTTCTAGATCGAGGGTGTTTGTTTCAATAAAATCTATCGAATTATGAGAAGTTGGAACATCACCTCCATTTATTTTTACTATCCGTAACTAATGATCCACAACTAAAAAATAATTTAAAACAACAAAATTCAAAAACTTTCAAAGACACAATTTCAACACAATAACAAATATTCCCTTAATGTCCAAAATGATCTGATCACACTGGACAACCTCGCAAGACATTTGCTAAAAATGTGTAAAAGGAATCAAACTATACCCTTGGTCATCTGACTAAATCAATCAAGCGAAACATATATACATGCACAGGGAGTAATGAAGAAAAATCCCCCCTTAGCTTATATCCACACATACTGGAAATCAGACTAGCACAATCCATAAATAGCTCTAGTATATCAAAGTGACCTCATGGAGGTGAAGTGTTGTTATCTATATATATATTAAAAAAAAAGCCCCCTCAAGTCTTACCAATCAAGCCACAAATTTCAGGCAACGGGTATCATCATGTATTTTCTGGCATCGGATTGAACAAAAACGCATTCCACACTTCCCACATGTATAATTGGAAGTGAACCCACAAACAGTGCAGAAATGCCTGCGGCAAGTAGAGCTTGGAGGTCCCACTGCTGCCCTCAAATATGATGGAACATGTGGAGGCAAAGCTTCCAGGTTTGCCTGTTTTGATCGGCTGAACATTTAGACCAACTATTCATACAATTAATACATGTTTAGCGTTTCCATTCATACCTCATGTAAGAGCTCCAGGAAATTTCTCGGGGCTTTCCTAGCATTTTCAAGTGCTTTTGCTTGCCGAGTCTTACGCTTTGTGCCTTTCTGCTTCTTTTGTATATAGACTGCAATGGAGATCAAAGATGTTTTAAAAAAATATGGCTAAAAAACATAAACAATATGATCAACTTTCATTTTGCTAAGGAATCCCATCAAACTACCACTACTTGTGAGGATAACTTGGAAGGAATTTTAAGAAGGCTTATCACTCTCCCCATTCAAAGAATCAAATGGGACATATTTCAATATTTTAAAATAAAGGTAATTAAACATAAATATGGGGCATAGCTTTGCATAACATTAATGAAAAACAAATTCACAAAAAGGGACATGTTTCAATCCAACTAGTAAAGTGCGAGAAACTTGTCTTGCCGAAACAGAAGATGCATTAGAATAGATAGCTAGCACCCTGAAAAAAAAATAACAGAAAAAAGATGCATACGAAAACCAGCTAGCTATATATAATTAAATGACAGGGGGAAACATAAACATATGATACACACAAAACACTCATCGCCTTCAATGCATCAAAGGTCATTCTCTTCAACTTGAAACTATACAAAGCAAAGCATAGCAATGGAAAATGAAACAAAGGTTTTTTCAGGACAGAAAAAAACACAAAAGAGAGAAATGAATGAGAGACTCTAATACCATCATCGTCATCGTCAAGAGAAGCCTCATCATCATCAACTGCTTCTACTGTTTCCATCCCTGTATAATCATTCTCCAATGCTTCAAGTCTAGCAATTGCAGCCTTACAAAAAAAAGATGAAGGAAATAATAATCCAAAACCATCTTCTTTAAATCAACCAAACATAAGTAAAAAAAAAAAAAGCTTCGATCTTCCCAATTAAAAACAAAGCCCCATTAACTTTATCCTTTTCAAATCAGCCAAACATCAATAAAAAAAAATTAAATCTTCTCATTTAAAAACAGAACCCCATTTCACTACTCTCTTATTTAATAGTTCAAATAATTGCAAAACAAAAAAAAACTTCAATAAAAAATCAGAAACCTGAGTTCTGTTATCATTGCTGGCAAGCGCAGCCGCCATTTTTGGAGCAATCTTTCGAGTTCGCGTTGACATTCTTCGAAACGGGTTTGAAACGTCATCTTCCATTAGCCTTCAAAAAATCCCAAACAGAATCAAAATATAGTTACTTGAAAATATAAACAAAAATGGAGAAAAACACAAACTTCGGACGAAGAGAGAGAGATTAAAGAGAGAAAGAGAGTGAACCCAGGTGAAGAAAGGAGGGGATTTGCTCCAAAACTGAACGATACGTCGTTCTTTCACTGCGCAGAGTACCGGTGTGTGGACGGTCACATAAAAGTTGATTTGGTGAAGAGAGAAGAAGGGGTATTTTAAATTTGGAGGACTTGTTGTTCGTAAGTAGTAAATGACTTGTCATTTACCTCATGGGCTAAGCCACTAAGTTCTAAATGGCCGGTGCGTGTCAGCTATAAGAACCCTGATCCAGTAGCTGTTTCAAGCAGTTTGACTCCAGCTGGATTAACTAATGATTTATTAACTTAAAATCTGGTATGCGCAAAAAAAAACAGTGAAAAACTCTATTTTTTTATATAAAAAATTATATTATTTTGAATTTCTTCTCATAAAAAAATCAATACTCAGTTGTTTTTAAAAAATAAACGACATTGATTTGAATTAATTTAGATTAACTCATTCAATTCATAAACTAGACTTTGATATAAAATACAGGCCGAGTAACTAGTCAATACTCAGTTAATCTCATGTTAACCAGACAGATTATCTTCAAAACACTTGGTTTCATGAAAATCTATGAAATTAGATTGTAAGGATTTATATCTATCTATCTATCTATCTATCTATCTATATATATATATATATATATTGATGCTTTTCCACTTTTCATGAAGTGAAACATTTTATTTATCATACTCCATAATCTTTTCCAACATTGTTCATTAGTCAATACTTGCACATGATGCGAGAGAGAATTGTTTTGAATAATCTTACCTCGGCGCATTGTTTCATTCTCCGCGAACATTGCTCTTTGAAAATATTAATAAATGCTCAGGAGTTTCACGATGGATAAAAAAAAGCTATCTAATGTTCTTGATTTTCAACAACCTTTCATCTCTTTATTTTCTCCTTCTTTTTTTGAAATTGTTTATTCAAGCTGGCTCCCTCGTGCGTCTAATGGCCTAGCAAGTTTATCACCTGATCTATGCAATTATTGAAAAAGTGAGGAACGGACCCCAGCTCCAAATGCAGGAATTATTGCTCTCTCTGTGTGTTTCTACTTTCTAGGGGTTGATCAGCGAGGTCTCGAGGCAGCACGCCCGTTACTGTATTTAATAACGATGTATTTTGCATTTGAGGTCTTGGTTTAATTAGAATGACCCAGGTTCGAGTTTTTCAATATATGCTTAATCATGGAATTCTTGTTTAGGGTTTTTAATTTTATGTCAAAAAACTCCACCTCTCCTTCTTGCTTAGATAAACAAATATTTTTTCAAACAATCAGAGCAGAGTGAGAGTTCTGAATATTCACTGACCATAAAACTGAATCATAGGACGGATCACATAGGCTCTAGTCTGACCGTAAAAAGAAATATTTTTCCACCCAACTCTGAACCGCAGCCTGCTTATAAGAGATATTTGTACACCCAACTCTGACCCACAGCCTGCTTATAAGAGATGCTTGTCCTTCCAAGTATGAACCACAGGCTGCTCATGAGAGATTGAAAAATCATTTAATAAGAGAGGAGAGAGAGAGAGAGGCACCATCATCGATGCATTCTGGCCTTCTCCAGTACCATCATCATCTCCTTGGATGCCTGCATGTGAAGGGGCTGCATGCATGCTCCAACAGTATCTTCAACAGTAGCGGGAGCCCATTAGCATCATGGCTGGCACATCCGAAAAGTTCGAATTATTGGGCTGGCGTCCTATCTTTGTGGGATGGGACAGAGCATGGCACGTCTACGTCCTTTTAGCCAGTTTGCTTGTCTTGTTGCTAGACAATCAGACAACTATGCTCCTGGATTTTAGATCTACAATCGCCATCCAGATATGATATTATGATCATAATTCATGTTTGATGGGATTAAAACTGCATTTTAACTCAATTATAGTATTGATTAAAACATCTGATTAGTTGATTGACATACATCATTGTTTTGTATAGGCTGATTTAAGAGGCTTTAGACAGGATGTTTCAAAATTATTTTTGAAAAAGTTTATTTTTATTTTGAATTAAGAAAATAATATTTAAATCATTTTAATATGTTGGTGTCAAAAATTATTTAAAAAAAATGATTTCAATGTATTTTTAATTAAAATAATTATAACCACACTCTTAAAAAAAAGAATTTTAATTGAAAAACTGCAATTTATAAATGCCAAATTGCCAACTTGATGCAATAGGCTCGCTGGAAAGTTTTCACCCACAGAAATATATTTTAAAAAAAGAGGAATGATCGTGCTTAATACTTCAAAAAAAAAAAAAACAATCATACATGATATTGAACACATTAAAAATACTTGGTGAAGAGAGAAGAAGGGGTGGCCATCATTCAATTTAATGTTATCTATTCTTTTTTTCGTTGGTCATTTGTTTTTTTTTTCAATTGGTCTGATGATGTTTTTTATAATTTTAAAAGATTTCGACCTAGTCATTTATATGTTTATATATAATTAAATATATTAATTTAAAAAAATAGTTTAAATAAAAAAAATTAGAATTGTGCTATTTAATCTAAAAATCATAATAAAATGATTTTTCTGAACAAAATTATAAATATGTATAATTTTACTATAATATCATAATCAATCTTACAAGGTCATTATATTCTCTAATTATTCTAAAATATTAACATAATATAAATTGTTCGTAAAATTTAATTTGAATCATTATTATTAATAATAATTTATACGATTTATTTCAGTTAAAAAAAAACGAAACTCATAACCCTTGATAGCGACCGAACAAAACTGACAATAAGACAGCAATTTTAAGGCCCAAGACAGACCATGGACCTAATATGACTCAGAAGACTTACCTACATTTGGTTGCAATGATCTCCCACCACTGATGAAACTTACATTTCTCCATTTATTTATTATTTTAATTTTAAGAATTCGTACATCAACTAGCAGTTACTAGTTATATTGTCCGCGCGTTGCCGCCGGTATTTTTATGTATATAATTTAATATAATTAAATTAATAATGATAAATTTTTATGATAAAATCAAATAAAAGTTATACATTACGAGATAAAATATCAAAAAAAATTAAGTACAGTTGATTGCACAAGCATAAATTACATATTTTATAATGTAGATATTATATTATGAAAGATCACAAAAGAGCACTAGCTAACATTTTTAAGAGCGAAGCAAAATATTTTAATAAGAAAAAAAAATTAATTACAAAATCATTATTGTGTAAATAATTAAATTATTATTATTATTATTATGTTAGTAATGAAAGGGAAAAAAATAAATGAAAGACTAAATATATCCTAGAAACTTGAACAAAAGATAAGAGAAAAAAATAAGGAAAAATAAAAATTATCATTGCTATTACTGTAAAAACAATAAAAATTATCAAATTATCCGGAGGGAAAAAAATATTAACCAAAGAGTAAGCAAGAAAAACAATTAAATTATTATTATTATTATTATTATTATTATTATTATAATTGAAGGATAAAATTGAAAAAAAAATTAGAGGAGCAAAAATTAAATAATGATAAATGCTGTCATTCTATAAAAAAATTAGAAGAAGAGAGACTGAAATCAATCTTTGTATATATTACCAATTGCAACTGGAGGTCCAAATTAAAGAAAGCAAAACTTCGGTACTGGAAAAATTGAAGAAACCGAAAAGAAATCGAAAATCAAAAGTATAGGGACCGAATTCAAGTTTCTTTATATAATTAGTTTTAATTGAAGGGCACAATTGCAAACAATAAAACTTTCAATTAAAGCAATTAAGCACACAATTGAAATCAAAACTTCAGGGACCGAAATAACCTTATCACAAACATTAGGGACCGGTCCTGCCATTGGGCCCGGAGGAGAGAGAAAAGCGACAACCATGACAAAACCGGCCACCGCCGCTTACACGGGTGTCTATGATGGCAACGCGCCGCGACGGAAGACAGACCACATTGAGGCGCACCGTTAGCACCAGCGGTTACCAATTTCTGACTGCAGCATGTAGTCGCACGCGCCTCCTCAAGGCCAGCGGCTCAGACGAAGATATAATAAAAAAATAGGCTAATTACCTGCGTACCCTTGGACCAACCCAAAGTTACGAAAAAACCTAGGGAAAATGACGCGTGTGTCCCCATTTCCTGTGCACTGTTTTGTCGTTACCGAGGGTGTTTTGGGTCTGTGCACTGTGCACTGAAGGAGGGAAAAACTGACAACGCCCCTCGTCCATGTGCTCGTTTTTGTCGTTTGTGAGGGGTGTATTCGTTATTTCACTGTGCAAATTGCGGCTGGATAAAAAAAAAAGTTAAAAACCAAAAATACCCCCATTAAATAAATACAAAACGCCTAAAGTTGAGACCCATTTTAGTCACGGCACTGTCACAATCCATAGTGATCTGTGAGAGAGTGAACAATGCAAACCCCACACCTTTTATTTGTTTTTTTAATTTGTTTGCACACCTTCTTTGTATGTGACTGCCACTTGCTATTTTTTCAATCTATTTGTTTTTTCATATTTCTCTGCAAATACTAAGTCACTAGCTGTCTGCGCGAAGATATTTTTTTATACATGTAGAAAATTGATTGTTTATATATATATATATATATATATATATATATATATATATATATATATATATATATTATTTTGTTATTTTAATATTTAATTAGTAAAATTGTAATTGATAAAATTTGTATAATTGAAATGGAAAGGGGGTCGTATATTTTTTATTCGCAGATAATATAGGTAATTTTTTTTATGAGTTACATTTCCCCCAATAATATTAGATCTAACACATTATAGATAATTATATTGTCTTTTTTTCCAGAAATAAAATGACATTTTTCTGCGTGCTATAATGAGTTATTTTAATGTTTAATAACTAAAATTGCAACATATAAAAATATGTTAGAAATGAGTTTCTTGCGTGGTATAATTAGTATGTTTGCCCGTGTATTGTGATAGGGTGTTTTCCATGTAGAAAATTAATTCATTTTTTATATATTATAATTAGTTGTTTAAATATTTAATTAGTAACATTATAATAGATAAAATATGTAACAAATAATTTTTTCCCCATCTAAAAGTAATAGTGTAATTGAAATGGGAAGTGGTTCTTATATTTTTTAGTTGGAGATAACTTAGGTAATTTTTTTTAAAAAAATAGTAGACTTTTTTCCCATTAATATTAGATCTGACACATTATAAATAAAAATATTATAATTATTTTAAGAAATATATTTTTGCGTCTTATAATGACTTATTTGTCGTCTAAAAGGAATAGTACAATCGAAATGGAGAGTGACTCGTATATTTTTTTAATTGTGGATAATTAAGGTAAATTCGTCAAAAGAAAAAAAATTGAGTTGATAATATAGGTCAATTTATCTACTTTTTGTTTTTTTGAGTTGTATTTCCCGAGCAATATTAATTTTGAAACATTCAAAATAGAAGAAAAAAAAAGAAAAAAAATAAGAACTCAACTTAAACAAAAGAGTATAACATTTAAATTCAAAGCAAAAAATTTTTTTTATAATATTTATTAATCATATTATTATATTAAATGTATTTAAGCATATTGATATTAATATTACTTTAAATTCCAGGTCATTTTTTCTCTCCCTCTTTGTATATATTTTTAGGCAATAATATTCAATAAATATTAAAACATATAATCAGTCTTACATATTTTATAGAGTAATAAAAATGGGAATTGGTTCATATATGTTTAAATTGTAGATAACTTAGGTAAATTTATCATTTTATTCTTTGTTTCAGTTGAAATTTATCCTCAATAATATTAGATCTCACACATTATAAATCAAACTATTGTAATTTATTTTTAAAAATAAACCGAGTTTTTTTTACATGCTATAATTACTTATTTGCCTTCTAAAAAGAACGGTATAATTAAAACCAGAAGTGACTCTTATATTTTTAGATTGCAGATAATGTAAGTAAATTTTTCTGCCTTTTGTTTTTTTGAGTTGTATTTTCTTCCCTGTAATTAGATTTGCAATATTAAAAATCAAAATACAGTAATTTTTTTTCAAAAAAAACTTGAACAAAAGAGCACAAAATTAAAATTTGAAGCCAATTTTTTTATTTTATAAGATTTACTCATCATATATTATACTAAATATATTAAAGAATACTGATATTAATTTTTTCTTCTTCAAAAAATCCGTTGTCTTTTTTTTTCTCTTTATATATATTTTTAGACGATAATATTCAATAAATATTAAAACATACAATCGGTTTAAAATACTTTAATTTGATATAAATATAAAAATATTTATCATTGCTAATTTGTGTGTGTTACTGTTGAAGCCTAGATAATTGGATGACTTGTGATTAACAGCAACTCAACTTATAAAAAAAATTCAAAACCCAAGAAGATCAAGTCTCCAGGTAATAAATTTTTAAACAACTTTATACATGTCTAACAAAACAATTATTTATATATGTTCTTACTTCTTTTACAATATCCTTTTTATGTGTTTGGAGCTTAATGGAGCTTATCATAATCTAATTGAGACTTTGTGAACTAATTTCTTAAATATAAGACTTTTTGGATTTTATATTTTGAACCTTGTATTTTTTATGAGGTTTTTCACCGTGCTATAATTTTAAAATAGAATATGGGTTGAATCAAAGTTAAAGTAAACATATCGAGTTTTTTGAAAAGTTATTATGAGCAAAAAATTGAGTTCGTCTGGAACTCTAATCAAACCTGAAAAATCGGGTCAAAATCTTACTTGGAGGAAGATTCCCTATCTTCCCTCAAACTACATATCTTGAGTTTTAGATATCAAAATCATGCGACCCACAACAATCCAAATTCATTTACACATCCCTGAACTAAGTCAATTTTATTATTTTTATTCTTAGAATTTTTGACTCAATTCCTTTACTTGTTTGTTTTTTCAGTTTTTTATAAGAAAATTTCAGGGTTCGATATAGTTTTCAGAATTATGATGAATACATTATTTTGTTCGTGCTAGTAAAGTAAAAAATACATTTCAAAGATTCCAAATGGTTTCGGTCAAAAGTTACTGCCAGATACGGAAATATTAAAAGTAACGAACTATTTGTCTGGCTCCCCAAAAAACGTTGTCGATAAATCTGTGATGTGTGTGTGTGCGTGCACTCCAATCGACACACTTAAGCATCCAAAACCTTTGGAAGCTGAAGCCTGGTATCGATCATACAGAGCACACATGGCCGGAATCAGGAGCATTTCTATTTTTCAGTGGTCGCCGGCTTGGCCTACAAATCAACTTGGAGTCCCAAAGGGAGCTTATCCGCGGCCTTGCACCTGCCAGTTATCACAGTCTCCAAAACCTATGCCTGAGTCACCTACAAGAACAAGAACAGACCCCTCGCTGGAATCCAGCAACTTAATCAACGTGGGTGTCATTTAATCAAAACTTTCCTAATCTAGATCTTCCCTTGTGTTATGGTTTGGATTAACTGTTGTTTTTATCTTATTTTCAGGTGTCATTGCCTAGAGCAGCTGATAGAAAATATTCTGCCAGAACCTTAGAAGAACTAGTTGAAAGTATCCAAACAGTGTTGAGAAGATGTTCTGATCCTGCATCCACATTGAGCTTGATTGATACAGTTCAACGACTTGGTATTTCCCATCATTTCGAAGAAGAGATCGATGAACAGCTTGACAGGTCTTGTGATTGGAATGTTGGTGAAGATCTCTTTGTCACTGCTCTTCGTTTCAGGCTGTTAAGGCAAGCTGGCAAGCATTCCAGTTCAGGTGAAACAATAAATTTTATGGAAAAAATTTACAAAGCATAATTTTTCCCATGAGATAGTAATTAAATATAAACAAAACTCTTCCTTTATAGATAAAAAAAATAATGTGGAAATTAATTCACAAGTTGTACAATAATTCTATCTTTTATTGCTGATGCAGTTCCATTTATCTTAACCATTTCTATTATTTTCTTTCTGCCTTTACAGATGTTTTTAAAAAATTTATCAGCAAGGAAGGGAAATTGAAAGATTCCCTGGCTGAAGACAGATGGGGCATGCTAAGTTTGCATGAGGCATCATATTTGGCCACGAAGAACGAGGAAATATTATTGCAAGCAAAGGAAATGACAAGGACCAGCCTTCAACAGTTAATGCCACTTATGTCTTCAAACTGTAGCAACTATGTAGCTCAAGCCCTCAAGCTTCCAAGGCATTTGAGGATGGCGAGGCTAGAATCTAGAAACTACATCAGCTCTTATAGAAAGGAAAAAAACTTTAATCTGGATCTTTTTCAGCTAGCAAGAGTAGATTTTAACATGGTTCAACAGCTGCACAACACTGAGTTGACTGAGATAGTAAGGTAAGTATGCTGTTTGAGCATCTATGATTATATTCCATGACCAAAATAGAATATATTAATAATTTCTTTGTTTTCTTTCAGGTGGTGGAAACAGTTAGGCCTTGTTGATAAGTTGAGTTTTGCGAGGGATAGACCACTGGAGTGCTTTCTATGGACAGTGGGCATATTTCCAGAACCATATCATTCCAGTTGCCGAATCGAGCTAACGAAAACGATTGCTATTTTACTGGTTCTTGACGATGTTTTTGATAGTTATGGCTCCCTAGATGACCTTATTCTGTTCACCGATGCGATTCGAAGGTTGCTAGTTAGATCCAGTCTGTTCTCAATTGATTTATTAACAGCATTTAATCTGCCAGAGTTCCTTAGAAACACAAATTAACGTGTCTTGTTGGATTATTACAGATGGGATCTTGGTGCAATGGAGCATCTGCCAGAATACATGAAGATTTGCTACATGGCTTTGTTCAACACTACCAATGATATTGGCTACAGGATCCTCAAAAAACAAGGCTGGAACGTTGTCCCGCACTTGAAGAGAACAGTAAGTAGAACAGATTTTCTTTTTCAAATCTATTACGCGTCAGAAAATAAAATTACAATTTTTTTTTCTGGCAGTGGATAGACATAGTTGAAGCTTTTCTAGTCGAAGCAAAATGGTTCAGCAAGAATTACGTGCCTTCTCCAGAGGAATACCTGGCTAATGGGGTGACCACTGGAGGCACATACATGGCACTGGTCCATGCTTTCTTTCTAATGGGACAAAATGTTACAAATGAAACAGCAGCAATGATGGAACCGTACCCTAACCTCTTCTCCGTCTCAGGAAAGATTCTAAGACTCTGGGATGATTTAGGAACCGCAGAGGTACGTACAAAGCTGAGAAATTAAACCTCGATGAAAAAACATCTCAAGATAGCCTGTCCGGAGAATATTAATCTGAATGCTTGAATCTCTTTCTCAGGAGGAGCAAGAAAGAGGGGATGTTGCGTCAAGCATACAATGCTATACGAACGAGAAGGATTTTTCAAGTGAAAAGGAAGCGAGAGAGCACATAAGGAATCTCATTAGCAGCTCATGGTTAGAGCTCAACGGTGAATTGGTGTCTCCAACTGCTGCATTGCCATTATCGATCGTTAAGGCATCGTTGAATCTAGGAAGAACTGCCCAAGTTGTGTACGAGCATGGAGATGATGAAAATGCTTCTTGTGTTGCTGAAAATGTTCAAGCATTGATCTATACACCCATTGGCTGATCTCGATGAGAGAATCATTAGCAGCTTTCTTCAATGTTTTGCGTACCTCTGGCCTGGCTTCTGGCGAATAATCTATTTCATAGTGGTTTAAGAAAAAACGGAAATGAATTGTTACCAAAATAATTACTGCAACCCTAATTTTTAAAGCATATAAAAGTTGATTCTCAGAGATGTTTAGCGTATTCAATATTCATGTTTGATGCGATTAAAACTGCATTTTAACTCAGTTATAGTTTGAAAACATTGAATTCGCTAATTAACAGACATCATGGTTTTGTGTTGGCTGTATTTAGAAGAAAATAAATAGAATTTTATTAAAAAAACTGTAATTTATAAGACTATTTAAAATTATAATTATAAAAATCATTGCAATACCAAGCCAACGTAATCATTACTTCACCCGAGAAAACTCCCATGCAAAGTGAGAAAACAATATGTAAAAGACAACAGGAACGCAGACAACCAAGCACCAAAAAATGCCAACTGGATGCGATAGAGACTGGCTGGCCGGAAAATAAATTTAAAAACAGAGGAATGAACGTACTGCAGCTACTGCTCCTATTTATTTCCAAAAAAAACAAAAACAAAAATAAAAACGAAAACAAAAACAAAAATCATGCATGATATTAACACATTAAAAATTATTTTTTTTTATAATCAGGGTGTCCAGGTCAGTTTGCGTGCACCTCGATTATTCCCCGAGCTCATTGAACATCCTGCAAGCTCAATAAATAAATAAATCACCGTGAGGATAACAGTAACAAACAGTAATAAACCAGAATGTCACATGAAAAAAGAACCCAGCGAGCAGTTGGGACGCTCGAACCTGGCTCCCGAGTGACAGCACCTGTTCGGTCATTAAAAACTACTTTGGTGAAGAGAGAAGAAGGGGTGCTTTAAATCTGGAGGACTTGTCGTTTGTAAGCAGCAAATGACTTGTCATTTACGGCATGGGCTAAGCCACAGAGTTTCAATGGCCGGAGAATGTCCACTTCGAGAACCCTGATCGGACAGCTGCTTGAAGCTATCAAGTGGCCCAAAACAGATCATGGACGTACTATACAATCTTTCTTTAGAAGATTTACAGTCCTAACTTAGATACCCTAGATTTGATTTCAATGATCTGATCTCCCACCATTGTGGAAATTTACACATCTCCATTTATTTATTTTTTTAATTTCAAGAATTGAATTCGCACATCACCTACCAGAGCACATGCTTCTCCCACATAAATTCTTTGTTTAGGCATGGCACACACCTCTCCGCTAAGAGCTTGTTTGAAATTGTGCAAGTATCTGCGTTTTTAAATTGCTTTTCACTTGGAAATTAATGTATTGAATATGACTATATTAAAATATATTTTAAAAAATAAGGATTGGAATATAATTAACACAAAGATTATATTTCTAGATCTAGAAAAATTAAATAATGACTTGATTGAGTTAATTTCTAAAATTATCTTGAATTAATATATGAATATTATTCGAGGGAAAAATTAATATTTTTTTTCAATCTATATGGTTTTTCATATTTCTCCATAAATAGTAAGTTATACATCTTATTTTTGTGTGGTTGTCTGTTAGATATAAAAATAATATAAGTCAAATAATAAAGAATTATCTCTCCTAAATAAGGATTTAAGATATTTCTCACTAGTGGTTTGTGTGGATTACCGTTGAAAGCGCTCAACCTTTAAAAAATTATTCAAAACCGAAGAAGATCAAGTCTCCTGGTAATAAGATCTTAAACAACTTTAAGCATGTCTAACAAAATCCTTTGGACGATTCTAAAATAATTTAAATTTATCCTTTCTTGTTATCGAACCCAATAATTATCTATATATGTTTTTACTTCTTTTACAATATCCTTTTTTATGTGCTTGGAGCTTAATTGAGCTTATTATAAGTTATTTTTATGAGTTTGATATCCCAAGAGACTTTGTGAACTAATTTCTAAAATATAAGAGTTTTTGAATTTTATATTTTGAACCTTGTATTTTTATGACAGGTTTTAAATAGAATATGGGTGGAATCAGAGTCAAAGTAAACATGCTTATTAGTTTAATATGTGTGATTTTGTCTTACTGATGTGAAAATTGTTTTCTTCTGCCGATGAAAGTGAAGAAAACTGAAGGAACCCAACTTTCGTTTTGATTTGTAATAAATTTTACTTTTTTAGTATATGCAATTGGGAAAAGACTTTGATGATGAACTGGGGTCTTGGGGGATGACCACTCTTGATACTCTAGGAAATCAGGATGCAATTGAGATCGATGGAACATGTCTTGGCCCTTTTTTTATAAGCTAAATGTTCTTAAATGCTGATAAAGTTTCAAATTGATCCTCGTTGCATTGATCGGTTGGGCTTTAGGTTGTTCATGTTTCACTCAAAACTAATTGATTATGCGTTAAACAAGTAGCAGCTATGGTTATGCGGTTTTGTGGACGCTGATTTAGTTTACTGAAAGTGACAAGAGAGTGGAATTTGTTGATGCGTTTATTGTTTTTGATGGATTTCATCCTCATCCTTTGAAGAGCAGAAATATAGAACTTGATAAAATCTGTATATCATCGAATTAGCAAATTCAAGCAAGCATTCAAAATAACAGAGGTCCTCTGCATCTTGTTTTACATGGTTTTAACCCAGATGTTGCTGGGCAGCAAAGTGAAGATAGATCCTTTTCATGGGACATATGGGGCGAAATGGATACACGATAATTTTTTTTTTTCTTGACAGATCCTAGGTTATATCGAAATCTCAAGCTTCTTGGACTTGGGATTCTCATTTGGAATTAGTAGCTGTATATCGAAATCTCATCCTTTTCAGGTTCTCTTGCATTGCCATGTGTTGTGAATCATCCTGATAAAATAAATATGGAGAGAGCCATGCACTACATTAAGCATGTGATTTCCAGTTCTGTCGGCAAGTTTAATGTGCTTTGTTCATTTAAGAGTCGAACATAGTTGAGAATTGAGATGCTGTAGTCCTACAGAGTTCATTGGATGTAGCAAGAGGGAAGCTTGTGTAACAAGTTCATCTTGAACTGTCAGGTTAGTGTCAATTGAGGGGGATATGATCATAACTTCGGATTGATCTAAACACCTGGAGATATTTTTTCTGTTATATTCTATCATTATGAACTCTGATGGCTTTTTAGATTCCTGATATCTGTTTAAGTTTGTAAGATACTGAGACTGCTGGAGGAATTTCTGATAAACAAGAAAACTCGAAAAAATACATAGAAAAATATATTGGAGCTCCATTTGGCCATGCAAGTACATAGGATTTTGTTTAGCAGATAATAGTTTAGGCATTCGAGTGAAAAATTCTTGTTTATTCGTTCCATAGACCGAAGTCCATTGAAGATCCAAACAGTTTGGGCATCTTTGGGCTTTCGATGGAACATTTTTATCGCCCGATGTTTCTGCAGACTAGACGTGAGAAATTTTCTGTATTCTGTGTTTTATCCCTCTGTTTATGGGAGCACCATTGCAACTGCAGCGTGAATGGTAAACAAAATCGATTTTATAAGTGGTGGCTGCTGGTTCTTGGAAGTTGGTTTCTGTACGGGTTGCTGTCGTTTGTTCTTGTGTTCCTCAAAACTCTTCTCGTACGAGTTGCTGTCGTTTGTTCTTGTGTTCCTCAAAAATCTTTCTGGGTCCATTCCACAGTTTTATGATCACTTGGGGTGATTCTTGATTGATGAGAAATGGTCACAGACCATTGGAATCTGCTATGCTATTTCCTGTGTTTAGTCATCATGCCAGACAATATTGTCTTCAAAATGTAAGGATTTCTTACTATCATTTTCGTTAAAGTTTAGTTTGTCCTCGAAGTGTTTTCAATAAAACAATACAATACAAACATTATTTATAAAAGTAACACAGTTTTAAAAATCATAGATAATATTTGTAATTTATGAATTGCAGGTGTCATTAAAACTCTTTTTAACTGTAAAAATCATTTAATAACAAGAGAGGAAAGATGAGAGAGAGAGAGTCGCCTATGTCTATCCTGGCCATCACCTAATCCCACCACCATATTTTGAACACATTTTCAATGCCCGACAGTCCACCTTTCCACTTGCTCATTATGGATTTGTTTATTAAGTTGTCATTTATCTTTTTCTTAATTAATACTTGATCGCGTGAGTAACAAGCATACCCTGATTAAACTTGAATATAAGATGAGAGGAATGAGAAACCTTTCTGCTGACAGTTGCCATTTATCTTGAACTAGAGATGGTGAGAGAGAGAAAATCTTGCGGATGCAATCTTTTAAATATGGACTTCCTCTTTAAAACTTGATTAAAAAAAGTGATTTTGAATGTGAAAATTAATTTAATTATATTATAGTAGTTAAAAACCAGAGAAAAAAGAAAAAAAATCAAAGCAATGTATTAATAGAATTTATGGCGCTTTTTTAATTATATATCAAAATAGAGCATGAGATAGAACATTTACAGAATAAGACTTTTCAGGGAAAATTGGAGAGATAGCACGTTTCAAGTAATTGCATTACTATTAATAGCATCACTAATTAAGATTTAATATATTGTACTGCTTTTAATAGCATAATCTTTACAAAAAAAAAAAAAGACATGCTTGGTAGTGCAATTGATAAACACGATTTTAAACAATCACTCCTATCTTTAGTGATTGTATTATAATCTATTCATCCAAAGTCAAATATATTTTTTGGGATTCGAGAAAAACCAAAATTATATTTTATAGATCCAATTGAGCAAGTAAAACCTCGGTTATTCGGGTTTTTATAAAAAATACATGCTTTAACTTTCGAATTTGAGAATTGTTATGCAGATTTGAAGTTATTTGTCGTCACATCATGACTCTTATGTGCAAGTCAAATATCTCTCAAAGCATATGAAGTTATAATAACAAGAAAGTCCATCATAATCATGAAGATTAGCAGTGATACACGCTATTATGTAACAATTATATAATGTAATATGAAACAAATAAAAATTATTAATCTATAAATAAAATAAAAATATTTTTTTATCAAAAAAATAGCAAATATTTATAGCATTTCAAATCCAATATGCACATGACTCCCTCCCTACCTTATCAATTTCATTAAGACCACTCTTCTGCATCCCTTTTTTTTTTAACCATCATTATGAATAGCATTGGTTAAACAACCACGATCTCCGATAACTATTAATTACAAATTATACCATTCCACCGCCGTAACTTTTCAAAACTATAATACCATTTTCTAATAACTTTTGGTAGTTTTTCAAGAAAAGAAATAAGGATTTTTTTATTTACAGACAGAGAAATCCCAGACTTTGAAACTCGATCGAGAGAGAGACAGAGAGAGGCCATGGTGGATAAGACATGTATACGTCAACATGCGTGCAGCCTACTGCATGCTGTCCGTGCATCCACAGTTTTGCCTATGTAATATTCTGACACGTGATAATAGCTAGGCCTGTCAAAAGTAATATAATTAATTATTATTTTCTGGGGATTTTCTTAATCCTCCTTCGGTAAGAGCTGGCTTTTACCCTAATTGTAAGAACCCGATGTAGCCCTCTACTATTCTATTATTAGGATAGGACCCCCACCTTTTTTTTTCTTTTTTATCACCATCATCGATGCATTGCCTTTCTCAAGTCATCATCTCCTTGGATTCCTACAGCCGAAGGGGTTCTCCGGCAGTGCTATTAGTTTTAATACTAGTATATAAAGTAATAAGAAAAAGAAAAAAATAAGAAATTTCCTAGAATAGGGTTGAAAAAGAAAAAAATCAACCCCACCCTCTAAATTTTATTTAAATGTAGCTATTTATTTTTTTTATTTTATTTCGTAAAATAACATTAGATGCTGTGTTTAATTTTTCCAGTTGAAAGAGAACGAGAAAGTCCTCATCCGTGAACTTACAGTAGATCATAAAAAGTCAATGCTCAACGTCCATGTCAAATGCATTGAACCTCCATGTCAAGTGCATTGATTTCACGATCATGTCATGAATTTTTATGATGTTTTTAAAATATTATTTTATTCTAAAATGTTTCCATTACAATATTATTAATATATTTATTTTAAAAAATATGATGAGATTAATTAGGTTTTATCTTCATTAATTCAAATCATATCAGTGAAGGAGCACGTGCTGAATATATTCATTTCAAATTTAACCGAGCACGTGCTTTTATATATCGTGATGATTGAGAGAAGAGTCTAGCTGGAAACCACAAGAAAAAGCCGTCTCAGTTAAGTAATTGTTAGAATTATTGATTTTGAAAATATGTTTTTATTTAAAATATATTAAAATAATATTGTTGTTTATCTTAAAAATTATTTTTAACATCGATATATACTAAAA
Source organism: Salix exigua (assembly GCA_032356905.1). Classification (NCBI taxonomy): domain Eukaryota; kingdom Viridiplantae; phylum Streptophyta; class Magnoliopsida; order Malpighiales; family Salicaceae; genus Salix; species Salix exigua. The sequence goes on from CM063600.1 coordinate 12,971,437, forward strand.
TATATTTTTTAATTTAAAATAAAAAATTAAATTATTTTTAAAATATAGTACTAAACATGTATTAAATGTGACAAACTCATTTAACAGACTGAGCTGTCAGTGCAATTAATGTTGTGGAATTAAGGTGGTCCATTGATCATGACTACAACCGCTATGGTAGTTCCTCATAATGTCTTTGGAAAATATTTTGATTTTTATATATATATATATATATATATATATATATATATTATTTTTTATATATTTTTATTTTTATGTCTTGATGTTAAAAATGATTTTTAAGAAATAAAAATATTATTATGATATATTTTTAAATAAAAACACTTTAAAAATAATTTTTATTTTTATGTCTTGATGTTAAAAATGATTTTTAAGAAATAAAAAATTATTATGATATATTTTTAAATAAAAACAATTGTAACAACATTACCAAATAGTCACTATTTAGTGTCCGTTTGACATTGCGATTCTGCTGGCTTTTGGCCGAAATTTGAAAAAAAAAAATTATTTTTTTTCATTTTAAATGAATATATTTTTGTGTGTTTCAAATCATTTTGATGTGCTGATTTCAAAAATGATGTTTTTTTTTTAAAAAAAATATCATTTTGATTTATTTCAGCACGATATACATTTTAAAAAGCTACTGCAATCACACTCTCAATATCCGTTTGGCATTGCGATCATACCCACATTTACATATAAACAAATTGGATTCAGTTGTGGTTTCGGAGGTTTGTGACATGATTTCACGTCCAATTTTCCTTCAAACGCCGCGCAAAAAAAAAAAAGTAGAGATTTGCTGCTTTTCTTGTTGGCTACTTGTGCAATGCAATCCGCGTTTTTCAAAATATAACAAAATGACATAAAAATCACACAGAAAGAACTACCCACTTGCAAATGGTGCCTCTATTGCAGCAGTAGAAGACAAATCATCTCCATAGCCACACCAGAGGAAGAAACAAGAGTACAATCAGAGATAAGGGAGGTAAAGGAAGGAGCATAAACTAATGGGTTACCCTTTATGTCCCATGGTTGATATTTTTCGGCCTTGTTTTCTTGTGATGTGCTTCTTCTGTGGCCTTGAAGAACCAATGCCTACAGGACCGTTTTGAACTCGCCATTGACAGGCTTATAGATGGGTTTTGGGGTTATTACTTGATTTTATTTATTTATTAACTCTCAAACCACACAAGTATCCTTCTTGGTCACGGCTTGATATAAGTTTTTAGATTTTTAATTATTTTAACATTAAAATAATATTAAAATCTAAAAACTTAATTAAAATATAAATAAATATATTAAAATACATCATAATAAATAAATATTATATATATATGTGTGTATATGTATATGACCTTTAAAATAATTTAAAGTTAAAGTAATTTCACAAGTTAAAAGCAATATGAAAAACTTGGTATCCAAACATCCAAAACTATTTTTTTTTCAATCTCCAATTCAACTATAATTTTAATCAAACACTTTACAACTTATTTTAAACCGCAATAAAAACACACTTTATGAAACTATTTTTTTTCAATCCTAACCACAAAAACAAAAATAATATCATACACACTATTAATTTTCTCTGGAGAACAGCCCATCCCTGGTTCAAGAATGTTTATGATTCCGCTAACTTTTTTTTAAAAATAAATAAATAATTATACTAAATATTAATATGAAGGATGCATATATAAAGTGAGAAAGAGAAAACAATATGCAATTTACACCAGTCACCACAAAACGCCAGCTTGATGAAACAGCGACTGGCTGGCTGGAAAGTTTTCACCCACGAAAATAAATTTGAAAAAAGAGGAATGAATGTACTACTCCTAGATATTTTGAAAACAAAAAATATCTCTTGCCACCTGGGAAGGTCTCATTGGACTGTCAGAGATGCCGCTAACAAGGTAGAGTGAAGTGAACATGAATTTCTGGATATCTGTGATGCTCTCTTTTTTCATGCATGGTTAAAGCGACACCGGTTCTGTCTGTTCCATCATGGCATCAGAGGGACTCCTTTGTCATCTTCCTTAACCTTTTTGAAATTAAAGCTATCCATTAAAAAATAATCCGGTTTGTATTAAATATTATTTTTCACTCAGAACAATATATATATTTTTATTTATTAAAAATTTATTTTTAATACTATCCCATCACGTAAAACTATAATACGATTTATATTTTATTTGAATATTGATTTAAAAATATTTGATTGATTTAAAAATGTATTGGTTTTGTTTTTATGTCTTTTATTGAAGACTTGATTACAAAAAAAGTATATTTTGTATATTTTAAAAAAATCATAACCACAAAAGCTAAGCATGGTATTAAACACATTAAAAATGTCAACTAAACTATTCGACTACAGATTAAGAAATGTAGAATCATTGGTGGTAGACAGAAAGAAGCTCCATCATGGTAGAAAAAAAAGAAGATGATGATGGGAAATTATTGTTCCACAATCATTCAAAGCCATCATGGAATAAAGGAAAGGAGTAGAAATAAACTTGAATATTATACTCCACGTTCAGCCTTATTCCATACCATAAACTTCTATTTACCTGGATGACATTTTTGTTGTTTTTAAAAATATTTTTTTGTTAAAAAATATATTAAAATTATATATATATTTTTTATTTTTTAAATATTATTTTTATATCATTACATTAAAATGATTTAAAAACATTAATTTTTTTAATTAAATTTAAAAATAAAAATATTTTTTTTTTTTTGAAAACTACTTTGAAGCACAATCACAAACACCCTCTAAATAATAAATGATGGTGAGTTGATAATATGATCGAAAGTAGAAGTTTATATAATCGATAATTTTAGATCATAGCATTATTTTACCCCCTTTTAATAAATATTTTTATACTCCTTGCACCCTATAGTGGCACACTATATTATAAAAGAAATTCTCCATAATTAGGCACATATTTCGAAGGTCGTGGAGAAGAAAACGACTTCTATTTTCCTCTGGAATTGAAAGGAGATAGGGCGCTTTACAGTGCCTCTTGGCTGGCCATGGCATCATCAAAGTGCACACGAAAAACAAAGAAAATAAAGGGACCCGCCTCCCCAAACTTGTAAAATAATAAAGTGAAGAAGCCGTTGATCTAAACCGGCGTGTGAGAAAGTTATTTTTTATTTTCTTTTAAAATAATTTTTTTTTTTAAATTTGATTTTCATATAAACATATCAAAAAAAATTAAAAATATCATAAGGTTAATTTAAATTTGTATTTAAAAAAAACACAACTGGACTTTCTTTTAAAAAATTAATAAACAGGAAAACATTTAAAATTGATCATCATTTTAAAACATGTTAAAGTGATATTTTTATACTAAACTATTGTATATTAAGATCATGTTCATTTAAAGACAAACCAATCATATATAAACTAAAAACAATGTAAGAAATAAATTCTTATAATATAATATTAAAAAATATGATTATTGAAAACAATTCTCAAACTACAAGTTCCTAGTTTTCAAACGCCATCAAATAGTTATGACGTGTCAGCCCCACAGAGCGAGTAGATGTAGTAACCCACCCACGAAGGTGTTGTTAGTGCTGTGTGGGAGTTTTGTCTGAAAGAGAGATCAAATGCACTGAGAGGAAAAGAGGGAAAGTTTTTGTTTTTTTTAAAAGAAACTCCTTGCCTGCAGTGACAACTGGACAGGACAATGAAACAGCTGTGTTGTACCACGTGGCCATAATCTATTGGCTTGGATTTGCAGCTAATCCTTTTGAGCAGAAGACAACTTCCCTCACACAGTGAGACCACCTTTAATCCAGCTAAGCAAAGCAACACAGTAACGGCTACATTTTTTAATTTTCAGATTTTTTGGGAGTTTTTGTCACATTCTTCTGCCGACGTGGAAAATGACATGGACTGGGTTAAAACCTATCTGAAAACCCGAATTCAACCCAACTGAATGATAAATTCACCACCGTGACCCTGTTTGACATTGTTTCAAAAGCTTTTTTTAAAAATGTTTTTTTTTTGTAAATTAAATATTTTGTATTTTTTGTATTATTTCTATGTGTTCATGTTAAAATATTTTTAAGAAACAAATAACAAAGAAATCTTAATTAAATTTAATGTTTGCTTGGAGAATCAAGAATTGATTTTCAAGCTGAAATTAATTTCTGAAAATGATGTAAATAATTAAATAAAAGGCTAGCCTTGTATAATAGAAAAATATTATTAAAACTATTTTTAAAGAATATTCATGTATTTATTATTTTTAAGAGATATTTAAAATGAATAGAATGAAGATGATGTCGTAATAAAATAATTTATATATTTTTTAAATATTGAAATTTAATTTAATTTCAATGAAAAATTGTTGCCAACATTTTTTTTTAAAGTATCATCCCTGGTTATCGTGGTATAAATTGTGCTGACATGGTATAAAATTGGATGACGTGTCCAATGGTACAGTCAAATTAAATCGTTCATTTTTTAAAATCATTTAAATGGGGTCTTGTAGAGGAAGCCACTAGAGGGGAGTGTTGAGGCGCTATAAAAAGGCTCTCTGCTTTGGTTCTGAAGCATCACTCTACACTCTCTCTAAAGCTTCTCTCTCATTTCAATGGCTGTTTCAGCGTTTAAAATGCTGGGTTTCTTTATTGGTTTCTTTTTAGTGGAGGGTTTGGTTAGTTCAGCCAAGTTTGATGAGCTCTTTCAACCAAGTTGGGCTCAAGATCACTTTGCTTATGAAGGAGAGCTTCTTAGGCTCAAACTTGATAGCTATTCTGGTAAGTAAACGTTGTTTTCCTTGCAAGGACCGAAACTTCATAGTTTTGTTCGTGCAAAGTTTGAAACTTCAAACTAGTCCAGCTAAGCTCATTGATGTCTGGGTTTTTGTGCTTCTTAAGCCGTTTATGTGTAAAGAAGATAATGTTTCTGGCTTCAAATGTCCCGCTGCTTCTGTTTATAAACAACAGTTTTCTTGCAATGTTTCATGTTTCTAGTGAATACATTTTAGCCACAATTGTGTGTTCTTGTGTTTGGTTTCTCTGGGTTATAGTCTTGTTGGTACTGATGGACTAGTGGGAATTATTTTATCTTTTCAGGTGCTGGATTTCAATCTAAAAGCAAGTATATGTTTGGGAAAGTCACAGTACAAATTAAGCTTGTAGAGGGTGACTCTGCCGGAACTGTTACTGCTTTCTATGTAAGTATATTCAATCGAAGCTAAAAAAAAAGTTTTTACCCGGCATCCCAGGTGCAATAATAGAATTGTTTTATGCTTAGCTGGATTACACCAAGATCATCATGACCTTATTCATGCAATTCATTCAAGAAAAATTTAGTGAGCTGCAAACAATTTGTAAGCTTGGATTTATTTGCTCTGATGAGTAGTACTGAATCACTAGTAATAGCATCTACCCACTAATTAAATCTCCTGAGTTTCTTGCAAGTCCATATTTATCGTGCATTTATTAGCTTTTAGTCCCCCCACAAATTATTTACTAGCACGTTAGTAAAGTAAAAAACATTACTTTTTATTTATTTGCTTTCTCTGAAATTTTGATCTTTTGATGAAACAGATGTCATCTGAAGGTACAAATCACAATGAGTTTGATTTTGAGTTCCTGGGCAACACCACAGGTGAACCATACTTGGTTCAAACCAATGTGTATGTTAATGGTGTGGGTAATAGAGAACAACGATTGAGCCTTTGGTTTGACCCTACTAAGGACTTCCACTCTTACTCCATCTTTTGGAACCAGCGCCAAGTCGTGTAATCCCCACAACTTTCTCACAAAAGATGCTTTCTATGTATATATATTCGATTCATGTTGGCTACTCATTCACAATCATGCTTAACTTGCTCATCAATATGTGCATTATTATGCATGCATGCCATTGACATAGGGATCTGCGCAATATGTGCTAGGCAAAGGCTGTTGCCATGGCTCTGAAAAAGCTAGCAATAGTATGTCACTGGGCATGCATCAGGGCCCCGGAGCTGAAAATCGTGTTGTCCTCTTAGGTCCTCATGAAAATCATGTGTGAGGAGTGGATGTCACTGGTCTCATTTTAGAACAAATTACACAAAAAACCAAACCCATAAAAGGCACTGAAATCTTGGAATATACATGCCAAAAGGGCAAATGATGGGGTCCCATACGATTAACAGAGATACAGACAGATTTTGCATACTTACTGTATTGGTGTTTTCCGTACGTAGAATACGATTGGTGCTTGTTGGATTTTTCTACCTGCCTAGCTGTATGCAAATGATGGGGTACCATACGATTAACAGAGATACAGACAGATTTTGCATACTTACTGTATTGGTGTTTTCCGTACGTAGAATACGATTGGTGCTTGTTGGATTTTTCTACCTGCCTAGCTGTATGATGATGCCTGCTATTCTGTCATTTGATTGTTAGCTCTTGTATTGTATGTTTTCTGATAGTGCTATTCTGTCATTTATCTACGCTGATGGATATGATAATGTGAATTAACTTTTGTCTGGTTGCTTCAAATAATTCACTCACCATGGCTAGAACATTTGGAAAGGAATGTGACAAATTTGATTTATGAGCTCTAAGATCTGTTCTACATGTTTCTGTGTTCAGGTTTCTAGTGGACGATACCCCAATTAGACTTCACACCAACATGGAAAACAAAGGGATTCCCTTTCCGAGGGACCAAGCCATGGGAGTATACAGCTCCATATGGAATGCAGATGATTGGGCCACACAGGGTGGCCGTGTCAAGACTGACTGGAGCCACGCGCCCTTCGTCGCCTCCTACAAAGGGTTTGAAATCAATGCATGTGAGTGTCCGGCATCGATTGCAGCAGATGATAACGCGAAGAAATGTAGCAGTAGTGGCGAGAAGAGGTACTGGTGGGATGAGCCAACATTGTCTGAGCTCAATGTGCACCAGAACCATGAGCTTAAGTGGGTCAAGGCTAACCACATGATATATGACTACTGCAGCGACACTGCTAGGTTCCCAGCCACTCCTCTCGAGTGTCTGCACCATCGCCACTAGTGTGTCATTGAAGGTTCATGGTCACGGAGGAAAAGGGAGGGTGTGGGGGTACTATTGTAAAAAAGGAAAAAGGGAGTAAGTATGGAATCGAAATCGTCAACATGTACTCCATGTTTTATGTTTTGTTCATCTAGTCCTCGTTCAGGTTGTAAGATAGTATGGAAGGTTAATATGATTTGTTCTTTCTTTTTTTTTTCTACTGTTACCACCAATGGCCTCACTTAGCGAAATGTTTGATCATGGATCAAGTTGCCCTACTTTTTTTAAGCCTGCATGTGTGGCACTTTTATCTTGATTAATTCTATATATAAATCCTAAATTACTCGACTATTTACTAATAACTCTAGGGATAGTTAATAATTTTCAGTAATTTTAAGAGTTGTAAGACTTCAATTAATAAATTTTAGGCATTTTCAATAATCATAATAGTTATGAAACTTGAACTAATGAATTTCAGACAGCAAATTTAGAGTTGAAATACTGTACTCGTAGGGCTGTCAAGTTGCCACATACCCCCATATCATATAATTCAAATGGGTCCGACAATAGGGTACATGGATGTCCCAATTGGGGGACCATTGAGATTAGAAATAAATGCAAGCAATGGGACTCGATGGCCACGGCATCACAGGCAGCCTGAAGAGAAACAAAAGAAATGGTTGGCATTGTGGACCCGAAACCCTTGATGAAGATGCCACTTTTAAGTGGTGTCTTTCAGTGGCCTGCGAGGATGATGATATATATATATATATAGCTGTGTGGCCAAGAATGAGAATACTGCTTATCGCCATGGTTATAAATTAAGGGCAAAACCACGGGTGTGATGTGATTCACAGAAAACGACAGCAGGTGGGGTTTCATGGAGCGTTGAGGCAGACGACTGTCTGCAGCTCCAATTTCAGAATCAAATTGAACTTAACGCAAACGTTTCTTTTTCATGTAATGAGAAATCATAGATCACATTACTGGCCGGCTGTGTAAATCAAGCAAGCGGTGAATATTGCGTTTCAAGCCAAAAACATTAAGATTGCATTTGATATTGTGGTTGCTACTGTGGTATTTGATATTATGGTTGTTATTGTGGTTGAGATTTAAAAACAAATAATTTTATGAAAAATATTTTTATTAGCTATTCATAACTGAAATTGAAGTGTTTGGTTAAAACTATGGTTAAATTTAATGTTTATTGAAAAACAGCTTTTTGGTTATCATATTTTTTTTATGTTGCTGTCAACCTGTTTAATTAATTTAAAGTGCATATACATACATACTATATATATATATATATATATATATATATATTATTTTTAGATATTTTAAATTAATAATCTTAATAACATAATATGATTAATAATTCAAGTAAATTGAATATTTTTTTTATTCTCTCGTTAAATTATTTGCAATGTCATCACAAAAAAGATCCATACGCGAAGGCATCTGCGATCCCTAACTATTTTCACGAGGTACAATATTTTAAAAAAAACATACTAGACATAATATGACATGAATATGAGATTCATTGGAATCTATATTGGTGTAATCTCTATTGGTGTGTTGTTAAATTATGGATTAGTTGATTTGAAGTGTGTGTGTGTATATATATATATATATATATTATTTTTTAAATATTTTAAATTTAATAATATTAATAATATGATTAATAATTTAAGTAAATTGAATATTTTTTTTATCCTATCATCAAACTACTTGCAATGTCATCACGAATAAGATCCATACGTGAAGGCCTATGTGATCCTAACTATTTTCGTGAGCTACAATATTTTGAAAAAAACATACTAGACATAATATGACATGAATATGAGATTCATTGGAATCTTTATTGGTGTGTTGTTAAATTATGGATTAGTTGATTTGATAATAAGTAGGAGATTTTTTTATAAGAAAATCTATCCTCTGAACTTTTTTTTAATGGGTGGTGTTGTTTAGCATACTTGTATTTTTTAAAATATTTTTTTAAAAAATTAATACTTTTAAGAAACAAGCAAGCGGTGAATATGGCGTTTCAAGCCAAAAGCATTAAGAAACAAACATGCTTTTTGACTTGAAACGCATTAAATTACGTAGAGAAGCCGGCACTGCACAGCAGGAGGAGGCGAAATGCGAGACAAAGAATTAGGTTTGTGACAGCACCTTGAGATTTTGGAGCCATGCAAGCTTTCTTGTCGACTCTTCATCATATATACGCTATCCTCTAGCCATGAGTGGGGTGAGACCTTGGCCGAAAGCAATTAAATAAACAGAACGACTGTGTATTGTCAAACACACATTTCAAGGTTAACTCGTGTTGACTTTCTGAGTTATTATAGGTCGTTTTAATCCACAGTTCTTTATTTCTTTTTTCAAAATTAAAAATCAAAATAATAAGAATTAGAGTTCAAATACTAATTAATAGAAAAGATGATTAAACTATAATTTTTAGGGGAGAAGAGGAAAGGAAATAATAATAATAATAAAAAAAAAATGACGGTGTGGAAGATAAATAAAATACATAAGTTTAAGAAAAGTTGCTTTGAATAATATTTTGATTATTTCATTGTATTTCTTATTTTTTTATATGTATTTAAATAATAAATCTTCCTTGGTTGATAATATTGTAACAACAAAAGAAACAATTGTGAAAAATACAAAAATACATTCCAACTCTAATTTATTTTTTTTGTTTATTGTGATGTTTTGATTGTTTCACCGTATTTTTAAAATAATAAAAAATATATCCAACTAATTTTATAACCATCAATAATAGAAAGTGTTAGGTTCTTACATGGAAAGCTACGTGCTTCAGTGTTTTTCATTCGTGTCCTAGCTTCTGTTAATTGAATCACGAGAGACACATGCCACCGATAATTCTCTTACTCCGATGAATATGCGAAAACTATGCAGTAATGAATTCATAACATTATTACAATGATGATGATGGAGATAGATAACACAATATAGCTCCCGTGGACCCATAAATTTGATGATCCATCAAGGTTTCTGGGGTCGTAATTTCTTCTTGAGCTTTGAATTTCCCTTCCTGCATGGGACGGCAACCTGCTTTAAGAATCTGCCTTTCCTGTGCCAGTAATGTCAAGGCACCAAGAGCGAGAGGGAGGTGACGAATATCCACGCCAGTAGATGGCATCTGGGCCATCTTAAATGTTGTCTGGCAAAAATAATGCTAGAGAGAGAGAGGGGTCAATTTTCAGAATCAAATGATTAACTCAGGGGGCCATTTGGTATGCAAAGGAATAGAGAGGTCGACGTGAGTTGTGCTGTGGAGTAAAGTATATTCGAGGCAAGCAGTACCTACAAGCATTGGCTTGTTTGCTGGTATCATTTGCCCGTCAGTCCAATCTATCCTGCAGAGATCATGCGTGCTTCATCACATCAAGCATGGCTACCGACGCATCCTCAGGCCCGAGGAGCACTCTCATCATCTTGACATCATAGTTCTTCGACCCCTCGGATCTAATCTAGCCCGACTCCAGAGTAATGGGTTACCCGAATACATTTCATTTGACCAAAAACATGATGTTATTTTGATGTATTTCGACATAAAAATCATTTTGAAAAACTACAATAACAGTTTTCTCAAACACCCACTTCATTTAAATTATGATACGAGTTAATAGGTCAGCATGTTTATATGTCAGGTAGATAGATTGCGGGATCTAATAATCCAATCCAAAACCAGGGTTCTAGGTTAGCTAAATCATCTTCCAGTCGGCAAACCAATCTAATTTATTCCATTTTCTAATAAATAGTTGCATGCTAGGATATGTTAAATCTTACAATCATGGCTAAAGTATATGACTACAATTCAAGATTTGCACTCTTTTTCAAGAACAAACACACACAGTGATGAGATTACATGTTATCTAACAATAATTTACAGCAAAAAATTATATCAACCTTCGTCAATCTAAAGATTGAAATGACCTGATGTGATCGGTTTGTGACAACGTAACTATAAATGTTTGGAATCACTTTGCACCGCTACTGGTTTTTGGGTCAAAGGGAATTCTCAAACTGTGCACCATGACTATGATAGGAAAAGAATCACGACACAATGATGCAATTTCCAATAGTTTTGTCATGATTTAAACACCTTTAATCGATCGATTGAAGATTAATGTCCAAAAACAAAAACAAGTAATGCATCAACATCAAGATAAAACATCGTGGATTTTTATGAAATAAAGTTGAGTTATCGATGGGTGTGGAAATCGAATAATTGGGTGTTTAATATTATTTTAAAAATGTTTTTGAAAATAATATTTTATTTTTTATTTTAAATTATTTTTTAAAAAAATTTAAATAATGTTGATGTAAAAAATAATATTTTAAAAATAAAAAAATATTATTTAGATATATTTATGAATAAAAAAACGCACACTCGACACTCGCTATTACTCTCTATCATTGTATTAAAAAAATGCCAAAGGACATGAACAATTTGGAGCCACCTAGGAAAGGCGGTGAAAACCTTTGAAATGGGACATGAATTACATGGCTCAGTGAAAGACAAGCAAACCATAGGGTGTATATGTGCTTGATATGATTTTGGTAAAACTAAAATAAATAGGGCTCTTTTTGCTCATTAGCATGCTTTTTTTTTAATATTAGCAATATAACATAGTTTATTCATATTCCAATTTAAAAAAAACCACAATATTTTTTTAGAGGGGTGAGAAACTGAACTCGAATACACACCAATATTTTTTATTAGAACATTACTAATATCATAAAAAAAATAATATCAACAAGCTCAATCTAATGACATTAAGAATAATAAACTTAATAAGCCATATTTACTAACAAAGTTAATTGATCAACCCACCATCTTTAAGAGACAAGTGTGATATACTCGGGTAATTATTGAAAATATTTTTTGATGTTGTGTTTATTTTATTTTATTGAGATTTTTTCAATGATACAATAATTAAAGTTTCTGCGTGTTTTCAAGATCTATTTTTCTCTCCCCTTTTTTTATCACGGGCATTGTTTTATTTTCTTAAATGTAGCTATCATGAATAGTAAAAACCATGTTGATTTGCTATTTTTCAAGACTATTATTTTGCTCATAGTAATCATGATGAAAGCAAGTTTTTATTGATCTTGATCAGTATCACGTAGAGGAGACGATAATAAAATCATTACGGAAAAAAAGCTTTAAAGGGAAAAAATTTAAAGCCCAATTCATCATGTTTTTTTAAGGGTCAGTTTACGTCTAGACCTATTAAATATCATATAAATTCAATGAGCAAATAAACCAGCATAGGGAGTATATAATGGGGGGTTGAACCTGGTGGTGCAGAGGACTTGGCTTGTATACCATCTTCCTCTGTAGCCTGTTGGCGGTGGTTTTTGTACTACAGCCACTGTGCGAGCGGTTCAAATCCGGCGATGAGTGAAGAGAGATGATAAAATGTTAAAAGATATAGAATTTAAATCTTGGGATATCTTGAAATCATTTTTTTTTATGAAAAAAAGATATATAGACTGAGAAATTATTTACCTCTAACCAAGATGGACTGTTGTTTTTAACAGATTTTATGTAAAAACAATGAAACATGTATAGAATTATTGAGTTTTCTTATCTTCCCATTAACTGGAATGACTTGATTACGTTCATGTTTTTGATCTTGTATCAAGGCTTCATGGAAGAACCCCATCAAAATCTTAGAACCAGGCATAATTTTCTGCAGGGTGCTAAACCTCCTCAGAACACGAATGGAAGCTCAGCAAAATCTTGCCCGATACTGCTATCTTTCCTATTACATTGTATATATACGAAAACAGACTAAGCTATCTTGTTGATTTGTTGTTCATTTCAAAGTTGTCAATACCATTTCGGTTGGTGCTTTGTTTTTTCAATTGAAACAAAATGTTTTGATTTTGGAGCATTTCGCCGCGCTCTTTCAGAGTTATACTGTTTATGTGTGTGTATATATAATTAAATATATTAATTCAAAAAAAATTTAGTTCAAATCCAAACATAAAATTATTTTGAATTGTGCAATTTAATTTAAAAAACACAATAAAATAATTTTTTTGAACAAAACTATAAGCATGTATAATATTACGAGAATATCATCATCAATTTTGTAAGTTGATTATATTCAGGCTAAGTAATTATCACGTTATGGAAAGACAGCACTGCCACCTCCAACTCCAACGACAAAGTCCGACTATGTTGGAAAAAAAAGAGTAGATCTAGGCTTGTCATTTTTTTTATTTAATTTGATTTTTAATTTTGAAGTTATTAAATGTGATTTTGAAATTGAAAATGAGGTTTTTGAGATTTATATGATGTTATTGGGGTATGTTAAAAAGAATTTGAGAGTCCTTAAACTTGGACCTCAACTTTTCAACAGCAAGAAGTTTACCGGCCGGATTTGGAATTGTCTTCCCTAGGTCCGGTCGTCTATCAATTCAAAAACAAAAGAGAAAAATCCAGGTGCGCAGGCCTAGCTTTTCTGGGCCAAGGCCCACTATAAACGAGCCTATCCTTCCATACATGATTTTATTTTAATTGTTTATTTTATTTGTTGATATGTTTTATATAAAAATGATTTTAGAGAAAAAACCAGGGCATGCCAGCTGTTGGCTTTCCATATGCTTCAACCAGAAGGGAGTTTGAGGAAAGAACAACTATCAATTGTAATGAAGACCGACATATAAAACATTTAAGGCAACTGAAATATCCAGCCCTTGGAAACAAGAGCTTTGTTCAGCAATTAAATCAACCCTTTATTTATTTTATATTTAATTTTACAGTAAGAAATATAATCTCAATTAAAATACCTTCTAATCATAAAAAAAAAACCCAACCTAAATTCTTCTCCGAAACTAGGATGGTAGAAAAAATTGTATTATTTTTTTATTTTCTTTTTTATTGAGAGTAGATCTTACAAAATCAATTTGTTTTTCTATTTTTATTTGTACTATTTAGAATAATAAAATTAAATAGACATTAAAAACAATATTATAAAAGCATTAGATGACAAATGATTAATTATTTCAAGGTAACAAGATCTCTACCTCAAACTTACAAATTGATTTTCTTGGGCAAACGACCCCATTGTATGAGAAAAACAAGTTCAAGAACGCATTGTTTGATACCATCAATCTATTTTATTTATTTATTACTTTAAACATCTAGAAAATATTATAGACAACTTGATATATTCATTCATGCTCTCAAAAAACATCTTAAAAATTAAAATCAACTTGAAAAAAAAAACTCAGCGATCTCAAATATATTTTTCTAGGCAATTTCAAGGTGAGAAACACAGAATATTAATTGTTTTGATGATCACAATCGGTGCAATCAAAACTTTATCTCTTTAACGTTATATTTCAACGTGTTTCTCTCATCTCTTTTAAAATTAGAAACCAAAAAATAGAAAGGAAAAAATTTGATATCAAATTTGATTTGATTTTAAAATTTAAAAACTAAAAAGACCAATATTTATAATTTAAAAAGTATAAAAAAATACTATATATATATATATATATATTTCCTAAACTTTGCTAAAAACATCCATTCTCTCTATTTTTTTCTCTTTTTTTTTTGTATAAACCACCCGGTATCCTAGACGCTGACCTAGACTAATCTACGTTCACATCGGATGAGTCCTGAAGAGATGAAAATGCTTCCCAAATGACCGGCTTCATATAAAAAGAGAGATTAAATCCCTAAACTCTCTTAAAAAACAAGAATACACTCACCAATAAAGACTCGTAATTTTTTCTGTATCTTCTTTCCCAACTTTCAATCCCGCTATTCCCCAATAGTTTAGTTTAATAAGAGCCAAAGAAAAAAAAAACAATGCAAATAGTACATTTACAATGACGGGATTCACATTTCACCGTGTTTTCTCACACCCTGAATTCCTCACGCGTTTTAAATTTCTAATTAATTAATATTCTTCCATAGAAAATATAACTAAAGTTTGACCCAAATCAGATCCTTTCCATCTGAAAGCAACTTTTGAAACTGTGACCGTGCGATCCTCTGGATCATCAAAATCTGTAGCTGGAGGTAGTGAAGAAGGTTGGTGAGCCATGCCGTCCTAAGCCATGGGGAATTGTGCTGGATCCCACCATGGCAGCCATGCACTCAATCACTTGCAACCCATCAACATTACCTAGTAAGGAAATGGACCATCCCAGACGCATATAATTTTCTAGCTAACCGAAGAAGAAGAAGACGACACTTTCCTATTTTACACCCTAGCCTAGATCGAATAGACTCATGTAATAACATTAATTTGAAATAATTTTTTGATATAATATAATAATTTTGTTAATCTAATAATAACAGTTTAAATTTGTTTGATAAAAATCAAATATTAAATAATACAGACATATATAAGTTTCAAATCCAAAAAATTTAATTAAAAAAATATTAAAAAATAATATAAAATAACCTCGTATAAAAGCTACTCAAAACTTTTTCTGGCTCTCTCTCCTCCCATAGAAAAGCTTGCCCATATTTATCACACGGTCCCTCAGCAACACAAAGCTAGCTAGCATCACTTGTTGAACTTTCTCAGCTGTTTCATGCCACACACACACACGCGCTTGCAGTACCAAACAAAAATCTCTGCCTATATAAAGCCCACAAATCTCCCTCACTTCCTCCAGCAGTCCAACACTTACTCAAACAATTCCTTGTTCTGATCTTACTTCCCTGGCTTACAAGCTGTATCAGTTAATTTTTCTGGTGGTGAAGTATGGCTAGGTTTGGTTTCTTTTTCCTGATTTTTATTGGGATCCTGGTACTTCAATCTATGGCTGACAAATCTGATGCTCAACATGAAGGAGTGAAGGCAAAAGGAGTCGAAGCAGAAGAGAAGCCTGCATTATGTCCACTGCAGGAAGAGACAGA
Organism: Salix exigua; assembly: GCA_032356905.1. Classification (NCBI taxonomy): domain Eukaryota; kingdom Viridiplantae; phylum Streptophyta; class Magnoliopsida; order Malpighiales; family Salicaceae; genus Salix; species Salix exigua. The sequence continues at coordinate 12,987,357 of CM063600.1, forward strand.
GTCAAGAGAAGCTGAAGCTCCTGAGATCAGAAGGCTTGGAAAGCATCGTTCATCTGATAAGTCCGTCGCTGGTGGTGGTTTCATCATCGGTGGTCTCGCCACTGCCACTTTTGCTGCTGTTTTTTGCTATATTAGGGTTACTAGAAAAAGACATGGTGATCAAGGTGGCAAGTAATGTAATGGGGTTCATAATCTGGCGATTCTTGTGAGTGTTTTTTAGGCATTTTTTTGTTCCTGATTGCTTAGAGTACAGAAAAGTAAAGGAGTGTCTTGATACAGAGGGGAGATCATGATGAAAACCACATTGTGAAAGGATTATTATATTCTTTTAGTAGTGATCTATTTACTGTGAATATAAATAATGTTTTTTCTAAACATTTTGGTGTCTCTGGTGTGGATCTTTGGCTTGATTAGCTGATGATTAGTTCTTACAGGAGAAATCGAAGAAATCGAGAAAGAATTGTATTTATATCTGTTGATGATTCTTTCAAATTTCTGGGGGGACTTGATTGCGATTTGGGTTACTGATTGGGGACTAATTTGAGGTTTGCCCATTTTTCTTCACCTTCAAGCACTTCAAGTCATTGCAGATCCAAGTGTCAGATTCTACTTGAGATCCATGTCCTGTAAGCAAAACAAAAAAACAGAAGCACTGCAGATTTTGTTGTTATGTATACAGAACAGCGTTGTGTTCCCGTGAGGACTGGTTTGGTACTTTGACAGCTTCGAAGTATTCCAAATGTGTGGGAACAGAAGAACATAGATAGCAGCGTGAAAACCAAAAGTGCTATGGAATTCTTGAAGTCTTTCTTCAAGGACAGTTCATATTATTCTTTTTTCATTGTTTTCCATATTTTTATTATTTTAAATTTACAAATATATATATATATATATATAATAGAGAGAGAGAGAGAGGGATCTTTCTAGAATCTTAAATCTGGGCTGGCAAAGGCAAAACTACCCAAATAAATGCCAAGAGCAGTCAGGTCAAGCTACTGAAGACACTCAAGGCAGAAGAACCCTTTACTGCAAAGCAAGATTTCAACTAATTTTCCTTTCCTAATATATTATAATTAATTAAATAGGCCCTTAATTATTTGCTGGCCATAGGAGGACCGCTTTTGTCATGTGCCCTAAACTAGAAAAATGGTTAATGTCCCTGTAAATTAATTAAAGTTGTCAACATGGTTCCGGTTGTGATTCAAGTTTTTTTATTGGAATAGAACATTTCAATTTCAAAGCGTTTCGGCGTGCCGTTTCGGGGTTGTACTGTTCATATATAATTAATTATATATATATAATTAAAATTTAATTTAACAATCATAATTAAAATTCAAGATAAATTAATTTTAAATTATACAATATAAACAAAAAGTCAAACAAATATAATCTCAAAATTAGAAAAAAATTACAAGTTAATCAAAATAAAAAGGATTTTAAGGGCGGAATGGTACCGAGACGTTCCGGCCGAAATTTCTGGAACGGACCGGAATTAAAACCGAGACGAAAACAATGCCGTTTCATCTCGGTTTTTTCAACGGAACAGAATGTTCCGGCCAGAACAGAACGGAATTGACAAATTTCCCATCAGGCCTTGATCTTCAGAGAGAGTTCGTTTGGAGAGTGGTTTTAAAAAAATAAAAAAAATATTTTTATTTTTTATTTTAAATTAATTTTCTTAAGAGTTTTTAGATTATTTTAACATGATATCAAAAATAAACTTTTTAAAAATTAAAACTATTTGAAAAAACAATATTCAGCCAGCCGGTAAAGATTCAAGCTTGGAATTTGGCTATGACAGCACATATCAGGTTGTGAGCCTCTAGACTCTAATCTAATGAACGTTGGAGGTCATCGGTTGAAACTTAGGTAGCCAGTGCATTACTATCGCATTAAATAGAGAGCATACATACATGTGGGAAAAGCCAGTTGCCTACCAGGATTTGCCTTTTTATGGTAAAGAGCTGTTTTGCACTCCAAATTCATGACTTTTGAGGATCACCCACCTTCCTTGAACTAAGGGGATTTTGTTTTTCTCTTGTTTGTTTTTAATTGAATCAATACTTTTTTTTTAATGTATTATTAATATACAACATATTTTTTTTAAAAAACTTGGATGACATTACTATCGCACTGAATATTTGTTTGAGAGTTTAATTGAAAAATAATTTCTATTCAGAAAAGAAATAAAATAATATATTTTTATTTTTTAAAAAAATTATTTTTGACATCACTACGTTAAAATAATATAAGATTATCAAAAAAATTAATTTAAAATAAAATATATATATATATATATATATATATTTTTTTTTTTTTTTTTTTTTTTCAAAAAAACTTCTAAACCACACTGTCCAACACCCTCTATCCATCTCGTGATCTCTTAGCTCTACTTAATTAGAAATGGCTAGATTATTTTTGAGAGTGAATTTCATTCAAAAATAAATCAAAATAATATTTTTATTTTATTTTTTAAAAATTATTTTTGACATCAACGTATAAAAATAATATAAAAACACTATTATTTTTTAATTTAAAGTAAAAATTAAAAATATATTTGGAACCCAAAAATATATCAGGTATAACGTGGGATATCCTGTTTGTAGGATCAAATTACCAACCCAAAAAGAAATCTAAAAGGAGTGGAATCAAATGGAACCGGCTAGCCTCTAAATTAAACGGGGTTGCGGTTCAGGCCACATTTACAGTTCCTAGAAATGAAGCACAGATGATAATAAATGTGTCTTTAACCCACGTTTGAAAGCCTCCACATTCCCTCCCCAGTCTCTTCTCGAATCGAGAGCTTCCCTGCAACTCAATGGCTTCTTGCTCCCATTGGTGGCATGCACCAGTCTACTTCATTGCCTCTGCAGTCTTGGCATTCATAGCAATCTCCACTGCATTGAATTCACCTCCCAGCAAGGCAACAAGACCAACCAGACCAATAAGCAGTCACATCTCATTGAATGCATCAAGAACTCTAAGGGAATCTGGGTTCAATATCATGGCTACCCTTCTCTTGATTTCCCCTGAGATGTTCTTTTCATCTCCTAACACAACCATCTTTGCCATTAAAGACTCTTCCCTCGTTAACACCTCTATCCCTCCCTGGTTCTTGAAAAATCTCCTTAAATACCACACCTCTCCTATGAAACTATCCATGGAGGATGTCTTCAAGAAACCTCAAGGCAGTTGCTTCCCAACACTTGTTGATCGAAAGAAACTTGCTGTAACCAAGATTGATGCAAAAAAAAGACTGGCAGAGATCAATCATGTATTGGTATCTCACCCTGACATGGTTCTTGAAAGACAGATTGCAATTCATGGTGTTCTTGCACCATTTTCATCATTAAGGTCTAAAGATGTTTACCTTGGATGGGAGTCTATTCAAGCTCCAATTTGTGATGACAGCTCCAGTTTAGTTTCAGATGCTACTGACCCCAGGATCGTTTTGGAATGGACCAGGATTATCCATTTGCTTAGCTCCCACAGATTCGTGTCATTTGCTATTGGGTTGAATTCTGTTCTTGACAGGATTCTTGCAGATCACAAGAATTTGAGTTCTGTAACAATCTTTGCTCCTCCAGAATTTGAGTTTGTGGCATCTTCATCACCAATGCTTGAGAAGATTGTGAGGTTGCACATACTGCCTCAAAGGGCTACGTACATAGATCTCGCTGCTTTGCCAGATAAACAAAGGCTGAGGACGCTGCTCCCTGATGTAGATCTTGAGATTACTAATGATGTTAATGTGACACAGGGTTTGGCCATTAATGGAGTAGAGATTGCAGCACCAGAAATCCTCTCGTCCAAGGAGTTCATAGTTCATGGTATTACTCAAGCTTTCAAGATGGCTAAATTTCCTAATGCATCAAGATAGTGGGTTAGCTTCATGATACCTGTTGACAAGCCTCCTGTTCACCCATGCTTTTGATGCACAGCCCAGATAGAATGGTTCCATTGTTGCTCCACCCTCTAGGTGTAACAAATGTCTTTATGCAGTTTTTGTTGGCTAAAAGAGCTCTAGTGTATTGACTCTGATATGAACACTTCATTGTATTTGTAGCTGTTAATTCAACCATTGTTAGTTAGGTGCTGACAGGTTTACAAACTCCTGAGGCTTCTCAATAGAATTGAGTTGGAATAAGGTTATCTTATGCCCAACAAAACTTTTAGCTGGTTGTTTGCTTGTAGACCTTGCAGATAAAGTAGCTTAACCCAGATGATTTTCATTTTGAAAATGAATAACTGGTTTAGCGCTAGTGAAAAAACTGACTCAGTGAAAGGTTTAACAGGTGCAAAGCGTTGGTGGATAGAATGAGGATTGTGAAAATGGAATTCTAACTGAACACAATACAGAAACAAAGATACAGGGCAAGCATGCAGATAAACATAATAACTTAAGTCTAAGTAACACCTTCATTGCAATGATGAAACCAGAAGGAAACACCTTAATCTACAATAAATTACAGGAAGCAACTTATTACTGATTCTTGAAAATGGTATGGCCAGAAAAATGGACATAGAAGCAGAACTAAATGCCTGCCTTGTATGTACTACAGGAATAGACAGCTGGTGTTAATATTCAAGGACAAACAATATCAGAACTCTGTACGAAAATCTTACTGCAGTTTTTGGAACACTTTGAGTGGATGCCGTGTCATAAATCTGACACTGAAGTGCCACTTATCTCTTAAAAATCAGGTGTCTAATGGCTAATAGTGACTTCCTCCAAACTCCACTTTCTAAAGCAGGTAAACAGCTGAGCTTCATTCCAGACACATTGATGATCATCAATGAAAACATTGAACTTGCCGACACTCAGTTTGCTCTTTTTCATGGGCATACAGTACTCATGCCTCTTGAAGCCTTACTTTGATTGGCACAGAAAACTAAAGAAAAGCAATTTTGAAAGGACAATGTTATTTAGCACTTCAGGAAACGGATTCAACATAAGACAGTATAATAATTTTTTTCAAAAGGAAATACTCAACTTGAAAGCCCTCAACATTATACAATTCATTAATATAATGTTATGATTACATCTAAATTTAGTCATACTAATTATGCACATCCAATTACGAATGTTGGTAATTGTTAGTTTTGTTTTCATATATAAAACAACCAACACAAAAGATGCAAGATAATGCAGATGGCATGATAAAGTCACAGTGCAGTTTCTGAACTAAGAAAAGAACCTGCACTGCAGTCTCCTGATTCTAAATCCTGAGGAACAAAGACACAAACTAGAGACACAAATACAATTCGTGTATAAAGAAACTCTCTAGTTAGATTGAGAACTGGTACTATTTTAGCCACTGCAAGAAGTGTGAAGAAACATTAAACATACAAAAACTAATTTCTCCAATCCTAATTTCTACAAAAGTCATGAACATATTCAGAATTTTAGGAGATTTAACAATTCCAATGGTCGAACAATGCTACCTTTTTTTCTTCCCAAATGACTTTTCCACATTCATTGCTATTTGCCAAAGATTTTTAAGATTCAGTTTTGCATATATCAACAAAGACTACTAATTTTCATTATCAAAAGAAAACTACAGAAATTGTCAAAATCATGAAAACTGATGCAATCAAATCAAATCAAGTAAACAAGAAGCATACTTACCAAAGAAAATCATAAAGAAGAAGAAACGCCAACTCTCATAATAACCCTGGTCATCCTCATCCCAATCAATGTAACATTCTCAGCCCCGACAAACATAGACTTCCTAAACAACCCAGCAATTGCATCCACCTCTTCTCCACCACATTCCTCTACAACAACCATACAAACCCCACCATTCCTCACAGTCCTCTCCATTTCCCCAGCAAACCTTAAAGGAAACAAAGCCTCTACCAAATGAGCACTGAAAGCCAAATCAAAAACCCCATCAAAAAAGGGCAAGTTATTGGGGTCAGCCCTTTTAACTAACGGCAAAGAATCCACTATCTCAACACCAGTAACATCACTAACACCCATGTTTTTCAATGCCATCACTTCATGTCCAGCACCAGCTGAAACACAAAGTACCTTGGTTTTATTGTTCAAAATATTCGAACTTTGAAAGAAAGTTATGAAGGAAGAGACTTGTAAAAGCCAAGATTTTGAGGACCAAAGTTTCAATCTCTTCTTGTCAGGATCAATGTAAGGGCGGTTTAAAGAAGGGTCACATGTAGAAGAAGGAAATTTGAGGTGGGGTTTTGTGATGGGTGTGTTTGGAGGGATACAAGTTTCTGGGGTATGAAGGTAAAGGTAAAGAAGGGTGATTGTGGCGATGGTTATAAAAACCAACGAGACTTTGTTTAAGAAATTTTCTATGTGTTTCTCCATTTGGGTTTGGTTTTGTTAATGGAAGAGAAAAAATTGAAAGATTTGATTTTGATGCATTGTTGACGATGATGGAGAGGAGGAAAGAGGGATCAAGATACGACAGCTTTGGCATGACTGGAGCTTTTCTTTGCTTTGCTACGATGTCGTTTCATGGGACCAAACTTAGTTATGTTTGGTAGTTAAGTTTTGTTTGTTTGGTATTATATTAAAATACTTTTTTAGTTTTTAATATCAACGTATTAAAATAATTTAAAGAGTAATAATTTAATATTTTTATGCTAAATATATTCTTAAAACTTACACAAATACGCTTTTAAATGAAAAAAAAGTGGGATTTAAGTCTTTAAAGTAGCATTTGCTAAACAAATAATTCAATATTTTTTTAGTGTTTCTCAATCATTTTAATATATTAATGTAAAAAATAATTTTTAAAATATAAATAAAAATTATTTATTTCTGAATAAAAATCACTTTAAAAAACAATCTCATATATACTCCTAAATATTTATTAACTTGTTAACATTGTAATCATATATATATATATATATATATATATATATAATTGCAATAAGTGGCATACAACTAATAATATATATATAAAATTGCAATAAGTGGCATACAACTAATTTCTTGTTAATGATATATAAAATAAAATAGAAGAAAAATATTTTAAATAAATAAATGTTAAAGAATGAATAAAAAAATAAAATGATAGAAAATAAAATAAGATAAATTCAAATCTCAATATTTTGAAAACTTTTCATTGATTCATCAGTACAATAATATTCGAAGCTCAATGTTTTTTTTTTTTTAACAAATGTGTATGAAAACTTTGCTTCATGAATGCAATAAATCTTTAGGTGGCGCAGACATTTTGCCTTGCTAGTTTCTTCTAGCTAATGACAGAGACAGACATATGGCTATGTCTCTGCCATTTCTTACAAGGCCTCCAAACAAAGTCTTCTCTTTTGCTGCTCTCTGTCCCCATCCCTTTAAAATTCGACCGTTGGATCCTCCATTAAAATTTCCCGCCTCCACACTCAAATTCCTCGAAAGCCATTATTCTTCATCTCTCAATTTAACAACCCACTTCAACAACAACAACAACAACAACAACAAGGATGACTACTATGAAAGTACATTCAAACCTGATAAATTCTATGCGTCATTAATCGATGATTCGATACACAGAACCCACTTGAACCAAATCCATGCGAGGTTATTAGTAACGGGGTTGCAATATGGTAGTTTCTTGATAACAAAATTGGTTAACAAGGCATCGAATATAGGAGAAGTTAGCTGTGCACGTAAGTTGTTTGATAAATTTCCTGACCCCGACGTGTTTTTGTGGAATGCGATTGTTAGGTGTTATTCTAGGCATGGTTTCTTTGGCCATGCTATTGAAATGTATGCAAGAATGCAAGTTGCGTGTGTTAGTCCTGACGGGTTCAGTTTTCCTTGTGTTCTCAAAGCTTGTAGTGCCTTGCCGGCGCTTGAAATGGGGAGGAGGGTACATGGACAGATATTTAGACATGGGTTTGAATCGGATGTGTTTGTGCAGAACGGTCTTGTAGCATTGTATGCAAAATGTGGAGAGATTGTGCGAGCTAATGTTGTTTTTGGTAGGCTAGTTGATAGGACTATTGTTTCCTGGACCTCGATTATTTCTGGGTATGCCCAGAATGGACAGCCTATTGAAGCCTTGTGGGTTTTTAGTGACATGAGGAAAACAAATGTGAGACCAGATTGGATAGCGCTTGTGAGTGTTCTTAGAGCATATACAGATGTAGAGGATTTGGAACATGGAAAATCTATTCATGGCTGTGTGATTAAAATGGGACTTGAATGTGAATCTGATTTGCTTATTTCGCTTACCTCTTTGTATGCAAAATGTGGGCAGGTTATGGTTGCTAGATTGTTTTTTAATCAGGTGGAAAGCCCAAGTTTGATTTTCTGGAACGCAATGATTTCTGGTTATGTGAAAAATGGGTATGCTGAGGAAGGTATTAAACTGTTCCATCTAATGACAACTAAAAATATAAGACCAGATTCTATTACTGTGACTTCTAGTATTGCAGCTTGTGCACAAATAGGTTCCCTTGAATTAGCAAGATGGATGGATGAGTATGTCAGCATGAGCGAGTTTAGAAATGATGTGATCGTCAATACTGCCCTCATTGACATGTATGCAAAATGTGGTAGTGTAGATATGTCTCGCTTGGTTTTTGACAGAATACCAGATAAAGATGTTGTTGTGTGGAGTGCAATGATGGTGGGATATGGATTACATGGGCAAGGTCGGGAATCTATCATTCTTTTTCATGCAATGAGGCAAGCTGGGGTGTCCCCAAATGATGTCACCTTCGTTGGGCTCCTCACAGCATGCAAAAATTCAGGTCTCGTAGAAGAAGGTTGGGACCTCTTCCACCACATGAGAGATTATGGGATTGAACCAAGGCACCAACATTATGCATGTGTGGTGGATCTTCTTGGGCGTGCAGGCCATTTAGATCGAGCTTATAATTTTGTCATGAACATGCCAATTGAACCAGGTGTAAGTGTGTGGGGAGCTCTTTTGAGTGCATGCAAGATCCATCGTCATGTGACACTAGGGGAATATGCAGCTGAACGGCTTTTCTCATTAGACCCATACAACACGGGGCATTATGTTCAGCTGTCAAACCTCTATGCTTCAGCTCGCTTATGGGATTGTGTTGCAAAGGTACGGGTGTTAATGAGGGAGAAAGGACTTACTAAGCACCTTGGTTATAGTGTGATTGAGATCAATGGAAAGCTCCAGGCATTTCAGGCTGGAGATAAGACGCATCCAAGATCCAAAGAGATTTTTGAGGAAGTTGAGGATTTAGAGAGAAGGTTAAAGGGAGCTGGATTTGTCCCCCAGACAGAATCTGTTCTTCATGATTTGAATTACGAGGAAACAGAGGAGACACTTTGTAATCATAGTGAGAGACTAGCGATTGCTTATGGGCTCATTAGTACCCCCCCTGGAACTACCCTTAGGATAACAAAGAATCTTCGGGCATGTGACAACTGTCATGCTGCGATCAAGCTCATCTCAAAGCTGTTAAGTAGGGAGATAGTTGTCAGGGATGCAAGTCGTTTTCATCATTTTAAGGATGGAGCTTGTTCCTGTGGAGATTATTGGTGACAAGAATGGCTAATCTTGAGCTCATCCAAGAAGCTTGGTTAGTGATTTGTCCCCTTTCTTCATCTTCTTCTTCTAAATTTTATAATTATTGCTTACTATTTTTCTTGATAATGTTGTTGGAATGAAGGGGAAACTTTGAAGATTTGTTAAAATGTCATCCTTCAAATTTCTCAGGCACTGGTGCATGTTGGTTGATGATCATATTTGATCATTCGTGGTCAACAAAATAGAAAAATCATTAAATCTACTAAACTATTTGTGGGAAAATGGCACAGTGCATTGCTTGTAAGGTGATCACTTGGTCAGAGTGTACTGGTTAGGCTAATCATCCTTTTTGGGATATGTGGAAATGGAGTTATGCAATGCCCCTGTGCCAGTGACTGGTGACTTATTTAGTGGATATGATAAAAGTGATTCACTTTGCTGTTTGTTCTTCATGGCCATACACCCGAGTGGAAATGGAATTTTTGTGTCACTGGCATCTATGTTCTGATGCACATGAATTGGTCCTTTTACCCTTTTGCAGAATGCCAAGTGATTATTTTTATTCCAATCTTCACAAGTCAAATGTCTTGTTTTTGGTTGACATAGTAACTTACAGATTTCCTCGATGACATATTTTTTGCTAACTTTAAGAACAGATAGAAGGGCTGCTTTTAGCTTTGCATGGAGAATGCACTTCCAAATTACTGCACTTGGGTTTGATGAGTAGCTGTGCGCTTCATCTGATCAATAACAACCTTCTGTATTTGCAGACTGTCTCGGAAGGTGGTTCCCACTTATGCCCCATATGACCGGTAATCACAGTATCAAATCCCCAAAATTCGAAGTCGCTACCACTCTCTTCCACCCTACGTAGAAATGTGTTTGTCTGATGCTATGGTTAGTGTTCTTAACACCTGATATATGGTTACTAATTTACGTGTTTTGTATGACTGCTTGCTCATATTTGTTCTTGCCAAACGCTTCAAGTAGCAGAGCAGAGGAAAGGGAGGCAAGAAATCAATTCAACTCTGCCAAAAAAGAACTGTTTTCGCAAGGTGCAGCCAGACGCAGATGAATCAAGCTCCTATATTCAGTATTTGCTCGTAGGAAATTCAGTATTTAATGCTAATAAGACCTGGAGGGTTGGTAAATTCCCTGGGTTGGGTGCTCATGGTGGGAGGCTCTGGTACTTGGAAAAGTGGATGACATGATAACAAGAAATAAGGAGCAGTGTGGATATACTGTATTAGAAACTGATCAGTCGTTGCCATATCAAATTAAATTAAATTTTGTGGAGCTATACCCTAACACTCTAATAAGCCTTTTCAATGGAAATCAATTACTATCTTCAACCATTTTCTTTGGTTTATTTTTGGGATTGAGTTAACTATAACATGCCTTTTGATTAATTCTAAATATTTTATGAATTATTTTTCATTTTTTGTATCTGCCATCATAATTTAAACCACCTGCTATTACCTTTTGTATATTTGCATTCCACATTTTGGGCCTAAGAGTATCAATAAATCATAAATATTTTTCAAGATTTTTCCAAGAAATAAAAAAATACACTTTGTTGGGCCTTTAAGGCCCACGGTTTGATTTGTGAAGTTAAGAGCTGACAGTCTCCTCTCTCTCTCTCTCAAAAAAAAAAGCGGCTCCTTTCCTCTTTTAACTCCACCGCTGCCGCTATACACCTCGAGCACCCACAGTATCGCAAAAAGAAAAAAAATGGGAAGCGGAAGAAGAAGAAGCGGCGGTGGAGGCGGAGGCGGAGGAAGCGGAGGAGGAAGAAATCAAAGACTGCTTAAACACCACATAGACACCTGCAACAAAAAATTCTCCACAACAGACGACATAGTCCACCACCTCCGCAATAGCTACCCCAATTACCGCCGCATGGAGCTCAAAACCCTAACTCGCATTGTCCAGCAAACCCTAAACCAACAAACACCGCCGCCGAAGAAATTCAGAAAACATGAACTGGAAACAGAATCCGATCCCGACGACGAAGAAGAAGCAAACCTTAGCACGCCTGTGAGTAAGAAGCAGAGGCGAATTGATGAGAGTGAAGAAAAATTGATGCAGATTGAAAATTCGTATTCTAGAAGAAGGAATCGAAATCGGGGCCCGGTTTTGGTTTCGAGCTCGGATACGGAGTCCAGTTCAGAGTCGGACTCGGGTTCGGATTCCTCGACGTCATTAGAGTCACCGAAGTCACCGAAGTTTGATTTGATGAAATCAATGTTAAGGGAAAGTTATGGGTTGGCGGAGAAAAATATGGAAGTTGAGCTAGCTAATGATAGAAAAGAAAGTATTACTAGTAAAGTTGACATGATTGAGAGAAATAGAGGGGTAGGAAAGCAAAAAGGAGAGGACTTGGTGGGTAGTTTGGGGAAACTGAAAGGTGTGCTTGGTGAGGATGCGAAGGGGAAGGAAGGGGGCCCGAGGTTTAAGGATTTAGGGGGTTTAAGTGGGATTTTAGAGGAGTTGGAAATGGAGGTGTTTTTGCCATTGTATCATCCAAATGTACCGTTGAGACTTGGGGTTAGTCCTATAAGTGGGATTTTGTTACACGGGCCACCTGGATGTGGGAAGACTAAGTTGGCTCATGCCATTGCGAATGAGACTGGGGTGCCTTTTTACAAGATTTCTGCTACTGAGGTTGTTTCTGGTGTTTCAGGTACAGAACTTTACGTGGAAAGTTTTTTGATGTGGGTGTTGAAGGAGATGTGCTGTTTTGGTGTTTGAATGTGCTCTGTTTTTTTCATTTTCTCTGGATGTCATTCAATTTGTTATAATGTTGCAATGATGACGTTGAGGAGTCTGAGTACTCAATTTTATAAATGCAGAATCGTGATGGTATTTGGTGGTTTTTCTTTACTGGTAGTTCTAATCTTCTAGATTGCCTATGATTTGTAGAAACTTAGGGTTTTAGCGTGGACAATGTGGTTACCATGCTGTTTGTTGGGATGTCTTCCACTTTATTAATGCTAAATGTTGGTGTTATTTGTTCTTTTTAAATGGTTTGTGTCAATATAGGCTTTTCAGTGATTGAAGTTTGATTATAATGTTTTGTAATGCAGTGTTGAGTGTTTGAATTAGTTTTGTGGTTATTGCTCATGGATGCATTTGTTTATTTTCTTGAACGAAAGAAGTCAGGCAGTTCACATGTGCAGTATCAGAAATGCAAAACCAGAGTGTTTTTCACGCCTCTTTTCCCCTTAATGATCTATTCAGTGAAGTGGTTTTTGGTGTGTAGAAATAAGCCCTTTATTGGTTATAATTCAATTATCATGCTTTTTGTTGTGATCTTGGCTTTTATCATGCACTATGAGTGAATATTACAATGGAAAAGCTTCATGTGAAGCTACCTTGGTGACTGACATTGGTTCATTGGGGAATCTCAGGTGCATCCGAAGAAAATATCCGAGATCTTTTCTCTAAAGCATACAGAACTGCACCATCTATCATTTTTATTGATGAAATTGATGCAATTGCTTCAAAGAGAGAGAATTTACAGAGAGAGATGGAGAGAAGGATTGTGACGCAATTGATGACTTGCATGGATGAGCATCATGGGCTAGGACAACCATCTGATGACGGTTCAAGTTCAGAAAGCTCCAATCGAATACCTGGAAATGTTCTTGTTATTGGAGCTACAAATAGGCCTGATGCAGTTGACCCTGCACTAAGGAGGCCTGGAAGATTTGATCGCGAGATTAATTTAGGTGTTCCGGATGAGAAAGCTAGGGTTCAGATTCTTTCAGTGCTTACTAAAAGTTGTACTCTTGAGGGTTCTCTTGATATTTTGCAAATAGCTAGGTCTACACCAGGTTTTGTTGGAGCTGACTTGAATGCTTTGGTTAACATGGCTGGTAATCTTGCCATGAGGAGAGTTGCTTCCCAGAGAAAATCTGAGTTATCAGGACAATTGATAGAGAAGGAAGAAAATGAGGATTGGTGGAAGAAACCTTGGTCACCTGAGGAGATGGAAAAGCTTGCCATCACAATGGCTGATTTTGAGGTAATCTGCAACTGCATTATCTGTCATTGTCTCAAGCTCTCTTACTTCAAGACTGGTGTACTTCAACTCCTGTTTATGCTTTAGCATGTGACTTTCCTGTTGTCTAAAAGCCGTAAAAAAATCTTTTATGTTTTCTATATTCCCTGGTTTGTTTGAGAATAGGATGAAAATTAATCCCTTTTCTTCACTTGCAGAAAGCAGCTAAGCTAGTTCAGCCCTCATCGAAAAGAGAAGGATTCTCTTCTATCCCTAATGTCAAATGGGAAGATGTTGGTGGTCTTGATGATATAAGGGACGAGTTTGACCTCTATATCATTAGTCGTATAAAGTATCCTGATGATTATCAGGTAACCATAACACTTTCTCTGCCCCCCTCACTTCCTTCCTTTCCTTTTCTTTTCCAGTTTCAAAGTTTAGCCAATTTTTATATATTGATTTTCTGTTGAATGTAGTTTCTGCAACATAATTGTATCTTTTCAAAGCATTTTATTTTTCTTGATAAAGGATTGCACATTACTGACGTGTAACAAATAGACAGTATTTCTTTGTTTGGTTAATGCTTGATAATTTTAATTTCCTTCACCTCATGGCATTTATTCTGAATAGCAGTTTGCACTAGGCTATAACTTCATATGTATTGTATTTATTATTTTAAGTTCTGTCTGTTATATTAAGCATGACAACTTAGTTCTACTGTTCTGGTTGATTCACTTACTAATCACTGGTGTTATTTGTACATACAGAAATTTGGAGTTAATTTAGAGACAGGGATTTTGCTCTATGGACCTCCTGGCTGTGGCAAAACAATGATTGCCAAGGCTGCTGCTAATGAGGCAGGAGCTAACTTTATTCATGTGAAGGCGAGTTCTTCCATTAATTCCCTCACTCAATCTTTTCCCCCCCGTTAAATTATTTTTTGGTGCCTCGATACCACAGTTGTCTTACTAAATCTGTCAAAACGTTAATGATCTTGAATTCCATGACTTATCAGGGTCCTGAACTTCTTAATAAGTATGTTGGAGAAAGTGAACTGGCAGTTAGGACATTATTCAGTCGTGCAAGAACGTGCTCTCCATGCATCATCTTCTTCGATGAGGTTTGTGGCTCTCCTTTACTTGTATTTATTGGTATCCAGTTATTTAATTTGACATAATGGAGACCTAGATTGGAAAGATAGATGACTGAAATATTTGGCACATCCCCTACTTTAATGAACCCTGTATTTTTTGTGTTTGTTTGAAATTTGTACAGTACTCTGTATTTGGTCTGTTCTTTCCTCTTAGATCTATTTGACTTCAATTTGTGAGATTTCCATTTTATGACCTGTAATCAGTGGGCCAATGAAGCTTTCTTTACAATGTCCACTTCTGTGTTATCTGAAGTCCATTAAATTTTCTGTCCTAAGGAACAATTTGTCTTGTTTTGTACAGGTGGATGCTTTGACAACAATGCGTGGAAAAGAAGGGGGATGGGTTGTTGAGAGGCTCTTAAATCAGGTCAATAAGATGCAATGACATAATCTGAATTAAAACATCATTTTTTCTCCATGTCCTCCATATCATGAACTCGCTCCCAGTACATGTGAATTGAATCCAATGCTTAAAATTGCAGTTGCTTATAGAGTTAGATGGTGCAGATCAGCGCCCTGGTATTTTTATCATTGGTGCCACTAACAGGTACACTAATCTCTCTCTTCTTTCATTCTCCACTCCACTCCTCTCCTCTCTTCTCTCTGAAGCTGGTTTCTCTGATGGCAGACCTGAGGTGATGGACCCTGCTGTCCTGCGGCCTGGTAGGTTTGGCAAACTAATTCATGTCCCTCTGCCAAGTTCAGAGGATCGTGGATTGATCTTAAAGGCTCTCGCTAAAGGAAAACCTATTGACCCTAGTGTTGACTTGGCTGCCATCGGTCAAATGGAGGCTTGTAAAATTTTTAGCGGGGCTGATCTTAGGAAGCTGGTTTGTCTATGTTTCTATTAGTCTCGTCTTTTTATTGACACATGTTAGAGTTGGGACACATTCTAATTCATGTGATACTTTCAAGAGGTCTTACCCCACTCGACCAGCCTTTGCTTGTTAACAATTAAACTTGGATTGGAATTCTTTCCCAGATGGAGGAAGCCGCAATGACTGCTTTGAAGGAGGCCAAGAGACAAAGACATTTGAATGAGACTCCAGGTACAATCACAGCAACTCAAAATGAGCCATCGGTTAACATCACAGCAACTCAAAATGAGCCATCCGTTAACATCACAGCCACTCATTTTGAGCAAGCCCTTGGTAAAATTTCACCATCCGTGTCAGAGAAGGTATAGTTCTCACTTACTGATATCTAATAACAGATAATAGAAATCCTCGCCTATATTCGTCTAACCCCTTTTTCTTTGTAAGCAGCAAATACAATATTATAAAGCTTGGTCAGAGAGTTTCAAAGCAACATGAGAAGAAACACAAACTAGCTTTTGATGCACGATAGAAGATATTGAGCCAGGAATCCTTGAACATAATTCATTGCTTGCGTTGACAATCCGTGGGTGAAAATTTTGTTAGTCCTCATAATTTAGTTGCACCAAGTTATTTGGAGGCGCGGGAAGCTGTCTCCTGTGTGAAAATTTTGTTTTTGTTGTTGTATTTGTGTTGCCATTTTCCTCTCTTCCCATGTTTGTAGAGGCAGATGACACAATACACAAGATAAAAAGGTGTGCTCTTGAATGAAATAAAAGGGTGCCTTGTCCTCTCTCTCTCTGTTTGTTAAACTTCAGTTTTATCCCTATAGATTCATCACTGTTCCACTCCTACACCAGCAGTTTGAAGCTTCTCAATGTTACCCCTATAGTTTACAAAATTGATTATGTTTATGAGTTATGTTTTATATATAATGTTTCCAAGTATTTTGCGAGTATAATGGTATTTTGTGGAAAAAAATGAGGATATAAATTAGTAAGGGTAAAATTGAAACAAATAAAAAACTATAGCGGTAACATTGTTGAGATGTTAAACCATGGGGTAGATGGGGAACATTGATGAATCTACGATGCTAAAATTATAGCTCTCACACTTCTTTTAGGTTCTTGAAAGTATTATTGCTCAGTGTCAGTGGATCGATGCAAGCGCCAATTGAAGGAGAAGTAGAAGGCTTCTTGTACTTGTTTGTCTAAGCAAACCTTGTTGACCTCTTAAACCATTGGTACTATTGCTCAGGTTCATGGTGTTCTTCTAGTTTCGAAACTTTTGGTGATGGCAATTGCCTAAAAGGGGGGGAGAGAGCATTCATAGCACGTGAAGCTGGAAAAAGTGGATTCCTATCAGTAAAATTGCCAAAAATGACTTTCTTGGATAACAGAATGTGACTAAAATTGTCATACAATGCTCCGTTGCCTCCACACTTACCCTACCCTTCCTCTGAATTTATCAACAAAACCTGCCTCTGCCAGCTCCCCCTTTCCCCTCCTCTACACAAGTTTACTTCCATCATGATTTCTAAGACTATCATGATTAATGCATAATGCTAGTGATCACCATGTGAAAGACTCGAGCTCATGCTTTCCTCATATTGGTCTGATGATGGAAAACTCCAAGATTCCCTTTCTGTTTTCCCCACACAGAAACCGGCGTGTTAAAGATTTGAGACTTTTATATAGCGAAATCTTGGGACTCTGGTTTCGAAGGGGCTTGAGCAATCAAGGTCAGTGTTCTTGTGCTAAGTAATGGTGTGGCGTATTATTTGATTTGTGTGTATATCTCGAAAAATTTGTCTATCGATGTGTGTCATGGATTGAAGGACGAAAAGATGAATTCATTGTGAATATTATTTACAGAAATGCAAGTGAATGTTGCTCACTATCTTCAGCTACCATGTTTCTGAAGCTTCTATCAATAAAAAAACTATGCTTCCTGTTGATGCTGACAGCTATAATTGTGAATCACTGACATCCTTATTTGCTGTCACACCAACTTGAAATCTTTTCCTGCTTTTCCAAGCAAACTAGTTGCTGCAGCATTGTTAAATTTCCCTCTCCATTGTCGACCTTCCACCTTTTGGAGCGAGATATGGTGCTAGATAGCAACCTTGTAGTTTTATAACTAAAATTGTACATTGCTCCTAACTTGATCCTCTGCCTACTACTATAAAACCTCACTCTGTCTCTTCCTCAGACATCAAACACTTCTAACTAAGATCGAGCTAGATTTACATAAGCATTTTTTTTTCTTATTGTTTCTAGCAGTATATCCTGAAAACTAGAAGATGAGGAAACAGTATTCAATCTCCTCCTTTTCAGTTTTTATTCTTTTCCTCCACTGCACCAATACCTTTGCCCAGTCACCAGCAGCAGCCCCGGCGCAGGCACCAGCAGCAGTTGTAGCACAACCTCCAGCCGCAACTCCAACTCAGGCAGCTGCTCCAAACGGCATCACCAACGTCACCAAAATCCTTGAGAAGGCAGGCCATTTCACGATCTTTATCCGCCTTTTGAGATCCACCCAGGAGGAAAACCACTTATTCTCCGCTCTCAATGATTCAAGCTCTGGTTTAACCATCTTCGCACCGACAGACAGTGCATTTTCAGAGCTCAAATCAGGAACTCTCAATACTCTAAGTGACGGCGACAAGTCTGAGTTGGTGAAGTTCCACGTGGTTCCTGTTGGAAAATTTCCTGAAGAACAAACAAACACTGTTCAGATCACTGTCAGAATTTTGTGTCTGACGAAAAGAAACAAGCACTGTTCAAATCAGTGCTTAGAAACCAAGAACTTGCCCAGAATTTTCCCAGAAATTCTAAGGGCTAAAGAACAAATACTTAACGAAAAATATTCAGAACAAGGGGCAGAATTTCTTGTTAGGATACTGCCATCCCTTCACTTTTATTTATAGAAGAAGATCAAAATACAAGAATGGTAATTCAAACCTATTACAATCTCTTCTACTTAAAACAGGAAATAAATATGCGAAAATAAAGCAACAAGATATGATCAAATATAATTTGATCTTACTTAACTAAAACATAAACTCTTCAATTAAAACAAAATAAAAACAGTAAAGGAAAATTCTTGATGATCTTCGCAGCACCAGTTCTTCATGTCTGCAGGTTTGGAATCAGTTGACTTTGGTTGACTTTGATCATGCATTTTCAACACTCCCCCTTGATTCCAAGACTGCATAGCTGCACATTCCAATCATCTCTCGTTTTACCTTAGGTTGCAGATTATAGTATGGACTCCCAAACATTCTCAAGTGTTCTATGTTAAGTTTGTATCCATGCCATATTTCATAAGGTGTCTTCTCTCCCAAACCCTTAGTAACCATTTGATTTAGGAGGTAAAAAATTGTCTCTGCCCAAATTTTCAGAGGCAATTTCTTCTCATACAAATGGCATCTAGCCATCTCCACTAGAGTTCTATTTTCTTTTCACTAACACCATTGTGTTGAGGTGAGTATGATACTATGAGTTGATGCTTAATCCCCTCTTTTTCTAAATGCCCCTCAAGTTTATGAGTAGTGACCTCACCCCCATCATCAGACTTCAACCCTTTCATCTTGGTTCCAGCTTCCCTCTCGGCTGCAACTTTGACTGTGTCAAAGGTACCAAACACTCCCCCTTTTTTCTCCTTTTGCTCTTGAATTTTAGGTAATCCAATCACCATCTCTAAGTCTGTCATCTTCTTCATGGTAGCATAATTAAAATGCCCCAATCCCTTATCCCACAATACTGAATTTGAACTGTCAGTGATGTTCATGTTCTGATGTTCATACTTTAAACCGAGACTGAAGCTTCTGTTATACATTTTAGCAGAAAACAATATGACTCCTTTATCATCTCTAATTGTGCATATGCCATCAATAAAGGACAATGAGTAACCATCTTCAAGCAATTGTCCAACACTCACTAAGTTTTGTTTAATTTTAGGCACATACAACACTTTATCAAAAGTTCTCATACCTGCCATTGTTTCAATGTCAACATCCCCTCTGCCTTCCACATCAACATACTGACCATTTGCCAATTTTACTCTAGATTCATAACTTGAATCTAAAGTATTAAACATCCACACATCTGCAGTCATATGATTAGTGCATCCACTATCAACAAGCCAATTTGAACCTTTTACCTCAACCTTGCTGCAATTCGATTCTCGCCATAGCCATGAATAAATGTTCATCTTCCACTTCTGAATTTTTTTCAATGTACACTTGCTTTCCAGTTCCAGCTTCTGCGTAATTCAGTCTTGCCTTAGCCATGAATTATTGTTCATCTTCCAGTTCTGAATTTTTTGCAAAGTACGCTTGCTTTCCAGTTTCAGCTTTTGAGTTTGAGTTGCAGAACTTTTGAATGTGCCCATACTGTTTGCACCTTCTGCATTGAGCATTCTTGAGCCAACACCTTGACTCAAGATGATTAGTTTTGTGGCAGTATTTGCAAGCAGGAAATTGATCATTTCTCTCCTCTCTTGCATTGAATTCGTTGGGATAGTTCTGGTTTTGTTGCCAGTTTTTGTTTTGCGAATTCCTTCCAATTTCTCTACTATCACCATGACCAATTGTTGGAAAATTCTGATTTCGAGATCTTCCTCTGAATCCTGCCACGAAGGCTTCTTCACCTGCACTTTCATGCCTAAAAGCTTGCCTTTGCTCCACTGCTTGAAGAGCATTTATCAAGTCTTGAAGACTCATCTCTGTAAAGTCTTTAGAGTCTTCTAAAGAACAAATTTTGTTCTCAAACCTTTCAGGTAAACTGACGAGAACTTTTTCCACCACTCTAGAGTCCTGAACTTCTTCTCCCAAAATTCTCATCTGGTTGACTAATTTGGAGATATTAGAGGAAAATTCTTTGATTGTTTCTGACTCCCTCATTTTCAGCCCTTCAAATTGTCTCTTTAAGTTCAATATCTGCATTCTTCTAGACTTCTCGTCACCTTGAAATTCAGCCTTCAATTTATCCCATGCTTTTTTAGCATGCTCACAAGCCATTATTCTTGTGAATATCTCTTCATTTATTGCATTATGGATGCAGGTAAGTGCTTTGAATCTCTTAGCCTTCTTTTTATTGAAATACTTGAGTTGAGCCATTGTGGGATTGTTGTTCAAGGGATTCGGATCCCTGTTAGTCTCCACGACCTCCCACAGATCAAATGCCCTGAGGTAAGTCTTCATCTTCACAGCCCACACACCATAATTTGAGCCTGTGAACATAGGTGATTTTGACGAAAATGATGAGGAGTCCATCTCTGTCAAAACAGATTTTTCTTTTTGCAGGTATTCCTTGTACTGGAAACAAAGAACAAGAGTAGCAGTTGATGATTACAATCAATTGCGTATCTCTTAAAGAACAAATCAAGATAATTTTCTTGATTAAATTTCTAAACACTCGTGTTTCACTCACCTTCCCTTCAAAGTTAATAACTTTGAAAAATCTCACAATTCTCTCGTGTTTCTCACAGCCCTTCTAAGATCAATTTAGCTCTGATACCATTTGTTGGAAAATTTCCTGAAGAACAAACAAACACTGTTCAGATCACTGTCAGAATTTTGTGTCTGACGAAAAGAAACAAGCACTGTTCAAATCAGTGCTTAGAAACCAAGAACTTGCCCAGAATTTTCCCAGAAATTCTAAGGGCTAAAGAACAAATACTTAACGAAAAATATTCAGAACAAGGGGCAGAATTTCTTGTTAGGATACTGCCATCCCTTCACTTTTATTTATAGAAGAAGATCAAAATACAAGAATGGTAATTCAAACCTATTACAATCTCTTCTACTTAAAACAGGAAATAAATATGCGAAAATAAAGCAACAAGATATGATCAAATATAATTTGATCTTACTTAACTAAAACATAAACTCTTCAATTAAAACAAAATAAAAACAGTAAAGGAAAATTCTTGATGATCTTCGCAGCACCAGTTCTTCATGTCTGCAGGTTTGGAATCAGTTGACTTTGGTTGACTTTGATCATGCATTTTCAACAGTTCCAACATTCCTATCCACCTCCCAGTTCCAGACCGTAAGCAATCCTCTTGGGACATGGGCTGGAACAGGCAGTAGATTACCACTTAATGTCACAAGTTATCCAAACTCGGTGAACATAACCACAGGACTGACCAATACAAGTTTATCTGGCACGGTATACACGGACAACCAGCTAGCCATATATAAGATCGAGAAGGTGCTACTTCCTAAGGACGTTTTTGGTTCCAAGGCCCCAGCTCCAGCACCAGTACAGGCACCTGCACGAGAAAAGCCTACAAAGGAGGTTCCTGCTGCAACTGCAGAGAGTCCCGTGTCTCCTGTGGATATATCTAGTGCGCGTATGTTCACACATAATAATGTGGTGGGATCAGTTGGCATGGTTGCTGCTGCAATGTTTGCTCTGTAATAAAGAACTGTTTGAATCTTGAGATGATCTTGGTGGGGTTTGGTCTGGTTTTGATGTTTTATTTTTCTGAGCTGTATTGAATAATTCCTATTTTCTTGAATCCAGTCTGTATGTTTTGAGTTTATGATTGCAATTGAGTTTTGAGATTTTTTTTTTTAATTTCTCGGTACTTGGTTAGTCATTTTTTTTACTATGATCCGGGTGTCATCTAATCATTTCCTAGTTTTCGGCGAAGTAAAGGTGGTTGGATTTGTGAATCAATTGCTGGGGAAGTCTACTTACTGGAGGATGAGTAGTGAGTGGGATTTTTGGTGGAGATGAGGGTTGTCCAGCTGAGAAGTCCTATTCTGGGGGTTGTAGTTTTGCTTGAAAGCTGCTGACATCTTTTTTAGTGATATTAACTTGCCGAAGGTTCTTAGGGTTCTTTCCTCTGGGGATGGTTCTTCTGATGCAGATCACAGGGGGGTGTCGAATAAGTGGGGTGAATGTGGGGCAAACTATCATGAGAGTAGAGGAGAAAAAGCATGCAGCAAAGCTGATTTATTTTGATCCGAAGAAGTATGATTTTCATGAACTTTTCAAGTTAGATTCAACCAAAAGTTCCTTTTCTTCCAAGGATTCTACGATTAGGAGCAATTTGAGCTTACATTCGCACTGATTATTTCCCAGGGAGAGCTTTCTCTTCCTCTATGCTCAGAAATGGACGTGTTAAAATTTTGAGGGCTTAAATATTATTTTCAGTGAGATAACGAGCATTGCCTTCATGGGGCTTGATTTCCTGAGGTCATTGATTCAACGTTTCTTGGGAATTGCTTCTTATATTAATTAATATAAACATTCAACGTTTCTTTGATATTAATTTACTAATAGTTGTTTATGAAAAATGAACTAATAGTTTATTCAATTTTTTTTATAGAAAATTAATATTAAAGAACTGTCTCATCTAATAAAAATTATTCAGTAAAGTCTAATAAATATTTCAAGTTAAAGTTTTTTGGACTTAAAATTTGCATAAACTCACTCTATGCTTAATTTCTATCATATAGAGTGAGAATGATGAGATTCAAACTTATGACTGCTTAATCAACAAAATTTTGATATCATATAAAAGAACCATTTCATCTTTTAGTGTTATTAATTAGAAGAGAGAATGAGATGATAAGATTTGAATTTGTGATCACTTGATCAACTATGTTGTAATATCACGTTAAAAACTCATCTCATCTAAAAACTTAAAATTGTTAAGTAAAGTTAATTATATGAATTATATTAATTTTTAACAATTAAAGTATACAAATTAATTTATACATGTTGTAGGACAATGGTGAAAACATATATTTTCGTTGTGATTTTTTAATTCTCACAAGTATGGTTCAAATCAAAATGTAGTTCTCTTCAATCCATAACTTTACGGTTCTGTTAATTTGAATGTGATTAAAATAATATAAATTATATATTAAAGTTTCATTCTCTTTTCTTTAAATCTTAAGCTTTCGAGTTAGAAATGGGTTTTTTTGACGGAATATTTGGTTGGACATGTCACCAAGTCTTAGGAGTCTTAGATGCAGAGATAGGTGAGTAGAGATTGCTTGTCCAAATCTTACCTCATTACAGATGATTTGTTTTGATGTTAACATTTATGCTCAACTGTTCTGCCAGTGATGATTCAGAAAGTTGTTGCTGCAGCATTGTTTAATTTCCCTCTCCATTGTCGACCTTCCACCTTTTGGAGCGAGACATGGTGCTAGATAGCAACCTTGTAGTTTTATAACTATGATTGTACATTGCTCCTAACTTGATCCTCTGCCTCCTACTATAAAACCTCACTCTGTCTCTTCCTCAGACATCAAACACTTCTAACTAAGATCGAGCTAGATTTACATAAGCATTTTTTTTCTTATTGTTTCTAGCAGTATATCCTGAAAACTAGAAGATGAGGAAACAGTATTCAATCTCCTCCTTTTCAGTTTTTATTCTTTTCCTCCACTGCACCAATACCTTTGCCCAGTCACCAGCAGCAGCCCCGGCGCAGGCACCAGCAGCAGTTGTAGCACAACCTCCAGCCGCGACTCCAACTCAGGCAGCTGCTCCAAACGGCATCACCAACGTCACCAAAATCCTTGAGAAGGCTGGCCATTTCACGATCTTTATCCGCCTTTTGAGATCCACCCAGGAGGAAAACCACTTATTCTCCGCTCTCAATGATTCAAGCTCTGGTTTAACCATCTTCGCACCGACAGACAGTGCATTTTCAGAGCTCAAATCAGGAACTCTCAATACTCTAAGTGACGGCGACAAGTCTGAGTTGGTGAAGTTCCACGTGGTTCCAACATTCCTATCCACCTCCCAGTTCCAGACCGTAAGCAATCCTCTTGGGACATGGGCTGGAACAGGCAGTAGATTACCACTTAATGTCACAAGTTATCCAAACTCGGTGAACATAACCACAGGACTGACCAATACAAGTTTATCTGGCACGGTATACACGGACAACCAGCTAGCCATCTATAAGATCGAGAAGGTGCTACTTCCTAAGGACGTTTTTGGTTCCAAGGCCCCAGCTCCAGCACCAGCAGCACCTGTACGAGAAAAGCCTGCAAAGGCGGTTCCCGAAGCAACTGTAGAGAGTCCCGTGTCTCCTGTGGATATATCTAGTGCGCTTATGTTCACACATAATAATGTGGTGGGATCAGTTGGCATGGTTGCTGCTGCAATGTTTGCTCTGTAATGTAGAAAGGTTTGAATCTTGAGATGATCTTGGTGGGGTTGGGTCCGGCAGCGTCTAGTTTTTCTGATTTGGATTGAAAGCTTGGTGTGTGTTGAATAATTCTGATTTTTACTTTGAATCCAGTTTGTATGATTTTAATTTATTATTAAAATTGAGTTTTGAGGTTTTATTTAATTTCTTGAGCAAATCGCTATCTATGTATTTGATTTTTTTATTGAACATTAGCTCACTGGGTCTGAAGGGAAGGCTTATAGGATTACTTCCGCTGAGGCAGATTTTTCTGATGCAGAGATAGGGGGTGTCGGCTAATAAGGGCGAGCATGGGGCAAACTATCATGAGATATTTCAGCAGGTTGCAGGACATTTAATGGTGAAAACAGATATTTCATTACAAGTTTTGGAAGTGGTCGGAATCAAAATTTAATCTGTAAGATTATATATGGTTCTGCTGACAGCATTTGAATGCGAGGCTGGACATAATAATGCAAGAGCGTAGAAAAAGCTAATTATCAAGAAATCAGGCTTCTGAAACAGAACCACTTCTACAAGGTTATTTCTTGAACTTCCGCTGAACTTAATGTGAACAAAGCTGCTGTACTGCTCTCACACAGGAACCTTTCAAGATTCCTCATAATGATTTTTTCTATAGTTTAAGCAATCCTGAATCAGCTTAGGTTTTTTTTCTTCTCTTGTTTCAAAACTGCTGGTGTTGATAATTAGAGAAAAGAGTGTGTTAGAGAGCATAGGATCGTTACTTTAAGCTTGAGGAAGTGGGTTCCAATCATTAAAATTTTATGATTTGCTGCATTATGGAGGAAAATCATGGTATTGGTGGAAGCATGATTTCTGTAGTATGTGGCTCATGTTGGAAAATTGGAAAAAAAATGTAATACCGATTGTTGAAATGTAGAGGTGCCTGCTATTTTAATTGAAAAAATTATAGCCCTTGGCTAAGAATTAATTGAAATATTTCAACCCTTAGCTTAGTTGAAGAACAAAAAACAAAGTAATCAATGGGTAAAAACTCAATATCTATTTTGTAATTCACGGATTAAGGCAACTATGCACCTAAGGAGAAATAGGTGTAAATACAATAAATAAAGCAATTTAAAAATTAATTACTTTAAAGTAAAGAGATAAGAGAGAGAGATTGCTAACTCGGTTTTTAACGTGGTTTGGCAAGCCTACATCCACGACTCAGGTACCAACCCGTACTTGAGTATTGTACTCTCTTGCTAGTCCAAGTAACAAGATTACAATTCCCGCTTGATGAATCCACACCAAAACTTTTACACCACTTGAAGATATGCCCTCTTCAAGATTTTCCTTGGTGATGTTCCCTCACCAATATCAAGAGTTTTATACTCAACTCTCAAGAGTTTTACAAGGATTGTATTTGAAATACAACAATACACTCTCAATAGTGTGGATATTACAAATGAAGATCTATGATCTCTTTATCTCACTTAATAGCACTTAGAATATTTGAAGGTGTTTAAGTGTAGTGAGAATGAGATGTAATACTCTTTGTGTTAGGATATGAAGATTTAAACACAAATATGAGTATTAATGAGGATTGATGATATGAAGGTGTTTATGCACTACTAATTGCCTCACTATATGATATAGAAGTTGTGTCTTCTTAATTTTGCAATTAAGAGGCCTATTTATAAGTTTCAAAGAGAAACTAGTCGTTTATAGCCGTTTTAGTGCAACTGTCATATCAAGCGGTCGACCGGTTCACAACGGATAACCCAAGCAGTCGACCGGTTCAGCTCGAAAGACAATTTGTCTTCCAAGCGGTCGACCGGTTCACTTGGTAACCCAAGCGATCGACCAGTTCATGCAGAACTCTATTTTGACAAATTATCTTTTCTGAATTTCTTGAACCGATTGATTATGACTTAAACCTATAATCATCAAATCCTTTTAATGCATGCAATGTGAAGTGTGTGAGTTCATTTTAATTTGTGCTATCAAGATAGAAATTGAGATTTACATAAAGCACTAAAATGAACACTTATTCCAAGTCTTCACTTGCTTGCATCTTGGACTTCCTGAAGTGATTTCTTCGTGTACTCCATTATGCTTGTTGATGTATTCCTTGTATAATACTTGTTTATAACTTAATTTCATCCAAGCATATTATTAGTCCATTTTCTTTTTATTGTTATCATCAAAATATATAAAGCATACAAAGTATGACATTATATGTCAACATGTTTTTCTTGTCATCCCTCTAATTGTATTTATAGAGGAAATCAAAGGCATTACAAGAACTCTAATCAAACACAAACTCTTAAACTAATCTTATCATAGATAAGATTTAAACTAGAAGTAGAAAAGAACAATCAAAACACATCACTAAATGCTAGAATTTAAATGACTAATATTAATAAAAAAAACTCATCACTAATTTGTAGCAGAATTGAAACCAAATTCTTCAACAGCTCATAGGTTGATGCTGGAGTGAAGCGGAATGAAGTGAGGAGAGTGAACAATACAATGCCAAATATTATTAGAAATTACTAATACTCTTAGGGTCTACTATAAATATATTGTTGAACCGTGTTAAATCTATGTTTTTCTTGTTTTTCTTGTGTACTATTCGTCATTATTGCTTGCAGGTTTCACAACAATGACCCAATCATGCTCGGTCACAAGTACACACGCGATGTCGGGAGGTCAATGAAGTCGCTACCTAGTTATTTGGTTCAGAGTCGCTAGAAAAACCTAAATGTACTTGATTTATTAGAGATTCAAGGATAAAAAAACTAATTATGGTTACAGAAAGTATTAACGCCTATAACGCACCCTACTTGAGCTAATCTGCATTGTTTGATTGCATGTAGTTTAGAGGTTTTGATGGATTACTAACTAGTAGTTTGTCTATGGCTTAAGGTAAAGATTTATTTGTATCAATAAATAAGGAGTATTGTGGTAATTATATAAATCTTCATAAATATAAATAGAAAAAAAACCTTGAAAATTTAAGAGAGAGAGTCAAGAGAAGAAAAAGAAAAAAGAAGAATGAGAGAAAAGAGGAAAAGATAAAAGAAGGAGAAAAGAAGTATTAGCAATAAGTTGTTAAGGTAATATTTATGTTTTAATATGTATAAGGGTTGTTATTAGTTAATATTTTGATTTTAATGAAGAGGTTTGAAGATTTGATTTTAGGATTAATTGATGAATTAATTGAAATGATATGAATTGATTGTTATGGGTAATGAGTTATTTGGAAGATTTTAGATAGAAATGATGATTTTGAGGATTAATTGACGTGTTTTGTGTAAAAGTATTGAGAAATTTTGAAAAAAAAACCCTTGCTGGAAGTCTAGATAGTGGTTTAGAGGTTGGAGATGATAAAATTTCAGTTTGATCCCTCAATTTGTAAAAATTATAGTTTAGTCCCTTAACTTTAGAACAATTATAATTTAGTCCTGGGAGTGAAGATCAAGATTCTAGACAGAACTGAAGATGAGCTATGGGCAAAATTTCAGTATAGTATGAATTTATGATGTTTTTTCAATTTTTCAAAATTACAATTTGACCCCTAATAATATGAGAAAGTTCGAGAATTATGAAATATCAGTGTTCCATATTGGTTTGAAAAAAAAGAGAGGCTTATTTGGTGAATTATTATCAATTTTATAGTTTTCTTTATTTTTAATTAGATTTCAGGAATTTTTAGACTAGAAAAAATGAGCTAAGACCTTGGATAAGTTTATTAAATAGATTTTAATTGTTTTTAGTCATTTTTGAGTATGTCTCTTTTTATATTAAGATAATTTAGATATTTTAACTGTGGAATATCAGTAGGATTTGTTTCGGTATCTTCTTTTGAGTTCCTGTTCACTTTTTAGTCAGGCAAGTGAATAATTTCTAAGATCCATGAAAAACATTATAAATATTTGAATTGCTAATACACATTGAATTATGCTTCTCAATAATATATATGTTGATCACCATTTTTCTTCGTTACAATAAAGATAATCAATTGTTGAATCTAAATTCTTGATATGAGCCAATATACACTTTTGAATTGAGTTTTGAATTGATAGCTCCTCATTTGATTGATGTCATGGGTAATGTTAGTTTTTGTGCATATCCTATATGAAACCCTAGTTGGTCGGAGGAATCATCATCCTGTATGGACTGATTATCCCATAGTACGGAGCTTTATGCTCATTGTATTTTGATTTTTTTTATGAGCTTTACCTTGTAATATTCTTGTTATGATCTATTTAAGAAATATTTTTGTAAGAATTTAAATTCATATTTGTAAATATATTTCGCATTATTATGTTGTCTTATAAATGTATATTTAATGTTATCTACTCACTGAGTTGTTGAACTCACCCTCTCATTATCATTCCGAGACTTGTACCTTGTTAGTATGTCAAAAACTTGGAATGAGTCGTTCATGCCGATGATCCTTGTCTTTGTTGCGACCATTTGTTTTCCTCCTCTGGGGCTTCCATTTTCGTGTCTTATTAACATGATCTAGATTTGTCCAAAAAAAGAACATCGTTTCCGCTACAACATTGTTTGAGTTTATGCATTTTCACTTGAATAATTATTAGATGTGGTTGGATAGAAGAACCAATATGTATACCTACCAATTTCTCAAGCCTCAATATTTTGATCATTTATCACCACGTACAGCATAGACCAGGGCATCAATGGCAATGCCATTCCATGCAACCGTAAAGTAAATAAAAGAAAATAAACACGAGAAGGTTTTAACACATGGCGGAACAATTTTTCTATGTGCTACTTGCAGCCACAACAACTATTTTCATTTGATGTTCTAAGTCATAATGATCTAGTGCTCAAGGAGGACGAGTTATTTGAATTGAATTGAGAGTTTCAGTCTGTATCTTTGCGGTGCTCTTTCAGATAGAGATGAGTGGCAGTGAACCTTGGTGGATTCTGTGAATTGCCATTCTTTTCTGGTTTTTGCACCAGAACTGTATTAAAAAGTCTGGTCCATTCGATCTTTCAATTTTATAAGAAAATAGTTACAAATGTATATAGCTCTTGTGTAAAGAATACATTTTGGGTAATCAGAACCTGGGAGGGATGAGATGACATGACGCGTTTGGAGTGGAAGAGGGCTACCTTGCTATATAATTAAGGCCTGCATGTTGGGCCTCACGTAAAACGAAAGATCCATGGAGTTAGCTAACAAGAAAGATGAGAGATCCCGAAAGGGAGAGAGTTCTACACTTGCTTGGAGATGTCAAACCTAGACGCAAGCTTTGCCAAGAAATCTGCTAAAAAAATCCTTACTTCACTCTTTTGAAACTTTCAAACTCAAACGTGAATTACTCAAAAGTAATAAAAATAAATAAATAAAAAAGGGTTCATCATCATCTTAATTACTTCACACTTTCGAAACTTTCAAACCCTAATCTAAACCGATAGCATCATACAATACAGAGAGATATATATTCAGCACTCCTATCATCAACATCATGGTAATGGAAACAAGATCCATCAAGAGAAAGAAGTACTTGTGGTTTGCATCAAATCATGAAGGTGATAATGACCTTGACAGGATCACTGATCTCCCTGATGCTATCCTCCATCACATTCTCTTGCTTCTTCCCCTTAAATCCATTGCTCAAACCAGTGTCTTATCACAAAGATGGAGATCTCTCTGGTCCTCATTTCCTGACCTTGACTTCAACACAATGAACCCTAGTAAGGCCATTTGCTCTACACCAAAGCTTAAATCAAAAAGATGGTGGTCATCGATGGACTTCATCGCCAATGTTCTAGCTCTCCGTGACAAGCATTCTGATCTAAGAGCCCTTCGCTTTCGTGCACATTTGAGTTTCTCCCATCTAAATGGTTTGATCCGAAGAGCAATTAGGTGTAATGTGCAAGAACTTGATGTTGAAGTCGCCACCGGTGATTACTTCAATTTCCCTCGAGGAGTCATAATGAGTGAATCTTTGCGGGTTCTCAAACTGAGATCTCGGTATCCCGGTTTTAGATTGCTTCCATCTTCTGTAATGAATATTGGGTTTCAATCACTCCACACTTTGTCGCTATCACTTGTCATTCTATATGAACAATCCTCCCTCTTGGACTTGTTTACAGAATCATCTTTTCCTTGTCTAAAGAATCTTAATCTAGATGCTTGTTTTGGGATGAAACATCTCAAGGTTTGTTGTCGAGCCCTTGAAGATTTAACATTAGAGAATTGTTTTCAGCTAAATAGTTTGGACATTTGTTGTGCAAAATTGGAGAGCTTAAGAGTTGCAAGCTGTTTTGATGCATACAGTGATAAGACATGGTTTAAGGTTAACGCACCAAGGCTTAGGAGCATTTCGTGGGAATATAATTCTATTACTGCTAGCAGTTCTCTAGAAAACTTGACCTCTCTGCACAAGGCCTCTGTTGGTTTCTCTCTACTTCATGATAATTTGAGTGTCGAAAAGCTTCAGAGTGTGTGCAACTTCTTATCTGGACTCTCTCATGTCCATAGTTTAACTCTTGAAAGCCAATGTGTTGAGGTAAAAGCCTTTCTCCCTGTCTGAATTGCTCAATTATCACAATCTTTATTTATTTTTTTCCCCGGCATAATAGCTATATGTTATTCAGTGCATGAGAATAGACGCTGTATTTTTGCAGATTCTATCAAACAAGAATGATATTATAAACCTTCTCCATCCATTTAACAACCTCAAGGTTCTGGAGTTGCATACCGGTTTCGAGAAAAATAATGTACCAGGATTAGCTTTCCTATTCAGGAGCTCTCCCACGTTGCACACACTCATCCTCAAGATTATCAATGACCTCAAGATTGAAAGAAGAGTGAGTACCATAAATGTTCTTTTTTATCTACCTTAAATACACATGCACGCACACTTAGCCGTAGTTTTGTTTCATATTTTTGTTCTTTCAGCAATGGAACAGAGACTTGTGGGACTTGTCTACCTCTGCAGAAGAGCAATATTGGGAATCCCAACTCCAAACTTTAAGGCCTTTCCTAGACCACCTCAAGGTAGTAAAGATACATGGATTCTTGGAGTGTGAAAACGAAGTTAGCCTAGCAAAGTTTTTGCTCAAGCATGGGAAGGACTTGCAAGAAATGACACTTTGCGCAGCTAAATTTTGCAACTATAAAGATTCTCTTCGGCGACAAAAAGTTCGGTCACAAATAATGGGATTCTCTTGGGCTTCTTCTAATGCTAAGATTGTATTCTTGCTGTCCTCTTCATAGAGTATACTTATTATTTTTCCTGTTAATTGTACTCTTCTAAAATATTGTTCTGTGCAAGGAATGTACGTTTTCTGCTATTCCTTTCCATACTCGTGTAAGACTTCTGTTATAATAACTTAACTCCCACATTCTAAAATCCATGAATCTTTTCTACCTCGAGGTTGTTTAGGAAAGGTTTCAAAATATTGCTCTTCTGCAAAGGTATGGATCTCCGACAAGCCCTTTTCGAAAAATAAATAATGACTTCTGGGACATGTCTACCTCCTCCGAAGAGCAATACTAGGTGTTCAAATCCGAAGCTTGAAGTCTTTCTCAAACGACCTCAAGGTAGTGAAGATACACGTATTCTTAGAGCTAGAACCTTTTTGCTACTAATTCTTCTCTTCTAACAACTTTTAATCAAAAAAGTTTAACACTTAGAAAAGTGGGCTGACATTAGTGATGGATGGAAAGATAACTATTTTCCTTTCATGGCATGCCATCTGTGGCACAGTTGATGAAACATGAAAATAGTACAATCGACAATATTTTGTGTATGAACTTACTCTCTCTAGTTTGATATCTAGACCAAACAACGAATTCTCTAGAGCTAGCATGTAACTAATGTGTGTGTCTGCACATAAGAGTTTTTCGAAGGTGATCAATTTCAAGTGCTCAATTATGATCATCTTGGTGACTGATCAACTACCTAGCTAGAGGAACACGATCCATGTTTTATGTGCTGAATAATCTAAGTCTGGATCGTAGTTCATCTTGGTCGGGGCAGCCAGGGGATTTGGCAATGTTGATTGTCTTATCCTTGCGCAGTATAAGACATCAATGTCTTACAGCTCACATGTGTATTTAGTAAGTTATAAATGCAAGGTCGCCATTGTAGGGTCACTCCATTCCATCAAGCTAGGCAGGGGACAATGATGGGGCAGTATTTATCAGCAAGCGTGTTTTCATACAAGTACTTTTTTGTCTCAGTCTTTTATATTTCGAAGCTAACTTTTCAAGAACGTGACATTTATACTGTTTTGTGCAAAAAGAACTTAAACGTGTTAACTTTCTCATTTCAAGTGTAAAAAAAAAATATTATTTTTATTTTGATTTAAATTCCAGCTCAAATACCTATCGAAATGCGCTTGAAGCACGCCGTGTGCGTCGTTTCAGTCATGAAAAAAAATGATTTATATTTCTTTTATTATAAATTTGTTTTCTAATTATTAATTTTAATAAAATCTATAAATTAGTCAAACCTATTATATTCCTCTTATTTTAGAACATTTTACTTAAGAAATTATAAACAAATATAATTGATTTATATTTCTTTTATTTTATAACATTTTACTCTCACAATATTTTGGAATTTTATAAATTTCTAATTTTGAGATTATGTTCGTTTGACTTTGTGTTTATATTATATAATTTAAAGTTAATTTATCTTAAATTTTAATTATGTTTATTAAACTAATATTTTAATTTTTTTATATATATATAATTAATTAATTATATATGAACAGTATAATCTTGATACGACGCACTAAAATATTTCAAAACTGAAATATTTTAAACTAATAAAAAAAACCAAAACTTCAATCCAACAAAATCGACAATTTTGTCAACAAATCTAGACTTGTACTCGTTGTTCTGTCGCGCTCATGTATCTCTTGAGAATTAATCCTTGGTTAATATATCCTAGAGGACCGAGTAAATGTTCGTGATGTGATTCTACAGATCATGAGAGGCAATTATCAGTAAGCAACGTGCATTTTAGGTTAAGCCTAACAAATGCCTCTAGATTTTCGAAGACATTAATTGAAGAATTTAACCGGCCGGTGCAGTCTGGCCTGCAAAAACTAAAAGCTATAAGCAGTCAAATGAGAATCTTTCACGTAATTACTAGAAAAGGGAATGCCACGATGATGATCAGATCATGTGCATGATGATCTAACGTACATATGCTTTCGTATACTATTAAGATAATGCTAAGCCCAAGCAAAACAGATATAATGTTTTCATTGGACTATTAAAATAGTGCTAAGCCTGAGACTGTTAGATATGACTTTCGAATGATCTATTAGATTATTAGACTGAATTTTTTTAAAAAAAAAAATTATTTTGATGCATTTCTAAATGAATATTATTTTTAAAAGTATCCGCAACTATACTCTCAAATAAACACTAAAAAAATAAGAGCCTCTTAAAAACAAGATTTCATTAGACAGTCTTTATTGCAAAGAATAAAATTATAAATTTAGATTTCATGACTTCAACCCTTTTTAAGATCAAAATGTATCTTTTTCTTTGGTTATTTGTTGTATTTTGTGCTTCATAATTGTTGGAAGGTAATATTAGAATGTTATACAGTAATTACTTTGTCCTTTCCCGCTCATTAAGTCGGGGCCAGACAATATAGCTGAGGGCTTCATTTTCTGGTTTACTAATTTTGATGCCTGGGGGTTGGCAGAAGTATAGATAAGAGGACATCAAGATGAAGATTTTGTACAAGCAACCGATCGATTTAGATAAATATTAAACAACTTAAACAAGAAACCCTTGACTGGGATTATTCTACTACATATCTTCGTTCGAAGACATTCCTGTTCCATTCCTTCTACTTCCACTGAAACCTGAAAACTAAAGTCCCTAGATATATGTTAGAAAAGTAGTTCTCATCCTTCAGTTCGGAGTGCACCATTGCTTATGACCAGGAACCCATTTCGGGCATTTTGGACTGAAGTAATTCGATACAACCCTGGAGTTGAGAAGCTCGATAATCGGTGCGTATTTAACACACCTTGGAGCCTTGTATTGATTTATCGATGCACCTTGGCTTAAAGCGAAGTCCATGAGACTGTCAAACGTCCCCTTCTCAGTTATCCTTATCTCTAGAGGGCCAATGGACTTATCTGAGACTCGACCTTGGCGATAAACACTGTTGAGTGATTCTTCAATAGCAAGGCAACAGTCTTCAAAAACTGAAGGATGAATAGGAGCTGGTCCACTAAGGCAGATCTCCCAGAATAACACATAGTGGCCAGGTATCTTTGATGTGTCGGCATAGCTTGTATATTCTGTGAGAGATGCGCCGAATGGTAAGAGATGTTTGGCTGCATTCTGCACTGCATTCTGCAGCTCAACTTCATCAGTCTTGTCAGCATCAATGCTGAGAACAACATTCTTTCTGCATACGAAGTTGAATTGAGGAGCCTTGTTCTTGAAACCAGCCACCCGAAGTATGTCCCCCACTCGATACCGATAAAGACCTGAAAAGTTTTTTGTTATCAGTATCATTCAAGGCCAAAATGGTGCAATTTAATATTCTGCCAGTAAGTTAGCAATTTCTGTATTGTGGAAGGCTTTTGCTGCTTACCCGCATAGGTGGTGACAACCAGCTCATATTCTTCACCTAGTTTGACATCGACAAGATCCACCAATTCCTGGTCTGTCTTCTGGCCAAGAGGTGTTGGCGCAGTTCGGTTCACGGGCAAGAACTCAAAGTAGGCCATGGTTGGGATGAGGGTGTAAGAAACTTCACTTGGCTTAGACAAAGGATTCAAGTTAAGACCAAAGTAACATTCGGAAGAAGCATACATGGTGCAAACTAGGGGGAGGCCATTACTGTAATAGTCAAGTGTAGGAATATATTGTGACATTGTCCCTGTGACAATAACATCAATATACTTGGTGTTAGGCCATAACCTAGTTATGATCCCTTTCCATGACTCTCTGCTACATTCAGCCTCAATAAAATCAGCTAGTTTCTGGTTGGGTTTGAGAATTTTCAAAACAGCCTCCCTTACTGAAGGGTCACTTATTTTCGAGTCAATTTTTCCATTCCGGATATCATTGCAAAGCAAGATCCAATGTTTTTCAAGGAACTTAATTGCTCTAATGAACCCAGAAGCAAAGACTGCACCGACTCGAAGAACATCATAGTTTTGACAAAGGCCACAGAGCAATTGAGAGTACATACTCTGGTAGGAATCCTGGCAGAGAATGGTTTCATTTGGGCTAGTATAGTTGGTGTAAGGATCGTAAGGCCTCTCTCTGAAGTATGAACTTTTGTAATAGCTAGTTAAAACTGGACGTGCCACTAGTCCTCCAGGAGTCTTAGCTTCCGATTTTATGAACAAAAAGTACATCCCTTTTCCTCTATCCAAACCTGGAACAAACTGATTCATCACTGGCATCAATAGGCTATATAGCAACGATCTCCTTCCCAGCTCTTCCTCAATTGTTGGCATCAGCTTTCTTTCTCCAGCAGATGTACCAGAACTACACATCAAATAGGAACAGGACCATTACATACATACATACATACATATATTGATAAACAAATACAGTTTTTTTATATATTTATACACACAAAACTTATGAAGCTAAGTTGATGGAATTATCACCTTGTCAAGAACTCTGAAATGGGCTGGGAACATAAGATTTGAGAAGTATCTCCATTAGAAATACGTTCAATATCTGGCTTCAGATCCTCATAACTGACAACAGGCATCACTTTCTTGAAAGTTTCTCTGTCTGCTTTGTTCCCATCCAGGCCATACCTCTGCAAATACTCAACATTTGCATTCCTAGAGAGGATTTCTGCTAGAACCTT
The DNA here is from genome assembly GCA_032356905.1 of Salix exigua. Lineage (NCBI taxonomy): Eukaryota > Viridiplantae > Streptophyta > Magnoliopsida > Malpighiales > Salicaceae > Salix > Salix exigua. The sequence continues at coordinate 13,023,803 of CM063600.1, forward strand.
TCTTTGCACCTCATCTGCATTACATGTAACATCTTCAACAAACTGTAAAGCTTTTCTACTTTTTTCACAAACTACGTTTTTCATAGGAGCTTCTTCAGGCATGGTTTTAATATATAGAAGAAAAAAAAAGTTGGGAAAAAAAAGAAATTCAGGAGGACACAAGGAGAAGGAAGAAACTACGGCAATGGTAGCAAGTAGGGCTATAAGGTTTGGTGTGAAAGGAAGGGGAGGAAGTATGGGGTTTATATAGAAAAAAATATATATATTTAAAAAAAAATATCCAAGTGACTGCCTGTAACCCACTACACATAAAAAACACATGCAATATGTTTAAGCAAATAGTATACACAAAAGGATAAATTGTAAGTCTGTAAGAAAAATATATTTCGTTATTAATTTTATATTTCTAGGTATATCTCAATTAAAAAAATGATGTAATCGAGCCTAAATTCAAATCAAAGGAGGATAGAAACTTATTTTACTGAAAATGGCTTCGCCATGTCATAATTAACCTAAGAAACTCCATCTTTTGGATCATGAGTGAGTCATTATATATTACAGTAAATGGGATTTTTCTTACAGTAAGAAATTGAGTGAAACTAGTATTAGTTGAAAAACAAATTTGGAAAAGCCGTCGCCGTCGTCTTCATCATTATTATTGTGTGCTTGGCTAGAAAGGAAAACAAGAAAATTTATTGGAGTACGTAAGAGAGGATTTCAATCGTCAAAAGAGGTGCGAGGTCAGGAAATGTATGGTAAAACTGTGGGAAGTACAGCTGGGATTATTAGAACTACGGGTGTTGATAAGAACAATTAATCAAAAACTTGATATGGTTAAAAATAATGGATTAGTTTCTTAATTAAGCATCGAATAATTTTCAAGCCGACACTTTAATTTTAAGTAAACTAACAAGGCTTGGTGTCCAAGCTTATACTAATTGTTTTAAGAGATAAATTGGTGGTGAAGTATTTGTGATTATAATTGATTACTTCTAACTTGGTTTTCAAGTTTATTTATTTAGCTATTAAAATTTTGCTCACAAGTTGAAGGCGTTGTTGGGCCAGCTTTTTAATAACAGAAATTTTAATTCTTTTTTACAGTTTTTTCGAATTCAAATTTTAAATAAATCATTTGATGCAACACTAAAACGACAGCAAAAGTAAATAATGTAAATTCTTGCGAGTAAAATAGCAGTAAACCTAAAATAAAATTGTATAGTGTTGCGGGGAAAATTGTGTTTACCAATTTAAAATACACAAGTTCATAAGATAGCATCTCTGAACCTTCTCATTTATTTTGAATCATTTCTAATTGAATTCCACCTAAAGTGAGAGATTATGGATTAAAACAACTATTAAGTAAAAGTAATTTAATAATATTGAGCCAAAATGAAAATTGGTATCCATTATTTTCAAGAAATTGGATTGTACCTTAGAGCTCAATAAAGGGAAATGTATATCTAACTTGTATGAGACGATTTAAGGAGTAAAGTGCACTACTTTTTTGTTTAGCACATGTACGTATCTCTTTGAGCAAATATTTTTAATAAAATCTATGAAAATTTTAGGAGATTTTGCTAAACAAAATTATCCTGTTCGAAGTTGCCGGGTAGGGCATCCTTGCATGCATGCATCCAGATTTCTACTTTAAAATGATCATTAACTAAACAGATTCCCCTACATGAATATTGTGATCAATTTTGCGATTAATCATGAATTAATTGAGGAGGGTCCATGATGCAAGTTACATTATGCAACCATCATATGTAATGAGTCGATTATGTGTATAATTAACCCCCATACTTGAGCCTTTTCTTTTCAGCATGGGAAAGAAAAGTATGGGATTGTGTGCTGTGTGAATAATGATGGAGGTCAAAGAATAACATTTAGTATACTATATTATATTATATTATGGGCATGCCTCATCAAAAATACACTGAGATCGAAATGATCACCAGCTGTTTGATTTCAGGTCCCATCTCCGGCCTCTTCTCTTGGTGTTCCCTATACAGCCATTGACAGTCACTTTCAATAGACAACTGCTTCGAGCCCCATTAATGGCTGTCTCAATGATATTTATTTTCTTGTTCATTTAATTTATTAATCCAGTCAACCACATGGAAAACGACCCGTTGCTTAAGGAGGAGAAATGCAAAGTGATCAAAGAGCTCCCACCAAGGCAGGGATGCTTTGTGCTTGGTGAGATTATGATAAACTAGAGGATTTGGGGAATGTTTATGTGGGGTTATTGTCTTATTGTTTTTTTCTTGGATACACAGTTTTGTTCGGTACGTTAGCTTTCATTGACCTCTACATATTTTTATCTTTATAAATAATTTATTTATATCTGTAATATATAATTTATTTCAATAAAGTAGGTCAAGTTTAGAGTACAAATAATTGCAATTTATTTGATTATAATAGTATACAAGGGAGGGTTATCTCCTGTTAGTCTTCCAATGAATCAAGGAAAAAAAAAAGTTCGAGCTTGCTATATGCATCTATCATGTATTTTGAGAGACGAAAATGCTAGCTTTACCTAAAATCTAGATTTATTAAACCCGAAATCTAGTTATAAGTTGACCCTAATTGATTCCATTTAAAAAATAAAATAATTTGTTTTGATGAAATGTTTTTTTATATTTTAAACACGATTATCCAAATCAATTTTATGTTAATAATTATTTTTTAAACTCGATGTATAACTAGGTTAGGTTTAGGTTAGGTTAGTCTAAAGTCAACCCACCCAACAAGATCATTTCGAATTAAAATCTTTCTAAAATTACCTAGTAATTAAGACATTATAATTACTAGTTTTTGGAAACCATCAAAGATATATTTCGATAACAGCATCTGAAAAAACAATTTAAAAATAATAAAATTAAAGAAGAAAAGAGGGAGAGATTGCGCAAATAGCATAGGGAGAAGTGACTTTTGAGAGTGAAGAGTGTGCTAATTAAGAAATTCTTGGAAATATCACAAATCAAACCCCTTCAGTGGACTAACATGCAAGTACTAAGTACAACATTTTGACATTGATCGTTCTGCCTACTAAGAGGAAACATACTCTTTTCTTAACACCAACCAAATCACTTTCATGTGCCCTAATCTCATCGACAAAGTAACCTTAACTCGATAATCATAATGTAAATCCTACTATGATCTTACAACCTAGTATTCACTTCTATCAATGCCTTTGACATCGTCTACAACCGATACTAAACATATACTAAAATATTCATAATTATAATGCGATCCCATAAATATGACCTTATGATAATAAATCCCATAAAAACTAATCGAGTGAGACTTATGATTTAACTCGGGCAAAAAATATCATTCCCCAACCATTTTGCTACAAAGCTCCGTCCACTTGTGGGAAATTGAAGACTTTTAACAGAATGATGAGAAAGATTCTCATAATGAATAGCACTATTTTTATTTTATTTTCATTTGCCAATGATGAAGATGTTCTCAACCTTTTTTTCCCAGACCAAATCTAAATTTAGTCCCAGTCGATTCTCATGCATACCATGAAAGTTCAAATCTAAACAAACAAATCTTGTTGATATTAACAAGACATGCTAAAGCCAAACACTTGGAGTCACTTGATCGATTAACGTTTGACGAAGATAACACCAATCAATACTGTTTAAGCTCTGATCTATCTCAGCTGTCGGCATTTTAATAGGAAGGAAATAGATTATCAGCTAGCATGGAAATGGAAGAATTTGGCTTCTTTTAATGGTAGTATGAATCTTAATTGGAGTAATTTGAAAAATAAAAGAAATTTATATTTCTATAAGCAATCATGTTCGTAAAGAAATGCGAAGGACTGGTGATTTATGACCTCTCAACAACTCGATCAGCTCAGTACTTGAGTTTTTACCTTTTTCCTTGCATAGCCGTGCATCATTTTAATATGCAACAAATAGACATTTCACCTACTTTTTTGGATCGATTTGATACCGACATGCCCAAGAAAGAAAGAAAAAAACGAGTTCTGAAATTCTCAAGAGAGGATTGGGAAACCCAGTTAATGAGTAGGTGCTCATCGCGTTTGATGTTGAGGTGCAGTTGCGATTTTTTAAAAAAAATATATGAAAAAAATATAAATTTTAGTTTAATTTCATTGAAAAAAATCTCGATGAACAATGCAAGCCTATAAGACAAATATTTTTTAAGATCTCCTTCATCAAATCTATCAAGCACGCCACGCATAATTAAGAGATCTTCAAAGATTTGATGTGTGTTCTTAAATTGCGTGGCCTGTACACTTCATCTTTACCCAAGTTCATCCTCTCCATGAGTAGAAAAAAATTGTCTACGTTCTTGATATTTCAATATTTTGGTGATAATTATGGAGATTAATGATCATTACTTTCTTGATATTTCATTTCCTTTTCTTCTTCGTGGGATGAATGGCTACATATAGGAACCTGTCTATGTCTACTAACTGTTCTTGCACACTCCTGTCTGCATATGGTCAACTGCTACAGAACCCTAGTTTCAAGAACAAACCAGAATACTCTTAGGCGTCTATATCGCTACTGATAGAATTAATTCTTTTAATATAAAAAAAAAGAAACCTAGATATTGCTAGTCCTTTTTTTAATAAAACAAAATAGATCATTTGGATATTGATCAGATTTCTCAAAGAGATTGAAGGTAATCTAGATAACCGTAAGAAATAATTTGATTCAAGCTATATATTTAAAATGAGATTTTTTTATAAACATTGAAATGATAATATATTTGATTGATTTATGTCAATGTAGGTTTACCTACCATTTCAAATATTGATTTATGAGACTATAATAACCTCATAGAAAACAAATCAAAATAAATTATGAAGTTTAATTTTTATATAAAAAAATTTAATATTGAAAGATGAATTGAAAAGCAAATATATTAACAAAAATACCAACAAATAATCTGAATTAACCTAGGTTAATTTTATAAGACTACAATCCATGTTTTGAGACCACAATGACTTAATAAAAAATATTAAAATAGATTATAAAGTTCAATTCTCAATTAATATAGTATTAATCTATCAAACTCACGACCAAGGACATGAGCTTGGAATAACCTAATTAAAACTAAATTGAATAACAAATATGAAAGTATAACCTCCAATAAACGTAATATTAATGGATAAAAATAAAATTAAATCAAATAAATTAAGAAAAAAGAAAAACTAAGAAATGAACAAAACACTATTCTTGTGAATAGTGTTTTATGAGGAGGGGTACAATAACTTCCCATTGTCTAACCTATGACTCAGGTCAACCCCACACAAAGAAATGCAAAACACCCCTCAAAGCTCAAAGTTCAATAACTTAAGAAATTAAAAATAATAATAATAATTTGAATTACACGCGGTAAAATAAGATTTAATCGTGATAATTCTACATGAAAAAAATTATGAAACTCGAGGCCTAATAACCTAAAGTTAAAGAATGACATTGAAAAATAGTTAAATCAATTTTAAAAAAATGCATAAAAAAATCAAAGTTAAACCACGTTAATCCTTGAAACCGATAACTTATAAGACCAGGATAAATCTATATAAAAAAAACACTAAAAAATCACCAATCAAAATTATTAATCGTCCAAAATTAAAAATCACCATTGCAATGGGGATGAGGATGGCTTGCTACTTAGTTTTTCATTCTAGGACAATTTATTTTTAATTATTTGTTGATCAATTCATTCAGTTGAGAAGCATGGATTAATATATAATTATTCTCTAATTCTTATGACAAGTACATATATTTTTCTGTCTCTATCTATTATGTATATAAAACAATAATCAAACATATTTTACGTTCGTGGAGGACTTCTCGAGACTCCCATGGACAAGAATTGTGATCTGTCATCATTACCAACGGGAGCATTGAAAGAGATTATGAATACTTCTGGGTAATAAAACAGATTAGGCATGATTATGATTGGCCAAACAAGGAGCACTTTCCAGCAACATTTAAGACTGTCGGCGCAAACACTGGTGACCTGAACGCGAAACAAAATCAGCGATCAAAATGAAATTAAGTTGTAAAAGATGAATTAGATATCCATGATGGATAGGGTGATAAATCCAAAAACATGAAATCAAGCATGACTCGATGCATCCATATTTGTTTAATCCAACTGAAAATTCCTTAAAAACTTTAAACTTTTGATGATTTGGACAGAAGGTTATGGCCAAATTCACCCTGTCGTGTGAGAGGTGCCTTTCTGCCCATCTTTTCATGCAGCAAGTTTGGCTAGCATGAGGGGCCGAAGATAGCCAACAATGGATCGAGCACACACCATCGTTGTCTTTTAAGATATCATTGTAGACAAGTGGAGGTGACATTTTCATGTTTTGAGCTTACTTATTGTGAGGAATTTTCCATGCCCTTTTGCCTTTATTTTTCAGAGATGAAGACAGCTTGCTAGTGAGACAAAACAATGGTGGGGGTGTGGAGCACGTTTATCAAGGAGATGAGAAACTATATAACGTACCTTAACTTATTACAAAATCACAACAATAATTTAGGTTATGGATGACCAAAAGTTCCAATACAAATAGTACTCTTTAAAGGGAAATGATCGATTAGACCAAGGATTTTCATGGCAGAATAGCTTGCTTGTCTAGATAGTGCCAGGTATCGCGCGGATATCCGTGATTTTGATTCTATAAAAGAAGACAATTTTTTTTTTAAAAAAAAAGTCATGATATAATTTTACTGTGACTGTAAACTCTAATTAATTAACTAAAGAGCTAAGCTTTATATTCTACTAGCACTAGACTCATTGTTACTGTTTAGTAGTCATTTTCAGTCCTTGTTTCGCGCGCGTATGTGTACCTGTTTCTGTTTTTTTTCTTCACATATATGCTTTTATAGTTTTATGGTTAAAATTGCTAAGAATTACCTGTGGCCGAGCGGCCCCCTGCGCGCTGGATTCAGGGGTTCGAACCCCTCATCCAACATATTTGTTTTGTTTTTTTTTTTAAATACTTTTGTTTTTTATTTGGGAACCTTTTATTCTTAAATTAGTTTTTTTTATTTGGGGAAGCACAGTTGCTTTCTCTTTTTTTATTCTTATTATTTTATTTTTTAAAACTATCATGTTTTTTTTTCTACAATGATAATTTTGAAAATGTCTTTATGCAAAAGTTGCTTTTCCTTTTTTATTATTATTCTTATTCTTATTATTTTCTAAAACTAGGATATCAATAATAGTTTACGTGTACCATGACTAAAATTATCCTCCGTGCAATGATAATTTAAGTTTTTCAAACTTTTATTTTGCTATTGTTATACTAGGGGGTGTTGAGCTATTTTATTATATTAGATTTTGCACAAATAAATATTTTTATTTCCATTCAACAAATCTTATAAAAATTGTTTACTCATCCCCCAACGTAGAACATATATTTTTTAAAAAATTTATTAGATGTTTTAATATTTATTGCATATTATCGCCTAAATATATATAAAGAGAAAAAAAATCACCTCAGATTTTTTGCAGGAAAAAAATTATATCAGCATTCTTAAATATATTTAATATAATAATATGATGAATAAATCTTATAAAAAAAATTGTTGTGAATTTTAATTTTGTGTTTTTTTTCAAGTTTATTTCTTAAAAAAATTGGATTTTTAATATTTAAGATCTAATATTACCCGGGAAAAATACAACTCAAAAAACAAAAGGTAAACAAATTTGCCTACATTATCTACAATTAAAAAATATACAAGACACTTTACTTTTTGACTACACTGTTCTTTTTATACGGCAAATAAATAATTATAGCATGCAAAAAAATTATATTTCTTTTAAAAAAAATTCAATATTTGTATTTATAATGTGTCATATCTAATATTACTGGGGAAAACAGACAACTCATATTTTTTTTTTTTTACAAATTTATCTAATTTATCTACAATTAAAAAACTATAAAAATCATTTCCCATTTTGATCATATTATATAGTATGTGAGACTAAGTATATGTGCTTAATATTTATTTAATATTATCACCTAAAAATATATAAAGAGAGAAAAAAAATGACCCATGATGTCTTGAAAAAAAATATCGGTATTCTTAAATATATTTAATATAATAATATGATGAATAAATCTTATAAAAAAACTGGCTTTAAATTTAAATTTATATTTTAGACTCTTTTTTTTTCCTTTTACTTTTAAGAAACTATGACTTTGTTTTCACATGTCTTTTTTATTTTTTACTGTCCAAGTCAGTTGTTCATTTTTAACCGGGTTTCTTTTTTGTGTTTTTTTTTAACCAGAGTATCCGTGACAACAAATTCCTAATAAATCATTTCACCTTATTAGCAATTTTTCTAACAAATTTTATCAAAAGGTTTTTAGCAATAGCAATATTCAATCACATTTTGGTTGAAAAAAACTATTTTTAACGAATTTCATTAATTATAATTATACTAATTAAATATTAAAATTATAAAATATAATACTTATAAAATCAATTAATTTTTTACATAGATAAAAAAACCAGCAAACGGGCAAATCAGCTTGTTTTTAGCTAAAATAGGTTGGTTAAGCTAAAAAGAAGAAGAAAAATTATTTAAAACATCATACCCAAAATAGATTGGTTAAGCCTTCACACAATATTTCTCATAATCAAACCATGGTTCTTCCTAGAAACCTATAGGTTACGGGCCTACCATACTTTCATTGCAAATTGCAATTGGAAAATTGATTCAATCGTATACATAATCTATGTATGTATTACCAATCACAAAGATTACAATGACATCTTCTTTTAAATAGCAAATTTGAATATAGTGTGGGTTTGATGTAAATTTCGTGATTACATGGTCACACAATTCACAATCAATATTGAAATTAAATTCAAAAAATATTTGAATTGAGTGTGACACAATAAAAATTTGTTCCAAGATATTAATATTGTTGAAAATAAATCAAATGACACTATGAAACCAGTTGATCTTCAATAATTTGGTTTAGTTCTTTCAAGTACCAAATAATATAAGAATCACTATCATAAACTAGTTGGAAATTCATAACAATATTATTCAATGATTGTTGAGTTTTAGACTTATGAAAAATTTAAATACTCTTAGATGATAACTCTAATAAATCTACCCATGTAGACTAAATTGACTCAAAACCTATAGTAACAAGCTCAAAACATCAATTCAAACAAGTCTTGAATTTTAGATGAAAACTACGTAAAGATCAAGCTCAAACATGAAGATAATATAAATAACAAATTTGACACATAAACTAAAGATACACACCTAATTAAACAAAACAGCTTAAGATAAATAATTTTTCTAGTTTAAATAATGTCATGAACAAAATTTTATCCTATAAACACTAGGATCTTTATTGTCTTATTTAGATATAAAAAATAATTTAAGAAATTGATCGCTAAAGTTATCTTACTTTTAGTATCCTTACTTCTCTAGGATAATTAATTATAGCTTTAATGAATCCTTTCAAAACATGAAAACCCTTGTTGTCTTCTTTTAACCTTCTTTCCTTGTATGATAATGAAACTCTTTAAAATAAACTAACTAAATGAATAAGGAATCCTTATAAGAAAAAGGATTTGGAACATTAATAAATCATTACCATACTTGAAAAATATATTGTAGCTCACTAATGATCCTTGTAGAACTAATAAAACTCTCAAAAAAAAGTTATCATATTCTTGCAGTGAAATGATCACTTCCCAATAGGAAGTCCAGGATTCAAAAATAAGAAAATAACAAATTTCATACAACATGTTATGACATACATCACAAAGCTTTCTTGAAATCTGATTGACCTAAACTTTTAGCCCAAAATTCATGCATTGTACTCTTAGATAATATTTACTTTTTGTTTCATTTTTTTTTTTAAAAAGAAGTAAACCTAAAAAGAGAGATGTTGGATAAATGTAAACGGTAGCATAATTATGTTGGTTTGTGTTGTCTATTTTATTTTGTCCACTACTAAGATTTCCCATCTTTCGTAGATTTGTTTTCTTTTGGGTTATTGATAGTAACCAATATATTTGACAAGTAAATCTAAAAAGAGAGATATTGGATTAATGTAAAAGGGTAACATAATTATGTTCGTTTGTGTTGCTTATTTTATTTTGTCCAATACTAAGATTTCCCAGCTTTCATAGATTTTTGTTCTTTTCAAAGATTTCAATTAGATAATAATCACTTATATTTCTCCTTTTAATACAAAAATGCCAACTTTACTATCTACATAAATAAGTCCGTAAGTAGTGAGGTATGGTGGCAAAAATCTTGAGAATTATCTCGTAGATTTTGGACTCGAAACAGAATGTTTTAATTATTTATATAAAATAACTAGAATTTTACTCATTTAATCCATATCGGTAAAAAATATTTAAAAAGAAATAAAATTTCTTAGAATCTAAAATCACTTAATCCATATCGGTAAAAAATATTTAAAAAGAAATAAAATTTCTTAGAATCTAAAAAACAAACATCTAGGCAAATAATATTATCCACAACTTTGTTTATCCTGTAGAAAGGAGTTTGATTTTATTGCTTCTTCTGACTAGCAACCCCATGCACGAAATGTGGGGAGAAAAAATGGCAGGCAGTTCCCATCAACAAGATCATCCGATGCCATGTCCAAGATATCTTCTCGAAGTTGCCGTGGGTTTCAAACAACTAGACGAGCCCCTCTCCCAATGGGATAATGTATTACTTATATCAAAACATTATTATTATTATTTAAAAAAATAGGACAATATATTGCTCACTTTGTAATTGTTTGTCAATGTCATTGGATTTACTTTTGAAAATAATTTTTTATTTAGAAATATATTAAAATTATATTTTTTTTAGTTTTAAAAAATTATTTTTAATATCAACACATAAAAATAATCTAATACCATCAAAAACATTTAATTTAAAATTAAAAATAAAAAAATTATAGTCATAATGTCAAACAAAAACTTTAGGCATGATGTTGTGCTTCTGGGGCAAAACAAAAACTTATTTGTAGACTTGAATTTATAGTTTGTTTAGTATTATAGTAGCCAATTTAAAAATATTTTTTTAATTAAAAATGTTTCAAAATATTTTTTATTTTTTAAACTTTATTTTTGATATAATCACATCAAAATAATAGAAAAAAAATATAAGAAACATAATTTAAAGCAAAAAAAAATATTAAAAAACAAAGTTTGAAACAAAAAAGAGGTCCTTATTAGCTGATGAGATGGGAGTTATCATTCATCATTGTCTTTAATTAGTTTTCATTTTTCTTTCCTTTATTTATTAGAAGAAAGTTTTTTTTAAAAAAAAAACGTATTTAATTTTTTACCATAAAAAATCCAAATATGAATTCATAAATCAAATTTGGGTATAAAAAAGTCAATTAAGGAAGTACGGTACAAAAATAATCATAATTTTAATTTGTATATTTTGTTATAAAAAGATGATTGATAGTGAAATAAAACATATCTTGTTGCATAAACATATAAAAATATACGAGATAACGACAACACAAATATATTTGTTTTTACTTCTCTTAAAAATATATATTTTTGAAACAAAAATTAAATATTATCTAAGAGTACAACGCATTTAGTAATTTGATGTTTTTTTTTTTGGTTTGGTTAAGCTGTTCTCCAATTGTTTTTCTTTTTTCTTTAAGAAATAGGTTCAAAAGGGAAATCTACGGGCCATAAAAATTTTAAAACTCATCTAGAAATTTGAAATAAGTGGTATGGGCAGCCCGGTTGCCAAAAGAATGAGCCCATTATCAAGCCCAACTACTTTATTGTCTAGGCTATGAACCACCTTCTCATGAATCTGGGATGTAAATTGATATGGAAACAAAAGGTATGTTTTGATAATTGAGATTGTCTTTTAAAACAAATTATTTAGAAATATATTAAATTTTTTTATTTAAAAAAAAACATTATTTTTGATGTCTCCAATTAAAATAATTTAAAAATATCAAAAAATAAATTTAAATCATAAACTAAAAAAATAATAATTAAAATGCAGTGTTTAACATACATAAATAAGCAGCAAGACCTGTGGACTCAATTTCTTGCTCACTTTTTTTTTCTTTTTTTGAGGAACAATTCCATCCACACATTAAATTTATAAAAACCACTTTATTATGCAATTCAACCACTAATCAAGACCATTAGACTCGAAAGACATTTAATTCATTTTTTTAAGTTTTTATAGAGATATCTTCATTATTAATTAATAAATGGATTTAATTAATTAATTAATTAAAAAAACTAACAAGAATTGAATATAAAATTTAAAATTGAATGTGTTTTTTCAAGATATAAAAGCATGAAAAGAAGCTATTGTGATGAGCCAACTCATTTGGGTTCACGGGAGGAAGAAAAGAAAAATCTCATAAATACGTCATTCTAGATAATGATAATACCTTAAATATTAATAATAAAAATCTCATAAATACAATCTTTTTAAGAGAATTTAGTTTCAGTACGTAAAAATTAATGATAATACCTTAAATATTAATAATAAAAATAAATACTTTTCTGTCGTATAACATGATGTAAGAAAACTGTATAGATATTAGGAAAAACATGGAAAATACATTTTTAAAACAGAGATTAAGAGTAAAGTTCCTTTCTTCTTTTTGAATTGGTTGGATAATTATTATTTTCTTAGCTTGAAAAATAAAATAAAATAAACAACTCGAAAGGATGGAACGTAGTGCCAACAACCAACAACCAACAATCTTGGATCTGCTGTGGCTTTTGTCTGTCTATCGCATCACAATCAGACACCCTACAACGTATAATTTAAGGTTTATTAAAGTGATACGAATTTGAATAGATCATGGATTAAAGCTTCCAGGATCAATTCAAAAGATGACAACGTCTAAATATTCTTGGGTGTCTTTCCTCTTAATTTCCCATAGATACACATAGATCTTAGATGACATTTTCAATTTATTTCCTCGTTAGTTTACTGTTCATCCTACCAACCTTTCACAGAAACAATAACCCAATATATAATCAAATCAATCACTTTTTTTTTTGTTAGGATGCGAGAAATTCATCTTTAAAAATATATTTTTATGAATTCAGATGAATAATTAAAATTTTATCGTTCCACATCTTTATAAGAGATGAATATCTTGATTTTAACTTTAAATCTGTTACGCAGATCATAAATCTCATGTTGTCACGTCATATTTCTCGGAGATAAAAATCAAACCAATCACTCTAAACTGAAAAGAATAAACTAAGGTTAACGTAGAATGGAGTAAATTAAGATAATCACGTACAAAATATGGCTTGTGAGTACTACAGCCAATAAAACTTGGGAATCGATTTTCGGACCAATTCAATGTCCCATGCCATGACCGGAATCTCCTTGAAAATTGTCAGTGCCCATGTGTTTGTTCTTCTGGGCTTGTTAAGTAATGCAATATCATAAGCTCATGATCGATCCTGGAAGTTTCGCTATGAATTGTTCTCATTTCCAATTTTACGGAAATAGTTAAATTAATATATTATTTTAATATATTTTCAAAGAAAAAAATACTTTAAAAAATTATTATTATTATTATTATTATTATTATTAAACTATTAAATGCACTTTTTAACCCGAACCTAAGAGGTAATCTTGATATCGGGCCCTGAAGTCTTGTTTCCCTCAATAAGGTCCCTATCATATCTGGAACTTTTCAATTCAGTCCTTATGCCTAAAAGTGTAACTTCTTGACACGAGACATGAGCTTCCTTAAGAAAAATGGCAGTACTTTGTTTGGATAAGGAGACCCAATTGAAAATTTATAATAAATTGGGAGCTCAATTGATAAGATCATACTTCAAGAACCTAGTTGAGAATTGTGCTCCACTCACAAGAGGTTACCCCTTACCCTATTCTACCTCTTTAGTGGTCTATGGGGAAATACGAGTAAATGAAATGGTTGGTAATTAGTGGTCAAGTTTAGTTGTTAGTATTAGGGACCAATTTGACTGTTACAGATATTTAAGGGACTATATAAGAAACCTAAAAATACGGGGTCTTGGGCAGGTCTAATCTCTCGAAAAGAGATTCGAATCTGAGTGATCGAAAATTTTGTTGTTTGCAATAGTGGATTAGGGGGTAATGCAAGCATTATTAGTAACAACAATATAAAATTAACAGTTGTTAGGTTAGTATTTTAAATTAGAGGAGAAAAAAAAAGTGTTTTGTTATAGAAACAAAACAAAATAATTTACATAAATCTGTTTTTTTTTTTCAAATTAATAAACACAATTTTTTTTTAATCTTTATTGTATCTATTTTGTTTTTAAATTAACACAATAACTAATAAAATAATAAATTGAGACCATCACAAACACCAAATTTCTCTGCAAATAATCCTCTGAATTAAATTATTTTCCTCTCAATATCAATTTTGAACATCAATAACAACAAATCAGAAAACAAATAACAAGGAAACTAGACTGATCAAGTAGTCAGCACCATATCAAGGCAGTGTTAATTTTTTTATTTGCATACAAATCTTTGCAATGGCAAAAGAAAATCCGTAGAGACAATGATGATCATCACCAGCTAGCATGACTCAAACTCCGTCACCCTTGAGCTCCTCCTCCAATGCTTCCTCGAGCCAAAATCTTGATTCTCGCATCAAATCAGGGCTCAATCTAAACATCAAAACGCAAAACTCCATTTGATTTAAAGCCCCATCGCCATCAAGATCACCTTCCTGAACCATACCAGCGAGCTCATCGTCGCTCAAATCTTGCAAACCCAGGAAAGAAGAGTGTTTTCTCAAACTCTCCGTGGTGATGAGCCCTCTATCTTTATCCATCAACAGCTGAAACCCATTACACAGCTCGTTAATCAAACCTTCCCCACCCAGCTTGTTTGCCATTACCGGCAACAAGTCTTCAAAATCTGTTCTTTTCCCAACTCCTGTCATTCCTGATCGAGAAAAATCTGAAAATAAGTGTAAAGACTGGGTTTTTACGTGATTTATGAGTCTAGCGGTATGGATTGGTGGATTTATAAGGGGGAGGGAAGGAGGTGGAGGGTCTTCTAGGAAGGAGGTGGAGGGTTATGATCTTGCGATGGGTGACAGCGAAGGGACAGGTGATTACTCTGGTCGCCCTTGATTCCTTACGCGGGGTGCAGTTCCATCTGCTTCGCAGAAGGTTGTCGAGGGTGTTTTGGTCATTTAACATGGCTCGTGTCTGAGAGTCTGTGCTTTTCTAGAGTTTTGACTTTCTTACAGCTACAATTGGGGGAGCCAAAGAAATATTCAACGAAAGGGTATTCTTGTCATTCGAACGGATTTTGTGAATATATATATATATATATATATATATATATTTGTTTTACTATTCAGGGGACTGTTTCCATAAGGGTACCTTTTTTTTTCTTCTGTATATAATTTTCACCGTTAAATAATAATATCTTTTTAAAATAAACTTTTAAAACATACCGAAGTTGTTTGTTTCCTAAATGAGAAAGTCTACAGTCTGTTTTTTCTTTCCTCGGAAACTTAGTTTTCTATTTTTGTACGTGTTTTTTTTTTTTTTTACATTGCCGGCCATATTGCTTACTTCAACGCTTGATCTGCTCTCATTTTGTGAAAAACAAAATGCATTTTGGATTTGTGGGGATGCAATTGCAGAAAGGGTTTATGTGAGAAGTTGGTTCTTTGCTAGCTAAATATTTTTTATTATTATTATGCATGTCCGTATCCGGTTAGATTTATCTCAACTAATTTTATAGATCATGAAATTAACGATCATATAAACCTTTAATTATTATTATATTAGCAATCACATGTCTCAAATCCAAGATCATAGGGAAAGCAAACTTTTTAGTTTCACTCTTATTATTTAATTATAATAGCCAGATGTTAGTGTGATATTTTATAATTTTATAATATATTTTAAAAATGTGTTTAATTAGAAAATATTAAATTAATAATTTAAGAAAAATATTTGCATAATTATTTATACAAACCCAATAAAAATCTCGAGACCCTATAAAAGTATTAAAGAAAGCATGCATAGGTTACTTTCACACTTCACATAATAAAATCAATTTGAAGTTAGTCATATGTGAACATTAAAATTGGCAACATCTTCTTCGAACATTCATGGAATAAATATAAACATATGAAACCAAAGGCAGATGGCAATTTTGATATTCTCCTGTGGGAAGGAACCGACCATAAAGAAGGACCGGTGTTCATGACGTGTGGGCTGTCGTCGACCATTTGGATGTCATACATAGAAATAGAATTGGAAACTTCCACCTTTTTTAATGTTTTGAGATATATACTTAAGACACAAAGTTGTTGACTTGAAAATTATAGTGTATTAGATTTATCTTTGAAGTCGTGATTTTATAAAATTTATTTGGTAGTCAAATCAAAGTAAAAGATAAAATAAATCTTTTTATTCTAAAAAAGAGAAAACTTGATTTCTTTTTAAACCTATATACTTATTTTTATACATATACGTGAAAGTTTGATAGCAGTTATTTTTTAAAGTGTTTTTCACTTAAAATATATTAAAATAATATATTAAAAAAACTTATTTTTCACAGTAGCATTCTAAAACAATTTTAAAAAATTAATTCGAAGCAAAATAAATTAAATTTTGATGTTCAACCTCAATTTTAATTTCAAACGGACACAAATTCAATTTCCTTTTTACATTTATCAGCATTAACCAAAAAAATAAAATTGAGAGTGAGTTTCAATGAGCACTGAACAATTAAAAACAAAATGAGTGATGGATTTTTTAATCAAATCCAAGTCTGCTAGAATTAAAATAAATATATATTTGGAGGGTATTTTTGTTCATCAACTTCGTGGAAGATTTCAAGTTTGAAAGTAAAAATAATTTTAAAGCTCTAAGGAAAGCCCCTTCACCAAGTAAATCAGTGCCGTTTTAGTGGAATGGTACTCAAAGATAGAATTTATGAGTTGAAAATAAAGACCCTAAAATAGAAAAGGTTGACAAGTAGAGGTCCTAATATGGAAGTTTTCTATTTCAGTTTATGAACATCCCGAGTGAATTTGTAAGCCTGAAAACCCTACCGGGCCTCTCTGTCAGGCTATTTGTCAAGTCATTGTGAGAGAGAAAACTTGGTGGCTGAGAAGAAGAAAGAAGAAAGGACATTGCTGGATCTCCTACGATCAATACATGTTATAAGAATAAGAGAATAATATAAATCATATTATGGAGTCTCATTTATAAACTAGCTTTAGGTAAAATGATTCTTAATATGGATCGAGCCTGTTGACCATGTCATGAGTTCAATCTCAACACATTCTATTTGATAAAATTAAGCAAGTGATGCTGCAGTTTGCCAAAAGCTTTACAGGGTGTTAGAAGAATATAATCATATTATGAGTCTCACTTATAAGCTTTAGTGAGATGATTCTTAACAATACAAGAAGATGCTGCTTCTTTCGGAGAAGAAAGGATATCGACCCGGTTACTTGTAGACTCAAAACCCGACTCGGCCCGGGTCTGCTTTTGATTTCTCTAAGAAGTTGTTCCTGTAAAATCCAGGTCACGTACCAAGAACCAGCCACTCCCTCGATTTCTGCTTCTGTTTGGTCTGATCCAAACTCCATGAGACTCCAAAATCTGAAAGCTCGGGATTCATCGCGTCATCAATGGAGGGATGATGCATTGCTGGCCTAGAGGTCCCTCTGGATCACTCTCAATCTAGAGCAAGGTCGGCCTTGAGCAATACACATAATGATTTGAAACCGTTTGCTCCAGTCAAGAATATCTACCATTTCAGATGGATCTGATACAAGAAATGACTGATGAAATGTGGCAGGTACTCAATCTAACATAGCACCATTTCCATCATTGCTAACTGCATATAAAATTCACTGAAGAATTAATACAAACCCATTTGGCTCGATGCACATGTTGAGAAAGGACAGGAAAACCAAAACTCCAGTTACATTACATCTCGATATTGGTTTTCCAGAGAGAGCAATACAAGTAAATTGAAAGATTCATTTTGTAAGCATCTCAAGTGAAATTGAAAAAAATAAAATGAAAAGCCCTATCGAGCCTCAATCTGGGTAATTGTCAACTTGTTGTTGGAGTAACTGCTTGGAGTGTTGTGATAAGAAGAAATGGTAACAACATTGCTAGATTTCCTACTATTAATACTAGAAAATGCAGGTTCTTCTGGAGAAGGAAGTGATGCGTTGTCATTGCTCAGCATTTGAACGACTAATGGCATTGTTGGTCTATCAGCTGGAGATTCCTGAACACACAGAAGCCCTACATGGATGCACTTGAGAGCTCTTCCAGGACTTCCAGATGTGTCCCTTATCGACGGATCGATAATTTCTTGTCCTCTATCATCATTCCACAAATCCCATGCCTGGAAAAATGTTAAAAACATCAATATCTTGTTTTCTTAGCATATGGAGAACACAGAAGGAAAGTCAATCTTATTTTCCATTTTTGACTTACCCATCCTTGAAGTGTTAGGGGGGACTCGGCACCAAAAAAATCAATATTTCTCTTGCCGGTCACAAGCTCTAATAAAAGAACTCCAAAGCTGAAGACATCTGATTTTTCTGAGAATTTTCCATACAGTGCATATTCAGGTGACATGTAGCCGCTGCAGAAGTATTTGAGCTATGAATTAGTAGCGGAAAAATATCAGCAAAATCAAATTGATGCCAAAGAAAGTTTACGTGCAATTTGTTTACTTACTAGGTACCGACAACCCGCTTGGTGTCAGCTTCGGTCTGATCTGAACCGAACATTCTTGCCATTCCGAAATCTGAAATCTTAGGATTCATTGCTTCATCCAGTAATATATTACTTGCCTTTAGGTCCCTATGGATCACTTTCAATCTTGAGTACTTGTGGATGTAAAGTAGACCTTGAGCAATGCCCTCGATGATTAGCAAACGTTTACTCCAATCAAGATTTGCCTTTTCATATGGATCTGATAGAAGAAAGCACTAAAAAGAATCAGTTCTCAATTTGTATAGCAGTGTGGAAATGCAGAGAAAGGAAATGGTCACCATCTTCTTCTTTTATGACATTTCATCATGATCTGCTAAATGTAGTGGTTAAAGTGTTCAATCTCTTGATGATGTTCCGACCAGGTTAATCTTCATATTCGAGGAGTTTCGACAAAGAGAAAGAATTTTACCAAACAAAAACTTGTCCAGGCTTCGATTCGGCATGTATTCATAGACCAACATTTTTTCCTCCCCTTCAACACAACAACCTAAGAGCCTCACAAGATTAGTGTGCTGAAGCTTTGCAATAAGTTTTAACTCGTTCATGAACTCTTCAAACCCTTGTCCAGATTTCCTTGAAAGCCTTTTTATAGCTACTTCTTGATTCATCAAGTTCCCCTGTCGACCGGAGTCAGAAAAAAGCCTTCACAACTTCAGTAAGGAGATCAATAGAACAAAGAAGAAGAAAAGAAATTTTAGTAAATTTGAAACTTTGGATGCAGAATTTCCTTGGACTGGAAGTACTACCTTATAAACAGGGCCAAAACCTCCTTCTCCTAGTTTATTTTCTTCACAGAAGTCATTAGTGACAGCCACAATTTGGTTAAAGCTAAATATGTTCAGCTCTGTCCCACTCTTCCCGATTTCAAAGCTGGTGCTCATACCAGTACAAGTCTTTTCAATTCTCTCTGTCAGAAATCAATTAATGTTAGGCCGAAGAGCAAGTCAAAACAGCTAACAAGCATTATATTTATAAGGAGTGTGTATGTGTGACGGAAATATGCAGAAAGTACCTTGTTTTCCAAAGCTTTTTCTCCAGATGAAATAGCCACATAGAACACCAAGAAGCCCTATAGAAACTGCGGCTACTGCAATTATAATCGGGTGCGTTTTTTTACGTGTAAATTTAACACTCTTTTTAACATTTTCAACTGCATATAAAAGAGAAGGTATATCAGTTAGCTAACAAAATTCAATGAATATGCAGATAGTTCTAATCCTTTCAGCTCAATGCAGATGTTGAGCTAAGCTACTTAAAATGAGATGATCATACCCAGGTCTCGGTCATGAAGACGAATGTAAAGATCTGATCCAACAAAGTCCTGTACAAGATCCATCAAATCCCCATACCAGTTCAGGCATTTGCCTGAAGTTCCTTCACTCGTGTTCAAATATGCATAAGCTGTGCAAGAGCAGTTCCGTAGACATCTGGATTCACAATCATGGGCACTCATATTTCCCAATATATATGAATGATCTGGTAATTTCATATTTACCAACTTTAAGAACCCATCATCCTTGTCACATCTCAATGCCTTTTGCCTCACACAGGTGCCACCAGTCCAATTCCTCATATCCCCCTCTTGCTGAACTTTTGGCTGGAAACCTGGCAGACATTTGCAATGATCCTGGGACCCTTTTGTATCACAGCTACTAAATGGACTGCACTGAGAATAGAATTCACAGTAAGTAGAAGGCCACTGCCACATAGAAAGCCAATCATTGTTTATCTCCTCCCATAGCAACAACTCAATTCGCCCATCTGGGACTAGCGTGACCCTTAATATCGCGGAGTTTTCTGAGGCACTGTAAGTGACATAAATGTCATCACCTTTTAAGTTTATAGTAAGGTAATAAGCAAATGGTCTCAACTTGGATAACTTCGCATATGACACAGAATTGCTGTAGACATCGCTTCGGCTATAAGGATCATTATCCCTCCAGATATAAAACTGTGGACCTCCAGTCATACCTATCCCGAAAGAGAACATTCCTGGCTGTGGATCTTCAGCATCTGTCCAAGAAGTAAGCTGCCTTCTCTGGCCAGTTTTGCGATTATAGCCAAGTCTCATGCCAGGCAAGAATGTATCAGAGGGATGATCAAAGCTCTGCCACAAGATGGCTTCATCCCTTCTCAAAGCCAGGTTTCCATTATCCATCAGCATACCCGTCGTTTTATTTATAGCAGAATCAGCAACCTTTACATTTGATGACCAAACAGTTTTCCTTGTTGCATCTAAAATCACAAGATTTCCATCAACCCCGAGTGCAAAAGTTCCTAGAGAATCAGCAGGGGATTCTCTATTGGCCACCCAGACAACATTTTTCTTCTGAATTTTGTTATACCAAATGCCAAGATAGTACCTTGGAGTTGAGTTTCTCAGACTGAAGAAACCTAATGCAAAAGTCCCACTGGCAGAAATTATGGTCTGGTTTGCACTGATGTATTTTCCTGGAGCTATAATGCCTTGACTTGCACAGAATGGCAATAGAGAAGATGAGATTGACAAAAAGAGCAACAAAAAACACAGCCCCATTAGATGACGGTTAGATAGTAAGAGGTGCTAGCTGTGAAGAAAACTCTTCGTAAAAACATTTGACCACAGCAAATTGCACTCTTTGCTGAACTTTATGGATGCAAAAAGGATAAAAGGTGGCACCATATTTGGAACCATTGATCTCACCATTCACCAAAAACTAAAGTTTCTTCTTCATAATCATTTCTTTTTGCATTATAGTGTAGGCAGGCATCATGTCCACCAAGGAAAAATCTCATAATGAATAATTTGAACCAGGGAGAGGAAAAAGAGTTTGGTAAACCGTCAAACATTCAATGAAAGATTTAGAAATTTTGGTCCACGAGAGTGTAATTTTTGGTGACACAGATGCACCTTTTATCATTTTAAGAAGGCTCTTTCAGCAAGTTGCAGTAATGCTGGCAAGCTAAAAGTCAAGTTCAGATTAAAAAAAATATAAATACACGTGCTTTTATTTCTCATATTTGTGGCCACAGGAGCAAAAAGATCACGATGAAGCACTATGAGCCTTACAACAAATAGAAATCTGTCAAAATGGTGTCAACTCCATAGGCATAAAGAAGCTTTAGTGGCAGAGCAGGCCCTATACTGTGAGGCACTTACTTTCTTTTATAATTTAGTTAGATAGATTATCCATAGGACAGTACTATCCAACAGCTTTTATAGATGAGTGAATTCATTAACTTCAATAAGTCAAGAGATTTAAAAACCTGAAAAGTCCTATCGCCCCTCGGGCAGACCATTGTTTTTGAGAAAAAAATGATTTTTATTAATGTTTTTGAATTATTTTAATATGTTATGTCAAAAATAATTATAAAAAATTAAAAAAAAATATTTTGATATATTTCTAAATGAAAAATATTTTTAAAAATAACTCGGGACAAATGTCTCCGGTTCTAGATCTTGGATAAAATATCCAGGACCTGCAAATTAGTATCCTGACAAGGAATAGTGACTTGTTCAGCTTTCATAGAAAAGAAGACGAAAATCTTGATTACAATAGATGGAAATTACTAGCAATCCATAAATCAATGATATTGTATACAGTTAAGTAAGAATTAAAATGAAAAACACATAAAGCAGGCTAGAAAATATTCTTTATCAGGAAAAGCACAACAACAAAGCCTGATAATTAGTAACAACTCTTTCTATCTGCCATCTTCTAGGGTGACTGTTAACCCATTATTGGAAACTGTGTCTGGTTTACTGGATGAAGAAGCTCTGCTAGAAGGGCATCGCCTCATGACAAATGCAGGTTGCTTAGGATCTGGAAGAGTTGGAGCTTCACTTCCAAGCATGAAAAGTATGGTGGATACTGTGGGGCGATCACTAGGGTCTTCTTGCACACATAATAACCCCACATTTACACACTTCACGAATTCATTTGTCTTGCATGTTTTGGTTAATGTCTGGTCCAGCAACTCCATTGCCTTGTCTTCTTTCCAAAGATTCCAGGCCTGTGAATAGTTAGAAATGTTACGAAATAATATAAATCATATTCTGATACCTCACCTAATAACTTAAATTTTTAGACAAAATTGTTCCTTAACATGGTATCAGAGTCATAAGTTCGAATCTCACTATTCTTATTCTATTTAATAAAAAAATCAAGCAAAAAGTAATATGAGTCTATACAAGTTTTAAGCCCATTAGACTTTCACATGAAGTTATGTAATTTGGAAATAGTATAAACTATATTCTAGAAACTCACCTAATAACTTAAGTTTTTAGATGAGATGGTTTCTTAAGAAGCTTTACTTGGTCAATTGCTGGCTAAAATCAAGAAACTTACATGGCCTAGAAGGCTTAAGGATTGTTCTGGGTGATAGCATCCTGTGTTCCTTTTTCCACTGACAATCTCAAGAACAACAACGCCAAAGCTGAACACATCTGATTTGAAAGAAAAAAGGCCATCTAATGCATACTCAGGAGCAATGTAACCACTGCATGACAGGAAGAGTAGAAGTCAACGAATAGACGTGAGATTGTCTGAATAAAGTTGAAGATTTTACGATCAATGTAGAGACTTACTAGGTTCCAACTACTCTGTTCGTGTTTGCGGCAGTTTCTTTGCCTCCAAAAATTCTTGCCAGGCCAAAGTCGGAAATCTTGGGGTTCATTTCTTCATCTAGCAGAATGTTGCTAGATTTCAAGTCTCTGTGAATGATTCTCAACCTTGAATCCTGGTGAAGATAAAGAAGCCCTCGAGCAATTCCAATGATGATGTTATAGCGCATCTCCCAGTCCAGCAACACACACAGCTTTCGATCTTGCAGGGTTTCGTTTCAAATCAAGATCATGACTTTAGATTTAGTCGGTCAACATATTAATGTTATGCAATGTATGGAAGATATGTATGTGGAACTAACCAAATAAGAATGAGTCCAAGCTTTTGTTCGGCATATACTCATACAGTAACATCTTTTCATCTCCTTCAACACAGTAGCCCATAAGCTTCACAAGATTCCTGTGTTGTAGCTTGGCAATCAGGACAACCTCATTTTTGAATTCTTCTAATCCTTGACCAGAACCACTTGATAGCCTCTTGACAGCAATTTCTTCTCCACCTGGAAATGTAGCCTAGTCCCACAGACAACAAAGTTTTGAAGGATGTAAATATCAATGAGCATATTTTGAGGTTTCTGATAAAGAAACTGTGATAAAAAGTATTATATCTTTACCTTGTAAACAGGCCCGAAGCCACCTTGTCCTAGCTTGTTTGCATTTGAGAAGTAATTTGTAGCAGCTAATAGGCTTTCCAAGTCAAAACATGGCACATCTATAGCCTTTGTCTCTTCTTCACTGAATCGATCTGGGTCAATTAAGTCTTTGACAAGTCTCTCGCTACCATTGAAGTGAATTCCTAAATTTCTTGGAAAACTTCCCTTGTTTTCTGAACTCACATATCAGTGTCATGATGTGTTAGTAGCATCATATCCACGTTAAGTCTTCTAAGATAGTGTTATTCTCTTTTGTAGAAGAAAACAATTGACATTGTTGGATAAATATCGCTTACCTCGTAGCTTCGGCATCCTTCTTCTCTGCAAACATATGCAAACAATGGTGCTTGAGAGAACAACTAAAGCAATAAGACTAATCAAAGCTACTGCAATGATCAGAGAAAATGGAATATTTCCTATTGAAGAACCATTTTTTCTCTCACTGTAATGACCTGCAGCAATCAGAAACAGAAAACATCTTGTAAAAGGCATTTCGTTCCATACTTGAGAGCAATTCGATAACTCTTACCTCCAGTACATTTCAACTTCAAACCGTCCCATTTAAAGTGTGCATTACAAAGGCACAGTTTCTTTCCATCTCTTCTTACACTGCAACTTGAATTTGGCCAATCTTTGCAGTCTGAAGAAGAAAAACAAGTTGGCTCAGAGGGCGGATCCCAACCTATCTCAACTTCATCTCCACCTGTTAAAGACACTGTTGAACTAATGTTACCCGTAACTGCATGGCAAAATCTAATCACGTGAAATGGAGATGATTGATTGAGCTGTAAGAGATTTCCATTTGATTTTATGGACTTGCAACTATCTGCAGTTTCAGTTTGGATGACAAATGTGTGCATTCCTGGATTGATTTTTGTGACTCTGTAGGTGTCGCCTCTTGCCTTAAAATTAAGCTGGCCTGATGAGAGGTTGCAGTAGAAATTAAGGTATGCTGGATCCCCACATTTTGGTCCAGTGCTAAGGGGATAGGGAATCATGTTAGTTCCACAAGTCTCACAAGTTGCTGCTGCTGATTCTGCAGAAATAGAAGTTCTGAAAACTCAAAAACACTGACCATTGCAATCTAGTTATATACTATCAAAGCGCAACTTCGAAAAAGGAGTTCATTTTGTTTCTGGAACCTCCATGATCAAGCATGTGTAGGATCAAGCAAAACGCAGAGACTAGGATCACCAACATTTTATCCTTTTCTAGTGGTCGAACTAGGATCACTTTGAGAATAACAGTAAGGTTTGCCTCATCTTATAGGGAATAGCGAAATTCTATTTATAAAGAGCTCCAATTGAAAAACAGATCCACATCAAAAGCTATGTTTGCAGATATTAAACAGCAAAGAATTTTTACATGTTTTAGATAAGGGAAAAAAAACTTGCCTATATCAAAGACTGATACTCGTACATTGAGATCACGGCCACCATCATACTCCTCTTGAATGTCCCTGAGATCATCAGTCCAAATCCAGCAGGTAGCACTTTCAGATTCACCCCCTTTGGTGGTTTCAGGTTCTTCATATGAGAATGCCTCACATTGACAGTTGTTGAGGCACTCCAGTTTACATTCCACCTCACTATTAACCTTGAATTGTGCATCCGGATTTGCTACTCTCATCATATTTAAGCTCAAAAATGTGTCACTTGAAGCACTGTTGCTGCATAATGGTGATCTTCTGGTGCAGCCCCTTGAATTATCTCCAGAGTTCCAGTACTCTGGTGAGACAGGCTGAAAACCAGGCAAACATTTACATACCACTTCATTATTACTATTGCAGCTACCAAAATTACCACAGGCATTATAGAGACTGCATCTAGTCCTAGGCTGGGCCCAAATCACGGACCAAGTCTTCTCAGTATTCAACTGCAGGTACTGAATCTGGCCAGCAAAACTCATAACCATTCTTGTATTTGTGTACAAAGATGAAGTGATATACGGAACAGAATCATTGCGGACTGAAGTCGAGGTGAAATTTGACAGGAAGTAAGATATTGCAGAAGGCATTTCACTTCTGGAGCTGCCACCATTATCCGAAACTCCACTTCTCCAGCACCTTATGGATCTTTTCCAAATGACATACTGGCTTGCTTCTTGATCTTGCTGAAAACTGAAGTTTCCAGATGCTGGGTCATCATAACTTTTCCATGAAATGAGCACCATATTTTCATCCAATTTCATCCCTGGAAGAAATGTTTCAGTTGGATTTTCAAAACTCTGCCACAGAAGTCCTGTCAGGTGCTTCTCATCATCTTCATCGCTGACGACCAGGTTACCAGTGTCCATAAGCTTGGCTATCCTGTTCATAGAGGATGGCTTTTCAAGATTTGTTGACCACAAAGATCCCCCCCTCCCATCCAGTATCTCAAGGTTTCCATCCTCGACAACGGAGAAGACCCCATTGTGATCTAAAAGTGGATTGTCTCTATTTGCCACCCACACAACCGTGCGTGGACTAGACTTGTAGTACCAAATGCCAACATATCTTCTTCCAGTGCTTCCATTAGGAGTAAAGAAACCAAGCTCAAACTCTTCTCCGTTAGAAACAAGAGTTTCTCCTCTACTGTCTCTAAGAGGAATGTTTCTTGTTAAGGTATCTCCGGCCAAGCAATGCAGGGGCAAAGAACAGAACAGAAACACATACAGAAAGAAAGTAGGAGGCAGCATCTGTCTTGGAAAGTTGGTAATTATGTTTATTATTCTTCTGATATTTCTTTTTACCTGTGATTATGAAAGTATGTCAGTTGTTAGATCTTTCTTCATAACTAGACAATCTATAATGGTAGGCAAAGATCTAATCTTTACTGGATCTTCTATTAAAGCTCGCACTTTTTGTCCTTTCTGAAAATTATGCCTTGGTGCTGATTTCCGCTGTCAACAATACCCTCAAAAGGTTGAATTTAGTCAGCATGTCGCGGTGTGCATTGATCAAATGACTCTGGTCAAAGATTATTGCATGATTACAATACTAATGACAAAGTTGTCTGTCATTTAAGAATTATTGCTTCAGCTTATTTTAATGTTTAGTCTAAAGCACTAGTTACAATCCACATGAAGCTTCCTCATCATAACTCCTTGCAAACTTTCTTTGCAAATAGACCAATCTTTAAGCCTATGTATACATGTTCCAAATCGGATCGGCTACTGGAAAAAGGTTACAGACCAGCACTCGTTAAAGATTTTAGTTATCAGCTTCCAGATGAAAGAAGTCACCACATTCTGCATCAGCAGAGAGGACAAAACAATAATAAACTGTAATTTGAATGGTAATTTGATAGATGAAGTTGAATTATTGAGAAGGGAAGCTGTCAGGCTGATGTTTGCCAATGTCAGGGTCATCGGATTTATGTCCATTTCATCTTTTTACCTGTGGCCCAGAAGGTTTCAAATTTCTTCATCTTTCATGTTAAAAATAATTAAAAATATATGATTACGCGGGGCTCCATAGAGTAAAGCGCATCTGGCTTATTAGGTGTATCTATAATCAACATATTTTATCTTATGATAGTGACCTCTTACGACCATTGTCAATGTGCATGGATTTTTATGCTGCACAGTTCACTCACTGTTCTCTCTCTTTTTGACACGAGATAATGAAACTAACCAATAAAGATTCACCTCTGCAACATTCAAATTATAATATAGGAAGCCTATGGGACGAGAGTAGTAGTGTCCTTAAGTCCCTTATATTTTCCTTCGAATTTTTTTTTTTAATAAAGGAAACTCTATTTTCCAGAAAGAATACTTTACGAGAAGGGTTGATGAACGAGTAAAACTCTGGTTGTCACAGTCTTTTATAAAAAATACATGCCTGATTCAAACTCGAAACTTATTATACAGATCACAATCTTTTTATTATCACTCTACGGCACTAGAAGACCTGCTGTTCAGAATATTGTTTAAGGCTTATGAAGACTTGAACTCACACAATGCCTCCTAAGCTGAGGCCTTAATGACTTCTCTACATTAGCATTTTGTTCTACAATCACTTGCATTTGCCACCAACCTCATGATTCAATATTCATTATGATTTGTGATAATCAACTTTTTTATTTCATCTCCATTTCTGTTTAGATCATCACGTTGTGAAAGTTTTGAAGCAGATGATTCCGATTAGTCAATTGTGAATTTGCCACAACTGGACTACGTGGATAGCCTTACATGAACAAGATTGAATCCAAAAAAAGACATGGGTTGTGACAAAAAGGTCCGTGGATTTTGATACGTCCGTTGTCTTGAACTCAAATTCTGTCAGTAGATTTTATATGTTCAGCTCTAAAGGGTGTCTGCCAGTGTAACTAGTTGAGGTCTGGAAGACCTCCAAATTAGGCACAAACACCTATTTGAGCTATTTTTTTATTTTTCCTTTTATTTTAATTTTATAGTTTGTTTTTGTTAGATTTTTTTATTTTATTCGAAGAGCTGTAAATTTTTCATAGATACAGAATACTAAACGAGAAATATTCAATAATAAAATTTAAAATTAGAGTTTTTTTGTGGTGTCCTTGTTCATCAGAATGTTGTGTTCTTGAGTTTGTTGTATTTCTTAAGTTGTTTTGGTTCGTGTCAACTTTCATATTTGCTTGATCCGAATGCACTTGACAAACTTTAAAGAAAATGGCTCTGAGTAGATGGAACAAGATAGACAAAAAAATCAAATTCAGAAGTATGACACACCCTGCTAGATTGATTCAGAGGAGAAAAGGATTTCCAAAAGGTCCCCCATTATCGTCCTTGCTCCAAGGTATTTGATAAACTCGACGTATGAATCTGCTTCGCGAGAAGAAGAGCCAGTGCTAAAAAGGGATCTGCTAGCTGCAAATTCTGGTTGCCTAGGAGTTAGTAGAGAAGCAGTTTAACTTCCCAGCATGAAAACTGTGTTCGACAAGGTGGGACGATCCCATGGATGTTCTTGCACACATTAGAGCCAAACATTCACAAACCTCACAACTCATTTGCATCACAAGTTTAGCATAATCCCGGATCCATGCAGTACCTTTTCCTATTTCCACAACCTCCATGCCTGGGAAAAGTTCAAAAACTCAAAATGAGAACAAGAATGTCTCATGAACGATGGAGACATGTAGCCACTGCTCGACAGGAAAGTGTGTGTGGGGTTAGCTAACTCAGAATTGTAATAAACATTCCAAGGTATCCCATAGTTAGACAAACAATCTGCACAGTAAAACTCACCAAGTCCCTACTCCTCTCTGTGTTCTGTCCTCTGTTTGTGCCAGAAATTCCAATTTATTTTTCAGTGACTAGCAACAGTAGGAAACTGGATCAAGGATGAAGACTACATCATGACCCTGAAGTTGTATTCGTGAGAATCTCCTTAGTCATGTTTGGATCAGATAGAACCAATAACCTGGGCTCGATTCAAACCAATGGCAAGAAAAAATGATCCCCGGAATAATTCGGATCAATTATTGTTGGAAAGATGCACGACGACTGTGCAGTGGGGTTTGCTCGGTGAGGGTGGTTGAAGATGATATAGTTTTATATATATTACCTTTCTTCATTTTCATACATTGAAAATCTACAAAATTCCGTGGATGTCATTTAAGGAATATTATACAAACAGTTTATTACCCTTGAAGGTTTGAATGTCCTGGCAATAACTAGATGGCATGTGCTGCATCACGGGTCGGATCCATCTTTTCAAAACAAACCATACAGCAATCAAAATAATTAGAACCAAAATTTATACGAAAAAACAAATAATAAGTCCATCTTTAAATTGAGTGAAAAAAGGGAAGGAAAAGAAAAAAAGTATGCTGGGGTTTACCGTCGCATACACGTGCTTGACTATCGAGAAGAACATGGTAAGACGCTTCCAGTGTTGTCTGAAAGATGGTGTTTGCTGTCATAGGATGTCATCACAGAAGATGGTGTTTGGTCTCTGTATGGTGTCACAATTGTTGCCTAGACACAGTGGGAGCCTCTCAAAAGGGACACTGTTCGCTAAAAAGAAAAGTTTAGAGTTTTAAGTCTCGTCCAAATTGCAGTGGGGAACTGTTTAGGCCTGAACTAGAACAGCAAATCCAGAAACACTAACGATATGACCATAAAAATCAAATTAAACAAGTAAAATAACACAATAGCTCAAATCAAGACCCTAGGGTGAGAATCTTTTATATCTCAAGATTTGATTATTTATGCAGCATCGTAGTAGATAATATGGGAGAAATGGTCTCTGAAAACTCTTGTAAAGTAAGGACTTAGAGTCTAATTTATATTTCTCCTCTCTAATTATATTTCTCTGTCAAAAAAAATAATAAATCTTTTTTTTTAAGATTTGACTCTTTAATGACCGGGGTGTCTGGATCAGCTTTCGCGCACTTCGACTATTCCTCGGATCCACTGAACACCCTGCAAGTTCAGTGAACATGTAAGGCACCGCGGAGATGACAGGTGTACCACGCAGGAATGGACCCAGGAGATATGAGGGGAGGAACCCTACTCCCACTGGGACTCGAACCATGTTTTAATGAAAGAGGATGTTCCCCAACAATCACTGAATCACAACCCCTGCTAGTAATCAAGTTAATTCCTTCTTCTTATCATGGCTCCTGGCAATTTATCATTTCTTTTAGGAAGACACTAGTTAAATTGCTCACACTACGTTGCGGGCGTAGTGCGGTCGGAACAAATAATCTTTATAATTGTTGAGATTAAAAAATAATATTTTAGTATGTAAAATTTGATATAATGAAAAAAATTGATATCTTTTATTATAATAACAATAAATCAAAGTCTTAACTTCTTAAATTATCATCACCATCATTGTCAAAACAATAAACATTATTCAACAAATCTTAGAGAAAAAAATATTAATAAAAAAGCATGTAAGAACAAAAACTAAAATTATTATTATTAATAATAATATTAATATTATTATTTCTTTAATAACGGGAAGAAAACGAAATTAAATCAAAGGCTTAAAAAACCCTAAAAACATTAACAAAAGAGCAAATGAAAAAATAAAAAAAACAATAAAAATTATTGACTGGAAAAAAAAATTATTTGACCTGAAAATTTATCAAAAAATATCACACTAAGTTGCATAATTGTTAAAGGAATAAAAATTATCAAATTATCCCAAGAGAAAAAAAACTATAAAACATTAACAAAAGAGTAAGTAAGAGAATACCATTAAATTATTATTATTATTATTATTATTATTATTATTATTCTAATAATGAAAAAAACTAAAAGACAAAAAAAATCATAAAAAACTTTAACAAAAGATCAAACAAAAAAATAAAATAAAAATTATTAGGTAAAAGAAGTCATATGAAGTAAAAATAAAAATAAAAAATGAATTCCAAATGATCATAGATATAAAATAAAATTTAAGAACTATTTTTTTGAAAAAAATACCACTCAAACAAATAAGAAAATAACAAAAATTAAAAATCAAAGCTAAGCACGCTTATATATATATATATATATATATATATATATATATATATATATATATGGACAAAAGTGAGGATTATTCTTGAAATAAAAAGAAATAAAGTGATTAGAATAAAAAATTAAAAGTAACAGGGCTAAAATGAACATTAAATATAAAGGGATTAAAATCCAACATTAAAAGTATAAGGGTCGAAATGAAAATCAAATATATTATCAATTTTAATCAAAGGACAAAACTGAAGAAATTAAAACTACTGTACCTAATAAATTCTTCTTTTTCAATCCAATCCAGAAATTAAAAGAAGGAAGACCGAATTGAAAAATGGACATTTAATCAATTCTAATCGGAGGACCCAATCGAACTAAATTCAAAACTTACATACCAAAAATCAGGATCAGAAATGAAATTGAAAATTAAAAGACTGAAGTGAAAAGGGTGAAAATAAGGGGGACTCTCGTGCACTTGGTCGTGTAGGAGAGAGAGAAACATGGCCGACCACTTTATACTGCTGTCGCCGCGTCTACGGACGTTATTAGCATACACGCGCCACCGCGGGAGGAAGAACACGCGGTGGCAAATCGAAATAGACTTTGAAATCATGTCTCTGGCCACCGTACGCCGCCGCACGCGCCATCTAAAGAGGGCGGGAGGCGTAACACCGATTGGCGCGTGTCTGACACGCACTGACAGCCAAGGCAAGAAATATTTAAAAAAATAGATAAATGACAGTCCTACCCCTATTTCCAAAGGCATCGTTTTTTTTCTTATTAGGGGTTAAAATAGTATATAGCCACTTTTAAAAAAAAATAAAATAAGAAGAAAATCGGCAAGTCGGACCGGTCTGGTCCGGTCAGACGTGCGCAATGACCACGGAGCCCCTGACTTGGCGGTGTTTTTTATTGTTTTTAGAGGGTTTTTTTTCAAATCATTGTCCAAAATAAAAAAAAAAAAAAAAGCGGATGAACGCCCACAACACATGGCCGAAAAATAACAAGGCCACTGTTTTCTGAGCTATTTTAATATATTGTATAATTTATAGATCATTGACGCCAACTGCAGAGCAAATTGTCACCGAACTTGTTCTGTGTTGATGCCGACAGGACTGTAAAATGTGCTTCCACTAGGATTGCTGAAGTGAGCTTCCTTTAGAAAAAGCAAAATCATCTGAACATCGAAATTCTCGATGAAAAATTATGTTGGAGAACAATGGCATCCACAATTTGAATTATTATTATTATTATTATTATTATTATTTATGTGTAATGGGTATTTTCTGGTTAGCTTTCACTTTCACCGAGACACTAAAAGTCCACCACTCCATAAGCTAGGTTAGCCTCAGGTTAATTCTAAGGGTAGGCCATTCGAACCCATCAACAACCCTTTATCAGTCCTATACTATGGAAAATAGTTTTTTTTTAGAAAGTAAATTCCTTAAAAGTTGAATGAGAATGAAATTAAAAAAAATCATAAATTATCTCAAATAAAATAAATAATAATCAAAATAATAGAGATCAAATCTAAAAAATTAAAAAAAATAAAGGTGAATAAATTAAAATAATAATATTTAACATTTCATAAATTATTTCAAATAAAATAAGTAAAAATAAAAAAAATAAGGACCAAATTTGATAGATAAAAAATTTCAATAAAAAAATATAAAAAAATAGCAAATAGTAATTATAAAAATAAGGACCAAAATTAATATAAAAATTAAATTTTAAGAGATGGAATTGAAAAATAAATATTCAAAACAAATTATATATAGCAATCAAAAGTTTGAGGATCAAATTTGATATAGTCAATAAATAATGACATTTTTAAATTTTTCACAACTTCCAGAAAGTGTTTTCCGCCCAAATTTCCCGGAAAACATTTTCCTGAAAACCAAGCCAAATTTTTCTTTGACTGAAAAGTGTTTTCTGTTAACCAACTTTCCGGAAGACAAACAAACACAGAAAAGTTTGGAAAGTGGATTCCCGGAAAGTGAATTCCGGGGAACAAACAGAGCCTAAGGAGACTGGGGGACTTTTTATGCTTCTGGCAGTTTATTTTAAAAATAAAAAATAAAAAAAAGAATTATTTTTTTAAAAAAAATATATTATTTGATATATTTATTAACAAAAAAAAATATTTTTTAAAACAACTACAACTCCATTCTCAAACAGGCACTAGAGTGAGAATCAAACTCCATTTGATTTGGTGAGGCATATACATTTTTATTCTCACTTTTATTTTTAAAATCAATACATTAAAATAATTTAAAAAAATTAAAAAAATTATTTAAAATAAAAAAATTAAGTCTTTTTAAAAAATATTTTTCAAGAAATTCCCGAACAAGTTCTTATATATAGTGGATTTCCCCTACTAAGTTTTGTTTGTCATTGATTTTTAACTACATTTGGGTGCATTTGTCCTAAAAATGCCTTAAATTGTTTTTTATATTTTTTTTAGAGAGTGCTATATTATAATAACATTTATTTTTTGAAGTGTTTTTTATTTGAAAATAAATCAAAATAATATTTTTTATTTGTATAAAAATCTATCTTTATTTTTTTTTTAAATGATATCATTGTAAGATCAAACACTGTTAAGCTTTTTGGGGTTTCAAGTCTTGAAAATCTCTCCTTTTCCTTGCAATTTTCTTTGGAAACAAGGACCCATCAAAAAGCCTTCACCACCGATAATGCAACTACTTAGAAGATTCCAATTCATAATTTGATATGGACCCTCTTGCTGCTTGATCTTGCATTTCAAAGGTTGCGAGCTATTAAAATTCAATGTTTGTTTAAAAGTATGGTTTGGTAATTGTTTTTTAAAAATTATTTTTAACATTTGTATATTAAAATGATTTAAAACTAATAAAACTAATTAATTAAAAATGAAAATATTTTATTTAAAAAAAAAATTTTTAAAACACGATTTAATTGCCTTTCTTCACAAATTTAAGTGGGTGTGTATTGAAAAAGACAAAGAAAGTCATTTGGAAAAACTTTATTATACATTAAAGGCCAGAATTGATTGTAAGTAGGTAGTTAGCGAGCTCACACCTTCTTGGTATATGCATTACCGTCTAATGCATTTTCATGGTGGGGTTCCTTCGTTGGAACTCGTGTAATATAAACGATTTTCTTATAGTATATATAATGATTGTATCGGTAAACGTGTATCAGCGTCGATATGTCCGAGTGGTTAAGGAGATAGACTTGAAATCTATTGGGCTTCGCCCGCGCAGGTTCGAACCCTGCTGTCGACGTTTTTCCGTTTTTATATTATTTAATTGTATTGTTTTGAATATTATCCATCATTTTTTTTCTTCATCTATCACTTAAAATCTCAAATTCAAATTTTATTTTTAGTGTATAAAATAAAGGATTAATATTATTAAATAGACTCATCATGCTTTAAATATGCATTCTTGATTTTTTTTTTTTCATCCTCGACAAAGAATCTCAACGTCCATATTTGTTTTACCATAAAGTCAACCTTTGATCTGTACTTCTTCTATTTCTCATTCGGGCCATCAGGTGCACCATCACCACACCTTAACTTGCCTGTGGAGGCTATGAAAGCAAGCCTAGCTAGCCAGCCCAATCTCCATTTCCTTAGTGGCCCAAAGCCTGGCTCTGAAAGGCTGAAACCAACCCAACCACGTCGGTAAACTTTTATAAAACCGAGACATGGTCGAGCTGCCCAAATTCTAGTCTTTGTGAAGATAGATGAGTGAGCTTGTGTATTCAAAGAAAAGTTACTACCTTTCATAAGCATGAAGAATTTTATTTATAGAGATCTAGAGGACCACTTGGTCATTTCACATTGCCACATGCTCACCATTTTAATAGTTGATTTTGATATTGCAAGGTTGATTAATTATTATTTTTATTTTAACTCTATTATTTAAGATGTTATAGTTTACTTCATAGGGTAATATAAATCTTTAAATTAAATAAAAAGACCAAAATGCTCTTATATATAATATATCATAAACACCCCTTTTAAATTATGAGATTTCTCTCTTGATACATCATTTGTTTCTTGTTGGAAATTTAAGAACCCAAAACAACAAATTAGAACTAGTTAGAATAGTCGTTCATATTTTAAGAAGCTCAAAATGACAAGCTAAAATAAGTTAGACTACTCATCTAGATTTTAAAACTCAAAACAATTACTTGCGAATATGACCTGTTTTGGAGATATGAAACAATTACTGTGAAATGTATATCTAGCACCGGAATGCATGATATTTTTTAAAGTATTTTTTAATTGAAAACGGATCAAAATAATATATTTTTATTTTTCATATCAATACATTGAAAATTTTTAAAAATATCTAAACATACATTAATTTAATATTTTTTAAGATAAAAAATAATTTGATAATGAAGGGCATCCAAGCTCTCGTTGAGATCAACAAAACTTCCCAAACTTATTATGAAGTATTTTGTCACGGAGTTTCAGTAGCAAGAAATTTGAATTTTTTTCATTTAAAATGAATATATTTTGATGTTTTTAGATCATTTTGATGTGCTGATATTAAAAATGATTTTTTTTAAATATCATTTTGATGTATTTCAGCATGAAAAATACTTTGAAAAATTATTACAACCGTTCTCCCAAACAGTATCCGAAAAAGGTAAAAATTACATCCTACTTGATTGACTTCCAGCATTGCCCCTTCTTTTCATTTCCCCAAGTTGCTCAAGTGGGTAAGAAGAAATATTCCATTTCAAATTAAATGAATCTTTACAAAGTTCAACTCTTAAAATTCAATGGTTTGGACTCGGTCCATATTGTGCTGAGTTTTAAAGTATATTTTTTAATCGACAATACATCAAAATAAGTTTATTTATTGATTTTTTATGATTTATTTTTAATATCAATTTAAAAACACAAAAATATAATTTAAAATAAAAATTATGTTTATGCTTAAGCATTTTGATAAAGTCGTGGTATTTAATATAAAATGTTTTTTTTGTAATTAATTAAAATATAATAATAATTCTATTTTAAAAAAAGTTTGAGTAAGAATGTAACATATTATAAACTTTAAGATATGCGCTATGATTTCTGAAATAATGGATGTTCATAAACTTGTTCTTATCCTTGAAATATATAAAAGTAATTTTAAAAAAAATATAAAAAGAAACTAATTTTTTAAAAAATAATTATATATTTTTTTAAAATATGGTCAGACTAGAATAATAAAAACTAACCAGAACTGAAATGGGAGGCAAAAATCGAACGGGGAAACCAGGGGCCTAAACCAGTAGCGGATACCAGGTGAGATCCACGTGGCCGGGTCCCATTACCACTAGCCCAATCAAACCACATAAGCAAATCTCATCTCATCTCGTTTATTCGCCACGTGGGATGCCACATCACAATACAATCCCAAGAATAAAAAATCTAAATCTAAATCTAAATCTAAATCGCTTTGGAGAGGAAAAAAAATCTGCTGGTGGCTAGCCAGCCACTAAACGAGAATCAAAAGACTTGGGTATGTGACCACAGAAGCTAAGTGTGGGTCCCATTTGCCCGACACCTGGCAGCGAGGGATACCACAAACTCTTGGTTTTCCCTGATTTGATCAAACAAGCACCTAGGTCTTCATCATTCTTGTTGAGTTTGGTCAAAGACGCCCTTACCCTTATACATTTCATAGCAACTCAAAAATATTCT
Organism: Salix exigua; assembly: GCA_032356905.1. NCBI lineage: Eukaryota > Viridiplantae > Streptophyta > Magnoliopsida > Malpighiales > Salicaceae > Salix > Salix exigua. The sequence continues at coordinate 13,060,955 of CM063600.1, forward strand.
CTCTCAAAATAATAATAATAATAATAATATCAATAGAGGTTGTTTTGTTAATTGTATTTGGTATAGTGGTTGAGAGTGATTTTTAAAATATTTTTAATTAATATTTGGCATTTTTAATTGTGTGTTTAATATTAATATATCAAAACTATCTAAAAAATATTAATTTAATATTTTTGGGGCAAAAAAATAATGTAAAAATAAATATTCATTAAATTTGATAAGCATTTATAGTTAATCGAGCCAAACCGAATTTGTTTTCTCTGGACATGATGGTTTTCTGCTTGTTCATTAAGATAGATAGAATAATCTTCAATCATTGATCTAGTTTGCAATTTGTTTAGTTTAAAATAAAGTACTATCAATGATTTATCCTTGCTTTTATAATCATATAATACATTTCAATAATACAGTTAATCTATATATTATATATTCTTAAAGTATAGTTAGTTAGATATACTATTGATTGAGATTTTTATACTATGGTAAAATGCATAAATATTACATATTTTAATTAGATTTTAACAATACATGACAATATAGATTTGTCATAATAAATAATGTATGGTGGTGCTATTCAATCTATTAAAATTACATTTTTATTTTATCTAATGTTATCAAAATCTAGAGAAAAAATACCATCATTTAATTTCAATATATAAAGCCTGAATGGTGACAAATGGCCTTAAATCACTCTTTCCAAATTTTATAATAAAAATAATTCGGCACAATTGGACTAAAAACAAATGCAGAGCAAACCGAAGCCCAGTAAGGTAATTTCCCTACCAAAGCAAAAGTAGCTTAAGATCACCATTTCTTTGGCTCCTTCATTCTTACCTTCCCTCACCCACTCCTTCCCTGCCCTTAGAAAGAGAAAGGGAAAAAAAAAAGGAATTCCATAAAAAAATCCCACTAAAACTAAGAACTCAAAGCTCAAAACTTTGTGATTTTTGAGGTCAAACCCAATAAAGAAGCCCCAAAATGAAGAAGTGTGAGCTATGCAAGAGAGCGGCAAGAACATACTGTGAATCAGACCAAGCAAATCTTTGTTGGAACTGCGATGCAAAAGTCCATGGAGCCAACTTTCTCGTTGCTAGACACGCTCGTGCTGTTCTTTGCCAGTCTTGTCAAATTCCAACTCCCTGGAAAGCCTCCGGGGCTCAACTAGGGCACACCGTGTCTGTATGTGAAAGGTGTATGATTTCAAATGAGAATAACAATCGGGAAATTCAAGAACAAGAAGAGAATGGCAGTTCAGATGATATAGAGGAAGATAGTGACAGTGAAAGCGATAGTGATAGTAATGAAGACGACGGCGGTGATGAAGACGGTGGTGCTGGTGATAATCAGGTGGTGCCATGGTCACCAACGGCACCACCGGCTGCGAGCTCTTCTTGTTCTTGTACTAGTAATGATGATAATGATGTAGATTATGTCGAGTCTGTAAATGTTCTTTCCTTCAAAAAACAGCGTCTCCAGGTATGCCTTAACCCAAATTTGCAGGGATGAGATGATCAATATAACAATTGAATTATCTTTAGTTGTTATTTCTTTTTTTATTTTCATTTTATGCATTCTTTTTAGCTTGATCGGAAAGCTAAACCATTTTTTTAGAAAAATTACTTTAACGTCAGAGTATTTTCAGATCAGTTTGCGCAGAACTTAAATTTCTTCATGATCGATTTAAAATAGCTGCTTAACTTGTACCATTGTTCGACGTTTCGAGTTTAATTTCCTGCGTGTCTGTATAGTAAGCAACTCATCCACACACAACAAAAACAATTGTTGCATTGTCCAAGTAGGGATTGGAGCTAGTATTTTCTTGGCGAGTTTCGATTTTTTGATGGCAACAATAATTAACGGGTAGGATTTGTGGGGTTTGATCATTGCAGGATGACCTCGACCGTTCATGTTCTCTTCGGATGTACGGAAACACAGCTACTTCTGTTGAATTTCACAGTACTTCTGCGGGGGGGTCTTTGAAAGAAAAGAGAAAGGAACTGGACCCGACTGTCTAAGCCCGGGTGGAGAGATCTGGAGGTTGTAAGTGTTGAGTTTGTTAAGATGAAGAGCACGAAGCCATTGATGTTGATTGGTCGAGGAATGTTAACCGTACGATTTGAGGAAGATTAGGGATATCCTTACTAGTATTCAGTGCTTTGACCTTTTCTAACAAAGATATTAACAGGAGGTTAGGGCTATTTAGCTGTGGATCTTTGTGACTTTGATTGACCATTTGGTTAATCAGTTGTGTGATTAAATTCTAATTAATTATTTTCACGATCTCTCCATGTTAATTAACTATATAATGCTGGGAATGAGAGCTGAAGTTCTTCGATTAGTTACACTTAATTGCACCTGTGGAAAGAAAGATTTATTTATATTTATGTTTTTGTTTTGTTTATTTAATTAATATCTTTTTATTTTTTTTGAGTCACGGGGTATTAATTTAAAGTAATCCAGTAAAATGACGATTTTTTCTTGTCAAGTACAGTTTCATCCTTCCTAAATTTGATCTATTCATTACGGGACATAATTGAGAGTAATTATAGAAAACGGAAATTAATGATTATTTTTGTAACGAAACATAGCATGGTGATTTTCAAAAATCTTTAAGAGAATCAACTTTTGTTTCCTCTTTTGCTGAGAAAAGAGAGAGCAAATTGCAGTGATGTCTGCGGCAGCAGGTTTGATGGCTATGAAAAGTCGGTTGAGTGTGGTGCACAGAAAGCATTATGAGACTTTAAATTCCATCTACTTGATTGAAAGGTGGGTTCGCTCACTAGTCACACGCAAGATGGCAGGTGTCACATAATGCTTGGCCAATGCTAAGGAACTGTTTATAAATATTATATTATTTTCTTTTTTTAAAAAAAAAACCTTTTGCCGGTGAGTTATTTTGCTATTTATTTTGATTTTTTATGTTAATTTCTCAATTTATCCGTCGCATTAGGGGAGACCATGATCCATACCGGGGAACCTCTCCACAGCGCTCAGCCTGCTGGGTGTCCACTTGATTTGTTTGAAAGATGTTTTTTTTTTATAAAAAAAAATTAATTTTGTTTTTTTTTAATTTTTTTTAATAAAACTAATCGTACTTTAAAAGGGGTTCAAAACAGGGACAACCACCTGTGTCTGTGACCCTCAGCCTCACCCTGCCTCAGCCTCACAAGTTACAATCATGAGGAAAACCCTACCTACCAGACCACTCGATTAGGCGTGGCAAGTGCCAGTACTCTGTATTGTAATGGATAATATTTTTTTTATTTAAAAATATATTAAATTTACATCAATAAATTAAAATTATAAAAAAAACACTAAAAAAATATATCTGTAAAACGCACCGTAAATCCACATCACGATCACGTTTTGTTTTGTTCACGATCATACGGTGTGTGATTTGGAGGAAAGAGATGGAATCTTGCTTTTGAAGTACAGATAAAAGTTTATCGGAAAGATAAGAGATTTCAAAGTTACCGGGTAAAAAGAAAAGGAAAAATAAAGCTTAAAATCTCTGCTGCGGCCATGGATATATCTTTCTCTGTTATTACTTATTAGAATAAATAAAGATTTAGTTTGGAAGATAAGGGTATGATGAGATGCGGTCCATTTTTATTATTTTTTACTTTTATTATAATTTTTAAAGTATATTTATGATCAACGCATATTATAATTTTATGTTGATTCCACTAAAAACTCTCTTAAAATCTTGTTTATTGAACTTATTTATTTATACCGTCCGTTAATACATTACCAAACACACTTCAAATCTACTTGACTCTTTATTTTATTTCTTAGTTTTTCATATTTTGTTCTAAATAAATCAAAGCAATGAAAAGTAAAAATATATATATTTTGTAAAATCTTGTTTAAAATGATATTGTTTTAATTATTTAAAAAAAAACTAAGAAAATATTGTTTTTATTTGGAAAAAAATTAAAATACAAATTAAACTGAATCATTATTGACTTACCGCGTCAACTTCTATATAATTATTAAACTCAATTTAGGTCATAATCTATATTATGAACTGGGTGAGTTAACTAGGCAAATCCAAACAATATATTTTTAATTATCAAAAAATTAAAATGATATTATTTAGAGGATATTCATTTAATATTATTCAATAAAAATATTTTTTTAAAAAAACTATTAAATCAACAGGAAGAAACCTTGCTTATCATTTCATTACAAAAATATTTTAAAAATTATTATTATTATTATTATTTATTTTAAATTAAAAATTTAGTGTTTTTATCTTATTATAATATCAAAAAAAATTAAAAATAGTATCAACTAAAAAGTTTTTAACTGTTTGTCTCGATTCATGGCTTGGCTGCCAAGTTGTTGTGAACAGAAGATAGGTGGCATCTTTACCTCATCTTTTAAATAAAAATAAATAAACAAATTGGTAGCAGTAATAAATAGTACAAAGTTTTTGGCCGGCCATCACATCAATCAAGAACATCTTTATGTGTTAGAACTCAACTTTATTTCAAATTGAAGACCTCGATCAATTTCAAAAGAACGTGGTACACAAAAAATGTTCCAGTCCTGCAAGAAATTGTGGTCGAGGAAAGTCGTCTCGCCGTAGAACATGCTCTAGATAAACCAAATAAGACTCTTAATCACTTTGTTAATCATATATATATATATAATAATTGGGATTAGCGGTTGCCAAGGAAACTTCCTTTGAAAAACAACAAAAAAGAATCGCTTGAGAGAAAATAAAATAAAAAATAATTCAAGTGGGCTTGTGTGGTGGAGATTGATTGAGTATTTTGAGGTAGAGTTTGTGTTCTGTGGTGGTGGTTGGTGGTGTTAGCGTCCTGAAAATTTTCTTGACAACGGCGTTGATATTGTTGTCTGGGAGGGGGCTGCGATTCATATTTTGAGGTGTTTGGTATTGTATTTTAAAAATATATTTTTAAAAAATTTAGTTTTTATTTTATATTTTAAATTAATTTTTTTTGATATTTTTAGATTATTTTGATATGTTCATGTTAAAAATAATTTTTTTGAGATAAAAAAAACATCATTTCGATCCATTTCTAAAAACATTTCAGGCCCTGTATTTTAATAAAAGTAATTAATTATTATTTTTATCTATTTTAATTTTAATTTAATTAGGTAGATATGATGGGAAAATTAATGAGAAAAAAAAATTGTATTTCTAAAACCAAATACTATTAATAAATGCTTGTTAAGGGACCATTTACTTATTTTGCGATATTATAAAATTTAATAGAGTTGTAATTAATTTTTAGAACCCTCTCAAGTATTAAAAATTAGATTTCAAATGAGATTTAATTTCGAAAAAAAACTATAAAAAGTAAAAATAAATCAAATATCAAACTCTTTAATTTGTGATTTTTTTTAAATAATGCTAAAATTAATTTCTTCGAAATATCTATTTATCTCTTTTTTTTCAGAAAATAAATAAGATGAAGATAATAGGAGTAATATTAAAAAAATATAAGTTGAGTTTTACCTCGTCCAAATATATAAACTCAACTTATTTATAAATTAAATTCAGATCAAATACTATAATTAAATTAAAATAAAATGGTTTCAAACACTTTGTTAATAATTAGAGCACCTGATCCCACAAAGCTAGACTTGGACTCATGGGCGCGGAACATGACAAGCGGCTGAAACACTTGACAAATAGGCAAGCAAAGATTTGACATCGCAACTTGCCTATCCTATCTTCACTTGCTTGTGACGTGCACTTCTTCTTCCACAGCCCCTATTTGAGAATTTGATTCCAAAGTGTTTTTTTATTTTTAAATTATTATTTTTATATACCGATGTAAAAAATAATTTAAAAAAAACAAAAAAAAATATTATTTTAATATATATTTTTTAAAAAAACAACGTCAACTAGACTTAACTTAAACGGGTAGAAACTCATTTTCCTGGTGGCATGTTAAGCTCCATTCCGTCCAAACATGGGCTAGGGTTAGAAGACGTATGGGATCTGTTTTGCATATTGTCTCCCTCGTCAAAATGGTTTCGATGAACGGTGTTCTTATTTGAGGAATGACTTGTAAAATTGAAGTATGATACAGGCTGAGTTCTTGGGAAATTATTATCTTCAAGCTCAAGATAACTTTCATAAATAGGAGGTCTGAGGTCTGAGGATAAAGCAAAAAATGGCGAGCCCAGCCCTGTCCTCTGAATGTAAATTAACCAGTGCCGCACAAATCAGTCCCACCACTCAGTAATTCGATTGGGCAACCTAAAATCTGAGAGGAAACTCTTCGTTTATTGTACCAGAGGTGAGCATCAGTCATTTCAGTTCAGTTTTGGATCAAAAGCGTGTTCAAAAAGAAAGAAAATGACACGAGCTTTGTTCTCCTTCTCTCCTTTTTGGCACCAAGAGCCAAGTGACAAGCAGAAAGGATAATGGCGACGGCAACTGTTTTGGTCATCCTAATTTTACAGTGCCACTGTGCAACCCTAGGATATTCAACTTTCTTAGCACAACTGTTGAGAGATGATCTTTTACGGTGCCATTGATTTTACTGCGGTGTACTATTATGATCAGTTGTCAAACTTGTGATTTGACATAGAATATATTTTTATTAAAATAATATAAATTATATTATAATCACCGCAGGTAGCTTGAGGTGATGATTCTTAATATCTATCGAACTTGATCCGATCACGATTAAATCTCACCATTCATTGGATGAAAATCAGCACGAATGATGTGAGTTCAGTTTAAGGACTTTCAGAGGTGTGCTAGGAGTAATATAAATTATGATGTGGCCTACTCAGTTTAAACTTTAGTGAGATGTTCTAATATTTTGAACTAAATCGTAAATTGTAAGATCTACATAAATTATTTTGTATAAAAATCATAAGATGGATCTCTTACAGTGGCATTGATTTTACTGCGGGGCACTCTTATGGCATTGCTTTCCAATACACGTTCTTAGCGCTCTTATGGCATTGATTTTACGGTGGCAATGTCCAAAATGATCCTCAGTTGCGTCAGATTTCTATCAGCCAATCATATATAAGCAATTTATCTGATACCTAGGTCTAATCAGTGCTCTCTTACATCTGATCCCTGTCATATGACTCGAACACGTACCGGCAAGGCAATAGCATGTAGCCTGTAAATTCATTATATTTCTACTCGTTTGAAGATGAATAATTCCGCCGACAAAAAAAGATACGGTATTCAGATTCAAACAAAGCTTGAATCTTCAATTAAAAATAAGTCTTTTTGGTGAGAGAACCCCTCCTCGGAATTCTTTTATTTGATTTTCTAAGAAAATGAAAATAACAAACTTAAATATTTTTAGAAGCTAAAGTTCGAGCAGATTCGAGGTAGCCCGGATCTTCATGGAACAATTGATATGTTTGAAAGCAATTTTTCTCTCGTTGTCTTGATTTGTTTCCTCCCCCTCTTTATACAACCTTTTCGAAATACTTGGTATTTGATTTACATACGTATTTCTTGTGCCAATCCAAACTTGCTTGGCAGCTGTTATTTTTAAACGACGTCGTTTCCTTTGTTTTTGTAAATTACCTTGCAAGGTGTCAACGCCATGTTCCTTTCATCTCAGCCGTCCACATAAAGCGTTCTACCCTCATCCCGATCCTACAAGCTAACACTCTCTCTCTTCTTTTGCAGACAAGCATGCTGAGTTAAGACTTTAGTTTTTAAGGTCCATAAATCACAGCTTTCCCTGAACGGGCAGCAGAGGAAGACGTCTAAGGTCAATGCTGTCAGGAAAATTCTGCAGCCACAACCCATATGACATGATTGTTTACTGTAAGCTCTACCATGACAAGTGCACATACTCTAAAAAACTATTTCCTGACATTTACAGCATTAATCTTCTTTTTTTCCCTCTCAAGTTTTGAAAGCTCAGATGCAACAGGCTGATGTATTCTGTTCCAGCAGTACCACCTCCTGTGATCAGCTGGTGTAGATTCATGATTGCATATTTTCACACAAACCACCCACTGCTGATGAACGTGCTGTTCATGAACAAATTTATCATGCAATACATTTAGCATCTTGCGGCTCTTGGTTCCCAGCATGCTTTTGAATTTGCTAAGAATGTGAAACTGACATTTTTAACCACCGACCTTCCCCTGCATCACCTTCTTCATCCCCACACTGCAAAGATCTTCTGTCAGAAGCTCTTGTTCGATCATTTAGTGCAGAATGTATGTGACCTTGGGAGCATTGACAAGGTTCAAGTGAAGTCTCATGAAGACAAAACAAGCTCCACCAAGAGTATAAATATCATCTTGGTCTCTCTTTTGTAACAAAACACATCCAAAATCCAGATCACAAGGTCACAATACTAGTTGCTCGTCCTGTCCTCCTGAGATATTTATCACTAGTCTTGAAATTGTATAACTAATGTATGTAGAATAGGTGAGATAGCTACATTTCCATTCTACACAAATCTAAAATTAAATATATGCACTACTTATCGTTGAATCTCATCCCAGAAATCAAGGTAAAAGCAGTCCAATCCAAACACCAATGCTCCAATACCTACATGGCTCATTCCACTCTATGAATGAATCCCTCCATATAAGTGCATCACATTTGAGAATATGCCTGCCCCATCTGCCGAGTTTCCATGAAATAAGAATCCAAAATAGTAAAGCTTAGTTGCCATGCTACAAGAAATTCCTAATTGGACCAGCCCACACCATTCAAAAACTACCAATCTTTAGTAATGCATGCCTAAAATGGATAAGAAGTTGAAATTTTTATTTGTGTGGCAAGTAAGAATTTCTGATTTATTATTTTGGACTGGACCAGTCCAAATGTTGGAAGCAAAATCTGGTTTACTAGTCTTTCCCCCCAAAATAAAACAGAAAAATGAACAATACAGTAGTGATTTAGAAAAGAAATCAAAGCCCAAAAACAGTACATATAAATTTCCAGGAAAATAAATTCTGCAATACATCTCATTATTCGATTAGCAACGTTTCTTAAGCAAGTTTGATAGGTTCACCAAACAGTTGCCCCATTTCACTTTCCAAGACGTTCAACAAATTTGCTTTCGTCCTTCTATACACCCAAGCTTGAGCATTTCGATCCCAATCAAACCTTGATGGACCACTGCAAGAAAACCAGGTCTTAGCAGTCAGATCACAAACAAGAAAAACAGTGGAAAAAAAAACTTAATTGGGCACCATGAGTATCTGATAATGCCATCGACTTAAATAGATAACATAGGAAAGAAGTTAAAGAGAGATACAAATTAGTGCAAAAACATTCTAGCTCAAGAAAATTGTTCAATAAAATACACTACAAAACAGAACTTTCAGCATCAAAAGCCCATCCTTAAGAAAAAGAAAGGGACACGAATTTTATACACTCTCTCAGGGTCTGAAAGCGAATCAGCATGAAAAAGGATTACAATGATAGCTTGGAGTTCTTTTGTTTTGGTTTTAAGAGCAGTTTACTTGCTTACAAACCTACTAATATATACAACTTAACCATGCTCATGATTTCAACTTAGATCCAGATTCATTGGAACCTCCAACAATTCTTTCGCAAGTCCTAACCAACTTCCTCCAACCTAATTTCACAGTCATTTGACCGGCCACAATTCTAGTAACATGTTCAATTTCACTCCAAAAAACAAAAGAAACAAACAAACGAGAGAACACCAGCACATAATCATTTACACAACACCACATGGTACTTAAAACACAATCCCAACCAAACATATAAAAATCTAAGAACGGAACTAGCTAGCAATAAGAAAATTCCACACCTCACAGGGGAAGATAACCAAAGTTGCCGATTCGGACTTTGTTTATTCAACACATAAGTCCCTAAATCTCCAAGCTTTAGAGTCAAAACCTCATTCTACCAAAAAAACACATAAAAACTTCATTACAACAAAACTCAAATCAAAACCTCAAAACACTAAAGACCAAAGAGAAAAAAAACTCACCCCATAATCGATATCAAAGCCATCAATTTGAACAGTATCACCATATTCCTGTCCAAAACCAGAAACCCACTATAAAAAAACAATAAAAGCTTCGAAATCTAATAATTTGAAATCTGGGAAAGTTAAAAATTAACCTCAAGTTTCTCCTGAAGATCATGAATAGTTGAATCAGCTAGAGAGTGAAATTCATCCTCCTGTAAAAGCGAACTGTGTCCCACTTTAATCAATTAAAAAAACAATAAAAAACCCCATCTTTAACCAAACCAAAAAGACCCAGATAACAAAAATCAACATTAAGTGCCCCTTAACGAACTTGTTGCGAAAAACCTACCGGTAATCAATGGCAGCAGGGCCTTCAGTTTCGGTTGAGTTGATATTTAACAAGGGAGAAGAGTAGAAGGTTCTTGAAAGAAGAGGAGAATGAATGCTTGAATGGTGGTTGATAGTTCTTGACGGTTGTATAAGAAGAGAACGTGACCTGACCAAGAATGAGGAAGAAGATGAAGAAGTAAGGCAGCAGTGTTTTCGAAGTGTGGAGAGCCTTCTGACACAAAGTTGCAGTTTCGAAGCCATTGATGTTTTGCCAAAACCTCGCACTTCGGTTGTGCCTCTTCTAGTCCGTTTGGTAACGACGCCAATGTTTTGTATACTAATTTGTTTATTGAAATGTATTAAAATAGCATTTTTATTTTTGATATTAATAAAAGTATATAAAAATATTTTTATTTTTTTAATATTTTAAAAAAAGAAAAAAAATTGGATGAAATTTCTTATTGGGCTCGCATCCAATGATACTAAAATAATGGAAAAAATTTATATTTTAATTTTAATCACGAATTTCTTCCATATAAAGATAATGAAATTAGAGTTTAATCCACTCCCAAACCATAAGCTATTGATACTAAAAACACAAAGTGAAGTTTGATTGAGACCTGTTGATTGTCTTTAGTATGCTGAGCTTTGAATTATATTTAAAGTAGATATTTGTCTTTAGTATATTAGGTTTTGAATCATATTTATTTTTTTATATTACACTAGTTACTTATAATTTTTATCAGATTATTAGAATTATAAATTAATTTAATTCAGAAGGTTACAAATATTTATGTGTTTTGTTTTCAATCGAAACCTAGATTTAAAATTTATAAAAGTTATATTTTAAAATGTTTTTTTTTCCCGAGATTATATGATTTTTATTTATTTTTAATATCCCTTTTTTACATTGATATATTAAAACAATTAGAAAAAATAAATTAAACTAAAATTAAAAATATTTTTCTAAAAAATAAAACACTTAAAAAACCTTTTCAATCCTAACAAAAAGAAAAGGCTAGCTAGTTCCTCATTTGATTTCATACATGATAGTTATATATTCTTCGAATTTCTCGAGGAGAGCACAAGCAAGCATACTCAGGTTAATCAAAAACAGAGAAAACGCAACAGTGTTTTTGATAGCAGTAGACGAGCACTGCAGCAACTCGATGGCAGAAAAAGCAGCAACAAAACCTCCAAAAGCATCAGTGAAATAGCAAAAAATAAATTTTTAGATCCAGAAACCTTTGCTGGTGGCTGAAACCTTCTAGCATTAGTCATGTTGATTCTAGTAACCCTACTTTCTTTACTCTGTTAAAGGTCTGGCATGGTGTTCCTCCCTGAAAGAGCTTTACTTGGCTGGAAATAAAAGAAGCGGCGTATTGAGGTGGTTGTGAAAGAACCGGCCTCTCAATAGAAAGCTCTACGAGAATCGAGTTGCAGATTGAAAATGGCTCTAATGTGATGGTGAAAGGGAGGCGAATTTACATTTTATGAAGTTGCCGAAAGAAAGTGGTTGCCTAGTTTTTTGCAGGCTCCATAACCATGACAACTTTCTATCTGCCTAATCTGTCTAAATCGATGCTTTTTCAGCCAAATATTTGAGAAGCAGTTTCAAACGCAGCATTACCGAGCAGAGTTTATGCGAGGTTTCCAAGGAGCCAACGAAGAAATAACATGGCCTGAAGGCCATGGCAGTGTGCAACTTCCATAAGAAAAGAAGGGAAGCAAAAGATGCCCAGAAATCAGAATGAAGTATGCAACTTTTAAATTTGTAGCACTGCAAAAGCCAGTTCTCATAAGACATTGAAATGCTAAAAAAACTATGAGCTGAGAAACTGAATGAACACTTAGATATGTAGCTACCAATACATCACATCTGAAAAGAGCCAGTTGACAATGATTTGATCCAAAGCCCGAGCCTCTAAACAACCTGATGAATCGCGTTAAGTGTGCTTTTCTGGCATCTTGAGTTTATCTTATGGAACCTAAAGAAACCAGACAGAAAGTATTCTTACGCCCTGCTCTGCCCTCAAACTATGAATTTTTTTCAGAACCTGTTACTTCTATATTGCTCACAGCCTTCAGCTATCTCGGGGCCTTAAATTGTTAGCTGCACAGTGTGAATACACATATATATCAGATTTGGCCAATAGATCACAATAAACGTCGCATCTTAGTATATAATTCTCACACTCAAAGGAGTTAATCAGATAAAATGTACAATTCACATGAAAAAATCTGAAGATAGCACACACTAGCTATGTAAATTTATTTCAGTTACAGTAAACAACTTTGTGCTCCGAGCGGTCGATCAGAACTCGATCTGTGTGATATAATATGGTATTGATGAAAACCTTGGAGCATCTTGATCTAAATGACAAATCCTGGCAAGTCTTGCTTGCCATCTAAATTAAACTTTTTTCTCCTTCTGTGTAAAACAAGGGGGAGCCTAAGAAGATTTGCAAAGAAAAGTGACCCACAATTAATTGTCACCTGAATTCAAGAGGGGGCTTGCGATTGCACTGAGGACTTTCTAGGCATCTGTTACAGGAGAGGTCAGGAGTTATACAAACATGAACTTTCATAAACAGGGTAGGAAGTCAGGCATTGGGAAACATAGCGCTATCAAGTGAAGAAAACACAGTTAAGAACAAATAAATCCACTGAAGTAATTGATAGAAACAAATAAACTGGAACAGAATCTATACAAGGGTTTCTGTTAAGAAAAGCATATAACTCAATTACACAAGGGAACCATATAAACTGGAACAGAATCCACCACCATAGCCAATTCAAGCATCTCAGAGTTATTTTTTCTCCCTCACCCTGTCTTGAAGCCAGAAACAAAATAAAATTAAAATAAGCATTAAATCTCCATCCCCATTTTTTCTCTTAGTCTTTCAAGGGAACCATATGATAGAAAGACTCCATTGCTACACCTAAACTATAACTCAATTACACAATCCAAACTCAAATTTACAAGCCACATCAAAAAGGAAACCCTCCATATAACATCAACATAAGGACCCGAAAGCTCAAATTGCCAAAGCATTATAAGTACAAGCTGTCAATTAATCACCTCACCTAAAAGCTTAGGCTATTATGTGAGACTCTAGAATATAATTTATATTATTCTCTAATACACACTCTCAAGTGAAAGTTTTTTGGGCTTGAAACTTACACACAACCCACACTACCCTGTACTTGATTTTTATCAAATAGAATGAAAGTAGTAAGATTCAAACTCGTAACCGCTGTATCAACAAAGTTTAGATACCATGTCAAGGAATCATCTCACCTAAAAACTTAAATTACTAAAAACTTAAGTTACTAAATGAGACTTCAGAATATGATTTATATTATTATCTAACACAAACAACCTCACAATTCAAACCAATCACCTAATCCAAAAATTCCCAAATAAACACAAAATAAAAAACTCATCGTTTCATACTTAAAGAGAGACACAGAATGTTCAAAGTAACAACCTTTCAGCTCATCATCAACACACTCCTCTTGATCCTCCTCGGGCACAGGATGAAGACCCTCGTCAACCCCGTCACCAACACCACCTATTTTCACACTCTCTTCTTCTTTACCATCATCACTACACCTAACAACAACAACAGGGCAAACACAATGTTGCACACAATAATCACTAACACTCCCTAACCTCCCACCACCAACACTTCCTCCTTTGCTGATCCCCTTCTTTCTTGTAGCACCAAAGCCTCTACTTCCCATTATCACAGCACTTAGCCCCAGCCTCTCAACTTCCAAACAAAGCCTCTCCTTCATATCATGATCTTTCACTACATGAATCTTGAAAGGAACATTAGCCTCCAACAATGGTTTAGACAACAAATTGGTTTTGTTGCTAGTAAAACTATCAAAATCGTCCTCAAGTTTCTGCCTTTCTTGATTATCAGGACTGTTTGAGCCACTTAGCTCAAAAGGGGTGTTGTTGTTATTGATTTGGAGTTGAATTGACCCCCAGTCAGCGCCATAGAGGACGGATGTTGGCCGGACGTGGAGGAGGATCACGGCGTCGCCTGGTCGGAGGTAGTTCTCGACTGCCCATTTGACTGCATATGCACTCTCGTCGGAAAGGTCCACAGCTATGGCGACACGGCGGTTGGTGGTGGAGTTCGGGGAGTTGAGGCGGGGAAGGGTGGGGAGTGGTGGGACTGGGAGGTCAGATTCAGATTTGTGCGGTTGTTTTGAGTTCATTTTGATCAGAGAAATGGATGTTGCTTTTTTGTTCTGGTTTATGGTTTTGACTTTTGGAGGGAAGGAGAGAGTTATGGTTATGGTTCATATTTATATTTATTTTAGCTCCCGGTAAATTAACCCGATCCAAGACCACAAGTTAAATGTTGACAATTGATTTAAAAGAATATATAATAATGTAATAATCTTGTTCTAAGATTTTCTCATTTTAAAAATTAAATTAAATTTCACTCTAAATTTTAACCAAGTTAAATAGAGTTTAATCGGATCATTTCTATATCTTGTAGCAAGTCAGATGAATTATTTTGTTGACTAGTTGAACTAGGCCTGGTTTCATAATCAATGCTATGTTGGTTCTATTTTATGTGGGAGCTAAAGCGACTGATATTCCTTCAATTACCATGTTAATTGATATAAAATATTAGTTTTTTTTTAAATAAAAAATTATGAGATTTTCTTGCGAGCATTTTTGGTTCCATGAAGAAAAAACATCTTATATTCAAGTTGCAATAAGTCCGGTGGCAAAATATCATAATCAAATATTATATATGTTTTTAAATTGTTTTGTACATACAAACAAAGAACGCTAATGAGTCTTCGAAGTAAGGTTAGCAAGTTGTTCTTGCGAGCAGCGGGCATGGATTCGAGGAGGTGTTAGTAACCTTCTTGCTAGCATTTTTGGTTCCATGAAGAAAAACATCTTAAATTCAAGTTGCAATAAGTTCGGTGGCTAAATATCATAATCAAAACAAGAAAAAGAAAAGGGTTTTCTAGATATAAAACAAAGAACCCTAATAAGTCTTCAAGTAAGGTTATCAAGTTGCTCTTTCTATGCTTGCCATAGACACCAACCAACAAACCAAAGATTAATGCTCATCTTGTTCTTTTGTCATTGAAAGCGAGCTTTGAGATGAAAACCATTCGAGAAGAGTTTTTTCCTTTCTTTTTTTGGATTTGAGAAACTTCATTTCTTAAAAAATATATTTTATGGATCTATATAAACAATTAAAACTCCAATTCAGATAAATTCTTATAAAAAATACAGATCTCACTCTAACTGAGAATTCAATAGTCAAATCTTAAGTTTTTCCGTATCATCCGGAACCATACGATAAGAGTGCCCAAAAGTGAGAGCAACAGACAGCAAAAGGCTGGACATTAACTCCAAACAGGCCAAGAAGTTGAGGTCATTTGTATGTGAGTCATGCTTGAGGATGGAGACATGAACGATGATTGAGGAAAAGTAGAGGGAGAGAGAGGGAGCTATCAAAAGCATCAAATCATTAGCTGGAAAAATAGCTGTAAGTTGTCCATGATTGATCGAAATTTCTCTGTTCTTCTTTCTATTTTTCATAGACAGTGCCTCGTCATCCAAGGCCAGCCAGTTTTTGGTCTTTTAACAGGAATTCCAAGATTGCTATCGGTTTCACTTCTGATTTGTCGTCGATTGAATACTTTTTCCAACAAATAAATTAAATTTATATGATTTTTTATATACAAAATATTAAGTTTTGATGTAAGAGTTTATGCACACGACTAATTAAATAAATTAAGAATTATTCGTGTCAATGAAAAAAATCACTAACAATAACTAAGTACATATATGAAAAGTTAAAAAAAAAAGAATTTAAATCATGATATTTGATCTTACAATATAAGTTATTTATCCAATTTTATTTAATGACTCTCCTTATTAAAATAATTTTTTTATTTACTCAAGTGAAGCTAGAAATATTGAGGGACATAATAGGTTTAATTTGTAAAGTTAGAGGGTCAAAGTAAACTTTTCATGAGAATTTTGAAACTATCACCCATTTATAATGTCTTTTCTACTTTGATACTCTATTTTTTAATTTTATTATTAGTCAATAATTCAATTACATTTTCCTTTAATTTATCAAAAAAATAGAAGATGAAATTATCATTTAATATTGTTAAAATGTAAGGGCTTCAAGAAATTAAAATATATTTTGAAAATAAAAAAAGTTAACATGAATTTTGACCAATTCAATCGGGTAGCTAATCGATGAAACTTATCCCTTAATAATATTTTATATCATCTCTAGCATATTAGAATTTAAATTATCTCTTATCTAATTAGTAGAGGACAACTGATTTAAGAAAAAAAATAATATAAGTTTTTAAAGATGGTGACCAAGAAGGAACCTCGTCCTCCATTGACAAATTCGTATTCATAGACCAACTTGAATGCTGAAACCAGCAAGATTTTCATTTCATAAACGCCCAAAGTCGACTCTTCATAATATAGGTTAAAGCCCAAATAGAGGCTCAAGTCATAAGCCCAACACTATTTAAACCTGTCCGAAAGAAGCCCACGAAGATAAGATAAAATATATTGAGCCCTAAAATCCAACTCCTGCTATGATGACACATGGATAATTTAAGCCCATGAATATCTACCTTGTGCTCAACAGCCTATTTTGACGCCTGTGATTGATGCTGGTATGGCTATCAAAATCATGAATATCAGCCTGTACGCTGCAACATCAAGAACACCCAGAAACCCTAGCTTGAAAGCGTGGATGGATGCAAGAGGAGAGGAGATGATGTGGAACATGTGGTGGATGAGTACATATTGAGCAGAAAATATCATAAATTTAAAAGCAATTAAATTCCAATAATTCTGACGTCGAAGTCAGAATGACGCGAAACTCGTACAGTTAATGCGTTTTAGCATGCCTGTCAATAGTCAAAGCTTAGCTATTATTGCATAGTTTTCTTTAGTCAAATCCTGTCGTTTAGGCCCCGAAATCATCATTTTTGTCATTTTAGAAAAGTTTTGTTTTAGCCACAACTTTTGATTTTCAAGTCCGATTTGATTTCTGTCAATTCCGACTTGCTCATGATTTCTAGTAGTTTTAATTTTCGCAATTATTTCAGTTTTTCTATTTTTGATAATTTTTAGTAATCAGTCTGTTTTTCTTGTCCAACAAGAATTAGGGCTAAGCTATCACTTTAAATATGCTTGTAAGCCATTTGGCCGGAATCAATCAATTATCCAATAAAATTACAATTTTTCTCGAGAGTTTCTCTCGTTTCTAGTGGACTCCAGAGTAATTTACAGAATATTAACGTTAATTTCTAGTGAACTCGAGTAATTTAGAATATTACGTTAATCGTATTTTGTGTTTTCCTGCTGCGTGAAGGAGAATAGCTTCTCCATAGGCAGTCCCCCTTGATTTGCATGAAGTAAGAACTATAACCTTTTGAATCTTACGAGCATGAGTTGATGAAGATGATGGCTGGCCTTTTCTTGTAGATTTGTTCTCTGACCTGAGGCCACGATCAAATTGATGGGAGCTGATACCTAGCCTAACTGATCGGCCTGCCGCATCTTTCAACGTGCCAGCTTTTATTGGCTGCCGGTTGGAGCAAACCAGACGGGGGGAGAAGGCCGTAAAAATATTTCTTTAGCTGTTCAAAAACCCGATTAGTATAAACTTTGGATCCAAATAATTTAAATGAATATTCGAGGCCTTCAATTAGAATTCCTAAATATAAAATGATATTTTGTTAACTAAAAAAAATATAGTTTTAATGGAATCCACATGAAAAAAGAATAACCGTCAATAAATGGAAAGATTTAATTGAAATTGTTTAATTGAAATATATAGTATGGTGGCAAGATTTACGTAGTCGATGATACCGAAAAATAATATATAGAATTAAATTATAAAACCAAAGTAAAAATATGACACCATTTAAATAGATGGAAGAAAAGGAGTGCACTTGGCCAAATGTACACAGCACATCATTCATGAGGCCTTCTCGTCTCCACTTGGCACCAAATAAAAATAAAATTATAGAATTTAACATGTTCTTTATGAGTTTGGTATCGTGATGTAGATTGATTTTTAATTTAAAATATTTTGTTTAATATTAGTATATTAAAATTATATAAAAAACTTTAATTTGATATAATTTTACATCCTTGTTCTACTGTCTTGATTTTATATAATACTTCAAACATAAATTTTGTTTTTTTATTTTATCTAAAAACAAAAAACAAACAAACAAATAAACATAAAGTAACATGTCCTCATTTTTTTTATAAGAAAATATTCCAAATTTATTTTTTTAATATCTCAATATCAATCACTTTTAATCAATCATGTTAATATTAAAATTAAAATTAAAATATATTATAAATTATAATTTTAAAATTAAACTTGGAGTCGATAAAATATAATTATCGAATGAATTTTTTTGAAAGAAGATTTTTTTTTTTTTTTGAAAATGGACGAGTTAATAATCAGGTTTTGACATGGTTGATGACCCGATTTTTTCTCTCTCTTTAACATGAATCAGCCCAAGTCTTAGATCAGTCACTTTGTAAATTAACCTGTCAGGTCAGTTCGGGTTTTAAAAAATGGTTTAAATCATTAAAATGATTTTATAAAAATTTCTTGACAAATTAAAAAAAAAAGGAGTTTGGATTGTGACGGCAACTGTAAACATAGGCCCATAACTTGTATCCTGCAACTAAAAACCAGAAAAGGGGCCAACCCTAGACCGAGTTGGAATCAAGAAGTAGCCAGAGCCAAAACGGAAAACAGTCAGACAGAGGGAGGGAGGGGGGGAGGGGGGGAGAGAGAGAGAGCTACCACCGGTGATGATGATGATGGCAACGAAAAAGCTAAGCTTTTTGGTCGCTACGTCATCTTCAACCTTGATCGGGTTTCATCTTCTCCGCCAAATCAGGATGGGTATGATAATTTTTCCTTCTAAGACCTCATTGCTATTCTACAACAACATCAACAACAACCCCATTTGCTGCTGCCTTCATTCTTCCAGTAATTCTAATAGTTATAGACATCGAAACAGAACATTTAGGGACATCAATGATGCCTTGTCTGCTTTCAATCACATGGTTAATACGAACCCTTTGCCTTCTATTGTTGAATTTGGTAAATTGTTTTCAGCGCTCGTCAGAATGAAACATTATAAGACTGTGGTTTCTTTGTCTAAACAAATGGAAATGGCTGGGATTAGTCATGATGTTTTATCGCTTACCATTTTGATCAATTGCTTCTGCCGCTTATGCCATGTTGATTTTGGGTTCTCTGTTTTGGGGAAAATAATTAA
The DNA here is from genome assembly GCA_032356905.1 of Salix exigua. Classification (NCBI taxonomy): domain Eukaryota; kingdom Viridiplantae; phylum Streptophyta; class Magnoliopsida; order Malpighiales; family Salicaceae; genus Salix; species Salix exigua. The sequence continues at coordinate 13,080,550 of CM063600.1, forward strand.
ACTTGGTCTTGAACCAAATGTTGTTACATTTTCTACCTTAATTAATGGGTTTTGTATAGAGGGTAAAATTCGTCAAGCTATAGAATTGTTTGATGTGATGGTGGCAAGAGGGTATAAACCAAATGTACATAGCTATAGTATAATAATCAAGGGTTTATGTAGAGTAGGAAAAACCATCGAGGTGATTAAATTGCTTGAGCATATGAAAGTTGTAAGTTGTGATCCGGATGTGGTGATATACAATACAATTATTGACAGACTTTGCAAAGATAGATTAGTTAACGAGGCCGTGCATCTTTTTTGTAAAATGAAGGGTACAGGCATTTTACCTACAGTTGTCACATACACGTCTTTAATCCATGGTCTACGCATTTTAGGCCGGTGGAAAGAGGCTTTTGGATTGTTAAATGAAATGAAGGGCTGTAATATAGTGCCAGATTTAGTTGCCTTTAGTGTGTTGATTGATATGATGTGCAAAGATGGTGAGGTTTCAGAGGCTCGAGTAATATTGAAAACAATGACTGAAATGGGTGTGGAGCCTGATGTTGCTACCTACAATACGCTGATGAATGGATATTGCTTGCGGATGGAAGTTGTCGAAGCTAGAAAGGTATTTGAGGTGATGATAAGTAAGAGCCACATACCTGATGTTTTTAGTTTTAGCATCTTAGTGAATGGATATTGTAAGGCCAAAAGGATAGATGAGGCAAAGCAACTTTTTGATGAGATGACTCATCGAGGCTTAAATCCAGACACTGTTAGTTACAACACTCTAATAAGTGGCTTGTGTCAAGCAGGAAGACCTTTGGAAGCAGAAGAGATCTTCAAGGACATGCATTCTAATGGATACCCCCCAAATTTGGTAACTTACTCAATTTTACTTGATTGCTTAAGCAAACAAGGGTATCTTGACCAGGCAATGGGACTGTTTCGAGCAATGGAAAACAGTGGCTTGAAGCTTGATTTGGTGACCTATAATATCCTGATTGATGGCATGTGCAAATTTGGAAAGTTTAAAGATGCAAGGGAATTGCATACAGAACTCTCTGTCAAAGGGTTGCAGCCTAGTAATCAGGTTTGTACTACAACTATTGATGGAGTTTGCAAAGAAGGGTTGCTAGATGAAGCACACAAAGCTTTCAGACAAATGGAAAGGGTTGACTCCCCTCCAGCACAAGGATTTATCAATGGTCGTGCAACTTATTAATGAAATGGCAGATAAAGGATTTTCTGCAGATGCTAATCTTGTCCGGAAAAGGCTGTTTGATTTTTGTGAAGGTCATCAAGGAGAAAAGGTGAAGTAACTGTTTCATACTCAATGATGCTAATTATATTGCCCGACAATAAGTATCTTTCTGTCCCATATAAGTTATTTTCATTTTGTTCCTGTTGAAATCTAGATAATTCTACAAATCATTTGCTTTTCTCTTGAATAGTTATTAGTTTGTTTGGGACTAACATTCACATCATAGGTTAATACATGCACATTCTTACATGTCTATAAAGATATTGGATAGTCAAGTTAAATATAGGGCTTGTAATTCATTGATTCATAGATGGATACGTAGAGAGACCTCAATGTATCTTACCTCTTTTTTTTTGTTCTTTTGTGGATTACATAAGCCAATGATATGGCTTAGCCTCTGGTTCTCTTTCACTTAAATCTTATGTTATATTTTTGGTTTGGTATAGTTTATTCACAATGAAGAAATCTTCTAGATTGATGTCATATGCTTTTCTCCTCTTCATCATCCTCAGTATTTTATCATCCTTTTGTTATGATTCTTTTTAATGGAAAGGAACATAGAACAAACTTTAATTGGCTTCAGCAGGCTAGCTATCTGATATGGTGAATTATCAATGCAGTATTAGATAGTGTTTGTTTGCAACTTTTAACCATATTCTTCTTCTTATGTATTGTTGATAATAGGGGTATCAAATCTGTTGATGAATAAATTTTTATGAATTCCTGTCTTGATATTTTTAGCAGGCAAATTGCCATTCATCTAGATTGAAAGGAGAAAATAGAGATGAGAAATCAGATCATCAATGAAGCTGAAGCGTATGAGTTCTTTCTGTAAAAAGGCACAAAGATTGTGAAACCCACAAATCTCATAATACATACAGAGAGAAGGTGAAATTTCCGAAAACCACCTCAATGTATAGTATGCACTTATATTTTGCACATTCTTTCCAGCTTTACTATGGAAGTAAAAAATGCATGTTTGTCTGCAGTTGTGCTGGGCCAACCAGGAGAAGCTCAGTAGAGGCGGACAAAAATTACTGGAAAGCTGTTGTGAAGTGTGGAGATCACCTCTAGAGGTGCTGAAATTGAAAAGAGGAGGGGTAAGAAAGATGCTGAAAATCGATCTTACATTGTCGTAATTGACCAAAACCTGGAAATCCTACTGATGTTCAAGGATGTGGCAACTTTTTTTGAAGCCGAACCACAACCCTTTACCTCACTGTCTCACCGGCTCTCACTTGCCAAAGATGGAAGGATGGGAAAGATGCGAAAAGTAAGAAAAATGGAAAGTGGAAACTGAAGGTAAAGATGACGATAATGGAAGAGGGCCTACACTAACTGCAACTAAGCTGTCGCTATTGCTTTCACCTGTTAAAGATGATTATTTGGATGCTCTTGCTACTGCTGCTGCCGAGGATGAGCAGGGTGCTTCCATTGAACTAACTCTGAACATACCATAATTTCTTCTTGTGATTTCTTTTTACCATTTAAAAACTTGGCGTAAACATATATTATGCAGAATGAGTATAGATGCAACTCTCTATAGATGTTATCAAGCCTGTGGCATGGACCCTGGAAAGCACTTCTTAACTATAAGATCCTTGGCAATATATGCAAAAAAATATTTCATTCCAAAATTTGTCAAGATCGATTAACAAGCCAATTTTTTAGCTCTGAATATGATTGTTATATTTATGGATGTGTCATCTGATCATTCATGATTCATAGCGGGGGGAGCCATAAGCTGCTCAGTTTTGCGGTCGAAAAATGTGGACCCTAATCCGTGCCCCAAGCTAGCACCAGTCTTGCTGGTTCGTATTAATCTGTATTATGAATTGCCTGACCATAAATAAACAGCGGAATTTATTTTGAAAATACACTCTTTCGGCTGAGCCACAAGTGCAAAACCAACATATACAAAAATACAATCACAAGCAATGCTGAAGAACAGATTCAGCTAGATAATGATCTGCTAAAAAAAAGAACTGACAGAAACAATTTGCTTTCCTTTGTCTTAACTCCAGAAAAAATGTGCATAATTCTCCGTGTAGAAATTTCGAAAAATAAATCCAGTCAAACAGCAAAGTCTTCAGGTGATGGCCACTGCCTCTTCGGTTACTAAGCCATCCTGGTATCTAACAAACCTTGAAGCTTTGAGGCTCCTCTACTGCACCTGACACAGCTTGAACTCAACTAGTTAGGATAGAGTTTGACTCAAACTTGGTGCGTTTAGCATAGCATGGCACTTCCAACCCCACATTAACTTTTCTGCACCTCCTTTGCAGGGTTTTGGCATGGAAAAGGCTGTTTTAAACTCTAATTGAATCTCACAGTTAAAAAGAAAGCTCTCCACAACACAAGCTGCAGACTCGATCGACAGAGAGCTCCTATTTTTCTGATTCTGCAAAATGAATGGTTAAGCATGATATTTAAATGGAAAACAGAACTTAATAGCAAGAAGTACGATGTACCATCACCAAGCATTAGCTGGTTCAGTTGCAGCAGCTTTTCTCAACCGCAGCAACAGCAGCAGGAGCATATAGATATTCAACAAGTCAAGTGCACCACCATTGGCAAAATCTATAGGAGTGAAGAATGCTTACTCCAGTGGCAGAATCAGCTGCAGTAGGATTTTCAGGAGTAGGATTTTTCCCTTCTTGGCATCTTTCCTTTCATTTGCATCCTTGCTATCTTTCCTGCCTTTTGCTCCTTGGCATCTTTCCCATCCTTTGCAGAGGCATCATATGAGGTGGAGGACTTTGTCTCAGTTTCAAGATGCATCATCATTGGAAGATAAGTGGGTTTTCCAGGCTTTGCGCCAGAATTACCACTAGAAGATTGTTTTTCAGTATCTTTCCTACCTCTCTTCTTTTCAACATTTAGCACCCCTTAAGGAATGAGCTCAGCAATGCCTTGCCAGTAATTTTGTTTAACTTTTTTATGGAAAGTCTCATGGCTGGCTACGTGCAACTGCAGAAAAACACATTTGTTCTAAAATCATAAAAAGGTGAAAGGAATATGAGCAATGTGCATCTAAGTCAAGAGAGGGCTGAAAGGGCACACAAGGGAGGCTTCCGAGAAAATAGTTGCCTTCTCTTTCTCAGTTCTGAGCTTTCTTATTTTCACAACCTTGCTGTTTTTTCTCATAAAAAGCTTGTTGATTCTCTTCAGCATAATTTATGATCTGATTTCTCATCTCCTTCTCCGTGTTTTCATTTTCTTCTAAATCCATCACAGGTTGCCTGCAGAAAACAGATGTGAAATGTTTTAACCAGGTATAAATTATGTGCAAAAAGTTTATCCACAACCTACATTTTTTATCCGTTGGTTGCAGTCAATGATTAAAAAAAATAATATCATGATTTTTAAAAATTCTTTACACTTTGGATTTATCACCCACAACCATGCAAAGCAAATATCATTTGTGACCCCAAAGATATTTCACTAGAGGGATGCTGGCTTACCCTATGATTTTTAAAAAATTCTTCACACTTCAAATTGATCACCCCACAATCATGAAAAGAAAATATCATTTGTGACCCCAAAGATATTTCACTAGATAGATGCAGGCTTCTTCCCCTATGTTCTTGTAGCTAAATACGCCACAAAAATTATATAGAAACACCAAACCTGAGATACAGGATGGTTGTTTTTCTTTTGAATAAAGATACATGATACTTGATTAGGACAGGAGAAAAGAAAACAAGACATTATAAGATTCTGGATTCACTTGGGAGAAAAATGGAGGCTAGTCAGTAGCATCTGCACATGTTATTGACAAAAGGAAGAAAAAGAGTGGTCAGATACTGAAATGTACACTTCTGTATTTCTGAGCATACATATATTATAATTACAAGTCGTATTAGGATACTGAGGTGATGATTAAGCCAAGATGCAGGTATAGATATGGGTGAAGTATTGCAGAGCAGCAACATGTAAATCAATGAAGTCCTGTTACTTTGTAATTTTAAAGCAATCAATTTCATTGTGTTATTTTGTAACTGATCAGAAGGGTTGACGTCTTCCAACAATGAACAACCTCACCTTCCTCATTTCATAAGAAAATAATGACCAAGAAAGTTCTACTATGGTACTATTCAAGCCCCTTCTTCAATAATTAATAAAGATCTCAACTCTTGATTTCAACCAACCTTATCAAAGGCATTAATTTAACCAAGGCTCAAAATGACAAAATTACTACCACCTCCCTGTCTCCGTGACAGATAACCATGAAATGAAGAAGTGATTCAATATTAATCCACCACAATTCTTATTTGGTTGAAGCAGACGTCTTAATTAGGATGAAGAAGAATAAACTTGAATGGCTTTCATCAATCAAATCTACTAAATCATGTGTTGAAAGACATATAAAGCTGCATGTATCGATTTATAACCCACAAGAACCAAATGCTAGACCCAAACTGGTCAGTAACAACAGCACGAGAAAAGCAAGTGATTGGTGGCTTGGTCCAGACTTTGACAAGACTAAAAACAACTTTATATGAAGCAATTACATCACCTTTTTCCCTCTTGATGAACTTCACAAAAGCCAAGCAACTGTTTGACAACAAGATCATCATCTACCACCAATTCTGTAGTGTGCACATCTGCTGAGAATCCTTTACCTGTCATCTCACTGATAAGTTGCACTGCCCTTGGATCCTTGTGCCGGAGAAGTCCTCGGATAAAAACATTATAAGAACAATTATCTGGTGGGCAGCCATCCTCTTCCATTTGTCTGAAAGCTTTGTATGCTTCATCTAGCAATCCTTCTCTGCAAAGCCCATTGATTATTGTAGTCCATACCCGAACATTAGGCTGCAGCCCTTTGACAGAGAGTTCCAAAAACAGCTCCCTTGCATCTTTAAGCTTCCCAGATTTGCACATGGCATCGATTATGGTATTATAGATTGCCAAATCAGGCTTCAAGTAGCTATTTTGCATGTCTCGAAACAGTCCCAATGCCTGATCAAAACAACCTTGTTTGATTAAACCATCAAGCAAAATTGAGTAAGTTATTAAATTTAGGGAGTGGCCCTGGGTGTACATATTCTTCAAAACTTCTTTTGCTTCCAAAACTCTCCCTGCTTGAAACAAGCCACTTAAGAGATTGGAGTAACTAACAGTGTCAGGAATTAGGCCTCGGTGAATCATTTCATCAAAAACCTGCTTCGCATCATCTATCCTCTTGATCTTACAGTATCCATTGATTAGAATGCTATAACTAAGAACATCAGGTGAACAGCCCTTGCTTATCATCACATCCAATATTTTTCTCGCTTCAACGACTTCCCTTCGGAGACAGTATCCGTCCATCAATGAATTATAAGTAAAAATGTTAGGCTCCACACCTTTTTCTGTCATTTTTTTTAATACACCTTGAGCCTCTGAAACCTCGCCTTCTTTACATAGTGTATCAATCAACATGCTGAATGTAACTACATCCGGCATGATATTGAGACCCATCATTTCATTTAACAATGCTGAAGCTTCCTTCCACTGGCCTGAATTGCATAAGCCATGCATTAAAGAGGTGTATGTGATAACATCTGGCTTAATGCTTTTACCCTTCATCTGAGAGAAGATATCTAAAGCCTCATTGACTAGTCTATCCTTGCAAGTGCTATCAATAATTGTATTGTATGTCACAACATCCGGCTGACAACCTGCATCATTCATTCTCTTGAGCAGCCCAGCAGCCACGGTGGTTTCTCCAATCTTACACAAACCATTGATAATCGTGTTATAAGTATGTAGATTAGGTTCATATCCTCTTGCCACTATTTCATTAAGAAATTCCACAGCTCGAGCAATTCTACCCTCAATGCAAAGCCCATTAACTAAGGTAGAAAAAGTGACAACACTGGGTTCAAAACCAAGTTTAATGATTTTGGCCAATACAGAGAAGCCAGAATCAGCATGTAAGTGGCAGAAGCAATTAATCAAGATGTTAAAGGTATAAACATTATGAGAGATTCCTGCTAGTTCCATTTGTTTGGACAAGAAGACCACAGTCTCATAATATCTCATTCTGACAATTGCAGACAATAATTTACTGAATTTGACAATAGAAGGCTGAGGTTGCAAATGAAGCATGTGATTGAAGGAAGATAACGCATCATCAATGTTAACAAAAGAACAACCTTTTTTGTCTTTGCTATGTCTGTAGCTACCAACACTACTGCAAGAATGAAGACAGCAAAAGGGGTTGTTGTCTTTGAACAGTAAAGAGGGTTTAAGAACCATACCCATGTCTTTTACTTGGATTCGTTCAAAAGGAAACCCAAGAAACGCTGGAGAAGCTGGAGATGCAGCAGAGGATGAAGCGAACAAAAGGCTTAACCGTTTCATTGCCATAGTTGGAAGAACTTTTACTCTGTTTTTTCCCTGCGGTCTTTCTGCTTGTTTATTAAGGAAACGTTGTGGGCTTTAATGGCCATTTTGTACTTGGGCCTATAGTTCCTAATGGATCGGGTTTATCTGAATCTTTTTTCATTTGGTTAGCTATTAAAATGTTTTTGTTGATTAGAATTATAATAAATAATATTTATTGATTTTTTAAAATGTTTTTAATATTAATATATCAGAATAATATAAATAATAATAAAAATAATTTACAATATTCGTTTAGACTGCGGAATTATAAGGGATTGGATTTTAATATATTAGAATTTTTCAAGAAAATAAATATATTCAAAACCATGAATACCTCCAATATAAAAAACTAAAGAGATATTATTTTATAAAACTATTCATTATATATATATATATATATTTATTTATTAGCATAGATTTTTATGGTATTCGTACAAATCATCTCATTAGACAATGTTGAAAGCTTCTTCCATAAAAAATATTAAATATTGGAATAACATTGAATTTGATAAAACAATAAATCATTGAAAAAGAAAAAGAAAAAGTATTAAGAAAAATTGGGCTGGACGCCCACTAAGTTTATATAGAAGCAGGCTTGTGTTGGAAAAACATGGCCCAATGATGTTAAGGAAAAGAGGGAGAACGTACATGTATATAGACAAAGCAATTCAAATCAAATCAAATTTCCCCGCCAAAATGAAAAAATCATAACTTCCTCTCTTTCTCTCTCTCGAATTTTGATGGAGAAAGGTTTGATATCAGTGGATCGATTCACCGAGTCAAGCCAGGCATACTTCTTGACTCACTTACACACGGACCACACTCAAGGCTTGACCTCGAAATGGGAAAGAGGTCCTCTGTTTTGCTCCAAACTAACCGCTAAGCTCTTACCTTTCAAGTTCCCTGACTTCAACCTCTCTCTACTTCGCGTCGTCGATCTTCACATCTGGCATTCTTTTTCCCTCATCTCTCAGACCACCGGATCTCAAATCACAGCTCATGTCATGGCTCTCGATGCAGACCATTGCCCTGGTAAGCTATTTTTTTTTAATCCCGGGACCTACCGGCCGAGATCGCTTGCTTATTGAACGCAATGCATGAGATATTTTGGGAATCGATTTCAGAAAAACATTCATTACTTTTACAAATCACTTTTTTTGATGGTTGGCTATGGAGATTTGATGGAATTGAACTGTAACAGGAGGGGTCATGTTTTTGTTTCGCGGGGGGTTTGGATGCTTGATGTATACGGGGGATTTTCGATGGGAAGCTGATGGTGTGAGGGCGAAGGATGCGAGAAGTAGGCTACTTGATGTTCTCAAGAACGAGACGGTTGATATTCTTTACTTGGATAATACGTATTGCAATCCGTCTTATGATTTTCCCACTCGAGAAGTTGCTGCTCAGCAGGTAGAATTTACATATTTCTTGTTTACATAGCAGTTCTTTTGGTTGGTATTCGTGTCTTAGGAATGGTCATGAAAGTAAGTGAATTTGTTTTGAGTTTATGGGCTTGGCGGAGATTATAGTGCTTCAAAACTTGGAAAACGATTAGTTATAAAACTTTAATTTACTGGTTTAATTACTTGGTAATGACAGGTTGCTGATATCATTGCTTCTCATCCGGAACATGACATCATAATTGGAATTGATAGTTTGGGGAAGGAAGAGCTTCTAATTCACATTTCACGCGTGCTTAACATAAAGGTATGATCATCGTTGACGTTGATGGAAGATTCTGATCTTCTATATGCGTGGATTATGAAAGAACTTGTTTTTGTAAAGCACAGAACCAAGTTCTTAGCTCAGTTACCATGCCTGTTTATTTTTTTTATAATGACTCTAGGGCACTCACATTTTCTCATCGTCTTACAAGAAAGTAGGTTCTGAGTGAAATTTAGTGAGCTGCTTGCAAATTACATTAACCAACTATTTCTGGTTCAGATAAGTTCTAGCTTTAATCTCCTTTCCTTCTTTGAAGATTTGGGTGTGGCCAGAACGCTTACAAACCATGCATCTTCTTGGACTCCATGACACATTCACAACTAAAACTTCTCTAACAAGAGTCCGAGCAGTTCCTCGTTACAGTTTCAGCGTTGAAACTTTAGAGGGATTAAACACAATGCGGCCAACAATAGGAATCATGCCATCTGGTCTTCCATGGGTGCTGAAACCTGTTAAAGGAGATGGCAATCTTTTCGGTTCTCTCTTAACTTCTCGTTACAAAAAAAGACAGCCATCTGATAAGCTGGACGGTAATTTAGGATATGCTGACAGGTATCACCAGAACATGTTTTCAGTTCCTTACTCTGATCACCCATGCTTTGCAGAGATACAAGAGTTTATTGAACTTGTCCAGCCAACTAACATCAAAGGTATTGTGTCTTCATCATCTTGTTATGTTGACCCACTTTACTACTTCGGTCGCCTCTGTGGTGTAAACCAGCCACCAAAGAGGTTCGTCTACAAGCATGATGAAAGGATTGGGGGAGACCAAAAAGAAGTTGCTGTATCTTATTTTGGTAATTCTCCCGAGGCAGGAAGGATAAAAAGCAGGCCAGTGAGGGTGGATTATAAAAGAGTTAATGCAAGCAGAACGAGCGTCTCAAGAAGAGTTCGCCGTGGGGCCAAAATTGTGGAAAGTGACTGTTCAGATTGAAGGTGTAACTTTTGTGATTGGGCGAGCCAAGAATTGTGTAAGTAATGATGAATTGAACATAGAATTGTAGAAATAGTTGCAATTGAACATATATCTGTAGAACTCTGGTATCAGTATCACATGGTACTGGAAATGATAATGGTTAGAGAATAATATGAATATTTTGGGATTTTATCTAATAATTTAAGTTTTTAGATGAGATAGTTTATTTAATATGATTTTATTGATTCAGCAGTCATGAATTCAAATCTTACTACCCCATTCTATTTTATAAAAATCAAGCACAAGATAATCTGGACCTGTGCAAGTTTCAAGTTTAAATAGTTTTTTTAATGGCATGGAACGGGCCGGAATTAAAACTGAGACAAAAACAATACCGTTTTGTCTCGGTTGTTTTAATGGCACGGAACGTTCCGGCCAGAACAGAATGATATTGACAACCCTGATTTAATCGTGTAAATAAACTGTAAGAATATAAAAACCATGAAGAATAATGCTAATGATGTGTGATTTCTGAGTTTCTTTTGGACTGTCTTTTAAATAATTTAATAAAAACGATTGCTATAAAACTCTTTATTTTTTTTAATTTTCTAACTACGACTTTTGACAAAATAAAATAAATAAATAAATAAAATTCATAGTGGTCTGCTAAGCCAACCCACCAAATCCTCTTCCCTATCGTCAAGGTCAGTGTTTCAAGTGGATATGAGATTCCCGATGAAAATCAAATCCAAGGTTGTAGAAACTTCGATCCAATTTCTAGGTTTTGGAATTGATTTTTTTTAGTCTTCTTGGTTTTCTCTCTTTTGGTATGTATGACCTAGTGCGGTCTTGCCGTAAAGAGGACAACATGCATGACTTCTCAACCATCTGATATAAATTTGAAATTAAAAGATTTTTTTTTATAGTTTTAGATTCAAACTTTATAATTGTTAATATGATAATTATTTGAAACTTATATGTTTATTAATTTCAGAACCTGTAAAACTAATTGAGGTAACACCGATGTTAATAATAAAAAATACAACATGCATGATTTCTCTTATTTACTTCTTATCATGATTAAAAAAATAAAAAAATTATAATCAACAATTTATACCCATACTATCTTTAAAACCCGTTTTACATGATTTACGACTTATGAAAATCGTTTTTTTTTACTTTGAATCATAATTTAATGTTAGCTTTTAATAAAAAAAAAATTAAAAAAATTAGAGCTAAATTGATTAAAAGTGTGTTTTTCAAAAAAATAAATTTTATTAGTTTTTTTTTTGTTTCCTTAAGAGGATTTGATTATAGTAAAATTTTGATTTTGATTTTATAGTATTTTTTTATTTAAACCAAACAATTATTTGTAATCAAATATATTTATAAATATTCTTTGAATTAAGTGGTAAGAAAAACTATTTTAAATTATTTAGTAGGGAATTTAGTAGAGAAGTTGAATTACATGTTTATACTTTGAACTTTGAAGATATAATTAATATTATTTTTTAAAATATTTTTTTGTTGAGAAATATATTAAAAATATTCTAAGAAATAAAAAATTAAATTTTCTAAACAAACGCGTTTTGGCAGCAATGTCAAACCAGAAAAAAAATGGTTGACTTCAGGTCCATAACAACAGTTTGAAATTTCTTTGGCAAATGCTTACGTATCATATTGAGACCAAGTCTTGTTCTCTCTTTCAGACACTATTAAACTAGCTGTACACATTCTTGCACCTCCCACATCTCAATCTTGCCTGCAAAGTTCTTTAGCAGCAGTCATGGATGTTAGAAACAATCCATGGATCATGTTTTTTGTTATCTTTTTTTGTGTTCCTCTCAACTCCCATGTCTCCCTTGGAGCTGATACAATCTCTGCAGGCAGTTCTCTCTCTGGAGACCAAACTATTATCTCAGCACGAAAAGTCTTTGAACTTGGTTTCTTCAATCCAGGTAACTCCTCAAATTACTACATAGGCATGTGGTACTATAGAGATAGAGTGTCTGAACAGACCATAGTTTGGGTAGCAAATAGAGAGACACCCGTTTCTGATAGATTTTCTTCAGAGCTAAGGATTTCTGGCGGTGATTTAGTTCTCTTTAATGAGTCCAAGATCCCAATTTGGTCCACAAATTTGAGCTCCAGTCCGTCAAGTTCTGTGGAAGCTGTACTTGGTGATAATGGAAATCTTGTTTTGAAAGATGGGTCTAATTCATCAGTGTCACCACTATGGCAGTCTTTTGATTTTCCGGCTCATACATGGCTGCCTGGTGCTAAGATTGGATTGAACAAAATCACCAAAAGAAGCACACGTCTCATTTCATGGAAAAGCAAAGATAATCCTTCACCAGGTCTTTTCTCTCTTGAGCTAGACCCAAATCAGAGTCGATATTTGATCTTTTGGAACAGGTCTGTATACTATTGGAGCAGTGGATCATGGAATGGACAGATTTTCACCTTAGTTCCTGAAATGAGATCCAACTATATTTACAACTTCAGTTATGTTAACAATATTAATGAGAGCTATTTCACCTATTCAATGTACAATGAAACGCTCATATCTCGGTTTGTGATGGCGGATGGAGGACAGATTCAGCAACAATCATGGATGGAGAGTTCCCGGCAATGGTTTTTGTTCTGGTCTCAACCAAAGACGCAATGTGAGGTTTATGCTTTCTGCGGGGCTTTTGGAAGCTGTAATGAGAAGTCACAGCCTTTCTGCAACTGCTTGAGAGGTTTCAACCCGAAAAAAACAGAGGACTGGGGGTGGGGGGTTTATTCTGGGGGATGTGAGAGGGCATCAAATCTGCAGTGTGGGAATTCCAGTGTTGTTAATGGGAAGAATGACAGATTTTTCTCAAGTAACAATCTGAAGTTGCCTTCAAATCCACAGACATTGGAAGCCAGGGGTGCGCAGGAATGCGAATCAACTTGCTTGAGTCGCTGCAATTGTACTGCCTATGCTTATAATGGCAGTCTGTGCTCAGTTTGGTTCGGAGATCTTTTGGATATGAAACAACTTGGAGATGATTCAATTGAAAACACCATCTATATCAGGCTTGCAGCTTCTGAGTTTTCAAGCTCGAAGAATGACAAGGGGATAGTTATTGGTGGAGTTGTGGGCTCAGTGGTGATAGTGTCTCTCTTTGGCCTTGCCATGTTTGTATTTTGGAGGACAAAAACAATCAAAACGGGGAAAGCAGTAGAGGGTTCACTGATAGCTTTTGGGTACAGAGATCTACAGAACGCGACAAAGAATTTCTCAGAGAAATTGGGAGGAGGTGGTTTTGGTTCTGTTTTCAAAGGGGTCTTGCCAGACACGAGTGTCATAGCCGTGAAGAAGCTCGAAAGCATCAGCCAAGGAGAGAAGCAATTCCGCTCAGAAGTGAGCACAATCGGGACAATCCAGCACGTCAATCTGGTTCGCCTCCGTGGGTTCTGCTCGGAGGGTAATAAGAAGCTGCTGGTCTATGACTACATGCCGAATGGTTCTCTTGATTCCCATCTTTTCTCGGAGGACTCAAAAAAGGTCTTAGACTGGAAAAGTCGGTACAGTATTGCTTTGGGCATAGCTAGAGGATTAAATTATCTCCATGAGAAATGCAGGGATTGTATCATACACTGCGACATAAAGCCTGAGAACATCCTTTTAGATGCTCACTTTTCCCCTAAAGTGGCAGATTTTGGCCTGGCAAAGCTTGTCGGCCGGGATTTTAGCAGGGTGCTGACAACCATGAGAGGGACAAGAGGTTATCTTGCACCGGAGTGGATTTCAGGTGTGCCTATAACTGCCAAAGCAGACGTTTACAGTTATGGAATGATGCTTTTTGAAGTTGTATCGGGAAAGAGAAACTCCGAGCAATCTGAACATGGAAAAGTGAAGTTCTTCCCAAGTTTAGCTGCAAAACAAATCAATCAAGAGGATGGTGAAATCCTTAGCCTACTGGATCACAGACTGGAGCGGAATGCTGATCTTGAAGAGCTAGCAAGAATTTGTAAAGTTGCTTGCTGGTGCATCCAAGATGATGAAGCCCATAGGCCATCAATGGGTCTGGTAGTTCAGATCCTCGAAGGGGTTGTGAACGTAAACACGCCTCCGATTCCAAGATCTCTCCAGGTGTTTGTTGAAAACCAGGAGAGCATAATTTTCTTCACAGAGTCATCCTCTAGCCAAAGTTCACAGGCACAGAGCCACACCTCCCCTGCTTCTTCTCAGACCAACAACACCACATCAAACTCAGGTTCCAATTCTTAAAAAAGAGAACCGAGATGGCGTTTCGAGAAATCGGGTTTGAGTAAATGTAATGCTGCTCTATAAATGAGAATGCAAGGGTCTTAGGTGATTGTACCAGTTAAAATTCTCCTCTTAGGAAAATTTACAGAATATTTCTGAGAATGGCAAAATGCCACGGATTCTACTGCTGTGAAAGCCTGATTCTTATATATTATATGCTTCATGCTTCATGCATCAACTTCAGCTTGTAACTGGTTTCTGAGATATCTTGACACAGCTAAGTATATCAGACTAATCAGACTATTTCATCCTCAATCCATGGTGTAATCCAATACTCGTCTTCCTCAGATTTTTTTTTGATAACGAAGTTCTATCAGGAAAAATAATCTTTTGTAAAAGAGGTAACATTTAAAGCATTACTAGTCCACAAGCTGCCTTTCCATTCATCACTCCAACAATCATCACCCAAGTATTTGCTATGAAAAAACTGGATGATTATCGATTATATATATATACATAGCATGCACAATCCACAATCATCCACACACAAACAAGTCATAAGTCTCAAACAATGACCATGACAATGTCATGTATCTTTCACTTCATATTGCCACTGGATCCATGCCCCTTAAGTACTACCTATGTTCTTTTCGAACCGGCCACTTATCGAACTGATTCCATTTGTCCTCTCGCTGAACATGGCAACCCATTTTATTCTCTCTGAAAGTTGGCACTGGAACACTCAATGCAATATCTCCTAATTCTGAAAAGATCACTTCACACTAATTCCACATTGCCCTGCTTGTGATGTTTCATGGATCCAATGCTAGAATTATTTTATTTTTCCAAACTATTACAAGACCTTTAAAACTTTTCTCACATTTGTTGAGATCAATAATTTCTGAGGTTTTTAGTGATTTATTGGTGTGTTACCAAAAATATAAATCTTTATCCTAATTATCAAATCTTTCTGAGAGAAAAAGTCCATCCCACCCAAGTGCAAGAACAATCAAGAGTTGGAAGCTGTCCTCAATTGACAGGCATTGACCCAGCATGCATGACTAGAAATGGACTTCAAATATAAAGTGAAAAAAATAACAATTTGATTTCCTAAATGCTTTATCTGTTCGACATTTATAATTAGAAGACCTATGACGCAAGGCATCATCATACTATTAGGGGAAAAGAAATTGATGGAAATAGGAAAAGAGATATAAGAAGGGTGGAATAGAGATACACTAACATCATGTTTGCGGAAAATGGAGATGCAATATACAGCAGGTATTATTCAATCAGGAAAAAGTTTTGCAAAGTAAAGCCACTCAAAATGGAGAGGGATTTCTAATTTTACAGTGGAAAATCTCTGCTAAACTGCATGTTATAGGGACATCAACTACAGTGACTGTGGAGAATCTCTTCTAAACAAAAACCTGATGTTTTATGTTTTCCAGAAATTAGTAGTGTCAGATGTGATGCATTAAGGAGCAACCTAGCTCTTCCGAAAAATGAAGAGCATGTAATCTGGATGCTGATTAACCCCCTTGGCTTTATCATTGGCAACAGTTCCTCTGGAGAGAAGTGAGGCATTGTCCTCCGCTCTGCCTCTATCACTGAGAATTGCAGAAGTTCTACCTTTGATATGTGATGCATGAAGGAGCAACCTAGCTCTTCCGAGAAATGAAGAACTTGTAATCTGGATGCTGATTAACCCCCTTGGCTTTATCATTGGCAACAGTTCCTCTGGAGAGAAGTGAGGCATTTTCCTCCAGTGTTCTGCGTCTTTCACTGATAATTGCAGCAGTTCTAGCTTTGATGGTTTCTTTTGAAGAAGGTTCAGCAGGTGTTCTGAGATCAAACCAGCATTCGCCCTACAGATAGATACAAGAATGTGAGGCATCAATTATCAAAATACACCATTCTTAGAACATTGTCATCTAATATGTATTTACCAATGAAAAAAGTATCACAAACCAAAACAACACAATATAAAAGAACTAATCATCTTATAGACAAAAGAACATTATCATACCAAATGTCAATCAATCTTGTCTTTCAATACAAGCAATTCAACCAAATTCTCATCAGCTACTTAAAATGACTATGCCATTGTTCAGAAATGAAGACCATGGAAAATCAGATGAAGTAATGACATGTACACATCATTTCTACATGTAGAAGTACAATCTGGACCTAAAATCATCAGAATGTTTTGAGTCAATATTATTAAGTAGTTTACCTGTGTATTGTAACTTCGTAATCCTATCACTGGGAGGACAATCTGAAACATTTTACTGAGTGAATCTATTGGAATGGTTTTCACAACTGATTGACCTAATAAATGGTAAGTCAGGAATGATGCACTGAACTTTCCCCCTGGAATTCGATATATAGGGTACCATGCAACTGAAAACCTGAAATCATTTATCCAGAATTCATGAATATGATAAAAGTTAGCCCTTGCATGAGCAATAAAGATAACAAGAACTATATGATTTTGTCTGTTCTCACCAAGTAGCAGGGTGTAGATCATGCAGGTTCATAGATTCTAGCTTTGATGGATCACCAAACACTTGAAGATTAGAAGTTCCAATACTGATGAGATCCCTGATTCTGCAATTATAACACAAGATCAGTTGCATGTTTTAGGGGATGTAGTGGAGTGTGGAAACAGAATGTTTGTTCAAGAAGAGGAAAGTAACCAAAAGTGAGGCAAATTAAATGATCATTTCTAAAGTAAAAAAAAGCCTTAATTCTCAGTGATTTGGCATCAGCTATAAATTGTTCATTCTTCAGGTAGACATGAAATTGCAAATCAAAGGATATTCTAATTAGGCATGCTGTTGCCTGTAACACAACAACCATTTTCATATGTGAGGACTGGCTGTTGACTTACAAGGAAGAGCATGCCTGACCATAGTAGCTTTGAATGCAATTTCTGTCGATAGAAAATTGCAGAAAAGGAGCTAAACAAGGAAAACTGGTCAGTCACATTTGTTAATGGTTGAGTAGCATCCACATTAATTAACTGATTGCATTTGAAGTTCACAAGAACTTATAAAACGTTGCTGCTTCCAGAAGAAAGCAACAATAGCATAGGCAAGATTGAAAAAAGCAATTAGAAAACTAACTTTAAATGAAGAGGCTTTCGAAAATGTGGCATCTCGGATTCAAAAAATTCAAATATGAGTTCAGGGTTGGTGTGCAGATCCTTCGGACAAGCATCTGAGAGCTGTGGGTAACCATATAACTGAACAGCTGAAAGGAAAGGAACAAAATATGCACAGAATGATGTCGATCCAGTGAGCAAACCATTTATACTTTGAGAATCTCTTGCCTTGACTTCTAACCCATAATTCCCAGGCATCTCATACCACTGCCAAACAGCCTGAAGTGATGTAAATGGTATCTGTGTCAGATGAAGAGAGATATTTAACCGCTCATTTTTATATGTACAAGAGGAAGTGATAACAGGAGCAGCAGAGTGAAGGAATCTTTCAAACTCTGCTATTGGATGACCCAATGTACTCTGATATTCTAGTTGCAGTTTTCGAGCAGCATGTGATTCTTCCGTTCTCACTTGTGACCCAAAGAACTGAGAAACATCTCTTGATTTTTCAGTGCATGCCATATCGTCCTTGGCACTTTCAGCTTTATGAGCTTCTACAGAAAACTCTTCAGATTTTGGGGCTTCCCCTTCAACAGAGTTTTTTCTGTGACTGGATGTCAAGCTTGAGCTTTTAGAATCATTTAAAGAAGAAGAAACACAAGAAGGAACTGCGTATCCTTTTGAATGGCTATCAGGCAGCTCATTGCATGAAAATTGCAGGATATCATAAGAATTACAAACACTAGCAGGATAAGTGTTCTCTGGCATCACTGAATCCTTGGTACAAACAGGAACCCACATTGCTTTTGCTCCACAAGGAATAACATGCCTTTCTCTGTATTGATTGTAATATATCAATCTCGAATGGATTTTACCATCTACAGGATTATCGGAACACCTACTTGTCACATGGTTCATCCTATGAATAAGCCTGGTAAATCTTTGCTGTGCATGAGCATTAGCAGCTGAAGATGGATTTAAGCAGTATGAACCATGAGTGAAAATAGGCCTAGAGAAAGTTTGATCATAACCTCCCCATCCTATTCCTCTACTGTGGTTTCTATTATACCCAAATGCACAATGAGACAGCAATCTTGATTTGTTACACTCAATTTCAGGGGCTTGATTTGACCGTGAAAAGTACTGAGAATGATTCCCATTCAACCTATGCTTAGGGACCCAGTCATGTCGAGAAAATACTTTTCTATGGAATCCCCTGTGCATTTTTCTCTCTGCATTTGCCATCCTGTTACTTTCACAGGCAGCGTTGCTGTGTCCAGCAGAAGAAACCACGGGTGTGGGCAGCAACCCTTTATCAGCAAATGAGTTTTGTCGTGAATGGAAACTTCTCTCTCGTAAGCTGGTATGCTCCTTCACATTTGCACAATCCAATCTACTTTCCCAATGCAACTTTCCCTCCCTGAAAATTCTCTGCCTCTTCTGCCAGTTCAATGGAGTATTTTTCTTTGCCCTCCAGATTTGGCAGTGATAGCCGTGGTTTGCAGCCTCAGACTTTACCATTACATCAACATTGTCGGCATTAAAACACTGGCAGCCATATTTGGTACATTCACTGCCACAACCTTTGCCGTAAGATTTAATGTCCATGGTTTTACAAGAATTGTATTCAGATAAATCTATAGAAGAAAAAGCTTCCTCTATATTCTTGATATGGTTGCTGCCTGCTCCCTTAGTACCCTTTTTGCCTGAATCTAAACCCTTAATGCAGATTGTATCTTTACTGTTGTAATCAAATAAAGCTTCATATGGACAACGGGAACCTTCAGTTTTCAAGGAGGCATCTTGCTTTGGAAATACATCACTTTTTGATAATGGACTATCTATCTCCCTCTTGGCTGACACAGTTTTCATTTTATTCATCTTCTTCTTTTCAGCATGCACACTTGGAAAATCAATACCACATCCCCTTTGCAATACCAGCGCAGCCATGATAACCAACCCGTTGCTCCTCTTTTGCACTTGATATCTAATAAAGCCAACCCAAACACATGAGACAGTATATGTTACCATCGATAGCACAATTCACAGTTCTAATCAAAGCCCCAACGTGCCATCTTTACAAGATTTTTCAACAAAACAACATATTTGAAGGCACACAAATAACCAATTCCAACATTACAATCCTGCGACCAACACAACACTAATTGAGAATTGGCCACAATACAACACAAATCAAAGATAAGAGTATAAAGAAACAACCAGCTAGTCAAAAGGATAAACAGAATGGAGATTCAAAACAAAAGCTTTCTGGTCTAACATGAGTTAGTAATAGAATGTGATACTTTTTCAAAAACCCATGATGCAAAAATCACATAAAATCAAAAGAAACTCAGCATAAAGAAACTGAGACAATGACACCAATAAAGAAAAAGTATCACATTCTATTACTAACACAGAAAGTGAAATACAACATACTTATCTATAAATTAACACAATGAAACCAATAAAGAAACTGAGACAATTTAAGTAAGACACTAAACCAAACCCATTTCTTTATAGGCAAAGAAACCAAGAAACAACACGGAATAAAGAAACTTGACCAAAACCCATTTCATTAAACCAGGAAAAAATGGAAAGGAAACATTGAAACAGGGAAATTATATCAGTTCTTGGTTGCATTCACCAAAAATAAAGTTCAAAAATCAGTACCATAAACCCTAAAGAAACTGAGGAAAATATCATAAATTTATATAACAAAGAAGGAGAACGTTTATGATGAAAACAAGAAAGAAAAATGACAAAGAACTGAAGAAGGCAGCAGAGAAAGATACCTGAGAGAGAGAGAGAAGGTAGTTAAGAAGCGCGCCAAGTAGTTGAAAATTGAAAGGAAATGGGCGTTTGGGGATGTTATATAGACTGGTTTTTTTTATAAATAATAATAATAAAAAAGACAAAAGAAATGGGTTAATGGTATTTTATTTGGTCCCTATGCTCTTGCGTGTTGGTTAATATGCCCCTTCTATTCTTTTTATTCTTAATTTGGTACTTATATATGATTTACTAGTAATACTTGACATGTAGCTTGGCATGTGCTATACATGTTTCCATTTTTTTCATACATGCAGTCGAGAATTAATGATAACTTTGGAAGAAATTGTAGAGATAGGACGTTGATATGAGCTATCGGGTAAAACTTAAAAGAGGTAAAATTGGAAGAAATGTTTTCTTTTCATCTAATTTTATGTAAAATGAGCTATCATCGGTTTTATATAAATGATTGATTAACAATTACCCTGAATATCTTATCTAATAGCTTAACACACACTAAAGTAAGCAATTATAAAGATACTATAAACTGAATAAATTGTATTAAATATATATATGTTTTTATAAATTTTATATTTTTAAAAATATGATGAAAATAAGGGTCGAAAAGGGGTTATGAAACACAAAGATATTAATTTGAGGACTGTCAAATAAAATAAAACCAAATTAAAAAACCAAGTTCAATCATGCTTGGAGGAAAAGTCTATTACCCATAAATTTGAAGTCTAATACAAACTAAAACGGGTTTCGATATGAACAAGGGTAGAAATATTAGGCTAATATTCATTTAAATGGGGCTAGTCGAGTCAAGATTAATTTGTCCGAAAATCAAAGGCTAAGACCCACCCAAAAACCAAGTTCAATCATGCTTGAAGGAAAAGTCTATTACTCATAAACTTGAAGGCTAATACCAACCAAAAAGGTATTGGATATGAACAAGGATAGAAATATAAGGCCTATACCCATTTAAATGGGGCTAGTCGAGTCAGGATCATTTTGTCCGAAAATCCAAGGCTAACCATCCAAAAACCTAGTTCAATCATGCTTGGGGGAAAAGTCTATTACCCATAAATTTGAAGTCTAATACAAACTAAAAAGGGCTTGGATGTGAACAAGAATAGAAATCTAAGGCTTATACCCATTTAAATGTGGCTAGTCGAGTCAGGATCAATTTGTCCGAAAATCCAAGGCTAACACCCACCCAAAAACCAAGTTCAATCATGCTTGGGGGAAAAGTCTATTACCCATAAATTTGAAGTCTAATACCAAATAAAAAGGTCTTGGATATGAACAAGGATAGAAATATAAGGCCTATACCCATTTAAATGAGGCTAGTCGAGTCAGGATCATTTTGTCCGAAAATCCAAGGCTAACCATCCAAAAACCAAGTTCAATCATGCTTGGGGGAAAAGTCTATTGCCCATAAATTTGAAGTCTAATACAAACTAAAAAGGGCTTGGATATGAACAAGGTTAGAAATATAAGGCTAATACCCATTTAAATGGGGCTCGTCGAGGCAGGATCAATTTGTCTGAAAATCCAAGGCTAACACCCACCTAAAAACCAAGTTCAATCATACTTGGGGGAAAAGTCTATTACCCATAACTTTGTAGTCTAATACAAAATAAAAAAGGCTTGGATGTGAATAAGGCTAGAAATCTAAGGATTATACCCATTTAAATGGGGCTAGTCGAGTCAGGATCAATTTGTCCGAAAATCCAAGGCTAACACCCCCACTAAAAACCAAGTTCAATCATGTTTGGGGGAAAAGTCTGTTACCCATAAATTTGAAATCTAATACCAACTATAAGGGCTTGGATATGAACAAGGTTAGAAATCTAAGGCTTATACCCATTTAAATGGCGCAAGTCGAGTCAGGATCAATTTGTCCAAAAATCCAAGGCTCACACCCACCCAAAAACCAAGTTCAATCATGCTTGGGGGAAAAGTCTATTACCCATAAAATTAAAGTCTGATACCAACTAAAATGAGCTTGTATATGAACAAGGTTAGAAATATAAGGCTTATACCCATTTAAATGGGGCTAGTCGAGTCAGGATCAATTTGTCCGAAAATCCAAGGCTAACACCCACCCAAAAACAAAGTTCAATCATGCTTGGAGGAAAAGTCTATTACCCATAAAATTGAAGTCTAATACCAACTAAAAAGGGCTTGAATATGAACAAGGTTAGAAATCTAAGGCTTATACCCATTTAAATGGGGCTAGTCGAGTCAGGATCAATTTGTCCGAAAATCCAAGGCTAACACCCACCCAAAAACCAAGTTCAATCATGCTTGGGGGGAAAGTCTATTACCCATAAATTTGAAGTCTAATACAAACTAAAAAGGGCTTGGATATGAACAAGGCTAGAAATCTAAGTCTTATACCCATTTAAATCGTGCTAGTCGAGTCAGGATTAATTTGTCCGAAAATCAAAGGCTAAGACCCACCCAAAAACCAAGTTCAATAATGCTTGGGGGGAAAGTCTGTTACCCATAAATTTGAAGTCTAATACAAACTAAAAAGGGCTTGGATATGAACAAAGTTATAAATCTAAGACTTATACCCATTTAAATGGGGTAATCGAGTCAGGATCAATTTGTCCGAATATCCAAGGCTAACACCCACCCAAAAACCAAGTTCAATCATACTTGGGGGAAAAGTCCATTACCCATAAAATTGAAGGCTAATACCAACTAAAAAGTGCTTGGATATGAACTAGATCATAAATCTAAGGCTTATACGCATTTAAATGGGGTAGTCGAGTCAGGATCAATTTCTACGAAAATCCAAGGCTAACACCCACCCAAAAACCAAGTTCAATCATGCTTGCGGGAAAAGTCTATTACCCATAAAATCGAAGTCTAATACCAACTAAAAAGGGCTTGGATATGAACTAGGTCAGAAATATAAGGCTTATACGCATTTAAATGGGGCTAGTCGAGTTAGGATCAATTTGTTCGAAAATCCAAGGATAACACCCACCCAAAAAACAAGTTCAATCATGCTTGGGGCAAAAGTCTATTACGTGTAAATTTAAGTCCAATACCAACTAAAAAGGGCATGGATGCTAGAAATATAAAGCTTATACCCATTTAAATGGAGATAGTCGAGTCAGGATCAATTTGTCTGAAAATCCCAGGATAACACCCCCTCTAAAAACCAAGTTCAATTATGCTTTGGTGAAAAGTCTATTACCCATAAATTTGAGTGTAATACCAACTAAAAGGGCTTGGATATGAACTATGGTTAGAATTTTAAGGCTTACACCCATTTAAATGGGTCTAATCGAGTGAGGATAAATTTGTCCGAAAATCCAAGGCTAACACCCACCCAAAAATCAAATTCAATCATGCTTGGGTGAAAACTGTATTACCCATAAAATTAAAGTCTAATACCACCGAAAAAGGGCTTGGATATGAATAAGGTTGGAAATATAAGGCTTATACTCATTTAAATGGGGCGAGTCTAGTCAAGATCAATTTGTTCGAAATTCAAAGGCTAACACCCACCCAAAAACCAAGTTCAATCGTTTTTTGGGGGAAAAGTGTATTTCCAATAAAATTGAAGTTTAATACCAACTAAAAAGGGTTTTTATATGAACAAAGTTAGAAATCTATGGCTTATACCCGTTTAAATAGGGCTAGCCGACTCAGGATCAATTTGTCCGAAAATCCAAGGCTAACACCCACCCAAAAAATAAGTTCAATCATGCTTGGGGGAAAAGTCTATTATCCATAAAATTGAAGTCTAATACCAACTAAAAAAAGAATGTATATGAACAAGGTCAGAAATCTAAGGCTTATACCCATTTAAATGGTGTCAGTCGAGTCAGGATCAATTTGTCCAAAAATCTAAGGCTAACACCCACCCAAAAACTAAGTTTAATCATGATTGGAGGGAAAGTGTATTACCCATAAAAATGAAGTCTAATAGCAACT
The DNA here is from genome assembly GCA_032356905.1 of Salix exigua. Lineage (NCBI taxonomy): Eukaryota > Viridiplantae > Streptophyta > Magnoliopsida > Malpighiales > Salicaceae > Salix > Salix exigua. The sequence goes on from CM063600.1 coordinate 13,104,887, forward strand.
AAAAAGTGTTTGCATATGAACAAGGTTAGAAATCTAAGGCTAATACTTATTTAAATGGGGCTAGTCGAGTGAGGATTAATTTGTTCGAAAATCCAAGGCTAACACCCACCCAAAAACAAAGTTCAATCATGCTTGGGGGGAAAAGTCTATTACCAATAAAATTTAAGCCTAATACAAACTAAAAGGGCTTGGATGTGAACAAGTCTAGAAATATATGGCTTATACCCATTTAAATGGGGCTAGTTGAGTCAGGATCAATTTGTCTAAAAATCCAAGCCTGACACCCACTCAAAACCAAGTTCAATAATGTTTGGGGAAAAGTCTATTACCCATAAAATTGAAGTCTACTACCAACAAAAAAAAGCTTGGATAAGAACAAGGTTAAAATCTAAGGCTTATACCCATTTAAATGGGGCTAATCGAGTCAGGATCAATTTGTCCGAAAATCCACGGCTAACATCCACCCAAAAACCAAGTTCAATCATGTTTGGGGGAAAAGTCTATTACCCATAAAATTGAAGTCTAATACCAACTAAAAATTGATTAGATATGAACAAGGTTAGAAATCTAAGGCTAATACTCAGTTAAATAGGGCTCATCGAGTCAGATCAATTTATCCGAAAATCCAAGGCTAACACCCCTCTCTAAAAGCAAAGTTCAATCATGTTTAGGGGAAAAGTCTATTACCCATAAAATTGAAGTCTAATACCAACTAAAAAGGGATTGGATATGAAAAAGGCTAGAAATATAAGGCTAATACTCATTTAAATAGGGCTAGTCGGGTCGGGATCAATTTGTCCTGAAATCCAAGGCTAACGCCAACCCAAAACCAAGTTCAATCATGCTTGGGGAAACGTCTATGACCCATAAATTTGAAGTCTAATACAAACTAAAAGAGCTTGGATGTGAACAAGGCTAGAAATTAAAGGCTTATACCCATCTAAATCGGGCTAGTCGAGTAAGGATTAATTTGTCCAAAAATCGAAACTAAGACCCACCCAAAACCAAGTTTAATCATGCTTGGGGAAAAGTCTGTTCCCATAAATTTGAAGTCTAATACCAATTTAAAAGGGCTTGGATATGAACAAGGTTTTAAATATAAGGCTTATACCCATTTATATGGGACTAGTCGAGTCGGGATCAATTTCTTCGAAAAACCAAGGCTAACACCCACCCAAAACCAAGTTCAATCATGCTTGGGGAAAAGTCTATTACGTATAAAATTGAAGTATATTACCAACTAAAAGGGCCTGAATATGAAAAAGGTTAGAAATCTATGACTTATATCCATTTAAATGGGGCTAGTAGAGTCGGGATCAATTTGTTCGAAAATCCAATGCTAACACCCACGCAAAAACCTAGTTCAATCATGCTTGGAGAAAAGTCTATTACTTATAAAATTGAAGTATATTACCAACTAAAAGGGCCTGGATATGAAAAAGGTTAGAATTTTAAGGCTTATACCTATTTAAATGGGGCTAGCCGAGTCAGGATCAATTTGTCCGAAAATGCAAGGCTAATACCAACCCAAAAACCAAGTTCAATCTTGCTTGGGGGAAAAGTCTATTACCCATAAATTTGAAGTCTAGTACCAACTGAAAAGGACTTGGATATGAACAATGTTAGAAATATAAGGCTTATATCCATTTAAATGGCGTTAGTCGAGTTAGGATTAATTTGTCCAAAAATCCAAGGCGTCCCATCGAAAAACCAAGTTGAATCATACTTGGTGGAAACGTCTATTACCCATAAATTTGAAATCTAATACCAATTAAAAGGGTTTAGATATGAAAAGCGATTAGCAATATAAGGCTTATACCCATTTAAATAGGGTTAGTCGAGTGAGGATCAATTTGTCCGAAAATCCAAACATAAAACGCCCTCTAAAAACCAAGTTCAAACATGGTTGGGGAAAAGTGTATTACCCATAAAATTGAAGACTAATAGAAACTAAAAAGTTCTTGGATATGAATTTTTTAGAAATATAAGACTTATACCCATTTAAATGGGGCTAGTCGAGTCAGGATCAATTTGTCCGAAAATCCGAGGCTAACACCCACCCAAAAACCAAGTTCAATCTTGCTTGGGGAAAAAGTCTATTATACATAAATTTGAAGTCTACTACCAACTAAAAATGGCAAGGATATGAACAAGGTTACAAATCTAAGCATTATTGCCATATAAATGGGGCTAGTCAAGTCAGGATCAATTTGTGTGACAATCCAAGGCTAACACCCACCCAAAAACCAAGGTCAATCATGCTTGGGGGAAAGGTCTATTACCCATAAATTTGAAGTCTAATACAAACTAAAATGGCTTGTATATGAATAAGGTTAGAAATATAAGGCTAATACTCATTTAAACGGGGCTAGTCGAGTCAGGATCAATTTGTCCAAAAATACAAGGCTAACACCCCCTCCAAAAACCAAGTTCAATCATGCTTGGGGGAAAAGTTTATTACCCATAAAATTGAAGTCTAATACCTACTAAAAAGAGCTTGGATGTGAACAAGGTTAGAAATATAAGGTTTATACCCATTTAAATGTGGCTAGTCGAGTCAGGATTAATTTGTTCGAAAATTCAAAGCTAACACTACCTCCAAAAACCAAGTTCAATCATGCTTGGGGAATAGTCTATTACCTATAAAATTGAAGTCTAATACCAACGAAACAAGTCTTAGATATGAACAAGGTTATAAATCTATGGCTAATACTTATTTAAATGGGGCTAGTCGAGTTAGGACCAATTTGTCCAAAAATCCAAGGCTAACACCCACCCAAAAACAAGTCCAATCATGCTTGGGGAAAAAGTGTATTACCCATAAAATTGAAGTCTAATACCAGCTGAAAAGGGATTGGATATGAACAAGGTTAGAAATCTATGTATTATACCCATTTAAATGGGGCTAGTTGAGTTAGGATCAATTTGTCCGAAAATCCAAGGCTAACACCCGCTCAAAAACCAAGTTCAATCATGCTTGGGGAAAAAGTCTATTTCCCATAAATTTTAAGTGTAATAACAACTAAAAAGATCTTGTATATGAACAAGGTTAGAAATCTAAGTCTAAGACGCATTTAAATTGGTCTAGTCAAGTAAGGATAAATTAGTCGGAAAATCCAAGGCTAACACCCACCCAAAAAATAAGTTCAATCATGCTTGGGGAAAAGTCTATTACCTATAAAATTGAAGTCTAATACCAACTAAAAAGATTGGATATGAACAAGTCTAGAAATATAAGGATTATACCTATTTAAATAGGGCTAGTCTAGTCATGATCAATTTGTCCAAAAATCAAAGGCCAACAACCATTCCTAAAACCAAGTTCAATCATGCTTGGGGAGAAAGTCTATTACCCACAACATTGAAGTCTAATACCAACTAAAAGGGATTGGATATGAACAAGACTTGAAATATAAGGCTAATACTCATTTAATTGGGGTTCGTCGAGGCAGGATCAATTTATTCGAAAATCCAAGGCTAACACCCACTCCAAAAACCAAGTTGAATCATGCAAGGGGGAAAAGTATATTACCCATTAAATTTAAGTATAATACAAACTAAAAAGGGATTGTATATGAAAATGTTAGAAATCTATGGCTTATACCCAATTTAAATGGGGCTAGTCGAGTCAGGATCAATTTGTGTGAAAATCCATGGCTAACGCCTACCCAAAAACTAAGTTCAATCATGCTTGGAGGAAAAGTCTATTACCTATTATGTTGAAGTCTAATACCAACTAAAAGGGCTTCGATATGAAAAAGGTTATTAATCTAAGGCTAATACCCATTTACATTGGTCTAGTCGAGTCGGGATCAATTTTCCGAAAATCCAAGGTTAACACCCACCCAATAACCAAGTTCAATCATGCTTGGGGAGTCTATTACCATAAATTTGAACTCTAATAACAAGTAAAAGGGCATGGATATGAACAAGGTTAGAAATCTAAGGTTAATACTCATTAAATAGGGCTAGTCGAGTTAGGATAAATTTTTCCGAAAATCCAAGACTAACACCCACCCAAAAACCAAGTTCAATCATGCTTGGGGAAAGGTCTATTACCCATAAAATTGAAGCCTAATACCAACTAAAAAGGGATTGGATATGAACAAGGTTATAAATCTAATGCTTATACCCATTTAAATGGGGATAGTCGAGTCAGGATCAATTTGTCTCAGAAGGTCTTGGATATAAACAAGGTTAGAAATCTATGGCTTATTCCCATTTAAATGGGGCTAGTCGAGTCAGGATCAATTTGTTCGAAAAACCAAGGCTAACGCCTACCCAAAACCAAGTTCAATCATGGTTTGGCGAAAAATCTATTACCCATAAAATTGAAGTCTAATACCAACTAAAAGGACTTGGATATGAGCAAGGTTAGAAATTTAAGTCTTATACCCATTTAAGACGGGTTACTCGAGTCGAGTTCAATTTGTCCGAAAATCCGAGGCTAACACCCACCCATAAACCAATTTCAATCATGCTTGGCGGAAAAGTATATTACACATAAATTTGAAGTCTAAAACCAACTAAAAAGGGCTTGGATATGAAAAAGGTTATAAATCTAAGGCTTATTCCCATTTAAATGGGCTAGTCGAGTCAGGATCAATTTGTCCGAAAATCCCAGGTTAACACCCACCCAAAAACCAAGTTCAATCTTGCTTGTGGGAAAAGTATATTACACATAAATTTGAAGTCTAAAACTACCTAAAAAGGCTTGGATATGAACAAGGTTACAAATCTAAGGCTTATACCCATTTAAATGGGGCTAGTCCAGTCAGGATCAATTTGTCCGAAAATCCAAGGCTAACACCCACCCATAAACCAAGTTCAATCATGGTTGGGAGGAAAGTCTATTACCCATAAAATTGAAGTCTAAAATCAACTAAAAAGGGCTAGTCGAGTCATGATCAATTTGTCCGAAAATCCAAGGCTAATGACCACCCAAAACCAAGTTCAATCATGCTTGGGAAAAGTCTATTACCTATAAAATTGAAGTATATTACCAACTAAAAGGCTTGAATATGAACAAGGTTAGAAATATAAGGCTTATACCCATTTAAATAGGGTTAATCGAGTCGGGATCAATTTGTCCAGAAAATCAAAGGCTAACACCCACCAAAAACCAAGTTCAATCATGCTTGGGAAACGTCTATTACCCATAAATTTGAAGTCCAATACAAACTAAAAGGGCTTGGATATGAGCAGGGTTATAAATACAAGGCTTATACCCATTTAAATGGGGCTAGTCGATACTGAGATCAATTTCTTCGAAAATCCAAGGCTAACACCCACCCAAAACCAAGTTCAATCATGTTATGGGAAATGTGTATTACCCATAAATTTGAAGTCCAATACAAACTAAAAGGGCTTGGATATGAACAAGGTTATAAATACAAGGCTTATACCCATTTAAATGGGGCTAGTCGATCTGAGGATCAATTTGTACTGAAAATCCAAGACTAACACTCACCCAAAAACCAAGTTCAATCATGTTATGGGGAAAAGTCTATTACCCATGAAATTAAAGTCTAATAGCAACTAAATAGGGCTAGTCGAGTCATGATCAATTTGTCCAGAAAATCCAAGGCTAATGACCACCCAAAACCAAGTTCAATCATGCTAAGAGGAAAAGTCTATTACCCGTAAAATTGAAGTCTAATATAAACTCAAAAGGGCTTGGATATGAACAAGTCTAGAAATTTAAGGCTTATACCCATTTAAATGGGGCTAGTCGAGTCAGGATCAATTTGTCCAAAAATCCAAGGCTAACACCCCCTCCAAAAACCAAGTTCAATCATGATTGGGCAAAAACTCTATTACCTATAAAATTAAAGTCTAATACCAACTAAAAAAGGCTTGGATACGAACAAGGCTAGAAACCTAACGCTTATACCAATTTAAATGGAGTTAGTCGAGTCAGGATCAATTTGTTCAAAAATCCAAGGCTAACACACACCCAAAAACCAAGTTCAATCATGTTGGGTGAAAAGTCTATTACCCATAAAATTAAAGTCTAACACCAACTAAAAAGGGCTTGGATATGAAATACGAACAAGGCTAGAAATATAAGGCTTATACCCATTTAAATAGGATTAATTGAGTCGGGATTAATTTGTCCGCAAATCCAAGGCTAACACCCCCTCCAAAAACAAAGTTCAATTATACTTGGGTTAAAAGTCTATTACCCATAAATTTCAAGTCTAATACCAACTAACAAGGGCTTGAATATGAATAAGGTTATAAATTTAAGGTTAATACCCATTTAAATGGGGATCGTCGAGTCAGGATCAATTTGTCCGAAAATCCAAGGCTAACACTCACCCAAAACCAAGTTAAATCATGTTATGGGGAAAAGTGTATTACCCATGAAATTAAAGTCTAATATAAAATAAATAGGGCTTTGATATGAACAAGGTTAGAAATTGAAGGGCATTGATATGAAGTCTAATACCAATGAAAAAGGGCTTGGATATGACCAAGGTTAGAAATCTAAGGCTAATACTCAATTAAATAGGGCTTGTCGAATCAGGATCAATTTGTCCGAAAATCCAAGGCTAACACCCCCTTCAAAAACCAAGTTCAATTATGTTATGGGGAAAAGTGTATTACCCACAGAATTAAAGTCTAATAGCAACTAAAAAGGTCTTGGATATGAACAACGTTATAAATATAAGGCTTATACCCATTTAAATTTGTCTAGTCGAGTCAGGATCAATTTGTCCTGAAATCCAAGGCTAAGACCCACCCAAAACCAAGTTCAATCATGCTTGGGGAAAAGGTTATTAAACATAATATTGCAATTTAATACCAACACAAAATGTCTAGGATGTGAACTAGTTTAGAAATATAAGGCTTATACCCATTTAAATGGGGTAGTCGAGTCATGATGAATTTCTCCGAAAATCCAAGTCGAACACCCACCCAAAAACCAAGTTCAATAATGCTTGGGGGAAAAGTCTATCATCCATGAAATTGAATCATAATACCAACTAAAAAGGTCATGGATATGGAAAAAGGTTATAAATTTAAGGCTTATACCTATTTAAATAGGGCTAGTCCAGTCATGATCAATTTCTTCGAAAATCCAAATGTAACACCCACCCAAAAACCAACTCCAATCATGCTTGGGTGAAAAGTCTATTACCATAAAATTGAAGTCTAATACCGACTCAAAACGGATATGAAAAAGGTTAGAAATAAGAGGATTATACCCATTTAAATGGGGCTAGTCGAGTCATGATCAATTTTTACGAAAATCCAAGGCTAACACCCACCCAAAAACCAAGTTCAATCATGCTTGGGTGAAAAGTCTATTACCCGTAAAATTGAAGTCTAATACCAACTAAAAAGATCTTGGATATGAACAAGGTTATAAATCTAAGGCTAATAGTTATTTAAATAGGGCTAGTCGAGTCAGGACCAATTTGTCTGAAAATCCAAGGCTAACACCCACCAAAAAACCAAGTTCAATGATGCTTGGGGGAAAAGTCTATTACCCATAAAATTCAAGTCTAATATCAACTAAAAAGGGCTTGGATATGAACAGGGTTAGCAATCTAAGGCTTATACCCCATTAATTCGGGCTAGTCGAGTCAGAATCAATTAGTTCGAAAATCCAAGGCTAACACCAACCAAAAAACCAAGTTCAATCATGCTTGCGGGATAAGACTATTACCCATAAAATTGAAGTCTAATACCAACTAAACAGGGCTCGGATATAAAAAAGGTTAGAAATTTAAGGCTAATACCCATTTAAATGGGGTTAGTCGAGTCAGGATCAATTTGTCCAAAAATCCAAGGTTAACACCCACCCAAAACCAAGTTCAATCATGCTTGGGGGGAAAGTTTATAACCCATAAAATTGAAGTCTAATACCAACTAAACAGGGCTCGGATATAAAAAAGGTTAGAAATTTAAGGCTAATACCCATTTAAATGGGGTTAGTCGAGTCAGGATCAATTTGTCCAAAAATCCAAGGTTAACACCCACCCAAAACCAAGTTCAATCATGCTTGGGAAAAAGTCTATTACCTATAAAATTTAAGTCTCATACCAACTAAAAGGACTTGGATATGACAAGGTTATAAATATAAGGTTTATACCCATTGAAATGGGGTTAGTCGGACAAGGTTATAAATATAAGGTTTATACCCATTGAAATGGGGTTAGTCGAGTCGGGATCAATTTCTCTCGAAAATTCAAGGCTAACACCCACCCAAAAGCGAGTTAAATCATGCTTAGGGAAAAGTCGATTACCCATTAAATTGAAGTATAATAGCAACTAAAAAGGTCTTGGATATGAACAACGTTATAAATATAAGGCTTATACCCATTTAAATGGGGCTAGTCGGGTCAGGATCAATTTGTCTGAAAATCCAACGCTAACACCCCCTCTAAAAACCAAGTTCAATCATGTTACGGGGAAGAGGGTTTTCCCATAAAATTAAAGTGTAAGAGCAACTAAAAAGGGTTTGGATATGAACAAGGTTAGAAATATAAGTCTTATACCAATTGAAATGGGGCTAGTCGAGTCAGGATCAATTTGTCTGAAAATCTGAGGCTAACACCCACCCAAAAACCGAGTTCAATCATGCTTAGGGGAAAAGTCTAATCCCCATAAATTTGAAGTCTACTAACAACTAAAAAGGGCTTGGATATGAACAAGGTTAGAAATACATGGCTTATACCCATTTAAATGGATCTAGTCGAGTCGGGATCAATTTCTCCGAAAATCTGAGGCTAACACCCACCCAAAACCAAATTCAATCATTGATTTGTGGAAAAGTCTATTCCCGTAAAATTGAAGTCTAATACCAACTAAAAGTGGCTTGGATATGAACACCATTAGAAATATAAGGCTTATACCCATTTAAATGGGGCTAGTCGAGTGAGGATCAATTTGTCCGAAAATCAAAGGCTAACACCCACCTAAAAAACCAAATTCAATCATGCTTGGGGGAAAAGTCTATTACCCATAAAATTGAAGTGTAAAACCAAGTAAAAGGGGCTTGGATATGACCAAGGTTAGAAATCTAAGGCTTATACCCATTTCAATGAGGCTAGTCGAGTCAGGATCAATTTGTCCGAGAATCCAAGGCTAACACCCCCTCTAAAAACCATGTTCAATCATGTTATGGGAAAAAGTGTATTACCCATAAAATAAAAGTCTAATACCAACTAAAAAGGGCTTGGATATTAAAAAGGTTAGAAATATAAGGCTAATACGCATTTAAAAGGGGCAAGTCGAGTCAGGATCAATTTGTCCCAAAATCCAAGGCTAACACCCACCTAAAAACCAAGTTCAATCATGCTTGGGGAAAAGCCTATTACCCATAAAATTGAAGTCTAATACCAACTAAAAAGGGCTTGGATATGAAAAAGGTTAGAAATAAAAGTTTTATACCCATTTAAATGGGGCAAGTCGAGACCATGCACTAACCCCAATCACTTATGGATCTAGTGAGCCACTAGATCTACTATTTTTATATTCAGCCAAGAGTTGAGTCCATTCGCCTGCCACTTATGGATCTAGTCAGCCACTATATCAGTTAAGAGTTAAATCCATTTCTAACTAGCTACCAAACCCATCATCCTCGGACCCTGCTAGACATCAAGCTCAAGCTCTTCACGGTTATAAGAATATAAGACTTCATGACTTTATTATGGATAGAAGATATTTTTCTTTATTAAGTTAGAGATATCCTAATTCATTGACTAATCATAGAATATTTTTCTATATAATCAATAGGGATATCCAGTATCTGTAATGATTTAAAAGATATTTTTATTTAACAAGTCAAGAGTATTTTGAACATGTTGTCTAGCACATGTTCCAATCTTGCAAAATCATATCAAATATTATGATCCAAATCTTATCCCTAACGAGTGAAAGATGATCAGATTTTACACATTATCTCATTATCATGTTAGCTTATGTTGTCCTTAAAGATCTCTCTCTCTCTCTCCTCTCCGGTTTAGAGTATTTTTGTTAGAGAATAATATAAATCATATTTTATAGTCTCATCTAACAATTTAAGTTTTTAGGTAAGATGATTCATTAACGTGATATCAGAGACTTATTGACTCAACGGTCACGAATTCGAATATCACCACACTCATTTTATTTGATAAAAATTAAGTCCAGGGTAGAATAAGTCTATATATAAGTTTCAAACTTAAAGAGTTTTCACTTGAGGAGATGTGTTAGAGAATAATATAAATCAAGAGTTTTCTCACCTAATAACTTATATTCTTAGGTGAGATAGTTTCTTAACATTTTTATATATAGAAAACTAATCTCTCTCTAAACTAATAAGAAAACGGTAATGAACTAGATTTTAACAACTTTATATTCAAGAATAAAAAATGATAATTACTTGATTTGTTTATCGAACTTGCCATAAGTGGACCTGACACATGCATTAGCTTTGCTTTACATGATCAGGCTAACAAGCAAGGGAGCTAAGGAAGAAGTGATCTTTGTCAGCAGTTTTAAAGTGAGGATGACAAGTCGTCTTCTCCACCTTTTCCCTTATTCATGCACAAGACTTTTGCTTTTCTGCCTACCTTTTATTGTTGTGGAACATTAAAGGGACGAGTCAAGCTGATGATGAGCCTTGTCAATCTTTTTTACCCATTGGCTTAATTAGTTCTTTAACTATTTCTCTTGTTTAGTTAATTATTTTAATTTTAATATACGGATGTCAATGATAAATTAATATATATATATATATAGATGTCAATAATAAATTAATATATATATATATATTATTTTGATGTATTTTTAAATGAAAAATAATTTAATATATTGATAATAACAAACTTCATACACTGGCTATTTTTGATTGAATTTTTGATCAACTTGACTCTTGGTTGCTCTCTTTTATTTATAGCTAGTATCTGGATATTGAAATAACTAGTCTATGAGCTCAAACCTAGACCAACTATATTGTCCAACTAAACTATACAAGATTTTGAATTTGAGCCAGGCTTCTTAATTCTGTTCCATTATAAAACCGAGATAAAATAGCGTCGTTTTCATTTCAGTTTTAATTCAGCCCGTTTGGAAATTCGACTGGTCGTGTCATTCCAGACTCAAAATCATAATTTTTATTTTATTTTAGAATATTTTACTATCATAATATTTGAAAATTTAGACATATTTCTAATTTTGAAATTATATTTATTTGATTTTGTGTTTGTATTGTATAATTTTAAGTTAATTTATCTTGAATTTAAATTATAATTATTAAATTGATATTTTAATTTTTTTCATATATATATATATATTTATCTATGAATAGTACAACTTTGAAACGACACGCTAAACGCTTTGAAACCGAAATGTTATGTTCCAATAAAAACTAAAACAATATTGATAACCTTGATTTGAATATTATTACATGCCTAAAGGAGGGAAGGAGCGTAAGGAAAAACATGAATTATATTAATGTGATGTGAAGTGTTTTTAAAAATATATTAAAAAAATTCTTTATTTAAACCAATACATTAAAACCATAAATCTAATATATAAAAAATATTTTGAAAAGCGTCTTTGATAATAAAAGTTTAACCCAAAATAAAAATAAAATCTTTTAAGGAAAAGGTTAACACTCATTCTAGACTAATGGCCCATCACTTGTATAATTCGACAATTTAATCATTTAGTACGTAGCTAAGTGGTACAAGTTTAGAGTTAACAGATTTATTTTTTTGTGGTCTCATATTTGAACTATGTAGTTGCTAATAAGATAATTATTGAAGATTTATATAATTATTAGTTTCAAGACCCGTGAAATTAGTCGAAATCCATTTAAGTTGACTCGGACATCCACATTAATTAAAAAACAAGTTTATATTTATTAAAAATTTACATGATTATTAATTTCAAAGCTCATGAAATTAATCACCCATATTAATTAAAAATACAAGTTTATAGATGGCTGAAAGTAGCGAGGTGCCTTGATGTATGCGAGATAGCCAGGAAAATCAGAATACATCGTTGGGAAAGGCATGCCCAGCCAGCCTAATACACTAAAGTACACGAATTTTCTAAAGATTGCAGTTGAAAATTGCTGAAAGATGTATAACTCTTCTTCACCTAATAAACTAAAAGTGTATTAATTTCAGCCTTTCTAAGATAATATATATTTTAATTATTACAAACTGTACATATATACATTAAAGCTGTCAGCCACAGCATTACTTATCCTCTAATTCTTTCTCATCGTCATTATTATAATTGTTTGTGTTTGCTTCTATGATAATATATTTCAATATATATATATATATATATATATATATTATGCTTTTAATGAAGTATTTTTAATAATCCAAGTGGGTGTATACAGTTATCTTTGTCAAAACTAATAAAAATAAAAAGAAAAATAAAGCTAAGAAAAAGAAAAAGCAAATGAGAATGTTGTGCACTCAGATACTGCCAGTCCCCATAATGCAAGAAAGCAACAACACAACGAACTAGCGTGTGATCTGTCTCCTGAACCCTGCCGAGACTTTAATGTTTTTTCTTCACAAACCAGAGAAGAAGAGATTGCATCAAACACGAAAAATAGAATTTTCACGTCGAGAATTTAATGCCATTAACCCTCTGACTGGTCCTTTCAAGCAGCCCTTCCATTATGACCTTCTTCTTGTAGCAGTACTGATCTTTGTTCTCTTCTTTCTCCGGCAACCACAAGCTTCTGATAACATTCCGGGGCCGGCAAGGGTTGTGCTGTTTTCGAGGCAGAAAATATAACCAGATTATGGTGAAAAATATTGCGCATAGCTTACCCCATAAAACTGTCACAGCAAGACTGATAAGGACTAGATATATGCTTGACTTGTCCATGATTTTTGCCTTGAATTCAAGTTCTTGATTTGGTTTTCTCGAGTTCTTTATCCTGGACAGTTTTGTTGATTCTGATATCGAACTCGAACAAGATGTTGCTTCGTTAGCTTGATGAGTTTCGATCAATACCTTATTGACCGAGTTGGTTTTGTCATCCAAATATTTTTTGCTATCCATTGATGAACTACGCTTTGATCCAATATTCGAGTCTTGACATGGATTACCTTTTCCATCTCGAACTCTCTTGGACTGAAAATCAATAAAACTAAACATATGAGCATGCATCACAGAAAAGAAATCCTTGAAAAAATAACTGTAATTTGTTTAAAACAATCAATTCTAAGAACTTAAGCTTGAAAGCTATGCTCATGAAGAAAAACCTTAGAAAGACTTCAATTCCTGAGCAATCATTAATTGTTCGAAATTAAGACAACATGAAAATAAGAACCTCGTTGGATACTGACCAGTAAGGTCTCGAAGAAAACGGTCTTGATCACACGAGATAAGTTTTTCTTTGAAGAATGAAGAACCAATGAATTCTCCGACGAGGAAATCATTTCTGTATCATAATTATCATCTGAAAGCAAAGAAGAATTTGGGACCAGACGCTTCATATGATCCATTTTCTTCTTTTCCCTGGCAATATGCTTCACAGCCTGGCGTGCTGAGTGATCACCCACACCAACCTTGGAGCAATCAAGCACTAGCTGATCCATATCAACAACTGGCTTAAAACACAGCAAGAACTTGTTTCTTGAAACGTTCTTCATAATTATTGTTGTTTGTAACATGAAAGACTTGACGATCATAAATGAAGTTGCTGATAATTACTAGCAGAATCTAGTATGTGGTTAATGTATTTGCTTGCAAATATTTCATTGTGTTTCTGGTTTGAATGTGGGCAAGAACAATAAATGAAACAAAAGATAGCTCGTGTTCTGTTTTGGTAGTGGGGTTCTTACTCGGAATCAGCACAAGGTCGGCATGAATGCGGTCCAATTCAGTACTAGTAGATGATTAAATAGTTCGGATTTTTAGCTTTTATCCGAAGGTAAATTGTGCGTGTCTTATTCACGTTATTATTCACGGTTTTTAATTTCAAGAAAAAAAAAATTAATATTTTCCTCGATAATTGTAGGCATGGGATCTTTGAATTATTCACCTTGTATGTAAATTGAGATACTAATTCCAAGATTCGAATTAAAAAAAGAAACATATTGAAGGAAGTGAACCTACTTGACCATGATAAGAATTTAGGCTAAACGCAGTGTATGCATGAGATTGATGTCCTTCGAATTGGATGAAATGATTTATATGAATTAAATGGCCCCTGTAATTTTTAAAAATTGATTAAGTGTTGATCATATTGCAATTTTCATTTCTCATCAATCTTTTTTATGCGAGAAACTGTAAAATTCGAGATGTGAATATTCAGTGTATTTCGATTCATTTATTCAAGTGTTACAGCAGTAGTATATATAAATGAAAAAAAGCTTATTGTACATCTACTTTTTCTAACTAATAGAATTTATTACACAGAAAAGGACATAATAATAACATGCACTTTACAGCTATATTCTTAACATCTATAGCTGTATTCTCAACACTCCCCCTCAAGATGGAGCATAGATATTTATCATGCCCATCTTGCTAATAGCATCATAAAATACCTTTCCTGAAACTGCCTTTGTGAGGATATCCGCTAACTGATCTTCAGACCGAACAAATGGAAGTTGTATAATTTTTCGATCAAGATTTTCCTTAATGAAATGTCGGTCTACTTCGACATGTTTGGTACGATCATGTTGTACCGGATTGTGAGCAATCTCAATAGCCGATTTATTATCACAGTGTAGATCCATAGACGTTTCATAATCAATTCCTAAATCTTGTAACACGTGTTTTATCCATAATAATTCACACACACCATGTGCCATACCTCGGAATTCTGCTTCTGCACTTGATCTAGCGACCACTTTCTGCTTCTTACTTCTCCAAGTAACAAGATTGCCTTCAACAAATGTAAAGTAACCAGATGTTGATCTCCTATCAGTCTGATTTCCTGCCCAATCCGAGTCTGTATACCCTTTAATATCTTGGACCTCCTTCTTAGAAAATAGAAGTCCTCTTCCTGGTGCACTTTTGAGATACCTTAAGATCCGATACACAGCTTCCATATGTTCTTCTCCTGGTGAATGCATGAACTGACTTACCACACATACTGCATAGGCGATGCCTGGTCTAGTATGTGATAAGTATATTAGTTTTCCAACTAACCGTTGATAACATCCTTTGTCTGCTTGCGTTTGATTTTCTGCTTGTCCCAGTTTGTGATTCATTTCCATAGGTGTATTTACCGGTTTGCACGCGAGCATTCCAGTTTCTGCCAATAAATCTAATACATATTTTCGCTGTGAAAGACATATCCCTGTTTTGGACCTTGAGACCTCAATCCCTAAGAAGTACTTCAATTGCCCGAGATCTTTCATTTCGAATTTCGATGCTAGAAACTGTTGTAGTGTCTTTCTCTCTTCTGGATCATCCCCTGTTAAGACCATATCATCTACATATACTATCAGTGCCGTTACCTTTCCTTCTTTGTGTTTTATAAACAAAGTATGATCTGAATTACTTTGCTTATAACCGAACTCCTTCATCGTGGATGAGAATCTTCCGAACCATGCCCGGGGGGACTGCTTCAAACCATATAATGCCTTCTTTAATTTGCATACTTCAGTTTCGCATGAGGACCTGGTTTTAACTCCAGGTGGTAACTCCATGTAAACTTCTTCCTCGAGATCTCCATTAAGGAAAGCATTCTTGACATCGAACTGCTGTAAGGCCCAGTCTCGATTCAACTGCTATAGATATGAGAATCCGGATAGTGCTCATTTTTGCAATCGAGGCAAATGTTTCTTGGTAATCCACTCCATACTTCGTGTGTATCCTTTAGCGACTAACCTTGCCTTATATCTATCAATACTCCCATTTGCTTTCAACTTCACTGTGAACACCCATTTACAACCAACTTTCTTCTTTCCTATTGGTAGTTGACATAACTCCCACGTGTTATTCTTCTGCAATGCCTCCATTTCCTCATTCATCGCCTTGGTCCACTTTGGGTCTGCTAATGCATCCTGTACATTACTTGGAATAGACACATTGGATAATTGATTAACAGTAAATGCATATGATTCCGATAATCTATGGGTAGAGATATAGTTGCTGATGGGGTATTTAGTTTTTTGTTTTGGGTCAGGTTCATACTGTTTCTTTGGGACTCCCCGGTTTAGTCTTTGTGGGTATCTATTGGTCACATTATTTTCTAAGACAGGAATTTCATTTATCTCATTAGGATTCTGATTTAGGGTTACCTGAGGGGACTGAGGAGAGACATTCTCGGATGATTCTTCGATTAATGGTGTAGGCGTTGGTAATTCCAGAGACATAGGGGGGTCGTTACTGAGATCATTCTGGTCTGTGCATTCTTCCAGGTTAATATCCTGACTTGGTCTCATTTCCTCTAATTCGAATATATCTTCATTCTCTTCATTGTTAGTCTCCCCCTGAAGAGAAGACCCGAGAACTCCCCCTGAATAGTACGGTTCAGATTCTCGAAATGATGCATCCAAGGTTACATGCAGCTTTCGATGGTGAGGATCATAGCACCGATATCCTTTCTGAAACTCCGAGTAACCTACAAACACACACCGTTTTGCACACGGATCCAGTTTGCTTCGCAGAACTTTAGGGACATGAACATATACTGTACAACCAAAAACTCGTGGCTCCAAATTTGGTAAATGAGGAACCGAGAGAAGAGATTCCATTTTCTGTTGAGGAGACTGAAAATCAATTACACTGGATGGTGTTCGATTTATTAAGTACGCAGCGGATTTGACGGCTTCACCCCAATAGTACTTTGGCAGATTCATGCCAAATAGCGAAGCGCGAACAATTTCCATAATCATGCTGTTCTTTCTTTCGACTAATCCATTCTGCTGTGGAGTATACGTGCGGGATGTCGATGTCGAATTCCATGATGCCTTAAGAAATTACCTAGTACTTGATCCATAAATTCTGTACCATTATCTGACTGAAGTGTACGAATATGTCGTTGGTATTGGGTCAACACCATTTTCGAAATTCTGAAAAGTCTGTACCTACTTCATTTTTATTTACGTAGAAGAGATATCCAGGTCATTCGAGTACATTCATCAATAAATGTAACAAAATAACGAGCATTAGAAAATGATGGAATTTTTGCAGGGCCCCAAACATCCGAGTGGATGACTGCGAAAGGTTCGACACTTTTATGCAGACTTGGTAAATAGAGAATGCGGTGGCTTTTTGCTAATTCACATATTTCACAATGAAAATCCAAATTGCTCAAACACTGAAAATAATTGTGGCTTGAGCTTCTTGAGATACCCAAAGAGAGATGTCCTAGTCTTCGATGCCATAACCATACAAGAGCGTGTTTTCGGTCTTGATTTTACTGTCGATGTGCTTGACTCGGTTTTGACCCCCATTTTCTGTTAACTCCGGGTAATCTGATTTCCTCGTCTAACACCATAACCAAGAATCTTCCGGCTTAGAATGTCCCGAAAAACACAAAAAGAGGCCAAAAGTGACAAGTGCATGCAAGGGTAAGAGTAATTTGATCGATCGACAACAAATTGTATGCAAGGGATGGAACAATGAGAACAGTATCTAGAGTTAGAGAATCGGTCAAGGTTATGGACCTTTCTCCCGTAATAGGAGAGGTACTACCATTAGCCGTGCAAATAACTGACTTAGAGGAGGGTTTCACGAACTTTAAATTACCGGAATCCCTAGTCATATGATCAGATGCACCTGTATCAATAATCCAAGTACTATTTCTAGTAATGACAGAGTTTGCAGAAGTTTTACCAATTGTGCCGGGATAAACGACATTTGTCGTACCTGTGCCGATATTTTTCCGGGGTTTTTTCTTAAAATCCCACCAGTTAGGATATCCAAGAATTTCATAACATTTTTGTTTTGAATGACCTGCTTCGCCGCAATAAAGACATACTAGGCCACCCGGATTTCCATAACCCGAATTAATCATCGGCCTCCATTTCTGATTTCCATAACCCATCTGTCTCACACCTCCATGTCTCTTGTTCTCAACTTTCATCCGCAGCTCCTTAACCTCACTCTTCAATACTCCGATCTCATTCTCCTTCTCTTTCTTCTCTCTTACCAAACCATCAACAAAGCCACCCATTTGTGTCGCATAAAACAACCCATATTCGATATCCAAACTCACTTTTCCATCACTGATTTTTCCGATCTCAGTATCCAACTCCTCCTTAGCCTTCACCAGAGGCTCAACTTGTTCTCGGCGTTCTTTCGTTT
Source organism: Salix exigua (assembly GCA_032356905.1). Taxonomy (NCBI): domain Eukaryota; kingdom Viridiplantae; phylum Streptophyta; class Magnoliopsida; order Malpighiales; family Salicaceae; genus Salix; species Salix exigua. The sequence continues at coordinate 13,123,121 of CM063600.1, forward strand.
CCTTGTGGTTATCTTGCTTGGGGTTATGGGTTATCTTGTGGGTTATCATTTTTGTCATCTCTGTTCTTTCATTTCGGTGATATTGCGGGTTATCTTGTTTGGGGTCTTGGGTTCTCATCTGGGTTTCTGAGGAAAGGATGGGTTTTTCTGTGGGTTAATTGAGGTTCGTGATGCTGGTTTCTGAGAGAAAAAAATTGTGCAAGGAGAAGTACGAGAGAAAAAAATGACTTATCTGTTCGGTCTGATGGGTTTGTTGTCGGAGATGACGAAGAAGCACGATGAACAGACTCGCCGCAGATGAACGGACACAATCTGGGTTTTTTTTTCTGGAAATCTGGTTTGATTTTCTGGGAAAATCGGGTTTTTTTCTCGGAAAATCTGGTTTGATTTTCTCGGAAAATCTGGTTTGATTTTCTCGGAAAATCTGGTTTTTGACGAACAAGTATTGAAGAGATCGATTTCTGGATTAATTTCGAGATTAACAATACGGTTCAAGAGAGAAAAAAAAATTTCCGAGATTCACTTTGGATTGATTTCAGGGATTTCAATACGTTGATGATGTGTTTGGGTGTTTTCTGGGTAATTTCTGGGAATATTGATGATGATGGATTTCTAGAATTTCAAGGATTTCTCAGATGAGCAGCTGCTGTTGAGAACAAGCACTGTGGGAATCAAAAATCTGGGTTTACATGCAAAAAATAAAAATTACAGAGATTTGCCTGTAGCAATTTGATTTCAGAAAAAAAAAATTTCGAGGTATGCTCTGATACCATGTAAAATTCGAGATGTGAATATTCAGTGTATTTCGATTCATTTATTCAAGTGTTACAGCAGTAGTATATATAAATGAAAAAAAGCTTATTGTACATCTACTTTTTCTAACTAATAGAATTTATTACACAGAAAAGGACATAATAATAACATGCACTTTACAGCTATATTCTTAACATCTATAGCTGTATTCTCAACAGAAACTTCATTCCTAAAAGATATATTTTATGAGTCCAGATGAACGAGTAAAATCTTAGTTGTTTGAAATTCTTACAAGAAATACACATCTAAACATGTTATGTAGATCGCTAATCTTCTTTTACTACGGCTCATTGGAGACATCATTCATCTTACATTATTTACTTTTCTATTTTTTTTAAATATAAAAGAAAAATAAAAAAAGAACATAAAATAAATGAAAAGGGCTGATTAATTAGTTCAAAACTAATTTGATGTTGGCGTTCTAATGGATAGGAAAGGTTATGGTGACTTGAAGACAAAAAAAAGAAAAAGAAAAAAAAAAGTGGATAATTTAGCAAAGAGCGTGGCATATTTTAATATAAGTGAGTGCTGTGCGGATGTTATTATATATGGATTTGATTTTTCTTTTCTCTGTGTAGCTTTGGAGCTGGAAAAGGTGGTCACGATAGGGAGAGTTAGTGCTGCCCGTGATGGACAGGTGTGAAGATATAACTCTTTTATTGTTTATAGTTGGGAAGGGAAGGATGGTTTTATGGTGAAGTTGACAATTTTGGAACTTTATTATAGGTTTTAAGGTAATTTTTTTTTATTATTATTAGTGTTTTTGAGTTGTAAAATAGAGATTACATAAAGACCCATGTTATAAGAAAATATATACTTGAATAGAAAAATAATGATTGGAAATGAGAATAGAAAATGTAGCTATTTAATCAAGATTCACTTTCATTATTCATGTGTTTTTTGTTTCTTTTAACAAAACATGTCCTTTTTTTTATTCATAATAATGGTCTTTTAATTAAAAGAGGTTTTGATGAAATCATGGATCATTAATTTTTGCACGAATGTAAGAAAAATCAATTATATAGAGATTACACAATAAAAAAATAGATATTTTATTCTTGTTAAATATTGATGAAAAATTATTTAAAAAGATTTTGCATATTAGATATATATAGTTATATAATAAGTAATTGTCAATATTACCACAGAAAATGTAATATTATTTGAAATGATGAATAATTACTTAAATGTTATTTTAATAAATTTAGTTAATAGAATCTTATTACACAATACCGAATAAATAAATAATAAGAGGCCATTTAAAAGAAACGTTATTATACAAAAAGCTAAACCGTGTGGGATTTCTACTGTAGCTATAGACATTGTTCATTGTAGATTGAAACATTGTAATTACTATTATACCTTTTAACTCATAAAATTTAGTTATTGTGTTTGTGGGTATTTATATATTTTTAACGGTTTGCACAATAAAACTACTATTTTACCACTCATTGCAGTAAAAAAAACATGTTGAATAGTCAAGGATGTTATAGACATTCTAGTTTTCTAATGAACAATATAATAACTATTTTATCCTTGAATCATACAAAAACTAAACTCTGACATCAGGGACATTATTGGTTTTTCCTTAACCAATGATCAGCACAAATACTACCATGATTGGTGGTTGAATTTTGTTCACAAGAAAGTTCTCTCTCTTTTTCTTTGATGGTTCTCTCTCTTTCCATAAAAATAAATAAAATAAAATATAAAATGAAATTTGCATTTTGTTTTTCAATGACTCACGTCGTTTCATAAAAGGATTAAAATATATAAATAAAATCCAATGTCTAAAGTGTAAGAACAATTCAGGCGCTGGAATGAAAAAAGCACTATGAACAGTAACATGAATCATTTAATAAGAACATCACACCTTTTAATTATCTTATTAATAAAAACATTAAAAGATTTCAGTGTTGTAACATTATATATGTGAACAATAAACTAGTTGCCCCAAATCTTTCACTGTTTTCGGCCCTTTTGAGAGAATATATATATATATATATATATATATATTCTCTCAAGCTTATCTTCTTCCCCTACTTTAGCTACCTCAACTTTTTTTTTCCATTCAATTCCTTCACTTTTTTTTGGGTTACTTTTGATTTTCTTATAAAAAAATCTCAATTCTTCTCCATTTTTTAATTATATTCTTTTACTTTTTATTTAATAACTATAGTGTAATTTTGGATGCTCTATAAACCATGAGAGCATACTTTGAATAATTAAAATACAAGGCAACGCAATATAGAAGAAAAATAATAAAAAATAATAAAAACAAAGCTTAATTGAAGAGCTTCGTATGGAACAAAAAAAAAATCTATATGTCGGTTGAGATTGGGCAGCCTTTAAAGTATCCGGTGACTCCTCCAGCTCAGGATCTGAGGTTTTCTATGGGCTGGGCTATTCTGGAGGCTCTATGGGCCTAATAAATCCTTCTATTTCACGGCATCCCTTAAACATGGTAAGGTTTTGCTTGGTTGATGGTGAAATGATGCTTCTGCAAGTCAAGATAGCTTGGCAGATAAGTTGAAGTGACTGATGCTTCCTTTATTTATAATCAAAATGTCATTTCAAAACCGTAATTAAGACTAGATTTTTTAAGAGAACCCCACGTCAACTAAAGACACCCACAAACGTTCTTTCAAACCAAAACGATGAGGAAGATCGAATCGTTTGAATGTTTGTTAGGCAAGAAGGGAGGGTATCAAAATCGAAATGGAAAGGATTTCTGAAATTCGGATTGAAAGATTGGATCTTAAATATTAATTAAATTTATCTGTATAAAAATCATAAAATCATATCTAAAATTGTATAAATAAAAAAATTATAAAATCATAAGTAAAATATTTTTAAATACAATATAATATAGCTATGGATATAAAACTCCATTACTTAAAATTCATTTATGATTTAAAATAGATTTAAAATACATTACAAAATAATTATGTCTATAAAATTTCATATGAACTTGGTCATGAATTTTAGTTATATCAGGTCAATTTGTCGTTTCAATGTCTTCTAGTATTCTTTAGTCAAATTATGTTTTTTGTTGTTTTAAATTGTTTTTAAACTGACTAAATTAATCGGTTACACCAAAATAATATATTATATATATATATAAACGTGTGACCAAGCTGATTCTTTAAAAATAAAATAAGGGTTAGTAATTAACCGAATGGTCAACCAGTAATTCATTGTTTTGATTTTTTTAATTAAATTTGATTGTGATTGTAATCATATTTAAAACTTTGACCATTAGATGCGGAGGAAGATGAAGGAGGGACTGTAAGCTTGTTGTGTTCGTGTCCAAGCTTTTTCAGTTACAGTGGTCTCTGCAAATCTACTCGTCGCCGTCCGTGATTGTATTCTTCCCAGTATTTTTTCCTCTGGTTTTCTCCCTCTCTGTGTACGTGATTTTTCTGGTTTTCTCTCCCCTGTTACGTCAAATTTCTGGTTTTTCTCCCTCCGTTGCTCTGCCTTTTTTCGTTCCCCTTTTTGTGCTTCTTTGCAGGCATGGCTGAGTTATGGTGAGAGTGGTGGCAGGCATGGCTGCAGCGCGGGTGTGGCATGGTGAAGGTGATGGGCAAGCATGCTGATGGTAGTTTCTCTTCTTTTTTTGAAATAAATAGGTTATGATAAAAGAAATTTTCGGATGAAAAAATAGGAAGAACGATGTTTTTCTCTTTAATTTTGGCTTCAAATTTCACCCAAAAAGTTTCATCAACTGAAAATTCGATCGTCTCAATTTAACTCAATTTAGGCTTACAAACTTTATTTCTCACCAATTAAACCCTTAATTAATTTGACTCATTTGAAGTATAATTAAACCCTTGCGTTTAATTAAATCCTTCAATTGAGCTCTCAATTGATTCTCAAACATAATTACACTTTAAATTGACCAACTACTAAATCAAACGACCCATAAAAATATAATTATATCTTTCAACTTAATTTTTATGAAGATTTATCCACTAAATTACTTTAGCCTTGAATCCACATTTTCCTTCATTTCTGGGCAAAAAATAGGTTTGACCAGGCTCTCAAAAATGTCCTAAATTTCCACAATTTTTCTATCGACACCAATCCCTTTTCTTTTATTTTTTTATTTTTGGGTAGATTTTGGGGAATAACCCAAAATTGGGTTATATATATTGTTTTTAAATTTTGTAGACTAATAATCATAAGAATACATTATAATTCATAATTCATAAAAAACATATGTTTGTTTTTATTCTCTCATCAACTACTTGCAATTTCATCACTGAAGTAAATCGTTATGTGAATATCTCTGCGATCCCTTACTATTTGATCAAGGAACAACATTTGGTAACAATATCATTAATAACACCATCTATGATCTAGTTGTAGAGATATAATTCATATGCCAAATGGAGTTGCAATTTTCGATCCATAATCAATCGAAAAACAATAGGATTTTGAATTGAAACAAAATTACACGTCTTTCCTTTTTCATCATAGTTGATTTCTATCTATATTTTTTAAAATATGATTTTTATATTTTTTCAAAAAAATCAGACTGGGCTCGACCCAAATAAATTGTCCAACCCGACCAAGGTCTCCCAAAAGGCCCAACTATGCTTGGATGAAATGGTGTGTTGTATTGTTCATATCTTCTCAAAACATGAACAAGTACAACGCTACTATTCATGTGAATTAATTCGCGTGAATTGTAGTGTCCGATCGACCACGACGAGAGCTTCAATGACCAATGTTAATGGGTAGAGGAGGCCGAGGTGATTCTTCATATGATGGTGACGTTGGAAATCGTGGGCCGGTAGAGACGTCAAAAGCCTGTTGCCGTCGTCGCTTGCTCGACACTAGGGCATCTCTCATCGAAGGTGGTCATGGAGGAGCTTATGGAGTGGAGGAGAAGTTACCAGTGATAAGGGAATGATTATGGTGTCTCCTGGAGCTACCCGACTACGGAGAGAGAGAGAGACGTTGTTGTATAGAGAGAGAAACCGTCATATTGGAGACGAGAGAGCTGCAACTCGTGGAGAGAGAGACCGCCAATTGCTTCCCATCGTGATGTTGTTTCAAGTCGCTAACCAAGACTTGCAAATCCATGAAATGTGAAGAAAAAAACAATCATGATCACAGGAAAAGCTTCATATTTTAGCTTCTCATGAATCACGGTTTCAATTGTTTTTTGTTGGGTCCTATGATGAATTAATCTACGCTTCCTCTGTTACCAAACACCATAAAACTGTTTTTGCTCCAACCTTCATTTCGACCGCAATGCCAAACGCCTTTACGAAGAAAAATCGTTAAGAAATCATCTCATCTAAAAGTTTAAGCTTGTAAGTGAGGTCTCATAATATGATTTATATTATTCTCTAACACACCCTCTCAAGTGAAAGCTCTTTGGGCTTTAAACTTGCACAGACCCACATCACCTTGTGCTTGTTTTTTTATCAAATAGAATGGAGGTGGTAAGATTCGAACTCTTGACCGCTGGGTCAACACAGTTCTAATACCATGTTAAGGAACCATTTCACCTAACAACTTACGCTTGTAAGTGAGGTACTGTAATATGATTTATATTATTCTCTAACAAGATCTACTTGAGCCTTAAAAGAACCGACTGAATAAAAAATCTAACCTAGAAAAATAATAAGACAACAATGTCTTAGGTAGGTGTACTAGGAGTGATGTATTTTTCATTGCACAACAAGTCTTTTACCTGGATTCTCGCATGCCATTAGATTTTCTAGTGACCTTCACCTAAATACGAATTTTACCCACTTACCTGGATTCATAAAGTGTATTTTTAGAATGGGGTTTTCTCACATACAATACCAAAAAAAAAAAAAAAAAAGGTTAACAAGCTGCATGGGATTCCGGAGCTGATTGCGAGAGCGAGAGAGCGATGCTAGAGATTCATTTCTTGTCAAGCCAACGCAAGGAGAGGCTTGAGCATGTGGGATTGGAATGACTTTGGATCCCATGATCATTGTCTGATATAAGATTAAAATCGTGCCTGACGCTTCAGCTCAAGCAGCCAAGCTACTCGGCGAGAATCGAAGGTTCAATCTTTTACGCTACAATATTTGTTTGTTTGTTTCGGGTGGTGTGATATAAGATTAAAATCGCGCTGACGCTTCAACTCAAGCGACTAGGCTACTCTGGCAAGCAATCGGAAGGTTCAATCTTTTACGCTACAATATTTGTTTGTTTGTTTCTGGGTGGTGGTAGAGAAAATTTCTCCAAAACACCAAACTCATTGTCACAATGATTTGGACCGGAACTCAAAAAAAAAAAAATCACTTATGGTTCAAAAGAGAAGGAAATAATACGTACAATTCACATGGTAGGGTATGCCAATGCTTATTCCAGTCGCAAGCAATGACGGTTGAGACTTGAGAGAGCTTTTGACTTACAAGCACACCCTTCTCCTCGTCCAAACATAAAATGAAATAGTTCTTCCGCCAATAGGATAAACAATGACGAGAAATAAAAGTTTAGGTAAGAACATGTGGACGAGTGTTGTTGTTGCAGATATATATTATATTGCCCATAACCTCTGGTACTCTATTATATTGCCCATAACCTCACCTCAATAACCCCAACCACAGAAACATTTATATGTGTCCATACTGCATGTAAGATTAAATTAATTGTATTAGTGTTAGTGTTAAACGGTAACTATACCGTTAGCATGCTCTGCATATATTGTACATTTTCACAATCAAGTAATACATGATCAATATACAGTTGCTACACAATATTCTCAAGCAATATTTTCTTCATGGTATCGAGTCGTGATTCGACTCCTTAAACATTTTTCTTCTCTCCAGATTCTCCCATTACTGATCATGGACTATCCACGAATCTGGGCATAATTTTCAAAAACTTCCTACTACATCAAGCTTCGACAGTGAAGCACATGCATCTCAAAGAATTACCACAATGTTGCTCAATGAATTCAACTACTTACCTTGGTCAAGAGCAGTAACCATTGCTCGGGAGGAAGGTCTCAGTGGGATTCATTCTTGGGAAAGACAAGGCTCCGATTGCAGCTCCCTGGACTTTGAAAATTGGTTGGCCAAGGATCAAATGGTCATGTCCTGGCCGTTAAACTCCATGGAGCGCCATCTTGCTGAAATGTTCAGCTACTATCAATCCTCACTGGAATTATGGAGGCAGTGAAGGAGATGTATGGGACTCAGAACAATGCAGCCCGTGTTTTCCAAATTCAACAAGAAATTGGAAATCTTCACCGAAATGGACAGCCCTTTGTAAACTTGCTGAGCAAATTCAAAGGGTTGTGGAATGAATTGGATATCTACAGACCCCCCTCAATTGACCCAATTATCCTTCAATCTCGCAAGGAAGAGGATCAAATTTTTCAACTATTGGCTAGCCTAGGATCGGACTATGAAGATCTTAGGAGCCATGTGTTGATGAATGAAGAACTTCCCTCATTGAAGAGTGTGTGTGCTACCATTCAAAGAGAAGAAATTAGGAGGAAAGTCATGACCCGAGACAACCCATCAACAATGGCAGAAAACCGAAGTTTTTGTTGCCCGAAAATGGCGCACTGGGGCACTCAAAGATTCACGTAAAAATCCCTCAAAGGTAATCGTTCTAACCTAAAATGCTCTTATTGTAACTCTATGGGGCATCACGTGGATCGGTGTTGGGTTCTTCACCCAGATCTGAAACCGAAATACTTGGGAAATCGCCAGCAATTTCCCAAGGAGAACACGAAAAAATACCTTAGATCTAGGGCTCATGTTGCGAATCTCTCTAGCCCTGTGAATTTGTTGAGTGAGTTTGCCAATTTTCTCCAAGAAAAGCAAGCTCTCGGCAGAAACGGTGAAGGAAAAATTGACAGAAACGGGGAAGAAGACAGTTTGCCCGAGAACCCCCTTTCCAGCGCGTTTTTGAGCAAATGTGGGTTGACCCGTGACTCACCCGGGTTGACCCGAGATACAACTGGGTTGACCCGTGAGTCAGCTGGGTCAACCCAAAATCTTGCCGAAAAATTCCAAGGTATGTATATTGCTCTTATGACAGCCTTTGAATTGAGTAAATTACATAATATATGGATTGTGGACTCGGGTGCAAGTGATCACATGACAAATAAATTAAATAAAATTCATGATTTTGTTCCCTTGTCAATTCCATCTTCGGTTACTATCGCAAATGGATCTACGACAACAGTAAAAGGTAAAGGAAAAATTAAAATATTATCAAAAATTATTAATTCGGATATTTTATATATTCCTTCTTTTCCATTCCAGTTATTATCCGTTCAACGGTTAACCACTTCCCTTAACTGTGATGTTATATTTACTCCGTTTAAGGTGTTTTTTCAGGACCATTACACCAAACAGAAGATTGGTGAAGGATTTTATTTGAATGGTCTCTATATTTTCTGTGATTCTGAAATTCCGAAAGGACTCCAAGCTATTTATTCCTCGACCGATGATCATCAATTATGGCACTATCGTCTGGCTCACGCATCTGACTACGTCATCTCGAAAATAAAACTTGATCTATCCAAGAGAAATTTTGAGTGCGATGCATGTCATTTTTCCAAATCAAGCAGACTTCCATTTAAAGTATCTGTGTCCAAAGTGTCTCAAGTTTTTGAACTGATTCATTCAGATGTATGGGGATCTTTTTCAATGTCAATTGATGGTTTTAAATATTTTGTCACCTTTATTGATGATTTTTCACGAGTCACCTGGATATATTTACTAAAAGCAAAAAATGAGGTTTTTAATTGCTTTAAAGACTTTCACAAACTAGTTTCTACTCAATTTTCCACACAAATTAAAATTTTCTGGTCTGACAATGGGTCCGAATTTACATCTCATGATATGGAAAATTATTTAATTTCGAATGGAATAATTCATCAAACTAGTTGTGTTAGCACGCCTCAGCAAAATGGAGTTGTTGAACGCAAAAATCATGATTTATTAGAAAAAAACTAGAGCTATAATGCTTCAAATGAATGTTCCAAAAAAAATTTGGTCATATGGAATTCTTACTGCCACCTATATTATTAATCGCTTACCCAGTCAAGTACTGGATTTTCAGTGTCCTCTTGAAATTTTGCAGGGTAAAACTCCTAATATTTCGCATTTGAAGATTTTTGGGTGCCAATGCTTTGTTCACATTCATGCCCACCAACGTGACAAACTTGACCCTCGTGTCTCAAAATGTATTTTTTTTAGGGTATTCTCAGACCAAAAAAGGGTACAAATGCTATGACCCAGTACATTAGAAGCTTTATGTCAGCAGGAATGTTCGGTTTATCGAATCCAGCCCTTATTTTACTACTACTAATCAGGGGGAGTTCTTGGAGGGTTTAATTCCTCTTCCTCGGGCCGAAATCAACAGCCTTGACTTGACTACAGAAAATAATCCAGATGAGCTTATTCTGGGTAATGAGACTTCCTCCGAAATCCTGCCAACTGCTTCCGTGTCTCCAGATTTACTAGAAGAGGTGCCAGCTCCAAGACGCAATCCTTCACGCCCACGCCAGTGCCCCTCTAGATTTCAAGACTACGTCGCCTATACCGTGAGGTACCCTATCTCAAATTATTTGGATTACTCTCAACTCTCACCCTCGCACTCTGCTTTTTTGTCAGCTATATCCAATGATCATGAGCCTAGATATTTCGTTGAAGCTCAATCTCAACCGGTGTGGAGAAAAGCCATGGAGGAGGAATTGACCGCCCTGGCTGATAACAACACTTGGAGTCTAGTTCCTCTTCCAAAAGGTAAACATGTCGTCGGTAGTCGATGGATATACAAAACCAAGTTCAACTCGATGGGTTCATTAATCCGGCATAAAGCGCTTAGTGGCTCAAGGTTATACTCAAGAATTCGATGTGGATTACAAGGAGACATTTGCCCCTGTCGCAAAAATGACCACTGTAAGAGTTCTTTTATCTGTCTCTGTGAATAATGGATGGTTCTTGTCTCAAATGGACGTCAAAAATGCCTTTTTACACGGCGATCTGGAAGAAGAAGTTTTTATGAAGCTTCCTCCTGGCCATCCGTTAAGTAAAACCCCAAATCTGGTATGTAAACTTCATAAGTCTATCTATGGGTTGAAGCAAAGTCCTCGTGCATGGCATGCAAAGCTTAGTGGTGCACTTGCCACATTAGGATTTAGCAAAAGCTCTGCTGATTCATCCCTTTATGTCCGGTTCCAAAATGATGATAAATTGTTGGTTTTAATTTATGTTGATGATTTAATTATATCCGGAAATAATATTGAAACCATTGCCAAATTGAAAAAAACTCTTCAACAATTATTTCCTATTAAAGATCTCGGTGCCTTAAAATATTTTCTTGGGATTGAAATGGCTTCATCTAAGAAAGGACTCTTTCTGAATCAACGGAAATACACTCTTGATGTTCTTCAAGATGCAGGTATGCTTTCAACCAAACCTTCTCCTACTCCAGTTGATAGCAAACTAAAATTATCTCTTGCAGGCACAGCTTTTGCATCTCCTAAATACTATCAGCAGCTTGTGGGGAAGCTTATTTATCTGACGATTACACGTCCAGATATTACCTATGCAGTTAGTCTAGTCAGCCAATTTATGCATGCTCCAACGGTTCATCATTTCAGCATGGTCAAGCGAATTCTGCGCTACCTGAAAGACACTGTCGGTCATGGGATTGTTATGACCAGAAACAACCATACTAACCTCATGGGATATACCGACTCTGATTGGGCTAGAAATCACCTTGACCGCCGATCGACTACCGGATATTGTATCTTTGTTGGAGGTAATCTTGTGTCCTGGAAAAGCAAGAAACAACATGTTGTGGCTCGATCTAGTGCCGAAGCCGAATATCGTGCTATGGCTGCAGCAGCATGTGAACTTGTGTGGCTGCGGAGTCTTCTTAAGGATATGGGATGTTTATCAGTCTCTCCAATGAGTTTGTTTTGCGACAATCAAGCAGCCATGCATATTGCCAAGAACCCCGTGTTTCATGAAAGAACCAAACACATCGAAGTTGATTGTCATTTTATTCGTCAGCAAGTCCAAACCAACAACATCATTACTCAGTATGTACGGACTGGTGACCAACTTGCCGATGTGTTTACCAAAGCCGTGCCGTCTTCCCAGTTTAATAGGCTTCTTTGCAAGCTTGGATCCGTCAACCCCCTTGATCCAGCTTGAGGGGGAGTGTTGCAGATATATATTATATTGCCCATAACCTCTCGTAATCTATTATATTGCCCATAACCTCACCTCAATAACCCCAACCACAGGAACATTTATATTTGCCCATACTGCATGTAAGATTAAATTAATTGTATTAGTGTTAGTGTTAAACGGTAACCATACCGTTAGCATGCTCTGCATATATTGTACATTTTCACAATCAGTAATATACGATCAATATACAGTTGCTACACAATATTCTCAGCAATATTTTCTTCGAGTTGTGTTAGAATTTCAGTTGTGCGCGCGAGTCTGCAGTCCCCAATTTCGGTCTTTGAGGTCCGACCTAACAGACTTTCAAACGAGGGTTTTTTCCATTTTTGGCACTAGCTAGTAAATATTTGATTTACTTTTAACAATGCTTGCACATTATGATGTTTCTTTGCTACAAAGAAAAGATGAGGCTTTAAAGGTCGAAGATCAATTTAGCATGCATGAAAATGAAGGCGATTAAAAGCAACTGAGTATAGTCTTGTTGAATGCAAGAATCCAACGTTATAAAAGTTGTTGTTGATGAGTCCAATGTTAATTAGATACCCCATGTTAAAGATTCAAAATTTACAAGTGGGCTTATCTTTGCTATTACAGAAGTTATAGCTTATTGAAGGATTTAAAGTTTATAAACATTAGAAGAGGATGGAAAAGAAGTGTAATTTCTAAAACTTTTGAGGATATTTCAAGTTGGCCAAATTTTATGCTGACAATTTGTATACATTGCAACAACCAATTTGTAATTGGTAGGGCAAGAGATATTATATATTAAACAAGTTGAAGGGAATATATATTCTAAAATCTATCACGTTGCGCTGCATAACAAGGGAATTGTTTTATTTCCTCGAAGCTAAATAGGACAGAAAAGCCACTCTTATAGTTCCATATTGAAACTCGAATAAAATAATAAATAAATAAATTGATTGGTGAATCTTCCTGGATGGGTCACTCCCCATGAAATTAAAAAACTAATATTAAACGTCGGCACTAAAATAACCAAGAAAATCTAGTTTGAAAACACCTTTTTGCTTTATTAAACTTGGGGGGTGTGGTATAAGTAACTAGCTTCACCAAAGTGATACGGGGTGCCAAGAAAATTGGAGATTTTGAGATAGTGAGAATGGTGAGAGCTCCTTGCTGTGATAAAACTGGACTAAAGAAGGGTGCTTGGACATCAGAAGAGGATAGGAAGCTAATGGCTTATGTTACTAGATATGGCTGCTGGAATTGGAGACAGCTTCCCAAGTTTGCAGGTATTTGATTGTATTATCGATCCTGCTTTCTTTTTTTTCCTCCCCATTTTCACAACCAGATAAAGCTCTGAATGATCTGCATTTTCCGATGCATTTAAGGCCGTGCTTTTCTGGAATTCAGCATTAGGGTTCCATTTTTCCGATGCTTTAGGGTTCAAATAATGCAGAGAAGTTCATTATTATTCGGCTAGCTAGCAAAGATTTTTAGCAGCTGCATCCAGACTTGTAGTGTCGAATTGACGATTAATCCATTGATGATCACATTTGCTTTCATATCAGGTCTACAAAGGTGCGGTAAAAGTTGCAGATTGAGATGGCTGAATTACTTGAGGCCTAATATCAAGAGAGGGAACTACACTAGAGAAGAAGAGGAAACCATCGTCAACTTACATAAAACACTAGGGAACAGGTACGTACCTCATTTCCTTCAAAAAAAAATGAACTTTTTAATCAAATAATAGATGATCCAACATAGAATAATATAAATTATATTATGAGACCTCACTTAAAAGTTTAAGTTTTTAGATGAGATGATTCCTTAACATGATATCAGAGCCTTGTTGACCGGTCACGAGTTCAAATCTCATCACCCTCATTCTATTTAATAAAAACCAAGTATAAGGTGATGTGGGCTTATACAGGTTTCAAGCCCAAAGAGTTTTCACTTGAGGGGGTGTGTTAGAGAATAATATAAATCATATTATGAGATCTTATTTACAAATTTAAACTTTTAGGCTATATGGTTCCTTAACAATCAGTTCATTCTGGATTTCGTTGTGTGTAACTAGCATAAGCAGCACTGTATACAAATTTTCCTAAATCTTAGACTAGTAATAATGTATTATACCTATTTTTCTCCCCCGCAAAATTAAATTAATGTCATGCTTCTTATAATATTTAGATCGACTATCGTTTTCTCTCCTTACGTAATTACATAATATTAGTATGATACTATCTCCTTTCGATTTATTATCTTTAACGTTATAGAGTGAAAGCACATGCTTACCTTGTTTTCATTCTAGTTGTGGGATTTATTAGAAATTATCATCACCATTTTCTTTTGTTATTAAAATTAACATAATATTTTTCTAAAAATATAAAATAGGAGCCATGGAATAGGAGGATCGGTGTTATTGACTGTTCATCTAATGTCTGAGCGAAACCATATATGATTCTTTTTTATTATTAACATGGTTGTTCAGATCCTCTTGCGAGCACCTTGACTAATCCCACAAACCCTGAAGTTAACGACTATATAAGTCTCTAGTGGCCGTTATATTAGCAATCACGACGCTCGAACCTGAACTTACAAAAGAACAAACCTCTTAGTTCCAAACTATTGTCACTTGCTCACCTATTCCATGAAAGCATGATTCTTAGTATATGACAAGTTTAGATGTTAAAAACCTATTATCATTTTTCTCCGTTGTTACATTTCTTACATTACATTGTCGGTTCATATGCAGATGGTCTGCTATCGCTGCCCAGTTACCGGGAAGAACAGATAATGAGATAAAGAACCATTGGCACACGAATTTGAAGAAACGCTCGAAAAAGAAATCAGCGGAAGCGAAGGAAATGTCATCAGAGGACGATCTGTCTCCAAACGACAAGAACCAGGAGCAAGACACAGAAGAAACAGACATTAACACACAAAATCCAGGTCCGACTACTCAAATAATTGAAATCCCCACAAGAACACTGTCCCCTCAGCGAGCTTCACCTGGTAATTTCTCATCCGTTGATAACATACCGGCAACGAACTGGGACCTCATTTCTGACGATGATTTTGCCTTCTTGGATGCATATGAGGCCCCCGGTGGGAATTTCTGGACCGAACCATTCTTGTCTGACTATTATTTCATGCCAAATTATCTTCTGGCGCCCTTGGTGGACCCTGATCTCGAGCCCTTTTGGTTTCATCAATATGGACGGTTGTAACTTGCGCTAAACCGGGCAATATGGACGATTGTAACTTGCGCTAAACCGGGCGAACAATTTCATCAATATGGACGATTGTAACTTGTGCCTCCCATTCTCATACCATAATGCACGTGACGGTATTAAATTATTAATTACTTTGATACACAAAAGTGCATGAATAAGGAAAACAAATTAACATCGTCACCTTGGGATCCGTTGTCGAATTCATCGTGTCTTTTTTCTTTTTTCTTTTTCCTTTTATGGTCTAGCAAGGTTGTCTAACTATTGAGTGGCAACCCGTATGTAGTATGTATGCACACGGGGCATTGTATAGCGATATGTATATTGTCAAACCTAGATGGGAAAGAAAACAAACATACAGTTCTGTACTTTTAATGATTCATTGGTTGTTGTTTTTTAAAATAATTTTTATTTAGAAATATATTAAAATAATAAAATTTAATTTTAGCAATATTATCCCATAGAAATAATTTAAAAATAAAAAAATTCTGAAATGTTTTTGAAATGTAATGTCTAACAAACCTTTAATTTAAAACTCATGGTGTATTTTGTATTCGTTTATTTTTCAAGTAGTTTTTTATTTTATTAATGTGTTTTCTAAGTTATTTTTATGATTTTTTGATGTATTAATACTAAAAATCATAGTAAATATTATTTTGATAAGTTTTTAATAAAAAAAAATACTCTCACAGAATTATCTGCGCAGCAATACAGAATTAACGATTCATGCTTTGACTTTTTGGTGGACACCGGACTCCCAACTGCAAGTCCTCGAGCTTCCAAAGTGAGTCCATTTTTGTAATACCCGAAAGAAAATATATTAGGTGTAATTTGGCTTTCGGTTGAAATATACGTAGTTTGAACGACTGATCACAGGGTTTGGGATCATCAAAATTACTTCAGTACATAATTCGATTTCTTTTTAATATTTTTATATAATTGTACAGTTAATTTATAAATAATTGGCTAGCTCGAGGACTTATCACTAGTTTTCTTTTATATTTCAAGATTATAGACTATCTATGCCACAATTAGAAAGAATTAATTTACAAAAAAACTACATACATTGTGTAAATGATTGGAGAGCTGCAACTTTAAAAGAATGGGGTCTTTTTTATAATGATTTAATTGTTTTAAAATATCTATAATGATGTGGTTAAAATAAATTAAAATAAAACAATATCATCCAATAATACTTTCCTCATTTTTTCTGTATTTATTTATAATTATCGATGAATATTTAAGTATCATTCGCGAAATTCATCTAACCTCTTGAGCTTTTAAGCTAACATCAAGCTTTTTTCAATGTGTTGTTTAATCCACAATGTGTATCCAATGAACTAGTAGGCATTAGATGAAATTAAAGTATTATCAATGTTGGAAAGAATTTAATGTTTTTGATAGATATTTTGTATATATTTAGTTTATTATGCCAGCAATATAATTTATATAATCAAAACTAATGAATATAGTTAAATAAAAAAATAACGTGACTAGTATTGTTATTATGGTTGGAGTTTAAATTATGTAATTATTTCTCTACTAGTGCAGTTGTCTTTAATTTTTTTTATCTTATTTTTGTAAAGCTGTATTACTTCACATTATTATTATTAAACACAAAATATCGTATTATCTTATAAATATTTCTGTAACATTACTTAACAAATATTCTATAGAAGCTAATTACTGATGCTATTTTTTTACATTTAAAAAAAAAATAACTGGAACCTTATTCATGAGGACCGGTTTACAATTGCTCAAAATTGAAGCTGAAATACTTTAAGGTTTGTTTGAGCCCATTTTCGATTGTAAACGGGAAATGTCCTCAAAACATTTCAGCCTAGTTAAACCGGTTTTGTCATAATTATTAATTATGTTCCATTCCGTTTATAAAACTGAGATAAAATGGTGTCGTTTTCGTCTCGGTTTTAATTTCGGTCTGTTCCTGAAATTTCGGTCAAATTTCGGCCGGAACGCCTCGGTTCTGTTCCGGGCGTGATGTTCAAGATTCAAAATCTATTTTTTTATTTTTTTTAAAATTATTTTTGACATCTATACATCAAAATAATTTAAAAACACCAAAATATCTTAAATAAAAAAAATTTTAATTTTAATTATACTTGTTAAATTAATATATATATATATATATATATATATATATATATATATATATATATATATATATAATGAACAGTACGACACCGAAACGGCACAACGGAACACTCCGAAACTGGAACGTTCCGTTCCAATCGAAAAACCGAAATGACAACTGAAACGGTACTGACAACTATGGGTTCTATGGCAACCCAGGTTAGCTAATAAATTAAAAGTGTTTGATAAAAAATAGTTGGATTGTGTCTAGGTTGATAATCATATCAAACTCAGCTTGTGATATTTCAAACAATGCAAATCCAATCCATTCAATTTGCTTAGACCTTAGTGACTTGAATATATCAAGTTTGACTAATTTTCTTGTGTATATTATAGATATCTATGGTGGGTTTTACATTGCTAATTTTCATGGGTTTGAATTAATGACAACTAAGATTTGAGCTTAATAAATTACTCAAAAAAATCTTATAAGTTGTATTAAACAAATTAAGCTTAATACACCAAATGAATCAATTGATTAAAATAAAATAATCAATTTAGTTATAATAAATAATGGGTAGTGTAGGGTATATTAGTTGAGTCATGTTGACTGCGTTTTGAAAATCTTGATTCATCATCCACCTCATGATATCTATTTATTGTATATTTTTATTCATTATCATCTAAAATATCCTCATTAACTAATTTTAACCTGTTAGATCATGGAAATAATATAAAATTTAGATTTGAGTTGGTAACGCCTTAAAAAATGGAAATTAGAAAACATTACAAAGGAAGGCCTTTGTGAGAAAGTCATTCCGATGACTACAACTCTTTGCTCAAGACTCGAGGTTCAATTGTCCTTTTACAATTAATATCTTATTATATAGTTCAAGATCATGGAGTAACCCGAGTCCATTGATTTTTATCAAAGATTTTAAAGGCAAGAAATTGGTTATGACTAGGGAAACATTGGCACTTATAACATATTCTATTTGAGAGAAGATGCATTAAGTGGATTTGAATATGGTTTAAAGATTTTGATTAGTTCCTAAATGCTAGTCTATCTATGGCTTAGGATGAAGATTTATTCGTGTGAATAAAACGAGCATTTTGAATTTATTAAGTGTGGTTTTCACAACTTGTGCGACGTGGTAAAAATTATTTTTAATTAAAATTGGTGAATATTCAGAATAATTCTAATAATTTTATGGTCAAATCCTGATATTTAAATATCATTCTACTTGCAAGTCCAATATTTTTACCAGAATATTGACCTTTAAGTCTCTTGAATTATTTTTTTTATCATTTATTGAAATATTAGTTAAATTCTCACATTAAATCCAAAAATACATGCAAATATATTTATGAATTTTTGTATGTAAATACTAAATACTAAAAGATATGATTTTTTTATATTTTTTAGAGACCTGGTCGTATGCAATTAAAATATTTTGTTAAGTAAGATTGTTTTATTTTTCTTCTTTTTTATCATCTATTTAACACAAAAAATACACATATATTTCTTTTTACTATATTTTACCCACACATACTCACAATTACATGTTGATACACAGTAGGAACTCAAAATTTTAAAATGAAACACACAAAACATTCTTAAATAGATATTCTAAAATTCATGAAACAATATAGGATGTTTTTTCAACACTACGAGAACCCATAACGACTAAATCAAAATAAATTATTAGACACATACAAATCAATGAAATATAAAAAGATATAATTTAAAACAGAATGATAATTAGAGGAGAAAAGAATTTTAAGGACAAGAAAAGAGAAAGTATTGTTTCATTCCACAAAATGTTTCTTTTTGTTATTATAACTACTCCATTCGTAAAAGATACGCAAAGCAAAGTACGGATAGGAAGAACTCTTGGTGTCCATGAGGAGAAACTAATCTGATAGGTTTTTGCGTACTCATTAGTAAAAATGTAATTATTATAGATTGATCAGAATATTATGAGGCATAGAACTTAAGAAACTTTTTGGGAGCTTAATCAAATTGTAAGTGGTAAATATGTTAGTTTTATATAGTCTATTTTTGACTAAATTAAAATAAAAAAAAAAAAAAAACCTTAATAGATGAAAAGTAAGCTTACCATTTCCCCTTAAAACCCAAAGGGGTGTGTGTGTGTTATGTGTTTTTCTAAGAAGATAGTATCATGAATTGTCACAACAATTAATAGCAATGCATCAGCACATTGATGTGGTTGGTCTATTGATCATAATTAAGGGTAACACGTATTTGTAAAAAATAAATTAGATACCGTAGGAAAACATATAAGCTATGCTCACAAATTTCAGGCAACCAAATTCAACTTTTAATCTTTAATTAACCTAGTATTAATTGTCAATTTAGCAACAAATAATCTATGCCCACAGATTTCAACTTATAATCTTTAATTAACCAACCTAGTAGTAGAAAATTAATTGCTTTCTTACAATATTTAAAAACATAAATTTATAAGTTAATGTGGCTGCCATAGGAGAAGTTTAACTAGGCTCAATTTTGTTTGGACAGTTGCCCCTTCACGTTAAGGTAATTTTGCTTCGATTTTGAGCAACCTTCATGGAACAAGGTTGACAGTTCTGGTTTATTTAGCCCGGCCAATTCAAAGTTTTAATTAGTTCCTGTATGTTTAATGATTTTGTAAGGTAACACTTCTGGTTTTTTGAAAATAGTAACAAAATTGACTGTTAATTATTTTAAGAATTTCCTAATCACATTTTTTAAAATACATTTTAAATTTGTGAATACTTTTATTAAGCTTTAATGAAAGATAATTAAAAAAAAGGTTAAGTTTTCTTGAAAAATCAACACAATTTACAAATAAATATGAAAAATATAGGGGTTTGTTATAAAGTTTCTTAGCTCAAAAGGGATTGACTTATTATTTCATCAAACACATAGGGATGAAATAGCTGTTTAATTAATTTATACTTTTTAAGAAGACTACAAGCATATTAGATTTTGTTTTTTGTAGGTGGCTTGACATGTCAAAATGGATCTTGAACTCAAATTTCATTGAAATTGTGGCGTGGTGAAGATAGAGGAGATATTTTAAGAAGAGGCTTCCCTACTGCACCCACTCTCCAAGCTGAGAGCAACACTAATAAATTATTGACAAGGAGTTTCTGATTTTTTTTCCCATTAAATATTTGCAGAGAAATTTTGCAAGAACACATTGATGAACTGAACTGTATATAGTCAAGGGTTTTTTTTCCCTTCTCTTTCCTTTTTTTGTTGCAATCAATTGACTTAGACCCAGAACCAAAGCAATGCTGGACCTTTTGTGGTCATCTGACTTTGACCGAAAGAAAAACGTTTCTTTGGAAGCATCAGTGTTCACTCTAATGGGCCCTTGATTTCTGAAAAATATTTAATAATTGATCCACTTTACATGGTTGAGGATAGTTCTCTTTCTATCGTTTGAATACCTTTCGTGTTCAGATTATGTTCAGTTCTTTTCCTAAAGTTTGAATACATTTTGTGTCCAAATTTATGATGTCATGGAGTTTATATATATATTTGTGTGTGTGTCTATATATATGCACAAACACTTAACTAACGTAGTAACACTTCATAGCAATATCCCTTGACATATATAGGAATTATAAAAACTAGAAAGGCTCTTCTAATAGCTACAGAGAAAGATGGTCAGGTCAGCCTCTATTGATAAAAATGGACTAAGGAAAGGTTCATGGAGTATACAAGAAGATGAAAAGTTGAGAAATTTTATTCAGAAATATGGCCACCGGAATTGGCGCCAACTTCCCAAGTTTGCTGGTAAATGAGATACAACTTTCTTTTTACATCTTTGAAGCTGCAAATAAAATGGGTTTCGAACACAAATGTTTTCTTATTCTATGATCATATGCATCAGCATGGTTCGATTCAGTTTTCATAAATGATGAAAAGATGTTTTCTGATCATTTCTTTTGTTTGGTATGATCTTTTTTGTTTTTCTTTGTCATGAAGAGAAAATAGGAAGAAAATTTTGGTACAGCTTTATGGTTAATTTCCACGTTAATTTGATAATGTTTTGCAGGTTTATCACGGTGTGGAAAGAGTTGCAGATTACGATGGATGAACTATCTCCGGCCGGACGTAAAGCGAGGAGATTTCTCCGAGGAAGAGAATAATCTGATCATTCAAATGCATGAAGAACTTGGAAATAAGTATGCACTCAACAGAAAAGCAACTTCATTAAAGTTCTCTTTACAACATGTTACTTCTTCCACGTAAATGTTAAGAAAACATTCTATTGACTGAGAAATTCAAAGCAAAAATGATTGACCAAGTGTGAGTTTTTCTTCTACAGGTGGTCTACTATTTCTGGGAAATTACCCGGAAGAACAGACAACGAAATTAAAAATCACTGGCATACCAACTTGAGCAAGAGAGTGAAGCCAAAACAACCAGTTTCTTCTGAGGTGATGAATGAAGACAGTGTTTCTGTCGGCGCTCCCTCTAAATCTGATCACAAAGAAAAAAATGTAGAGAACTTTCCTCCTTCATCTCAAGAAATATCTTGCAGTGAGTTATCCTCCGTGAGTAATGATTCTGTGTTGGGCATGAATACTGTTGCCGAAGATTGTGTCTCTTCAATGGAGATATTTCAAGATTCAGGTTCAGATTTCTGGGATCTGCCATTTTTACCAGATAACAATTACAACCAAGATGGTTATGAATCATTGTTCTTGACAGAAGACGGATACATGTCTTTCTATGCTTCCGCCTACGACGCTGATGCTATTGATTGGATCCAGTGATGCAGGAACAAGATGGCAATAATTAATTAGTTCAGATTATAAAATGCTTTCTTTCAAGTCTAGAATCCAGAGCTGTTCGAACATCATCAGATCATCAGATTTGTAATGGAACAGTACTAGTCATATGTTGACTGTAAGCTATATGCTGTATCAAATGTTAATGGGATATGTTAATATGTAGAAAATGGATGAGTAAAATGCTTGTTTTTAATCAGAAATATGTTCAACTGGGTATGCAGATCGATCATGCATGTAAAAGAACTAAGCCAGGCCATCATTTTATGGAAAAAACAAGCATTGAACTTGGAATGCCTATTCTAAAACAAGATAGCAAAAATCCAAAATATTTTTTTATAAATTTGAACATTGTTTTTTTTACTAATAATTCGGATCTAAATCTTTTGAAAACATGTCAGATTATAAGTCATTGATGTATAGTTAAATAATCAAATCAATTAATGTAATTGTCAGTTAAAACAAGATATTGGAACATAATTCATTATAATTGAAGATGTATTCTTGCTTATCTTTTTTGTTCATGTTTATTTGGTATGTTAGAGACTAATATAAACTATTCATGAAATCTTTTTTAGTATTTTAAACTATTATATTGAGATAATATTTTAATATGATATTATTTTTTTGTTGACCCAATAGTTATGAGTTAGAATTTTATTATATTTATTTTATTTAATAAATTTAAGCACAAATTAGTGTTAGTCTATACAAGTTTCCAACCTAAAAATTTTCACTTAAAAAATATATTAGAAAATAACATAAAACTATTTGTGAAACATCGAATAAAATATTATGTTATTAAGTTGAAATGGTTCTTCAACAAAGTAATAAAAAATCGACTGAACCATAATCTTAGTAAATCACCTTGCACGGGCACCATATTGTTTTAAAAAAAATATTACAAAATCAAAAACTTGTTGAAAAGTGAGATGTTTTATCTCATGATTTTTAAGGTCTATTTGGAAGTATTTTTGAATCATCAGCTAATATCTTGCGTTATTAAATTAAAATGGTTCTTTGACAAGGTAATTAAAAACTTAATTAAACCATAATGTTTACTTATTGAGGAGTTAGATGTCTTATTTCATGATTTTTAGGATTTATTTGGAAGTATAGTAATGTTTACTTTTCAACGTGTTTTTAATTAAAAAATACATAAAAAAAATTAATTATTTTTAACATCAACGCATGATCAAAATGATTAAACAATAGATATAAAAACATTTTTGAACATACTCCCAAACACCCATGGAGTATACAAGATTTTATGTTTTCCATGAATCAATAAGCCGTCCTTGCGGGCTTGGAACTCAACCATTGTATACAAAAAAAAAAAAAAGAAAAAAAAAAGGTCCATGTAAAGAGAGAATGCATGAAATGGAGTTCTGCTCCGGCTGGTAAAATCAAAGTCAAAGGTGGTGGTGGCGAAAACATGCCAGTTCATGTTGTTTGGCCTGGCAAGCATAGATTTTTCATATCGTGCATGTGAAGTACGCACGCATTCCTTGTCTCATGTCTGAAAATCGTAATTAATTTATAAAATTAGGAGTTAAACAACATAAGAGCTTTCATTTTAGTTAAGAAGGCATGGATCAAGCTTCTTGAAATGTTCTAACCTTGTCTCATGTTCTTAGCTGGAAATTTCCTCGATAAATAAATCTATAAATTAAGCTTCTTTCATAACTAGCTATCAAAAGTTAGAAAAATAAATAAATAAATAAATATGTGGGCCTTGAGAAGTTGTGGGGTCGTGCAACGAGAGTCAAGTTTCTCTCTATGTTGTGCATCACATTCATGTAATTGACTTGCCAAAACATGGGTGCCTTGCGGTCGATGGATGCAATAATTTTGGTAGAAGAAGATCCACGTGTAATATGCAATAATATTAAACTTAAAATTGATTATGATGTGTGAAAGATAATATGAAATTGGATATGAAATTGGATCTTTTTATGTTTCCTTCGTGTATTGCACTATGTAAGTAACCATCAATGTGTCAAAATCATGATTTTGACACCACATGAAATTGATTTTTAAAATTAGATTGTAAAATCATAATATCAAATATATAAAATATTTCTATACAAAAATTATAAAATTACAGTTAAAATCATGTAGATAAAAAAATATTATAAATCATAAATAAAATGTATTTTTTGCTTAAAGTCATGCGAGCTACGAAGTTTTTTTTCTTCTAAAAAAGATTACATTTTGATAAATAAATAAACCAACCAATCTAGGATCAAAAGTGAAATTCATAATTGAAGAATAAGTTTTCTTTTTCTATTTATCAATACCAATCTCTTGAAAGCCGTGGTCAAGTAAACAAAAACGTATCTTTCAATTCATCACTACAAGCTGGTCGTAAAGATTCGTGGCTTTAAGATAGAAAAATCTTCTAGTCTTCCAATAATGTTTTTTAATTTTCCAACTTCCAAGTGGAAAAATAACGGAAATGTGAGTAAACAATATTATAATTGCATGTACGTGTATTGTAAGACTAGGCTTTTTAACTTTTGACTAAAATATTAAATATTTTAATATATTTTATTGTTTAAAGATATATTGAAATTATATTTTTTTTGAAGTTGAAAAGGATTATTTTTGTGAGCATTTTTCGTCAATTCGATACTCGGTTTCCACATTTAATTGGCTTCCCTTTCTCGGTCAATTCATTTAGTGTGAAACGAAATTCAATTTCACTCGAGAATTTCATTTTTCTGTGCCTCTAACATAAACACGTGTCATGGTATAAGAAAGCATGAATATGTGTGTGTGGGGGGGGGGGGGGGATAAAAAGACCCATTGAATCATTTAAAACCTGTGCAATTAGATAACATAATTTCAAATTGAATTAGACATTCCATGAACGATTTGAAACGCTAAAATTAAGTGTGGCTTTACTATTATAGTGCATAATGCTTTTTTAAAAAAAATATCAGAAATGCTTTAAAATCTCATTGAAATTATTAAAAAAAACACTAAAAATAGATTTTATTTAATGTAAACTACCCTTTTAAAATATAAATAAAAATACAAAGTTAAATATGCACTAAAAAAACCCTGATCAAATGGGCTAAAAATGAATGTGTTATCAGACAGGGCCAAAAGTGAATGTCTAACAATCAACACGGGCCAGGCTTCAAGTCCATCAGGCCCATGATTTATCTGGTCTGGTGAAGAAAAATATTTTAAATGTAGAGACCCTTTAAATTAAAATGCTCAATTCTAACCTCCTACTAGCCTTCTCACATCCAAACTAGGGAAAGAATTCCATTACATGGGTTAGAATTGTTTTTTTTTTATTTATAATTATTTTTCAAAAATATTTTTTTAATATGAATATATTAAAACAATTCAAAAATAATAATAATAATAATAATAATCTTTTGATGTTAACATATTAAAATAGTCTAAAAACAAACAAAAAAATTAATTCAAAATAAAAATCTTTCAAAAATATTTAAAAAATATAGTATGAAAACACTTGCAATGTGTTGTTGCTTTTGGGACTGAGCTATTCATCAGTTGTATAGTTCCTTTTTTACTGCATATATTATACTTATTTTTGGAAATATATTTGAGATTATTTTTTAAAGTATTTTTTATCTAGAAATACATAAAATAATGTTTTTTAATTTTTTTTAAAAATATTTTTGATATCAGCACAAAAAATAGTCTAAAAATAGGGAAAAAATATTTTGAAGTAAAAAAATATTTTTTTTTCAAAAACACCTTTAAAACTCAATATCAAAAGTATAAATAATAATTAGGATTTCCCCCGGATAATTGCAACTCTTAACATTTTAATTTATTTAAGATAATCCTATCCAAGATTAGGATGTAAGATAGTATTTTAAGTCTAATTGCTTTTGATATATTGTTATTTTTTTAATTCATCATTATAATTAAATGCTCATATATATATGAAACATTCTCCCAAAAAAAAACACAAACACAACTAAGTTTATACATGTAAGAAAATGAATTTGAAAACAGGATTGTTGTCACGCGGTGTTGTTAAATAATGTTATGTTTTTTAACAAGGCTAGATTTAATTATTTTTTCACGTGAGGATAATTTTAAATATAAGAAAAAATACATGACAAAACCATATATTAAAAAATGCTAAGGTTTAAAGATAATTTTCCGAGGCATCATAACCATCCGTATAAAACCAAAACGAAACACCAGAATCCATCCATCAATTCAAAGTAAAGATTTGTCTCGTTTTGGCCATTGGTCCCTAGCAAAACAAATTAAAAATCCCTTTTTTTTTTCTTGTTCTTTTCTCCTTACATCTAATAATCAAAGATAATGGGTTCCATCGGGTGAGTTCATGCAGCAGCATGCACCATGGATATCTTTCAGCCTCCCATCTCCATACCTCTAAACCCATCACTCAATCTTGTCTTTACAGTCTCTTCTTCCATTTTCATTTATTTGTAGCCGCCAGATGGGGCTGAGATTTAACCGCTTCCAGAGGGAGAAAAGAAAAGAAAAGAAAACCTCAATTCTCACACTAGATTGTTGCTGCCTCAGAGAAAGCTGAACCGTTTGATTGTGTTTCAGAAAACACTGATCTTTCTTCTCTTGATATCTTTCTCTGCCCAGATTTTGGTGCTGCTATCGCTAGATATCGTCACAATAGTCCCACTAGTCTTTTCACTCTCTGAGCTTGAAAAATGCTGGTCAAGCACGTTGACTGTTGTATCAGAGCTTGACACCATGTCAAATTCTGACCTGTAACCATCCATTGCTACTTCTTGCATTGCATCATAGCATTGCAGCAAGTTTTCCTGTAAACAACACTTTACTTTATTAGGTATATACCAAGATAACTTTATATATATATATATATTAATAACTGTACAGATCTATTTATATATATATATATATATATATATATATTGTAATAACAGTACAGATCTAATTAGGACCAAACTATATCATCGGTCAACCGATGTTCTTTTCCTTACAGGTTGGAAAACCTTATTACCATCCCATTACGACAAGTTTTTTTCAGAGGCTTCGATGGAAAACTCACTGAGCACTCTCAACTGCAATTATATGGAGGATAGCATTTAAAAGAAATAAAAAAAAAAAAGAAATATGATTCATTACACTACATCTTTGGTCGTTGCTTAAAGTATGAACCTTTTTCTCCATAATGAAAAAATAATCTTCAATTTAGAAATCCCAAATTCACCTTTTTACACTATATCAAAGATACAATTATTTATCTGTAATCAGTAAATTTGTTACTAAAAAATTACCTTATTTACATATGAACAGTTGGATATCGCTTTTCTAAAGCATAAAAGCTGCACAGGAAAAAGCTCCTGAGAAGCATAGAGAAGTGCTGATGCGGCAATTAATGATGGTTTGAATTCCAAGAGATTGATATCTACACAAAAGATATTCCTACAGTCAGCTATTAAAATCCATAAAGCAAGATAACTACAGGTTTTTCCAATTTCCTTGTGCAGAAATATGATCTCTGCAGTAAAACGCACATACCATTTTGAGCTTTGAAAATTATCTCGCTGGCTCTAGCCTTAAGAGCCTGCTGCTTCAATGGGGGGTCTTCAGGTTTGAACAAAGAAATGAAGAAAGAAATGAAAGAAAATGGAGTGACTGATCTCATTCTCCAGTTTAATGCCCCAAGTATCAGCACCTCCATTTTTTGTATTGTTTTTGTGTCAAACACAAAGCCACCATCACCCTGGACAAAATGAATAAAAAAAATTATGTGATCATCAGGACGAGAAATATTACTATTAATCATTCACATATGGGGCTATGATATAATATAGAGATTAATAAATATTATTTGTAGAGATTAAAATTACCTGGATATCAGAAATACAGAATTCTGCCTCCTTCATTTTGGCTGCAAGAGAAACACAAGCAACTGCGAGAAGCCTGAAGAGCCATGGCTTTGGTTGCTGTGATGGTTGAACATTAATAAAACATTCAGATGGATCTCAAACGAAGAAAGAAATAGACAGAAAGAATCAACGAAAACAAATTCTGGGTTGTAAAAAGGCAGGATTTTGTTTATTACAGGAATTCCGTGGCTTGATAAGAACCTATCAAGGTAATTAACAGCAAGATAGGACAAGGATGGATCGAAGTTGCAAGAAACCTGAAAAAAGCACCACAGGTGATAAGAGTGTTCAAGAACTGATCGAGAATTTTGTATATAAAAAGTTAGTGATGCAAAGAAGTGGGCTGGCTGTGCTTTACATTTTTGCTCACTTACTCTTAAGACTGAAGATACAGCTTCTCTTCTGAAAGATTCATCGAAGTCTATTATCTCTCTGAGGATTTTTGAAGGCACGTGATCAGATTCAATGAGGAAGAGATCAGAAGGGATCGTGTCAAAGTGAAATTCATGGGAATCTGCTAATGGGTTTTCAAGACTGAAATCCATTGATCTGTTTGTGTTAAAGATGGACCAAGGAAGATGAAGAGCACGTGAGGAGAACTGAGGCAGGAAGACAGTGAGGAAGAAGGAGAGGTGACCCTTTCTTTCTCAATGAATATTAAAATGCTTGGAACCACACACAATTCACTCTTTATAGGGTTTTTTTTTTGTGTTTGCATTTTGGATTTGGTTATTTTGAGCTATTAAAAGAGAAATTTTTTATTCTTTAATAATAGAAAAAGGTTTTTAGTAAAATAATATAATTTTTATTCATCGTAATTTTAAAATATCATATATAAAATAATTGTGATAAAAATATTAAATAAATATCATGTTTTGAAACCGTAATGAGCATTTTTTTTTTTATTCATGACAAGTGATTTAAAATTATAACAAATAAATATTTCTTATTTCGTCGATGTTTTTTTCAACCTCTTCCATCCCACCAATGTTTTTAATTTAGCATACTAATTGTTTTTTAAAAAGAAAAAAAAATGAAAATTATGGTGAAGTTGTGGGGGTAATAGAAGGGGTCAGGAGCTACGATGTGTCAGAAAAAAGGTTGGTTGGAGATGTAAATAAGATAGACTGGCAACTGGTTTACCTATTTTTAACTGCTTTGACTTGACACTAATGTTAATCAGGCACTTCGATTTGAAATTATTTTAAAAAATAAATTATATTATATCTTATTTTAACTTATTTTTTATATTTTCAAATTATTTTTTTGAAGTACTGATATTTAAAATATTTTAAAAAAATAAAAAATATTGTTAATATCAGGGCATCAATTATCCATTAATGAAATTATAGAATATTGGATGCTTATAGTTTTGATTAAAAAAATCCCAACATTAAATTTATCTCTTCAATCTCATGCAAGATATTTAGATGAATGGTAGCATTTTTGAAAATAGAATTATAGTTGGAAACTTGAGGACAAATCAGAAAAATATGCAGGTTAGTATCACCTCACACGAACTAATTTATTGTGAGAATGACACTATACAAAATTATTTAGGTAATATTGTTATTTAAAGTGTATTCTTGAGAATATAATAAAAAATATTATTTTATGAAATTTATTTTTAATAATTCAAATATATTAAATAAATAAATTATAAATAAATTTAACTAAAACATAGTTTAAAACACACTCTGAGATACATGTTTAAAAAGTAAGGTATGGTCGGTTGTAATAGTAGTTAAGGTAATGTTTGTCACTTTCATTTTAAAAATGTTTTTAAAATAAATTTTAAAAAAGTATATTTATTTGTATCTTAAATTATTTTTTGGGTGATTTTTAAATTAATTTTATGTGGTGATATTAAAAATAAATTTTAAAAAATAAAATAAATAAAATATTATTTTAATATATTTTTAAACAAAAATTATTTTTAAAATAAAAGATAGCTTTCCATAGGATCCACTTACAAGAACAGGAACCAACATTTTATTATATTTATAGTGTTTGAAATTATATCAAAACAACATATAGAGAGAGGGGATTGTTAGTGAGTATTTTATGTTGTTTTTAAAAATATTTTTTAAAATTATTTTTAGCATCAACATACATGTCAAAATAACCTAAAATATCAAAAAAAAATTAAAAAAGAATAGATTTAAAAAAAAAACAAATTTAAAATGTGCGTTGAAACCTTCTTCTGCCATACAAGAAATGTCATTGTTTTGGAAGGTGATTGACCTTGACATGCCAGGAGTTTGTCGTTCAACCTTTCCGGGGTATTTCCAGGTCCATGATAAATGCATCCAGCTCGAACACCAGGAGCTGCACGGACGATCATTTCTACCTCTCGATGTAAGCAAAAAGCACAGACAATTCTGGCAATTGGAGTAAATTAGCTATAAATCCATCACCAAAAAAATAAAAAGTTTTGCCAAGAAATTATGAGATGATAAACCAATCCTGCCCCCACCAAATTAAGCTGGGTGTTACCAAAACATGATATGAATGTGACATCTTTTAGGGTTTTTTCTTTTTTAATTCGATGGTAATAAATATTCACAAACTCATAATTTTTAAATCCAATTCTTCTAGATATATTTTTTTATTTCATAAGAAAAATATTATTTTAAGGAATTAACTTGACTGAATTCTATATAGGCTAATTAGATCATGTGTTAATCTAGTTTTTAAATCAACTATCTTTCTATTTTTGTTGAAACATGATCCGATTTAGACCATGATTTTTACCTAGATCCCTAGCCTAACCTGCTAAGTCGAAACGAATTTTAATATAGTAGTTAAATCAACATAGTAGCTCCTCTAAAATAAAAGATATATAATAAACAAAAATAAATAAAACCATTCTTCTTCTCTCTAATTATTTCCTTTCCCATCATACCAAAAATTATTGACTTGAGGTGGATTTGACCTAATTTGTTAATGGACTCGGTTGATCTAAAACAAACGAGCTTGGTATTGAGCATAGGCTCTACTGTAATGAAACTCTTTTTTATTGGAGTAAATTTCATCTCTTTGTAAAAAAAAATTATGAATACGAGTTAATCAAATAAAATTTTAATTTTCATATATTTTTATAAGAAAAATTACATTCTAACTCGAATTTGAGACCTAAAAGATAAATTTTAAATTTTTTAACACCACATTACATTTCTTCTTGGAGATTACACTAATGAAACCCTCAAATTGACATGGAAAAAAGGGTTCCCTCTCTCTCCGAGATATCAAAAAAAAACCCATCAATATCATTTGATTAAAATTTTATTTTTAGTTTTTATTTTAAATTATCATTTTCATGTACTAATATCAAACAGTCAATTCCCATGCTCGCACGATATCGAACAAACCTTACATTCACTCACATGTTACAACATTAGACATTGATGCAAAGACAAAGACTCAAGTTTGAAATGTTTTTCCTCCTCACACCAAATCATACAACTACTCTTTGTGAAAAGTCATAAGAAAATGCAAGCAATGCCGCGGTTTAATCTTTTATATATGAACTCAAGAACTTCAAGGGCTCCAGGCTTTTGACGTTATCTGGGATCTTTTCTAATGTTAGTGCCAGCCTGACAGCTTGTCTTCCAGGCCTAGCTAGCTCTTGAATGAATTCTCATCGTACAGGTAGAAAACACCATCAATGGGACAAAGCAGTAGCACCTAATATTTCTTTATGCATTTATAGACTTGGAAGATTTATTATTTAACCCTTTTTAAGAGTGGTTTCAGCAGTTTTTTAAAATAATTTTTTTATTTTTTAAAAATTATATTTGATATCGACACATTAAAATGATATAAAAATACCAAAATATATTCATTTAAAACAAAACAAAACAAAAAAGTTCAAATTTCTGAGATGCAGCTGGTGAAAATAGAGGAAACAAACAGCTTCTTAACCATATTGTTTAAAATGTAAGTTTAATTACACCACTATATTCTATTTCATTGATTTTTCTTACCTTTTTTTTTCCATATTGGAAGAGTAGCTCGAGACTTGGACCTAAGATTTTATTATTATTATCTCAAATCATTCCGTATTAAATACTCCAAATTTGGATCCTTTATTTAAAATTAAATGGGAACACAAGCTATTAAAGTATCGCCATGAAAACCACCATGAAATCGCATGTGTGGTCGATGTTAAGAGGGTTAGGTCCCATAAGACTACTCTCCATTCTGAATTTCAACCACTCCTGAAATTATTCACCCATCCGTTAATTTACTCTAAGCCTATGGAACCCACATGGTGCTAGCTGCTTTGATCTTCTTTGCGAGCCAGACAAACCATGTAGATGATTGTTTTAAATGCTGGATTAGCATGTGGTTCATTCACCCAATACTCATTCAAACTTGAGATTCAGAATAATATGATTCGGTTAAAAAAATATGTATCAGATACAGTAAAAAACTCGGGGTAACCTCGATCTAAACGGTTCAAACTCAGCTATCTTATTTAGGAGTGTGGTTGCGGTAGCTTTTGAAAGTGTTTTTCGTGCTCAAATGTATCAAAATGATTTTATTTTATTTTTTAAAAATTATTTTTGACATTAGCACATCAAGATGATCTAAAAACATCAAACCGTCAATTTTTAAAATAAATAAAAAAAGAAAAAACACCAACCCGCTAGTTTGGCCTGCTGCCAAACCTGCAAGAAAAAAATCCTTTTTTTAATAAAAATGATAAGGCAAATTGATTGTTTTTCCTGGTCAAGGGGTGGAAAGTTGTGGAAAATTCTAAAGTTAATGTTAATTAAATGCATGGAAGCTAGGCCCTATGTTTGCAGATAATTAAATTGGAGGCATGGATGACAATGCAATCAACAACAGGAAGATTTCCATGTTCCTTGGGAAAGTGTTGATGTATTTAGTCAGGCCATTATATGCAATGTGATGGTACAACTATAGTGTAATTTATTACCTTCACCAAAATTATTTGCCAAGTATTTATTATTTCAATTATGTGGCTGCCATCATGGGTACGATAAATATACAAAATTAAATCAATTATAAAGTCCTCGCTTTCCCTACCACCTAACTTATCGGCAATAAACCTTACTGCTTCAATGAAAGAAAGCATCTAAGATGGGGCATGTAAGGTATGATATCGTCATATAAATCTCCCTCACTTTACAAAATGAAACTTAGAGAATGTGAGTTTAGTAACCTTAACAAAATGTTTTTTAAAATTAAAAAATGATTTTTCAATTTAAAAAATATTTCTTCAATAAAAAACAGTTTGCAAAAATAGATTAAACAGCAAATTAAAACAAACCAACTGAAGCCTATTTGATCCTTGTGGCTTGCAAAAAACTTTTTGATGAAATCTTACATCCTGGAAAACGTATTTTATAGATTCAAATGAGCTAATAAAATCTTAATTATCCCAAATTTTTACAGGAAATATATATCCTAACTTAAACTTAAAATTTACTATACAAATCACAAACTCTCTACTATCAGATAACGATTTTTTTGAGACTGCTTGCAATTTTTGCTCTCGTTTGACTGAGAACATCAACAAAGATTCGTAAAGTATTTTGTATGTTTAGAATCTTTACTTAACAAATTGATTATAATAATTAGTATTTAAAACTCTTATTAAACTATTAAATTATGATGGTTTTAACTTGTAACACACACACACACGTATATGTGAAGACAAAAAGAAAATGAATCCATTACTCGTTCAGAACTCTAGCCCGTTCATAATTTAAAAGGACAAGAGTCAAGAGTCTAGACTTGTAGCTTCAGAGAAGTCCAGAATTGGAAGCCCATTACTGGCAGATCCACCAACAGTCATTCCTTGAGTAAAGACTTATGATTGGGATGAAATTACGAGATATATATTGAAGGTCCGAGAAACAAAAACTCATGTTTCTAATAGGATGCCCTAAATCCCCTCTTATCCAACGCATTTTATTATAGTGAATTTCTTTTTTTTTTTTAATATTGATTACATAAAATCATCACATTTTTATTTATAACATACACAATTTTTTTCCTTAATGTGAAATATCAATAGCATGTCCATTTCTTACAGTCTACACATGAAAGAACTAAGTATTTGAAAATAAATCTGGAGTGTTATCTAACCAAAAAACTGAGAAGAATATTGGGAAGCCAGCTAATTGGGTTAGAAAGAGAAGCAATATCCCTAAACATGTGGTCGTGTGACGCCATACTAGCTAGTGCAGTTGTGGTCGTTATAGGTTTAACTGTATTCTTACATCACCAATATCATCAAGAACACTCACTTTCCTGCGCCAAAAACCCTCAATCCATGGCTTCCACTACTCTCTCTCCCTCACAGGTAAAAAAAGATGGGGAAAATCCAATCAAACATTTGATTAAACTCGAACATAGATTCTGTCTTAGATTTTTCAGACTGAATTATGTGTTTTTTGTTGTTGTGTGTATTAGCTATGCTCTAGCAAGAGTGGCCTGTTCTCTCCTACACATGCAGTGTTTGTGAAACCAGCTAGGGCAACCATGGCGACGAAAGAGAAAGGAATGAGAATTGCTTGCCAGGCTACAAGCATCCCTGCTGATGATCGAGTCCCTGACATGGGTAAGAGGCAGCTTATGAATCTGCTTCTTCTGGGTGCTCTTTCACTCCCCACTGCTGGCATGTTGGTTCCTTATACCTATTTCTTCGTCCCTTCTGGGTAAGAAATGCCATCTCCTCCTCCTCCTCTTCTTCAATGATAGGCTCGATTTATCAAGGAAAGTATAAGATTGATTGATAAGTTCTTCAGCGGAAAACTTGATCCTTTTAAAGGCCACCCTTCCTAATATCCCATGTTGTGTTTAAGTTTATAAATCACTTCTTTGTTATTAATCTTGTCTGCTAACGAGCTCTAGATCGCCCATACACTGCCGCTATAGTTCATTTGTTTAGGCATCGAATTGTCGGCCATTGGCAGCGATAATAACTCAAATTACTTTTCCTTGCTGTGATTGGAAAATTTTAACAGACTAGGAGGTGGCGGCGGCGGCACCGTCGCCAAGGATGCCCTCGGAAATGATATCGTTGCAGAGCAATGGCTTAAGACTCATGGCCCTGGAGACCGAACCCTTTCTCAAGGATTGAAGGTACCGGCATCTCTCTTTTTTCTCTCCTGAAGCACTTGTTTTTTTCATTGGATTTCCAAATCTTATAATTAAAAGACTTCATTTACAACGGAGATTTGTCCCTCTTCACTTGTTCACACTTCTACGAGGGCCTGTAAAATCTTGTTTATTAAATCATTTTCTTGACTCTTGAAATAATTTTCATTATTACTAATCTGTTTGGTGCTCAGACGTCCTTCGAGATAAGCTTTAGATATTCTGAAGCAACTTGTAATAATGAAAATTATTGGATTGTTTTTTGTTTATTTCAGGGAGATCCGACCTACCTTGTTGTTGAGAAAGATAAAACTCTTGCAACATTTGGGATTAATGCTGTCTGCACACATCTTGGGTGTGTTGTGCCATGGAATCAAGCCGAGAAGAAGTTCATCTGCCCCTGCCATGGATCCCAGTACAATGACCAAGGAAGAGTTGTCCGAGGACCAGCTCCTCTGGTAAGTCAAACAGATTTTTCCCAGCGGATCAGTTTAACTTATTTTAGATCATGAAAGAATTAAAGACAACAGTTGACTTGATTTTTGATTCCACACTCATCACCATCTTCAACTGCATGTTCTTCTCGGCACAGTCATTGGCTCTGGCTCACTGCGACGTTGATGACGGGAAGGTGATCTTCGTTCCATGGGTCGAAACCGATTTCAGAACCGGAGATGATCCATGGTGGGCTTAATTGTTAAATCGATCACAATGTGTTTCATATATTCAAATGTGAACCGGTTTGTTTCGCAACTGTGGCAAAACATCCAGTGCCATAGAGGTATGCAATGTGAATATGCGCTTAGAAGATGTAAGGATAACAATATATGTAGTTTAAAAATGTATAATATTGTGGTGGTTGGCAATCTTTTCTTTATACCTTGTTTGATTGCATGATCTTGCATGGATTGATATGAATTATATTCTATGTCTTGACTAATAGCTTAATTTTTTAGTCCAAATGGTTCTTTGACCATGTTTACCCAGCGATTACAAGTTTGAATCTCACTATCTTCATTTTTTTGGATAAAAATCGAGCATAATATAGTATAAATTTATATGTGAGTTTCAAGTCTAAGAAAATATTAAAAATATCATTTGATATATTTTTATGTACTAATATAAAAAAAATATTAAAAATATCATTCTATATATTTTTAAATAAAGAATATTTTAAATTTAATACAACATGGCACTGAATGCGGCTCTGAGCAGTTCAGTAGCCAAGGCGTGGGTTTTCTCAAAAAAAAAAAAATCTTTATAAGAGATTGGTCGACATAAATGTGGTCCATGGCTCACAAGTTTGAGCCTTATTATCCAATAATAGTTTTCATATTCCAAAATATATTAGGTATTGACGAATGAAAAAAATAAATTATGTTCGGTCTGCGCTAGAGCCCAGACAATGGTTACACACATGCAGCCCACAGCAAGGCTGCATATGCTGCCTCAGCGTGGGCTGCCACGTTCGTCCTCCATATTTTTATTCGGATTTTTTTTTAAGATAATTGCATATTATAATAAAAAAAATTACATACATGAGTATGCTTATTTTTATCGATCGCGAATTCCATACTTGAAAGACAAGGCCAAACCACGCTACACCAACGGGAATCAAGAAATAATTTATAGATTTAAGCTAGTAATTCAATCAAGAATCAAGTAAAGGAACACGAAGTCTGAATATTTTATCAAAAAGATCATATCATTTTAAAATTTAAATTATTAAATGGAATTCTAAAATATAATATATATTATTTTATAACACAATTAATCCATGGTGTTATTTATAAGATCGAAACAAAAAGCTTATTTATTCCCTTTTAATTTTCACCAAAAAAATATTCATGGCTGCCAAAACACCAAATCTATAAAGAAAACTATGGCTAGAATAACATGCCAAATAGACATCATCCTCAAACTCTCCAAAGAAGTCTCTCTTGCAAATCCAAGCCATAATCAATCTATCACTTTTTTTAGCCATCTAGTTCATAAGCTCCCACGTAAGAAATTGAGACACAACGACACAAGAGTTCACCAACTCCCCCCACCAGACGGGAGAGTCCCGCTGTTTGTATAAAATATTCTTGAAAGTTAAGGTATCTCTGTCCAATTTATTTTGTGCTCATCATAACATTGATGGGATATTTGACTTGACCTATTCATGAGCTTCTCACACCCCAGACAATGGAAATCGACCTGTGTGATGCTTTCCTTCTTTTTATTTATTAAAGGGAAAACACTTTTTTAATCAAGAGAATTTTATATAAAATTCATATTTAAAATTAGTTCCTTTAAAACTACTCACTGATGGTTGTTTTCCAGGAGTGTTTTTTTGGTATTTTTTCTGACACTTTTACCAATTTAGTTTAATTTGCTAAGTTGTATATGTTTGCATAGGCTATTTAAAGTTGGAATGACATGAAACTCACCCAAATATATTTTGACGAGTCCAGAATTAAACAATAGCTTTGCTATTGATGCATATTATTTTTTGGCTGAATTCCATCGTTTAGGCTCCGAAATTATCGTTTTTGTCATTTTAGAAAAGTTTTGTTTTACCATAACTCTTGATTTCTAAATTCGAATCGACTTCCATCAATTTGGCTTGCTCAGGATTTCTAGAAATTTCAATTTCTGCAATTATTTCAATTTTATTATTTTTGATAATTTTAATAATTATCTTGTTTTCTTGTGCAAGGGTTTTCGTTTTTAAATATGACTGTAAGCCTTATGACACTGAATTATTCAATAAAAAATCAAACTTTCTTAAGAATTTCTTTTAATTTTCAGGGATCTCAAAATATTATATAAAATATTGATATTAATCATATTTTTTATGTGTTTTCCCTTGTGTAAAATACAATTATAGCAACACTGACGACAGGGCAGCTCCTGCTAGGCTGGAGGTTTGTAAGCTCTATGTTCTCGAAGAAGTTTCATTGATGGAGGGAGGAAACTCTGCTAGCTAAGCTAATAAGTTGGCTGCTTGGAAATGATTGCCTAGTTTCTAGGTATAGTATGCTCACTGTTGGGAATTACTATGCTTACATTTTCCCGGTATTTCCCATCTCCATTTCTTGCAATGTTTTTGCTGGTTCCAGATTTTTTTAGTGATTTTTTATATTGATGCTTCGATTTGAATATTTATTGAACCAGGTTTTAAAAATTGATGTAGATTAATTCCTAGTTCCTTATAATTTGAGCTCTTTATTGATGCTGGACACAAATCCCATTAATTTATTTTTAGGATTTGCTAGTTTTATTTAATTAGCATAGTTTATTAGTAAGTCAGTAATAATTATATAATTCTATTTTTTCCTTTCATATTCTGAACTATGAACTTTTAAGAAAAAATTACTAAATGATCATTAGAGTTGAAAGATTACTTTTATTTAAATAATATTTAATGTCATTAGAAAGTAGGATTTGTCATATGCAGACTTCTGATGTTGAAGATTGGTGGTTTAATGTTCTGGTTGATAGAGTTCTTGTTAATAACTCATTTTATCATGAAAAATTATAATTAAATTATTAGCTTGAATTTAAAATTTATAAAATATAATTTATAATTTTCTATTCATGCAATTTAAACATGCCTCTGTAGCTAGATTTAATGGGTGCTTGTTTTTGCAGTGCAAATAGAGTTTGAAAAACAATACTCTCTAATTTAGTGTAGCTAGATTTAATGTTTTTCAAATGGAGAGTGTGGGTCACGATGTCTAAAAAAATGAAGAAAAAAAATCCTGACTTTTTATATTATCTACCTTTTTTATTTTTTAAAGAAAAAATCCTAACTATTTTTTTAGTTTAGAGATTTTATTGTTTTTATTTTTCATATTATATTTTTAATTTCTTATTTGAATGGAATTTTTTTTATTTTATATTAAACTTTAAATTCAATCATAATTTTAATCAAATATTTCAATTTTAATTATAAATTATAAATTAAAATATTTTTTATAATATTATTTTTTAAAAACTTCAATTACAAAGATAATCTCACTATCAAACATGCAATTAGCAGCATCGGGGAAAGGAGGACTTGGAACTTTTGTTGGAATCTGTGCACTCAGTTGGGCATTTGGACTCGCAGATGCTCATGTACAGGGTGGAATGGTTGGTGAGCTCTCCTTCGTGCACAGCCAGTATATTAGAATATTAAATAAATAATGATTTGATATATTAAGTTTTTAGCAATAGTAATTTTTAATTATACTATCAGAGTTTTATTAATTCAAATCTTATCATCCTCAATGATAAACCGAGTTCAAAATATACTTAAAAAACTTTCAATTCATAGAATATATTAAAGAATAATATGATTTATAATTTCCATGCAGCACAAATATAATATAATTTAAAATAAAATAAAATAAAAGTTGTGAAAAATGAAACTCTATAATAATTGTTGGTGTGGCCAACTGTGTTCCACCTCTGTCTGCAGTTTCATTTCTTGTCCTCTCTGCATTTTTTGAGCTTCTTTGTATTCTTCTGTGCGCTTACGTTTTCCCAAAATTGGCCATCGTGAGGTACTACCACTCTTAGGCAGCCTCGAAAGGGTTGGTAATTGAAATCATACATATGTTTTTATTCCTTTTACACTATGATTTTTAATGTGTTTAGCTTATTGAAAGTTATTTCTATGAGTTTAGTAATTAATTACTAAAATATAAGATTTTCTGTATTTTATGTTTCGGATCTTTCTTTTTATAATAGGTTTTTTACTAAGTTATAATTTTATTATGTCCATGAATGAATCAAAGTTAAAGTATACATGTCGAGCTTTTTTGAAAAATATTATTGGAAGAAATTGGACTTCATTTAAACTTCTAATCAGACCTGCAAAATCAGGCTAAAATCTTACTTGTATCAGGATTTTCAGCTTTCACACTACATATTTTTGAACAACGAGTATATCTTGAGTCAAACTTTTAAGATAAAACAATATTATTTTGAATCATTTTAACTTATTTTATTATAAGTTATATATATATATATATATATATATATATAAATGAAAGTTAGAAGTGAATCTTGTTTTTTAATTCGCAGGGATCGGAGCGAAATGCGTTGGGAAACCTGCTTGTATTGTTTCTTCATGGCGGTATATTTGCCGTGCCGGTGTTACTCTCGAATGGCAAATAGAATAAAATAAAAGCTGTGGCTTATAGAGTTATAGGCAAGGGATGGTGAACACTGAATTTGGAATGAGGATTTTCTACTACGAGGTAGGGGCTACGAAATTTATTGATCGATGATTCATGATGAGATTGGCAAAATATAAAGCTAGCAATCCATTTTAACTCGGTGGATGTACTGAGCCAATCTCTCCATTGTTTATACGATAACCATTATTTTCAATATATATATATATATTAAAATAGTATTTTCTTGTAACCCAGCAAAGAACGCACCTTGCAGGGAAGGAAGGCAAGAACAGCGCAGAAATACAAGCGTTCAACCACACTGAAGAAAACATGCATGTGGATTCATGTGTTTCGAACCCATCAACAAACATAAATTAATCAAACTTTTAACCCAAAACTTTACGGTTCAAGTTTAATAATCAGAGATCCTAACCCCAAGACTATTTACTAATCCAATACGATCTGCTCTTGCTTATAATTGCCATTAATATACGACCAACATACTCAGTCTCGGGGAACTGATTCCTCGATCACATTGCTGTTAACAGCTGCCATTGAATCCGATTCCTTTTATTTCAATTTTTTTAGTAAATAATCCCTCGAAATTCCCCCTTTCTTTTCCTTCTAAAAAATTTGTAACGCAATCCGTCTGTCGATGCTAGAAATTGCAATGTGTTTACAAACACCAACCCCATGAACCAGCTTTCATATGAACAAATTTGGCAAGCAAGCAAGCAAAATACCACGGAAAATCTACTGGTTTTCTAACTGAGTGGTCGCAGTCTCTGAATAGTAAGAGTTTCCTCCTCGGGCAAGATGTCGACGAACAGAGTCTGGCAAAAACGAGTTTAAATTTACAGAGGCTAAACGATAAAAAAAAATTATCCCCAATTGGCCTGTTTTAATACCAGTTTGTCTCCTACCTTCACGTGATTTCCCTAAAACAAAATGTACCACCAAGACAATTACAGGGCATAGGGCTAAAAGTACAGTCGTATAGGCCATTCACCAACCACTAGCTAGAATCATTAGGGGTAAAACAAGAAAAAAAAAACCAGACCATGATGATAATGATGATCTTGAAGAAGATGATGCCTGTGTCTTCTCAAATTGCAGGGAATCAACAGCCAACGGCATGTTTTCTTGATCAGGGCTGCACCTGGATTCAAGCACTGGAGGGTGGGTGCTATACATTATGGCTCTTAGAACAGCGGAAACAGTAGGTATGTACTCAGTTTTGTTTCTCGCAAGCAGCCAAGTTAGACCCATTAGCTGGCAATCCCTGTTGAGCATTTTGCCTGCCCTCTCATCTCTGGTGTTCCTGTCATGTGTCCCATTCTTGGCCTTCAGCTGTAATAACAATCACATTCAAGGTTGTTTTACTCATAAGAAAACAATGAAAAAGAGATAAAAAAACAAAAGGGTTTTTGAACAAGGCAAGGAAATCCTGGTGCATGGACAATCAAATTGTTTGCAATGTAGAAGGTTAGGTAGGAGGGCACATGGGTTTGGGTAGGGCAAGTCTGCCCTAAAAGCTTTGGTTAGGGCAAGTCTGCCCTAAAAAGCTTTGGTGGGTTTTCACAAAACAGCAAAAAGAAGACCATGAAAGTAATCCTACGCTGCCCCCACTTCACTTTCATGCTTCTGTTTCTGCTTATTCAAGTGCTCTTTTCACTTAGTCAATGCATACCTAAAAGCCCAATTATTGTAAGCATGATAGGAGGAGCATATACTCTTATGTTGCTTTGAGAGTGAGATTCAAAGAACCATCAACATAAAATGAAAACTAGCCATTGTTAATTCCCTCAAAAGTCTTCGTAATCCTATGAACTTTTTCTACTATTTTGCTCGTGAACAAAACAGGCTGTTGCTTAGATCTTGAATTGAAAGGAGTTTTTTTTTTTTAACGCGACACAAACTGAAGGCATCATTCCAAATGATAATATGAGCATTATGACGAAAAGGCCCTTCAAATTGTTGTGAAATCCCCTAAAATGCCATGAATTGATGCCACTCATTTGCAAAAGTCAAGAAAAGCTCAAGATCACCAACCCCAGGAAAAAAGGGCGGTCTTGAAATGAACCCGATACTCCAATTTTTCAGATGAATTAATCGATTAAAAAACCCACAAACCCCTAAAATAAATCCCACAAGAAAACCAACCTTAATAAATGAAGTAATGCCTCTCTCCACTTAAGTTACATTCACAAGGAGCAATAAATGCAAAATTCCTTTAAAAAGCTGACCTTTTGGAGGGCACCAAGGCACTTGGTACACCCTGCATAGGAGGAATTCTTACAATTCTTCTCCAGATTCGTTACAGCAGCAGTGGGAGTTGCATTATGAAACCCAGAACTCACATTAAAAGCAGCAGGGCAACCAAGGGAACTAATCTGATGAAGTCTAATCCCACAAAAACACAGTATAGCATCACAGCTTGCATTAGGCTGTGGCAGCTTCACATTTTTACTCAAAAGTGCACTTTGTAATGAGTTCACACATTTTTGTGAATCATCGGGCATCATTGGCAAATCAGGTGCTGATGTTGGGGCTGAAGCATGGACTTGCAGGGCTGACCTTGCATGAGCTGCATAGAGCCAAGCTGCAAGAACTGGACAGCACCGGCTACGGTCAAGGTCTCTACCACATGCATCATTCACACCACCAAAAAGTTCAGCTGAGAGGTCCAACTGGCAAATTTGAGACTCGGTTTGGACTGGAAATGCAGGGACTGTGTTGGGGTTTGAGTAGTCCCCTGGTTTTAGAGGCTGGTTTTGGCCAGAAACTGGCTCAGCT
Organism: Salix exigua; assembly: GCA_032356905.1. Taxonomy (NCBI): domain Eukaryota; kingdom Viridiplantae; phylum Streptophyta; class Magnoliopsida; order Malpighiales; family Salicaceae; genus Salix; species Salix exigua. Next base: position 13,166,218 of record CM063600.1, read on the forward strand.
AGGAAGCTTGAAAGAGAGAGAGTGAATAAGGAAGCGAAAAGGGAGATTGCGAGTAAACTTTGCATCTCTGGTGAGATCAAGAAAAGGATTTTACTTTTTCCTGGCTATCTAGCTCTTCTTGTTAATGATGGTGTTGAGTAGATAATGAGTGTGCATACATTTATGTGTGCGAAAGAAAGTTGAGAGATTTTGATTGGGAAACGGCAAGAAGTTAAAGAAATGATGGGGTTTTGAATCTTTTGCTTTTCAGAAGCTTTATCAAAGACTAGCCAGAGAAAGAGAGTTCCTTTATGGTTCTTGAAAATTATCAGTGAAAAGGGAGAGGGCGTCTGCTAAAGATTCAAGAAGATATTCCATGAAAGAGTGTTTTAGTGGACTTTGGTGGTCTGTGTTGTCTGGCTTAGAAAGATGGTTTCCATTTTTCTTTGTTGAGAAGATGCAATCTTGAAATCTAGAAGGAGAAAAAGGAAGTGAGAGATTTGTGGAAGATGAGTTGGAAGAAGCGTCTCTTTCTCCTTCCTTTCATTATCTTTCACTTTTTATTATTTGTTTTGTGCAGGAAGTGACACACTGCGGATTCATCAGCCACGTGAGAGCAACTCGTGCTAAACGGAAAAGTAAAAAATAAAAAAATATTTTTTTTAATACTTGTATTATATACCGTAGTAAGCCTTAATATTTTCTCTCTCTTAAATATTACTACTATATATTTTCTAAGAAAATTAAACCAATAAAGTAAAGCAAGCAAAAAAATAAACCAATTAAATACAGTTATTTGAAGAAATATTAATTTATATATTATTGGATAATATATATCTATATTATTTAAAATATTATTTTATCAATTTGACTCTTTAAAATAGCATATTATTTTGGAGATGCTCTTAAAAATGGCAAAGATACATAATGAATTCATCAGCCACATGACAAAGGGCAACTATCTTCTTTTAGTGACTCAATGATAAAAAAAAATGTTTTTTTTTATTTTAAAACATTTTTTATATATTTTAAAATTATTTTCATATACTTTTAAATAAAAATAAATAAAAATTAATCATCACCACAATATCAAACAATTTCAATATCATAGATAAATTTAGAATAAAAAAAAGAGTTATGAGTAAGAGAATCAATATAAAATTATTTTAAAAATATATATATATTAAAAGAAATAAATTTTGATCAAGAAAAAAAAATATTGGAATAATCTTGATACCCGGTTAATCCAAAATTAAGGATAGGGCACCAAGATCAAGATAAAAATCAATCATCCATTATTTTATAGTATTTTTGTTTTTATTATTGATGTGCTTTTAAGTCCTTTTTATAAGGCAGCTTGCATGTGATGCCCATGTCCTTTTCTTTTTTATTCTCTAGCTCGTGGTTTCTGGATGTGATATAAAAGATATTATAGCATGTTTGGTCCCTGTACTTGCGATTTTTTTGTTCAGTTGCTCCTCTAGAAATATTCCTAATTTCAATCTCTTTATCGTTTGACAAGTCTCTCGTTTGCTTGTTAAAAAACAATAATAATTTGACTCGATTGCAGATTAATAAAATTAAAATTAAAAGCGAATCATTGTCGTGTATCTAATTTCATGTCAAGTTGTATTTTATCAAAATTTTGAAAAAATAATAATTTTTCATTCATTAATAAGGAAATAACAATTTAAAGTAAAAATGATGTTTGAGATATTATAGAAATTATTTATTTTGTAGGTGAAAATGGTGATTTTGAATTACAAAAATGATGTCAAGTCAAAAGACATCTATTTTTAATTGTGGAGTAAAACAACTAGGAATAATAATAAAATTTTAAAATCATAAATAACTAGTTTATAGACCTACACTATATTTGTGGGTAGTATAGCTACTTGCATGGCATGGAATAGTTTTCAAGTTCACTTGTATAGGAGTTGTAAGTTCACTTGTATAGGAGTTGTCTTGACATGAACCAATTAACTTCATTGATTTAAAAGCAACCCGGCTAATTAGTAAGAACATTCCAAGAACAAAATTGACATAAAAAATCTATTGACTCGAATATTTGTTTTGTTCAATTTTAAAATCAAATCATATAAGAATTATCGTTAAAAAATATTTGACGATGAAATTGTAAAATGAATAATAGAATTAAAAGAAAAGGGAAAATAAAATAAAATGAAAAACAATGCGGACACTTCCATAAATAAATAAATAAAAACTCAAATGAGTTACTCAAATATTTCTTCTCCTAAAAGATTTGTCTTATACGAAAATTAAAGAAGAAATGAAGCTCTACTCAGGACCCACTCAGGACCCATGCAAAGGAAATGATGAGGCAGACATGGAAAAGGAAAAAGACATGATCCTTGAGAGCTAATCATCAAAATCAGCACAAAATCTGATGGTTTGCTTTAGTAAATAGTAAAGATTAGCAAATCTTTTGGATGATTTCATAAAAAAACAGAAACTTTTGGGACCATTTTTTTTAATCATGTGTACATAGCATGACGTGGAAGTCAAATCATGAGTAGGTCCTTTCCATTCCCTGCATGGCTACATGTATGTTTCTCTATCATAGGCGGGGAAAAGAAAATAAAAAGAAAAAAGCCTGAAAAGATGGAAAATGTGCTCGTAAATAGTAAAAGGAAACAATAATTGTAGAATATTTTTCAATCCAATTATGACCTTGATTACTTACTTAGGATCCTTTTCAATTACCAAGTGTACCCTTTTTTAAAATAAAAAATTGTGACTTGAGTTTTTATATATATATATATATATATATATATAATTAGATGATGGGTAAATCATAAAAGTAAGTTGCAAAAAATCTAGTTTTGACTAATTAATGAGTCATGAAATTAATTAATTAAATAAATTCAACAAAAGAAGAGGTGTTTGAAAAATGGATAAACAAAACATTTGGATCCCAAATATTACTTTTTTATATCCTAAATTTTAAAATATTTATACAAAAAAATTCAAGAAACAATCTACACCTCTTAATCCACAAAAAGATTTGAAAATTTGCTTTTTCAAAGAAGGTGGACCTAGACAAGAAATGTTGTAGCATTGGCAGAGGAGGGCATCCTATGCATTTGACATTTCTCTATCCAACTCTTTTGAGCAGCAAATGCTGCTCGACTTGGGTGGTGTTTTGAAATTACTCTAATTTACTATTTGGAAAATGTTGGTGATTTTGTTTTTATAAATATATTAAAATAATATATTTTTATAAATTTTAAAAATTATTTCTGACATAAAAATAATATAAAAATACCAAAAACATTTAATTTAAAATAAAAAAATAATATATATTTTTTATTTTTTAAAATACACTTTTAAAACACGATGTCAAACAAGATTTAAGAGTGTTTTTTAATTTGTTTTTTTAAATAAAATAAAAAAAATATTTTTAAATTATTTTAATATATTGATATAAAATATAATTTTTAAAAAATATATAATATTATTATAATATATTTTTCAAATAAAAAATATTTAAAAAACAATCAAACCACAATTCTAAATATCCCCACGACTGGAGTCATGCCTGACAGCCAAAGGCAGCACCATCAAACTTTGCTTTAACAAATATTGCTTTTGGGATAACATAAAGTAATGAATTTGCCTGTACAGTGTTTTTTCTTTTCTTTATAGGATGGAAAACGTAGACCCACATGGTATGCCCATTCCTGTAGTTTTCAACTCTTTGTCATTTTTTTTATATACATATAATGTGAAAAAAGAGATAAATTATTTTTTAGCATCTAAAGTTTAATGTAGAGATTTCTTGATACTTGATTTTCTGATTTATGAATTTTTCATGTTTTTCGAGGAATAAATCGGGTTACTTGAGTTGAATATCTTTATTATTGAAATAACTTCTAACTTGGGTTCATAATTGGGAAATCTTTTTAAATTTTAAGGAGGCAAATACATGGTAAAATGGAAGGCATTAATTAATTCACAGCACAAGTCTCTCTTCCAAAGAAAATATTAATTATAATTGTATTTTCTTTCACCCATGATTTATAAGAAAAATAAAAGATATGTTAACCGTTTAGTTGGTGGTCCAGTGTTAAGAATTAAAAATTAAAAGGTTTGTTCCCTTGCTAATATTATGACTACTAGAAACTTATATAATTGTTAGTTCCAGAACTCATGAGATTAATCGAGATACTCGTAAGTTGTTATAAATATTCTAGACACTTATGTTAATAGTAAAACAAAATGTCTACATATTTATAAAAATCCTATGGGAGAGAAGTACAATCTACGTCAAGTAATTTTTTTTTGTTTCACAACTACCATCCAACCCAACCAATATTCTCCATTTTCAAACAAATATTTCTATATTCCTTGCATATTCGGCAACATTTCCCACATAAAAAAAAATCCTTTTTCATAATAAAATGGAAACCATAAATAAAAATAATAATTGTCACTATTGGACACAAAAAGAATATAATGTAAAAATGAAAGGACAGGACGTAAAGCGCCAATCAAGCAAAAATTATGCCAGCATAAAGTTCCTTTACCAAAAGCTTCCCATCTCTACTCCCTATGATTTGTTTTTTAATCTTTAATTTTATTTTCATCCTAGGGGCTGGGTCCCTTACTTTCAGTATTTGCGACAGAAAAAGGAAGGACTCCCCTCTTTCTCGAGCCTTTACTGGAGTACGATGTCAAGAGATTCAAAATAGTGAAGATTGTCTTTGTTTTGTTAAAAAGATAAAAAAAAAAGAAAAAAAAAGTTGTGGTAATGTAGGGCTATCTGGCGAGGCCATGGTTCTAAAAGTATATCCTAGAAGTATTTTTGAATATATATATATATATATCTTCAAATTATTAGATAACAATATAATCATATTTGAAGCTTCACTACAAGTTTAATTTTTAGATGAGATAGTTCATTAACATGGTATCGAGTCTTGTTGACCCAACGATCACGGTTTGAATCTCATCACCCCATTCTATTTGATAAAAAATCAAGCACAAGGTGATGTGAGTTTGTGCAAGTTTTAAGCCCAAAAACTTTCACACAAATATATATTCATATTCAGGGTTTTACCTACAAACTTAACTTATGGTTTAGATAGTTACTTAACACAAATATATATATTAAGGTGCTTAATTGTATGTTTGATATTGTGGGGTACAATGTTTTTTGCTTGAAAATACATTAGAATAATTTATTCATTTTTATTTTTAACTTTTACACATTAAAATCATCTAGAAATATTAAAAATATACATATAATACCTTTTCAAATAAAATATAATTTTAAAATGTATTAAAAAACTATCATATTTTAAAACACTCACACTACACACCCTTTGGTAAAAAAATATACAATTGAACCTCCCTCAAAAAAATCAATGTTGCTAAAAAATATTCTAGCACTTGTAGCGTTCGCGAAGTTTCTCTTTGGTCCGTCTCTATTCATAGTAATAATGGCTTCTTCTTCTTTTTCATTTCAAGCAACACAAACTAAGTGGGGTGCTAAGTTGGGTGAGATTGAGGTTTTATTTAATAATTTAAATTTTAAGTGAAATTATTTTTTTATATAATATTAAATCTTTAATGATTCATCAGTTATGAATTTAAATTTTATTATATTTATTTTATTTGATAAAACATAAACACAAAATAATATGAATCTGTACAAGTTCAAATCCAAATAGTTATCACTTGAAAGAATGTATTAGAAAATAATATAAATTATATTATAAAAATCTACATAATAATTTAAAGATGCTGAACACTTTTTCAGCAATTTAATCATCCAAAAGCAAAATCATAACTTCAGATTTCATCAAAAGTAAAGTGGCAGATGAAAAAAAAGATTTAAAATAATTAATATAAGCAGCTGTCTTATTATATATAAACATCACGCAACAACTCCCAATTCCTTCCAATTTCGCCAAATAAATAAAATGAACACATACCCCTTTTAAGATCACAAGAGAAATGGCATGCGCGTTTTAGGCAACATAATTAATAATTAGACATTTTTAATTGAGATTAAGTGGCTCTTCAATCTGAGGATTACTTGCCCCTAGTTTATTTATTTTTTATAATTAAATAATCAAGTATTATGAAAGATTTTCTTGTGTGGAAGCAGCACTATCAGCCTCACATTAGATTATGCCTGCCATTGCTTTAGCAGTTGGCACATCTTAATCACATATAATTCGAGATTTTTCGTTCGAAAATCAGGCAGCTTTATGACGTTTTAATTACCTCGACATGAAACAAGTGCTAATAGAGGAAATGTAACGATTAATTAAGCTAGCCAGCCAGCTATATTTTGTTTTTAATTTCAAAAAATAATCCATGAATTAGATTTTTGTTTTATCACACTACAAAACACAAGCAACAATTATTTTCTTATAAAGATAATTATAAACACACTCTTTTCGGGTGTTTGAAATTAAGTTTCAACTTGTAAATTTGTATTATTTTTAGTAATTTTAAATTATTTTGATGTGATAGTATTAGAAATAAATTGTAAAAAATAAAAATAAAAATATTATTTTTATATATCTAAAAAAAAAACCGTTACTTCAAAATAGTTTTAAAATCCGCCAAACTGAGTTAGGGTTTAGAATTTGAAAGTTGGGCTAACTTTCCATTTACTCTGGGACGGCCCAAGTCCCAAATCGTAGACCGAATTCACAGTAGGCTTCAAGCCCACTTGTATGAGCTGCTACTTAAAAAACACAGGTGAATGTTGACTTTGTTTGGGCTTTAGCTTGGGCTCCTAAAATTACTAGAGTTGTGTGTTGATGTCAAAGTTATTGTAAATATAGAGTTGTGTATATCCATGTTTTTGTAAACATTTTCAACTATATTATTTAGCAAAACTCCTAAATAGGCTTCAACTTATTTTCTTATTAGATCGAAACACATTATATCTTACATTTATTCATTTAAAACATGAAATTCATGAAAAAACAAATTATTACGATAAAATCAAAATAAACTATGGATATGTACATATAACATATTTTTATTGTTGATGCACTTTTTTTTTAACTTTTTTTTAATATAAAATTGTATTACACGATTTCATTACTTTTTTAATTAAAATAAAAACATGTAAACAATACATGATTCAGCCATTATATTTTTGCAAACTTTTAAATAATTCAAAAAGAATTGCAATAATATGGATACAATCTCTCTCTCTCTCTCAATTCCATTTTTCAACTCGAAATACTTAATGCACCTTTTGAATCAAAGCTCAAAATCAAAATCAAATTTATCAATTGGTTTAAGAGAAAAATAAATGCTGCAAGAAAAAATGATTTTAATTTCTCAATTTTTTCTTATTTTCTCTGTCTTAAAAGCTTCATTAATATTTTACTTATTTATTGTTAATTAAATTAATATATGCCTAGGTCCGATCCATCTACTTTTACAATTAAACATACAAACATTTACGCATAATACATCACATAATGACCTCACCCTTTTCAATTCTTAATCATTGTGGAATAATTTACTTCTAGAATAGAGATAATGATTATTTTTAAAAATATTTTTATTTAAAAATACACTGAAATATTATCACATAAGGGCATTTTTGGATTTTCGTATTGGTTTTGCATTTATAAAATTTATTAGATTTTAAAATATGTCATGCACATACTAATTTCTAGATGGATTGTCGCGGAAGTTTTTTTTTTCTCTTTAAAATGATTTTATTTCAACTTAACATCAGTTTTTTCTTAATTTTTTTTATCCAACTCGTGCAGAGAATTACATGGCTAGCATTTTATATTTTTAGAGGTAAATTAAAAGCTTTTCCATGGCAATACTGTTTTTTTTTGTCCCGTAAGCAAAATTAAAAATCCCTTCCCCTCTGTTTTCCATAATTTTAAAAGTCAAACAAGAATTAAAGGGTTCTGACATGAGTGACTGAAGACATTCTCGTCTCTTAAGAAAGATTAGAGTTCGATCTCTATTTTTGTATCGAGTCGGCTATTTAGAGAGCACTTTCATTCTTTCGAGACCCACTGATACTGAACATAGAATTAATCTATGCCAAAATCTGTAACATTGTGTGGTTTATAAAAAAAAATCAAACAAAAAAGTCAAACAACAAAGACTGTATATTGAAGATACATCATATTCATTTCCCACCAAATTAAAGGTGTATTTTGACAATTAATACTTTCCTTGGATAAATCAATAACGCGCAAGGAAAATGCAAGGGAAACAAATAAAAACAAAACGAACATGTAAGCCACGAAATGTTTAAGACTGTGGTCTATTTTTTATTTTTAATATTAATGCATCAAAATTATTTTAAAAAATACTAAAACAAAAATCAATTTAATACGTATTTTTTTAAAATAAATATACTTCTGAAAACATCTAAGAAATAACCTAGAACACTCCAAAAACGTACCTAAATATATAAACTATTAAGAATTATCAGAAAATATACTCCTATATTTTTTTGGATTCTTAGGGCAATAGTTATGCCATGCCTGGTTTGATTTTTGTGTGTGTGTGTGTATATATATATATATATATATATATATATATATATATATATATATATATATAGCTGCATACCAACATTTTGTTTGAAATCGTGTGAGCCATAATTGCTGATGATGACCTTATCTATGATCGTCACAAAGATTGGAAAACGGAAGCAAACTTTATTTGAAGTTTTCTCCATAATTAATGAAGATCTTACGTAAGAATTGACCTCTAGAAATAAAATACTCGGCACAATTAAATATTTAAATCCACGTGCTTAGAAGCTTGTAAAAATTGGAAGATTTATGAGATTTTATTTTTTGTAATTTAAACTCTTAAATTAAATCAACCTCTTAATAATCTTAAATTCTTCTCTCAAATTTCAACACAAAAGCTTGGTTGTAATTCATTATATATTAAAGAATTTTAACCCCTTTACCCAATTTTCCAATGCAGCGGCTAGCGTTTTAACTTTTCTTTTTCAGCAGACCAAACTGGTTAATTATTTTAAGGAAAGCTAGAGTCAAATGTGAAGACAAGGATGCACTTTTCGTGTTGAAGATTGAAAGTTACAACTTTTTGTGGAACTCTTGATCGTGTTCTTGGTCTGAAGAGCGAGGGCTTCACGAAACCATTTTTCGTGTGCGGTCAAGGAGAAAAGAAAAGGGTAGATAAATTGAAAACGACAGATCGATCGATGCTGATAAGGAAATGATAATGAGATCGTGTCACCAGAAGGAAATTTCATAGGAGATGATAAGGAAATTGAAAACGACAGATCGATCGATGCTGATAAGGAAATGATAATGAGATCGTGTCACCAGAAGGAAATTTCATAGGAGAGTTCCTGGATTCTATTTGTTAACTCAGAATTAATTAATTTCCATTCGAGTTGTTACTGTAAGTATAACAAGTACTGCACTAAGCAATTGTTAGATAGTTATGGTTGCTATAAACTTTTTATTTTTATTTTTTGAGGTTTATAGGATAAAAAATTAATTATGAATTTATGTACACATAATCCCAGATAATTAATTTTCTACCTAATGTCTTCTTGACCTTTATCTTGCCAGGTGGGAATTCCAAGTGCCTAGCCACCACTCCCGTACAGCTCTTCTGGCTAAGGAACGATGGTATATGTTTTGTTGCAAGGCAACAATATCAATATAAATAAAGAGAAATTCATGCATGTCCTTGGCTCGAAAAAAGAAGAAAAATCACTGAAAAAGATAAAACAAATTTCACACACATGTGTGTGTGTATTTGAACATAAATAATGAAAATCAGAAATAAAAATCAAAGCACAAAAACAGGAAAAAAATCAGTCAAGTTTTACATCATCTATCATATGTTTTTAGGCAATATATATATATATATATTTACAGGAAATCATCAATGCCCCAACTCTCTGGAATTTCAAACTTCAACAAGCTGCTGTAGCACTCTCTGTCATCCTCAGTGCTGCTGGTGTTGATGTAGGTTGATGGTGAATTCAATGGACCCGGGCTCGTTAAACGCGTTGAAATAACCGAGTCAGTGCTAAGAATCCGATAGTCGTTGTTTGGCGATTGGAATCCCGATAACTCTTCAAGTTCAGGAACTGTAGGGTTTGATGTAGTAGTAGTAGTAGTGCTGTATGGCTGTGAAACCACGCCCTCATTAAAAGGCACGAAACTTTCTTGGGAATTTCGGCAGCTAAAATTACTTGTTGGATTCGGTGAAAATCCTTCCACATTTTCCGGCATAAGTGGTGTCGTTTGGTTTAGAAATGGGCCGGTAGATGCAGCAGAAATGCAAGCAGGAACTAGGTCAACTAGGTTCTGAAACTGGCTAGGTTGTGATGATAATGTAGGGATAGCATGGTTTTGTAACAGGGAGTTGCAAAGCTGGTTTTCTTGTATTTGCTGCATAAAAAGGTCTAAATGTTCTTGTTTCAGTGATGATAGAATGCTGGATAGTCTTAAAATATCAGGATTTAGTAGGGCTTGAGTATTGCCCACCAAGGTTGACAGACTGATTAGTGATGATGGGTTGCATAAAGCTGAACTTAGAATAGAGGATAGGTCAAGAAGATGGGCATGAGTTACAGGATCAATTCCATTTCTAAGCAACCTTTTCCTTATATGAGTGTTCCAATAATTCTTGATCTCATTGTCAGTTCTTCCCGGCAAACGAGCTGCTATAGCTGACCACCTAAAATTGAGAAAAATATGGAATTTTTAACCTAATTATTCAAGTTATTTAATCACTACCATGACAGAAAATTGTTATAAATGAAAAATTACCAATAAAAATCAAAAGGGATAGTAGTTTACCTATTTCCCAGAATACTGTGAAGTTGAATTATAGTCTCTTCTTCTTCAAATGAGAATTTTCCTCTCTTGATATCAGGTCTCAAGTAGTTTGTCCAACGAAGACGACAGCTCTTTCCACACCTTTGGAGCCCTATACGATGAGTGCAACAAGCTAAGTTACAAGAAAAGTAAAATAAAGAATCCATGCATCATCGATAAATTAACTATCATATTGCGATGGTGAAATAACTATATATTTTTCAAATATGTACCAGCATTTTTGGGGAGGGAGCGCCAGTTTCCAGGTCCCTGAAGCTGAATATAAGTGGTGAGCTTGTCATCTTCTTCCGGCGTCCAAGGACCTTTCTTGACTCCATTTTTGTCACAGCAAGGTCCTCTTCCCATTGATATAGCTCGTGGTTAAGGCTTTGTCAGGAAGGAGACGAGGTTGTTGAAAGCAGAGAAAGTGGGCTAAACTGATCCTAAAACAAAAGGAGTTCTTGTGGCTGCTAAGGGAAAGAGATGACCCTTCATATATGTAGAGGGGGGGAGAGAGAGATTTCAAGTCAAAAAGATATGGTGCCGGCCTCTGGCCACGTACATATCTTTCTTCTTCTCTATTTTTATTTTTTGTTTCGAGAAAACCTATTTCTTTTTAGGTATTATTTGTATATCTGTATTAAACAATTAAAATTAAAAATGAAAGATATGCTTTAAATATTTGCATATCTATATTAATCATATGTACAATTATATGCTTTAAATAAATTAAAAAAATTAAAGAAATTATTTTTTTATTATAAATACAAAGAATTAAATATGGATATCATGATTAAAACTTATCTCAATTTATAAAGATGTTAATTAGGGACATTTATTACGAGTGCATGTGTTTCAACTTAACAAAAGTCTATACATCTACAAAACTATTATTGAATTACAAGTTCATTGATAACTAATTATTATAGATCTAAGAACTTTAAACAAAATAAAATTATTTTCTTATGCCAATTAATTTCGTTGCATCATGGAGTAATGCATGCTCCCATCTTCACATCAAGTTCCCAGATTGAAGAAATCCTTTTACTTAAGATTGCAAACACCTGGAGATGAAAAGGTCAGAAAGCTTTGATGGTTTGATAGATACATGCTACCAAAACAGGCAAATTTAACTTTCAGGAGATAAAAAAAAAGAAGAGTAGCAGCAGATCAAGTTATTGGTGGTGTGAACGCCTATGAAAACAGATGATTTAAACGAAATTTGGATCGTAGAGAGAAACGAAAACCGTGTAATGTGTTTGACTTTGTTTTTGTACAGTCCAAATCGAGAATGATTGGGCGGTAGAGTGGTTAGAAATGATAGAAGAATATTGATCAGGCCTCCCTACGTTAGCTGTCATCAGCATTTCAGCAGCAGAACTCTAATAGCGAAGCCAAATTAAGCAACCATATGAGATTACCGTAGGAATATGAGTACATTGTTTCTAATAAGATCAAAATTTTATAACTTCCATTGATTTTAGATGCCGATAATGAATTTTCAATTTAATTATACGTGAAAAATCACAGATAAATTTATAAATTAAGTTCTTCACATGGTCTTTTTTATATATATTTTTCATGATTGATTTATTTAATTCATATAATTTTCTGCAATTTTTCATTTCTATGCCATTCATCAACGTAGGAGCTAGGACTTGTTGTCTTTCAAATTTATCAAATATTTGTTAGGTCCTTGTTGATCTCCTCGTGATAGTATTTTAACATGATTCTGCTGCTTGGCCTTTACAGGTGTGTTTGCATCAGAGGCCTGTAATTTTCCAGGCTGGAACCAGTCTAAATTGACCGCCAAGATCCAACCACGTAGCAGAAAATTACAGGTGTGCTTTCTAACTTCAACAATAAAGTCAACCTTGTCTTCTCGATGAGCTTGATAGTCCAGATATTACATGCTTGCTTCATCTTTGGAAGCTTGGAATTCAAAGTCATTGAAAATCTGGTGTTAATTCCATCCACTCTCTAGCTAACAATCAGAGCCATTTGGTCAATTATTATTATACTACATTCAGTTAAGCTATGTTTTGCCTACGTCAATACGGTTCCTGAAACTTGTTAAATAATAATATAAACCGTATTATATAATCTTATCTAATGATTTAAGTTTTTAAATGAGATCTTTCTTTAATATGGTATCATAACATTATTGACTCAACGATCATAAATTCGAATTTAACCCCCGATTTTATTAAATAAAAATCAAGCACAGGGTAGTGCAGACTATGAAAGTTTCAAACTGAAAGAGTTTTCATTTGAAGAAGTGTATTAGAGAATAATATAAATTATATTATAAGACCTCACTTAACAGTTTAAATTTTTAGATAAAATAATTATTTAACCAGCCTTGCTTGCTCTACCTGTTCACCTTTCTTGTATATTTTTTTTACTTCTTCCAAGTATTACTGTAGAAGAGCGTCGGTGCTTTAATTTGATCTCAGAAGAGCACAGTTAGCAAAGTCATATGTATTTACCATTTATGTATCAATCTATGACCTTGTCGTGGAAAGTTCCTGAAAGCACCTCGTCACCATGATTTCTTTTAAAATGCATGGCTTATAAATTTAATAGATTTTCTTCCATAACATATACTCTTTGAGGTAATTACGTGTTACGAATCTAGGGTTTGCTTGTGCATGGCTTACTCATTATATCTATGGTCAACAAACATCTTAAGAGTTGACTTAGTTATATTATATTATATATAATGCCTAAATTAAGTCTATGTTGTTAAATTCTTGTTGGAGATAGCCAAAAGCTCCAGCAAAGCTTGAATATTGAATAGCCTAAATTCTGTACACGTGCTCATCATCTTCTCATGCTAACATTTAAATTTCTTGAATTCACATGCATGCAAATAAAAAATAAAAAAAGGGGTTTTCAAGCTAACATAATGTTAGGTAATTCATGCAATTAGTTTACATTACGTACTTAATAGAAAACATTAGGTAAACCAACAGAGCTTTGAGCTCCAAATTCTCTAATGTATAAAGAATTTATAGCATGATCTGCGAAGATAAACTTGTATTTGATCTTGTCGGCTGTTAATGGATTATGAGAAGATGAGGAAGGTCACGTGGCCGAACCGGTGGTTTGATGCTTTTTCTCTTTTTTTTTTTTAATTTTAAAATTTGTGGTTTGGTGTTTTTAAATCATTTTGATGTGCTGATGTTAAAAATATTTTTTTAAAAATAAAAAATATTATTTTGATATATTTTAACATAAAAAATACTTTAAAAAACTACCGTAACTGCATTATGAATTATGAATTAGGCAAAATTTATATGACCGGCCCATAGCAAAATTGCGGCCGGGGTAGATGATTTGCTGCTGGTGCTGATGGACGATGCATTTGTGTTTTTGGCCAACAAAATGCTCGTTGTTATGGCACGACATATTTTTTAAGCACAACTGAGGTAAATGTTGAAAATTCAAAAGAGGATTTTTTTTATAAAAAAAAACTAAAGGAGAGGCTTTTAATTTCTAGAATGCACGTGCGCTCTAGCTAGAAATATCTAAATTTGCAATGGATTTTAATAATAATATTTTTGGTAATTTGGATTTTTTTTCTTGTTTAGGCCAGATTAAGGACCAAACACCACTAATTTGTTGGGGGAGGGGAAACATAACTCAAAGAAAAATAGGTGGTCGGTTACAAATGAGCACGTAAAAGTTCTTTTCAATCCACCTACTTTGGTTTTCATTCATTTTCAATCCTTTTTTTTTTAATTCAAACATATTCAATTTTATTTCATGGTTTAATGGATCAAAGAAAGAGTTATTAAAAAACAGAAAGAAAACTTTAGTTTACTACATTTTAGCCACAAAAGGTTGCGTGTCAACAAGTTTTATTTGAGGATAGGACTTTTATTGGGATGATTTTTTTCTGTATCTTGCAAAAAAAAAAGAGATCAGGGTTGATAAATGTTTTATTTATTTATTTTGATTTGAATTTGTATTTTTAAACGTATTTTGAAGTGTTTTTAAATAAACTTTGGGGTGTTTTGAGTTGATTTGTTTGTCTTCTGATATTACAAGAATGTTTATTAAATGTATTTAGAATAAAATAATTTGAAAATCATACTTTATGGTCAGGAAAACACTATCCATGTAAGAGTTATATATTGAAACTAAAAGTTTTCAATTTATTTAATTAAATATATACATTTTTCTTTCGAGTTATAATTAAGAGTTTTGTAAGAACGGGCCAACTAGCTAAGAGACATTAATCATTAGCTGATCTGATGAAAGATGGCCCGTTTAAAATAGCAATTAGATCATGGGCCTAGTTAGTAGTACTAGAATGTCCAATTTATCAAAAGTTTATCAACATCCCAACATCCAAGGTAGCCCATTATATTTTTTATTATTATTATCCAATAAATCTTATTATAAAAAAAAGTTAAAATTAATTTTTTTAATATATTTCCAACGTGGATAGTTTATTTTCAACGGAGTGTAGATTTACTTTTATTTGTATAATATATATGTTTTTTTTTGTAAAATTCCATTCATCATCATTATAAGAAGAAAAAACTCAAATGGTCTAGAAACTTGATCAAATTATAAGAAAATTGGCATGATTAAGGTTTCACATAATTTGACCCCATTTTTTTATGTCGATTATTTTTGTTTCTAGCAAAGGGGAAATTTAGCTGTGCATTAGGTTAGAATATAAAATTCTTACTGGATTGTTTCTCTCCTTTTAGTGCTACAGAAACAAATACTTACACATTTGAGAGTTTGATCAGGTTATTTTTGAAAAAATAAATTATTTAAAAATATATTAAAATAATTTTTTAAAAAATATTTTTGATATCAATATATCAAAATAATCTAAAAATATTAAAAAAATAATTTAAAATAAAAAAATCAAACCATTTTAAAAACACAATATCTAGCAGTAGAAAATACATCTCCAAAAAGACAATCGATCAATGAAAAAAAGTATCCAAGCCCATCTCCTTTCTTCTCATCCCCCGAAGTTGAAATTTAAACACTGATTTGTTTACAAACTTTTGCTCTGCTTGTATTTACTTTCTTCTTGATTACAGAGTGATAAGCTCGGCTATATTTATAGAGCCATGGAGCAGCAGCTCATTGGTTTGACATGTAACAGAATAATATTTTTGTAGTACAAAACAAAAAATAGTTTGTGGTGCAGAGCCTGGTGGATCAGGTTGGATCAGGTGCAGCCAAACCATTGATAACAGAATTGGTTATGGCTGTCACTGCTTGGTATTTTGTGTCTGCCAACTGTTTGTATTATTGTTTGGCTTGGGTGATGGATCTTCAATTACTTTCATCTTAACACCCGACAAATGTCAATTATCCAATAGAAAAACAGCATGGGGCCATCTCCTTGCATGATGAACTGCATTCAACAAACTTCTTCATGTCCATCAGTGCGCAGAAGTCAGAACTCGTGTTCTTCCACCAAGCCCCACGTGAGTTAAACTCCATGAGCCCACGCTGGACCACAAACAAAACCCAGTTCGTATCTGTACCCCGCTGTCAAGTACCGACCCGATACCGTAATCATCGTACAATCCCATAGCAAACTACTTTATACCGTACACCGGCGTGGCATCATCCATCATGTACCTCTTCGAGACGGGCTCCTCCAAGACCCAGCACTCATTTCCTTATCCAAATCAACGGCTCCAGTTTCACCAATAGGATCGCGAGTAAGTGATCACCACATTTTCCAAAAAACAATGAAATATACTCCAAAAATTACGTATATAAATTACACAATTTATTTAAATAGTTCATAAAACAATGAGATATACATAGTTCCATTCACAAATTTTATTACAAAAAAACATAGATGTCATCAATACATTAAATTTTGTAAGAGGAGAGAGAGAGAGAGAGAGAGAGAGAGAGAGATCCTAAGTCATATGACAATGAAATATACTGCTTCTTAATACCACCTGTGGAGTAGTTGGGTTACTTACGTTGAATTCTGGGGCTTGCATGGTTATATACTTAAAGTCTTAAAGCATTATAATTATATTATCCTCACATCTATAAAATAATAAAATATTATTTATAAATAATATTTTTGTAATTTATTGAATTGAAATGTTTATTTTAAAAAATATGTATATTTTTATATAAATATTCATAATTTATGTTTTTTTTTTGTTTTTAAAATATATGAATTAGTTTTCATTGGACTGAAATAAAAAATTTAGACATTAAATAATCAGTAGCTAGGATATAGATGCATATGTTGCATAAATATATGTGACTCTTTTTAATCAGATATTAGGAAATAATTAATAACCATAAAAAACCTTGTACCAATTTATTTACCAGCATAATTAGAAATTAGATATGACTTCGATATTTTTTTGTCCATTTTTTTAATTTCCCCTAATTTATCCATATTGTGATATTGAGTCGAGTTATTTTTTTAAATTATTTTTTTAGTTCTTCATTTAAATTTACAAATAATTGAATTCTAATATTTTTCATTTATTTCCTTATAAGATTATCCCATTCTTATTTTTTTAATCAAATAAAATTATTGAGATCTTTTCAGAATATCTAGGGATCTTTTTATAATATTGATAAATTTGTATCTTTTTGAATCAATGATCAAAGTTCCCGAATTTTGTTATTCCTTTGAAAATGTACGTAATTTAAACCGCAGCATCGGCATTATACTATCTAATTTGTTTTTTTCATAATCAATGTTGTAAAATAAACAATTATAATGTACCTAGATAGAATCATTTTTGTCTATTTTGCCATGCTTGACCACGTCTGCCCACCCTCCGCGGCGGCGAATTGTTATTTTTCATTTTGTGGTCCAAATCATCCTACCCAGCTTGGCAATCTTCCAAATTTTTTTCTTTACGAACAAAAAAATAAAAATAAAAATCCCATAGAAAATAAAATAAAAGTTCGTCGTGCAAGAATGGATTTCGATAGCTTTGATTTTTCCTACTCGTACGTGTACGTGTGAACGTCATTCTGTCGTGAATAAAAAAGAAAAAGAAGAAGAGAAATTCAAGAAAGATTTGAGTTGAGAATCCAGCTGGTCTTTAAATTGATCAAATTAGTTCATAAAATTCATAGAAAATCAAATCACCCTCCATGAATGTTTGGATAGAATCTTTATTGTCTCTCTTAAACCCTCCCCACGAGTGTGCATAAAGAGACAACACGCCTCTTCTCTCCAAGCAAAGCATCTTCTGTCTACACCGAGATTTTTATATCTGTCATCAGCCACCTTCGCCATGGGCAACTCTCTTCCATCCAAAATCAGCAGAGTAAATACTATTTCTGGAGACAAGCACCATGAACGGAGAAAACGAAGACCTTCATGTTTCACAGCATACAACGTAAGTACGCCCTCTCTCTCTCTCTCTCAAGCTACGTATTACCTTGATCTCACCAAATTCATCTGATAATTTAGCTTCTCTTGGTTACTTTGTGTTGTATGTACGTATTGATGAAGGCTTGATTAAGCTGAGAACCTTAAAAACCTAGTAATTATAAGTACCATCTTGTCTTTTTTTTTATAAAAAAACCCTAGAAGATGAATTCACGGGTGTAATCTGCCAAGACAGTCGTGTAATCTTTGAACAAGGGAGATGATAAAGTGTGAACAAAACACATTGTTGTTGATGGAGGGATGTAGGGTTATATTTGAAATTGTTGCGTCGATGATTGCGAAGGTCTAGGAGGTAGCAGATGAGAAGTTTTTAATTTCCATTTCCGAAATTCTAGTGGACTATGAGGAGTAACAAATAAAGCCTCTGAGAATTATTTAGCGTAATGCTCGTTGGGGCTCACCCAATCGATGTCCAGAAAAATAAAATAGGAGTTATTACTAGGTACTCGTGCAATAATGCAATTAGATTCACTCAATTTAAGGCTAGAGTGTATGAGAGTGCCTAGTTTATATATAAGTTTTTGTGCATTTTATAAGTATATTTTATTTGAAAATATATTATATTGAGTTTTTTTTAGAGGTTTTAGAGGTTTTTATGTATTGATAACAAAATAAAATATACTTATAATGTGCTACAATATCAAATAGACTAAATTAATAGCATTTAATTGTTGTTTTGAGACAAATGAGATGAAGATGGTAAAAATAGAGAAATTATATTTCATTGTATTTTAAAAATATAAAATCCCCTTTAAGATTGCTCTAAAGTTTACTTTCTTCTTCTTCTTTTAATTGTTTTGGGTTTAAATCTTACAAAAAAGCTTACGAGGATTATTAAATTCTTCTGATAAATCAAAATAAAATTATTAAATTCATTATTTAGACAGTAGTATTGATTTCTAGAAGTGTTGAAATAGGATGAAAAACTCCCTCCAACCACATTCAAGAAACAATTCTTTAATATACTTAGAGTCTGTTTGGTATTTTTAGATTATTTTAATGTATTGATATCAAAAATAATTTTTAAAAAATAAAAATAAAATATTATTTTAATATATTTCTAAAAAAAAAACTCTAAAATCACGTCAGAGAAAAAAATACCGGATACATTCTTAAAATTTTTAGAAGAAAAGACGTCAACGCGCCATAAATGCCAAGTAGGACAGCACATTATCATAGACCCACCACCATTAAAGAATCCAAGTGGAATCTGATATCATCATTTTCTTAGATGGGTTTGGGAGTATATTCAGAAATGTTATTTAAAAATCTATTTTTTTTTATTTTAAATAATTTTATAAATAAATTAGACAGGCTAATATTTAAAACAATTTTTCAAAAATAAAATATAAAATATTTGGATAATACAAAACAGAATAACAGTATGCAGGATTCAAATTCACATACGTGGGTGGAATCTGACATCACCACCTTCTTAGCGCGAAACAAAATAAGAGCTAGCGTGATTCACATTCACGGACGTGAGATCCTCCCAGCGATCATGCAAACCGAGTCAATAGCTGTCCCTCAGTAATTCTATTTTAAGCGAACTCAATTCTCTCTCTCTCCATCTAAAATCAAAATTTTCAGAATCGAATTCTTCTTTCAATCAAATTTCAGATTTATTTTTATTTTGCTAGATGGAGGGTACAGCGACGACGGATACGGTTTCAGATTCGGATTTCCTGAAGGACTTTAAGATACCTAATTACATTTTAGTTCCTGAATCAAAACCCGATTCCACTCCTCCACCTCAGCTGCCTCAGTGTCCGGTTCTGGTTTTTATCAATTCCAAAAGTGGTGGCCAGCTTGGTGCAGATCTTTTTAAGACGTATTCTTCTCTTCTTAATGAAAATCAGGTGACTCTTTCTTGTTTTGAATTTCTGTTTTCTGATGGCAAGTCGGTGATTTATTTATGTTTTTAATGGACTTTTTAGGTGTTTGATTTGGGGAAGGAGGCGCCCGATCTGGTGTTGCGGAGGATTTATTTGAATTTGGAGAAATTGAAATCTAATGATGAATTTGCCGCTAAAATTCAAGAGAAATTGCGAATTATTGTAAGTTTTTTTCCTTTTTAGTTTTCTAGGTGGTGTTTGGATACCTGAAAAGGAATTTGAATGAAATAGAGTTTTTATTTTTTTATTTTTATATTTATGCGTGTTGAATTGTTTTTGTTGGGACTGATTGTTTTATTTTTATATTTGAGAGTGTTGAAATGTTTTTCTTTGGATTAATGTTAGGTTGCTGGTGGAGATGGAACCGCTGGATGGCTTCTTGGTGTTGTTTGCGATCTTAAATTATCGCATCCGCTGCCGATTGCTACGATGCCATTGGGGACCGGAAACAATCTTCCATTTGCGTTTGGTTGGGTAAGCGATAATGCCAACGAATTTGAAATGGGGATGTAATTTCAATGTTTCGAAATTTCTGAAATTGATGGTAGTTTAAGCGATGTAATGTGAGAATTAGCAATCTGTAAGTGCAGGTGTGTAATACGAAGTGTATTGCAGGGAAAGAAGAATCCTGGAACGGATGTTCAGGCTGTGATGTCTTTTATGAAGAAAGTAAAGAATGCCAAGGAAATGAAAATTGACAAGTTAGTTAGCATAACTCTTGGATGTGTGTTTGTATGTGTATGCATTGTCGTAGGTTTGTCTGGTTACATGAGTCAGATTAATGTTCTCGTGGGGATAATTCATGTAGGATTTAAGTTCTTGAAAATCTCTTTTCGCGGCATACATTTGGTTTAGAGTAGGTTAAATATTGCTTTTCAAAGTGTTTTTTTTATTAGAAATGCATCAAAATAATATATTTTTTTAAATAAATTATCCAACACCAAAGTATAATGTCAGAAATAGCTTAATGGTATGATTGATTTATATTTTAGTTTATCATTGCTTGCTTCATTTTTATTTTGACTTTCATATTTGTTTTCTTCTGTTTGAAATTCAGCTGGCATATTCTCATGAGGATGAGAGCTCCTAAAGAAGGTTCTTGCGATCCCATTGCACCTCTTGAACTACCACATTCCCTGCATGCAGTTCACCGCGTTTCTCCAACAGATGATCTCAACATGGTATGCAGTCTACATTGCTCTGAAGAACTATCTAAAACATTCCTTGGTCATCATTCTGCTTTTTATCAGGAAACTGCATTTGATATCCGTGCAAAATCCAGTAGTAATTGTCTATTGGAACCCCGACACTACTTTTCTACCCTTTCAAATTAAAATTCTTTGCTATTACATTTGAGCCTGGAAATAACATACTTTCTCTAAGAACCTCACATGTTTTCTTGTTGCTGGTGGAGTCTTTGATATCTATCAAGTGCCTATGCTGATACCAATGGTAGTTCCTTTGAAGAAGGATTGTCTATGAAATTTCATATACGGTAGACTGGCAATTGGATTTCTTTGTTGCCATTTAAACCAGACCCAATTAAAATTCAATAGTGTATAAATATGCCTACATCATAAATTACTAAATAGTGCGGCCTTTTTTCTGCTTTGTCTTTTGCTTGAGCTTTAGTGCAAAACCATTGATAAAAACGGAATATTGCTACTGAGAATGGCAATCTTTATTGAAGAAAAGCGAGGACAGCCCTTAGAATCGTTCTGTTCTCCACTAACATATCTGCTTCGTTGAATATAAATTGCACTGTGCATGTCTTACAAAAAGGTTTTGGTTGCTTCCCAGGAAGGTTACATCACATTTCGTGGGGGATTCTGGAACTATTTCAGCATGGGTAAGAATTCTATCCTGGACCAAGTATAATTCCTTTATTTTTCTTATTGGCCGATTGAAACCTTAAAAGAACAAGTATCCATCATGGAGGCCTCTAAAGTATAGTTCAATTTTTTAGTATTTTTGAAATGCAAGATAAACTCCATGTCTTATTTAATAGAGTTAGTTCTCGGGGTTTAGAATCTCCAAGTTCTTGTTTCTTTTATGTAATCATAGATTCATTGAAAAACTCTTTAGATAGTGGAGACGTTGAATATGCAATATTAGATTATAAATTTTAAGAAGAGAATGATGCCCTGATAATAGTATCTACCTTATATGCATGTGATTATAATTATGAATTATATAGAGAGGATTTATTGTGTTTTGTTGTATCTTCTAACATCCATTACAAAATGCATATGTTTTAAATAACAAGGAATTTCAATTTGACTTTATTAAGTTCAAAATTTTCTGTCTTGAAGCATGCCACGACACTTGCATTTCAGAAGTTTTACATTTTACTCCGAAACGTTTTACACTTTTACTGGTATAACCACCGCTTGTATTCTGTTGTTTACAGGTATGGATGCCCAAGTGTCATATGCATTTCATTCTGAGCGGAAGTTGCATCCTGAAAAATTCAAAAACCAGTTGATTAATCAGGTACTGCAATGTCTTCTATATTCATAGTGAATTTTAAAATATTGATTTAAATGTCGCAGTAGTTCCATTATACTTAACTGTTGAAGAAAGGATATCGAATTTTGATCTGACTTCTATTCACCTAAATATGGGACTTCTCCAAAGTCAACCATTATGACTTTGTTTGGCAGGACAATAATTGGTCTGCTAAAGAATATTGTATTGTTCGTTTGATAACCTGTCCCTACTTTGGACATTCTAAATGGTCAGCTCAAAGTGAAATACTGCTTTCTTAATTATTGTTTATTTTCTCCCTTCGGAAACAGAGTACTTATGCAAAGCTTGGTTGTTCACAAGGATGGTTTTTGGCTTCTCTTTTTCACCCTTCGTCAAGGTTAGTGTATAAAAAGCAAAACACAGAGAGAGAGAGAGAGAGAGGGAGGGAGGGACATCAATGTTGTTGTGTGTTACCTGGATGCATGCAATGTTACTGGCTGCGCTGTATATTGGGATTTCTCCATTTGAGAAGAGAGCTATAAATAAGACAAATCTTGCAAATTTTACAGCTAATCATGCTATGAAAAATGCTGCACCCCTCAGCAAATTATGTAATAGCATTGATTCTTCATTGCAGGAACATAGCGCACCTTGCTAAAGTAGAGATCATGAAAAAGTCTGGTAAATGGGAAAAGCTTCATGTACCTAACAGGTAACTCAATGGTTACGTGCTTCAGTCCATCGCTTTTCCATGACTGCTTACTTTAAAGAAATGTCAAAACTCTGCTTAGAAAAAAAAACTTCTACATAAAAAACTATAAAATGTTGTCTATTGACACCCCTACTCTGTTTTTCTACGAGCAGCATTAGGTCAATTGTATGCCTTAACTTGCCCAGCTTTTCTGGTGGACTAAATCCATGGGGGACACCAAATAGCAACAAGCGACGCGATGTCAGTTTTACCTGTTCACTTGTTATTCACTTTAAATTTTAGTTTTGACAGAAACCAAATAATTTAATCACATGAATGTTTGTTTTACTGAGGAAAATCTTATGAGTTGGCTTCTCATATTCGTTCCAGAGAGACTTGACTCCACCATTTGTTGATGATGGACTTCTCGAGGTTGTTGGTTTTAGAGACGCTTGGCACGGGCTTGTTTTGCTTGCTCCAAATGGACATGGAACTCGTCTTGCACAGGTGAAAAAATAAAACTGTAACTGAAATTCATCCCTGATTTTAAATGTCACTTTCTTTATGGATATCAGAAATTTATTCACGGAAAACTAAGATGGATTTCTTATTCATGGATATAAAGGAATCAATCAGTGACCTAGATTGGAAATGCATGCTGTGATTTCTAGGGACCTAGATTGGAAATGCATGCTGTGATTTCTAGGTTCATACAAGAAATCGAAATGTCTCTAAAAATTCATGGCATTACATACTCTGTTGACGAATCTTCTAAACTCGACATTCTTTTGGTTTTGGCACTAGGCACACAGAATCCGCTTTGAGTTTCACAGAGGTTGTGCTGACCATACATTCATGAGAATTGACGGGGAACCCTGGAAGCAACCACTACCATCCGAGGATGATAATACCGTATTGGTAGAGATCTCTCATCTTGGCCAAGTCAACATGCTTGCCATCGATGGCTGCAAGTCTAAAAGTGTCAACGATCCTTCATCACCAATGTGTCATGATGCTGAGGACAAAGATAGTGACGAGGAGGACTTGGCACTAGCCGAAGAGTTTAGGAAATTTGGCGCAGCTGATACATTCAGGATCCCAGATGAAGTTGACATTTCTCAACTCAGTTAAACCTTTAAATATTTATTTATTTATTCTCTTGCTTGCTTACATGTTTTATGGGGTTGATTCTCTCGTGGTTTTGGAGTTTCATTTACATCATTTCTCATTAATATTGTTACTGAAATTAATTGTAGATTACCATTTACCAATTGATAATAAAACACTCGTGTGATTTAAAACTCTTGGAATTTTATTTTAGGACTGATTGGTACCTTGCCAAAACTTATTGTTGGTGAAGCAGGTCTTTTCAGGTGTTACTCCAAACGTCGTCAGATTTCTCATTTTAGTCCTAAAAGCTTTGAGATTTCTTAAATCTACCCTTAACTTCAAAGCTTATTTCATTCAAAATGCGCTATATTTTTATTATTTTTATAATAATTGGACGTCATTTTATTTTTAAGGATTAATGCTCTAACACCGTAATTTTGAAGGCTTTATGATTCACAGGGTGGTTCCAGTCTTTCTAAGGTTTGGCAAGTGTAGGCAAGAAGTCTAGCTAACGAAAATGGGGAATAAGTAAAGAAAATTGGAGGCGATTAGCAGCTTCTCTTGCCCTCAAAATCCAGATTCTGCACTCTAACGTACAATTTCTATTCTCTAACTTCAATCTCTATCAATTATGTTTGGTTAGAGTCAAACCAGATAAGTGCACAAGATTGAAATGGTTTTTTTATTTTTTTTAAAATAAAATAAATAAATAATACTAAATCAAGCCTGGTCTCCACTGGTCAAAGAACTAAACAAATAGTATTTGAAAAAAAAAAAGACTAACTAGTTCTTTTCTTGAAACTAGAGGGACCAATTTATAATCTACTCCTCAATATGATCACTTTACCTCCAAATAATAATAAAAAAGAGATTTATGAAACAATGAACTAATTCGTCAAGAGTTCATCTTTTTCGCTTATGCAAAAGAGTAACAGGACTATAATGATTTATGAAATCATTGTATTATGTCCTATCTGTATCACTAATATCTTCCGGTAAAATCAAGTAAATACTCTTCATTGATTTCCCAACATACCTTCATCATGAGCATGAAGAACCCCAGAAGCAACTCCTACCTAAATTGATGAAGCCATCAATAATTGACACTAAGGACAAAGATAATAATGTGGAAGTCTCTGTACCTTGTGGAGTGGAGAAAGACTCGGTGCAGCTGATACTTTCAATCAATATCTCAAGTACAATAATATTTGGGCCATGGTGACATAACCTGACTTCTGTCCCATCCACTCACTAAACATTATAATATACTTTGCTTTGTTTTCAAAAAAAAGTTTTTTTTAATATTTTAATGTAATGATAGTTAAAAACATTTTTTTTAAAATAATATATATTTTTTTATATATTTCTAAAACCAAAAATTTAAAAGCAACTTATACACTCCCGGGCAGCCTAAATATCCTTTTGTTTTTATTTGCTTGCTCTCATTATCAGAGTCAATTCCCTGACGGGATTCGGGTTCCAATTGTATGTGCAAATTTGAAATTGTAACTAAATCTCCTGTAGCAAATCAAATATTGAAAACGATTCGTAGGTTCAGTGCATTTTATTTTCAGATAATCCCATTTTAAGAGGATGGATAATTGCAGCTAACAGATGCAATTCAGATTGATGCGCTAGTATGTTTTTGCTTCAGTTGCATGTACTTATCACCAGTTGATACTTCATTTCTGTAGTTTGTGCACAATTATGTGCTAATCATCAGTTTAAATGAATTTTTTCTATGATTTGTTCGTATGGCATTGATCATCAAGTTTATTGATTAGATTCGTTGTCAAACACTGTTAATGCATAAAGGAAGTTTAAAAGATGAACAGCAATCCAAAGACGAATAGTTATAAGCACAAAGATATGTTTGCAACTGAGTGTTTAATAACAGGATACATTTGTGGTACAAAAATAAAAAAATAAAATTTATTGAAAATATAAACAAAGAGGGAATGTATCCTCATCATCATATCCAAAGTAGTAGACTTAAAAATACAAATCCACAAGCTGACACATGGTTTGCTGAAACAGACAAGTCTTTCGAGTGTACCTTAAAATATAGGAGTGCCGATGCTGAAGCTTCGTATAATTTGATCTGTGTGGTGAGTACTGCTGTGTTGATTGAATTACTGTCCTACAGATTGGGGCTCTCCCAAACATTTTGCTACAATCTCATTAGCCTTCTGTGATACTGCACGTTCTTCTTGTTTCTTCTTTTCCCTGGAAGCCAAAAGCATTTTAGAAAACAGAACCACATACAAGATGGGACAAACATAAGAAGTAGAATGCTAGAACATATCCTGGAGGAAAATAAGTTGACATTTAAGTATGACCAGATTTGGGACTCTGGCAATCTGGAATCAGTTTTAAATGTTAAGGGCATTTGACGAACAAATTACATTGCTCAACATGATATCATAACAACTTCACAATTATATAACTATGAACTTTGATTAAACATTTGGTGTATAAGTATGATGAATACAAATTCTCTCCCACTAGACTGACGCTTACAGATTCCGACTCACAAGAAGTTCTGTGCATGTTATTTTCAGATACTCCCATTTTAAGAGGTTGCATACTTGCAGCTAACAGATGCAGTTCAGACTGATGCACCATTATGTTTTTTGTTTATGAAGTAAAAGAAACTGCATGTAGACAGGAGATAGATCTTTACCTATCTACATACTCCTTCAGCAACTCTTTTGCTTGAACCAATTTTGAAAGAAGGCCCCGATATACATCAAGGTCCCGATCCACACTACTTTTATTGATGTTTAGTGCCGAACAAAGCTGTTGCATGGAGATTAAAAGGTGAATGTCAAACTATCAAGCAAAAGTCTTTATTTCATAACAAAGTTCATCAAGGAGTGGAAGTTAGCCAAATTAGAAATCCAACCACTTGAAATTAAAACTGGAAAATTCAAGTCCCAGATCTTTTTGAATTAAAATACTATATGCATCACATCTTGTTCAAGGAACTGAATCTCCAATTAAAAACAACGCTGCCAATTGACATGTGAAAGAGGAATATGAATTTTTGATATAATTGTCCATCTATCAACAGAATTGGAATACTGTTAAAGATCAAATCCTGTGAAGAAATAAGATTTCTTCCATTTTCTCAAGTAAAAAGTGAAGCTTCCTTTTTTTTTTTTGCTCTGTATTCATTTTGTCAGGCAGAAGCTGAGCAGATTTGAAGTTATGTCATGAAATGTCCCAAAAACACAAAGTTTAAAAATGAATCACATAATATCTCCACAATCTACAAGGTCTCACATAAATCCATCAAACTTCTTGATACAACTAGAAACTATACTGGAAAATTTGGGTCCCCGATATGAGGGAAAAATGGGCTAAATTTATACACGTGCACTATAAAAGCCATAATTGGGAACCGAAGAATTTCTGGACTTGATGAACTAAAAACAACATCCAAAACAATGAAAATCACTTGAAAACTACAGGTTTTAATAGAAAAGTAGAGCTCTATATTACATAGATTGCAATAGAGAAGGGTTGTAACAACCAACCTTTTCTAGTACTGTTGGTTCACTTGCATTTGACAGCTCAAGAAGACGAAATAACCCAACAGCAAAGAAACGACTGTAGCTGAAATTCCCACTTGCAGATCTTTCTGCAATGCCCTTTAATATCCCCTCAATTTCTCCTTCCTTGGATGAAAAGTCAACCAATGAACTAGGAGTCTGAGCCCGAGCCCATTCTTCTAGCTTTTTAGCATCAATTCTGCAGACCAAAACATAATGGTGATTCAAGTCAAATAGAAAGGTAATTTTAGATTTCTTTTTATTTCAATTGTTAAAAAAACTCAAATGTTCTATATATAAAGGTAACAGTGTTGATAAAACTTTTATCTTGAGAAAAATAGTTGTAAATTATGCACAGAATAAGATTTTTCCTCCTCATATTTCTTTGTAACCTTCAGTGAGAACCACCTAAGCCTATTCTTGCAAATATCCAGCAATTATTTACGTCTCTCCATCTAAATAAACAGAATTTTAAAGTGATTTGTGGTATACAGAAAACAAATGCCAATAGTCAACAACAACAGATGCTTTCTTATTTCTCATGCAATAGTTTCTAATATAAAAAATTATCATTTAGATGCAATAAGCTTGATAAAAGAGATACTCACATAAAAGCATTAACAATTCATTACTTACACTAATTCCTGTTTGAAAACTAAACTTAAATTGGGGAAACGAAACAAACAAAAAGACTCCCAGCAAAACACGAAAGAAAAAAAATCAGAGAACAAGCCTGTATTGCTCCGGATCCTCCTTCAACGCCTTAATGTAAGCCTGAAAAATGGCCTCTCGATCCTCATCACTTGGATACCCTTCCATGAGTTGATCATACACAGTGACAAAACCAAGACCAAACACGGGATCATAAAGGTAAGTCTTCTTATACCTCATCAAATGTTGTTGTACTATCAACTCCTGCAAAACAGTATTATAGATACTAGGGATCGGTCTCTTATACGCCTTTAAGAAATTGGACTTTGTCTCAGATACCGTTGGTGGCACATCTGAAAACCCAATAAACCAAACAAGCTATTACCAACAATCCACAGACTATCATATGCTACATCAACAAACCTAAAAATTGCAGAATTAAAACCATAAACATAATAATGACAAGGAAAAATAAAATCTTTGATCACAAATTCTATGGTATTACTCCGAAGCATTGCATAATTCTCAGAAAAATACAATAAAACATTAAAAACATACGTATAAATTTCAATTCCAAGTTTCCAATACCACTAAGTGAAGCATTAATAGTTCAAAAAAAAATCTAAAATATATCAACTTCATCATTAATTTTTTTACTAAATCAATCACAAAATCAGTCCTTTTCAATTATAAATAGAAACTGCAGAAATTCATTAAAATAAATAAATCAATCCCGCTAACTCCACATGAATGTGAAAAAATGAATCTATAACCAAACAATTGAATATTAAAAGCTTAACCTCCTAACTACACTAACTTTCTAGGACTTATATTTCTTATTTCTTTCACTTTCTCAGCAACCAAACACAAACCATAAAAAAAATCAATTAAGACTTTTTTTTACCAGTAGAAGTGGACATGCAATGAATAGCCGTACGAGAAGTCGAACTCGAAGCTTTTACGCCAACATAGTTACACGAGAAACTCGACTGAAGTCGAAAACCTTCAAAACCTAAATTACGCGACACTAAAGAGGACACGAAAGTGTTTCGCTCATTAGAGGATTGGCTTACAGCAGAGAATGATAGTGTAGTAGTGACGGCAGTCATTGTTTATCGATTCAAATGCGTGTTTGAATAGAGAAAAAATGAGAGAGTGATTTTCCGGGAAAATCAAGTTATAGGGAAAGAAGAGAAAAAAATGGTTTGCATTTTTCTTTTTTTGCTGTGCTTGGATTGATAGAAAAGGAGAGAGAGTGAGAGTTCGAAAATGAAAGAGAG
Source organism: Salix exigua (assembly GCA_032356905.1). Classification (NCBI taxonomy): domain Eukaryota; kingdom Viridiplantae; phylum Streptophyta; class Magnoliopsida; order Malpighiales; family Salicaceae; genus Salix; species Salix exigua. Next base: position 13,196,108 of record CM063600.1, read on the forward strand.
GCTAGAAATTGAAAGAGAGGCTTATCTTTTGTTTTTGTTTTTGTTTTTTTTAAATATAATAAATAAAAAACATGGGACTGTTGGGTTTTTTAGAGGGAACGAGTGATGCTTTGACACGTACTCTATTATTGTTATTCGCGTGGATTTTTGTAATGGGTGTTTATGGGTTTTCACTTTGGGTTACTGGAAACAAAGAAAAGAAGGCCCATTAAAGACTTTTCCTTCTTTGACGGTTTCGGGATGTTTGAGAATATGATTGGAAAGTTTTTTGAAAATAAAAATAATTTTTTTTTTATTTTAAATTATTTTTTAGTATTTTTAGATTATTTGTACTGATGTCAAAAATAATTTTAAAAAATAAAAAATATATCATTTTGATATATTTATAAACAAAAAATAACTTCAACAACACTATAGATAGTCACTTGATAACGTCTAGCTTCTCTTGCTAAATTTATAATTTATCTGTTTTTTTTTAATTTTAAAAAATTAATATACTTATATCAAGGTTGTCAATACCGTTTTGGTCGTTGTTCCGGTTTTTCTATTGGAACGGATCGTTCCGGTTTCGGAGCGTTTCGGCGTGTTGTTTCAGGGTTGTACTGTTCATATATAATTAATTATATAAATATAAAAAATAAAAATATTAATTTAACAAACATAATTAAAATTCAAGATAAATTAACTTTAAATTATACAATATAAACACAAAGTCAAACAAATATAACCTCAAAATTAGAAGAAAAAAAATCACAAGTTAATCAAAATAAAGAGAATTTTAAAGTAGAGCGACACACGAGCAATGCAGAAATATTCAGTTGAATTTACTGGAATTTAGAGCGGACCAAAATTAAAATCAAGATGAAAACAACATTATTTCATCTTGATTTTTTAATGACACATAACGTTCAGGCGGAGCGAGATGGAATTGACAAGCCTTACTTGTATAAAAAATAAATAGTAAGATTATCGAGAACTATCCTTGAATCCAGTTTTTTGTGCTGGTGGGTCTTTCGTAATATTTGTATTCTGGACTCGACTCGTTCAAAATGTAACAAAAGTTGGGCCGACGCTGGTCCATGAACAGCCATCACCATTACAAATCTGTTCAACAAAATGAATATCAATGGGCTTTACTATCTCTAATGAGTACTCTAGCATATTTGGGCCTCTAGCCTTTCTTGTCTCTTATGTGGTCACCTGTGTCCTCGTGCCACGGAGAGTATATTTGCTCTAAAATAAATAGATTTAAGATGGTTAAGAAGGTATGTTTTCTATTTTTATTTTTTAAAATTATATTTTAAGATTATTAGTTATAGAATACACCAGAAAGATATAGATAAAATAATTTTAAAAATAATCTAAAAATAAAATTAAATCTTGATTACGCTCGAACTCGTACGAACAAACCACACCGCTAGAATAAAAGAAGAAGAAGACAAAAGCACACATGTTTCAGCTAATGTCTCGGGTCGAACTCAATAGGATGTAGTGGAACATAGAATCGTTATCTAAGAGGGAAACGAACTTTCTTCTCGGGAGTCATTTCATTGGGAAAGTATGATATTGTGTTTCAAAAAATATTATCATTATTATTTTAAAAATTTTATTTTTATTTAAAATTAATATTTTTAGATATTTTGATATGTTAATATCAAAAATAATTTTTTAAAAAATATTGTTTTGATAAAAAAAAACAATTTAAAAACATATTCTCAAACAATACTATGAAACTCGGAGAGGTACATGGATGGCATTTTTTTTTTTGGGAGGAACCGCATGAGTCTTTGTCCAAGAATAAGTAGGTATTGCTTTTAAGTTACAACTTGTATGAAGGCAATTGTCAGTGTCGTGTAGTGTGCCATTGCTTTGGTATTTGATGTACACCCTTTTTATTTGTATTTAGCTGACAAAATGAAAATTAAAAAAACTAAAAATTGGCTTGGTCAAGATATACATATTTTCATTTTCATTTTTGTTTAGATTAGATTGTGTTTTAGCATCAACTTGGATAACCGAAGTGTGTGTATATATATTTTCAAAAACTGGTATGAAAATCGTCCTGATAAAGGATCTGATCATGGTTACCGAGTTATTGGGTCAATCATTTTTATTAAAAAAACAGTGTTTTTTTAAAATAAAATCCTCGATTCTATTTAATTGAGCTTGAATTGAGTTTGATCGGTAAATCAAGTTATTAAAAATCCAAACAAGTCAATTAGCTTAGGTTTTATCTGATTAATGTATTTTCCAATTCAATTTAAAACTTAATTTTAATCAAACTCTAAGTTATATATATATATATATTTCAGGTTAAACCGCGCGGAATTCAATTTTAACTACCATAAGTTGAAGAATTCATTTCTTCTCCGGAAATTTATTGGAACTTTTATTACTATTATTATTATTATTATTATAACTATGTAATATAAGTTGAAGAATCCAGGAAAATATATCTTGTCGGGAAACTTATTCGAACTTTTTTTATTATTTTTTTTGCATGACCTCGTGGCTGGAATGATAGCTCCACTCAACCAACAACCTGGATGATTTATAGAAATTAACCACTGAAACAATAGAAATGAAGAGACAAAAATTAGAAAACACAAGAAGTAAGGAAGCAAGTTGCAACTTAGTCATGGCTTCTCCATGATTGGGTGTCGATCTTATCTACCTGACTTTTCACGTGTCCATCTCCATGCTATCCCCATTGATTCACGTGGCTATATGCCTTCTGCTCCAATGACAGTGCCAAGCAACGTGCCTGGTATCTCTTGAAAATCAGCTGCAATCTTGACGGACTCTGTTATTCTACCTAAAAGCTAGATAGAAATTTTTTTTTGCAGATCTACAGTTCAAGATATAGAAAGAGAAAAACGTGATAATTTACATAATAAGTCTCGAGTTTAAATTAAACGTGTATTTTTTTTTAAAAAAATTTAGATAACTGAGATTTTATTCGCTTATTTGAGCTCGTAAATATATTTTCAAGAGATACAATTTGCTCGAATAAAATAAAAAATGCAAGAGAGAAGCCTGAAATAGCAAGGCGAGATATTAAGATGGATAAAGAAACAAATTTTATGTCAGATCATGCCATGTTTATATACCACGGAATCTAGCTAGCTACAAGCATATAATATGTTAAATGTATACAGCAAAATGAAGTTCAAGTTGGGCAGATTATTCCGTGCTGTGATAGATTTGTAATCTTTCAATAAAAAAATGCGACGGTGGAGGCCGGAGACACGTCAGGTAAAACTGTCTGTGCGGCCGGTGGCGGCGGCGGCTTGATAGATTTAAATTTCATTGCATAGCTAGTTGCCTGTATCTTGGTTGAATTATATTTCAAACTAAATATAGCTATGTCTTAGTGACTTTGTAGTTAGATGAGGCTAGGCTGAATTAATTGTAATTTCTTATATATATATATAAATAGTTCAAATGATATTGTTTCGGATAGAATTGTTTGATCTAGTTGATGCAAATCGATTCATTAATCCAATAACTCAGATTCTAAGGATAGGGGCCTTGCCCATGGCCATGGTGATAGGCAGGGATTGTTGACAACTCTATGTTTTATGTGCTATCTATCAACATTTTTGTTAGATGTGAATAGATCTTGTATTGGAAAGTATATTTTATGGGTTCAGGTGATCAAATAAAATCTTGATTGCTCCAATTTCTTACAAAAAATACACGTTACAACTCGATCTTAATATTTTTTTATGCAAACCACAAGCTTTTTATTATCACACCATGTCTAGTGGGGCACTATCTATCAACAAACATATTCAAAGTTTCCATCATCAGATGGGCCCATCAGGAATTTAGATTAACTTGTTGTCTCTATTTTTCATGAAAAGGAGAAGAAACAACATGGGACCTCCATTAATTGTTCTAGTTACCTGTATTGTTAAAGCAACAATAATTCATTCCAGTTCATGTTGGAAGAATTAGGTTAATATATGTAAGAAAATCTCATAGACACAAAAAACATAATAATAATAAAAAAAAAAATCCCTTTTGCAGTCGTTGTTTTGCAACAGAATGCATCTGTTGTAAATGCAAATTTACAACGGCAACCTTATTTATTTGTAACGGATGATTCCGTTACCAAACTTCCTTTTTTTTGTAGTGAAATATCATGAGAACCAAATGGTAAGAGAAAACATTCATCTACTCTTTCAATATGATCATGAACTTTATGGATAGAACAAAGTTTCCTTCTTCAATTCATATTGGAAGTGATTGCTCATGGACGCAAATTATAACGTTTGTTTCAAAAACGTTAGAGAAGAGAGGAGGAGAGATAAGAGTGACAAGTAGCTTATCCCAGAATAAACATATAGAGTCTATATATTGAGCTCTAGTCTCAAGTCCCCCCACATGTCAAATATAACTAGATAAGCTACTTGTCACTCTTATCTCTTCCTCTCTTCTCTAACGTTTTTGAAACAAACAGCACCTCCTACAGACACACTCACACTAATTAAGGAAAACATTTATGAGCTTGAGATCCATCAGGAAGGAATTGTTTCATCCATGTCCGAGAGGACGCAAAGTGTTAAGGACAAAGCTCCTAGAACTGGCCTCGGGGAGGCTTCTTCTTCGAAGCAAATGACAAGCTTTACAGGTAATTTCAGTTTTAATGATGCCGATAAATCTGGGAAAAATAGTGAAGAAAACAAGATTAAACAGGCAGAGGAGTCACTGAGGACGGTGATGTACCTGAGCTGCTGGGGTCCAAACTCCTAAATATTGATGTGCGATCCGATTTGCGAAAAGAGAGAAAGCTAGCTGAGATGTTGCGTATATACAAGCTATTGTACACAGCCTGTGGTGTTTATGAAGTTAACATCTATGAAAATCTTTTTATTTCCTGCTCTTAATTTGTTCATTCAAGATCAGATATAATCTACTGAACCAGATCAGAAATTATCATGATGGGAATTATTAAGAGGATAAATGGCATGCAATGATCAGGTTCTTAAGCAAAGAACTTGATTGGAGCTGTTAAAGTGGTAAATGCAATTTGGTACCTACTTGTTGACAAAACTATCTTGCTTATTCCATTGATGGTGATGTGGGAAGGCCGCCATCGAACTGGGATAATATTTACAGTCTGAAAAAACATATTTTAAAAAATATATATAAATTCTTTACTGTAATTTAAGATGAAAAGCGGGATCAAGCAATGAAAACCGAATAACTTATATGTTTTAATCAGTCAGAAAGCATCTTCAATTGCATTTCACTGCAGTGCTAAATAGAGCTAAGAATATGGACTAACATGGGGTAAGAGGTTAGCAAACGGACACAGAAGAAGCACTGTAACTCTGAAGACTTTACAACATGTCTGAATGCATAAATATTATTGAGTTTTGTAATTTACTGTAAGGCTCATTGTTAGGCAATGTAAGGGACTTATCAAACAACTGTTATCTTAACTGTTGAAATTTCTTGATTTGAACAGTAACTGTTTATAACAGTTACTGTAGCAATTAAAATCTGGAATTTCCAGTTATAGTGAAATTGGAAGTTGAAGGAAGATTAATATTATTGAATTCGAAATTGCCCAATAAATAGGCTTACAAAAACATGAATTGTAATCAAAAACAAACTCTCAACAAAGCATGAGAGATTATTGTTAAACATAATCAAATTCCAGCTGACAATTGAATTGGATAACAAGAAATAAATTCAAATTCAAAAACAATAAAACAGTAAAGCATTGACTAAAACTAAATCTTCAAATCAACATCTTCAATCTTCTTGATAGCTTCCTTGATCTTCTAGGCAGCATCTCACAATGTTCTAACACTCCTCCTTGAGATGTGCCTTGATTAATCCAACACTTAACCTTAAAAATTCCAGCCTTGCTTGTGGCAGAGCCTTGGTCATCAAGTCTGCCAGTTGAAAATCTGTTGAACAATGAACAACCTTTATAAGTTGATCTTTCTCAGCTTCTCGTATGGAATGATACTTCACATTGATGTGCTTAGTTCTCCCATGCTGAACAGGATTTTGTGCAATAGCAATTGCAGATTTATTGTCACAATAAAGCTCAGTTGGTGAGCTTTGAATTTGACCCAAATCAGCTAGAACCTTTTTTAACCAAATAGCTTGGTTTGCAGCAGCAGCCATGGAAATATACTCAGCCTCGGCAGTAGATTGTGCCACCACCTCTTGTTTCTTTGCATTCCAACAAATTGCACCTGAACCAAGAGTGAAAACATAACCTGATGTGCTCTTCATGTCATCAATACTTCCTTCCCAATCACTGTCAGCATAACCTTTCAAACTTACTCCTCCTGTTTTCGAGTACATTATCCCCAAATCACTTGTTCCCCGTATATACTTCAATATTCTCTTAGCAACTCCCATATGAATGTTGCTAGGTGAGCTCATGAACCTTGATAACAAACATGCAGGGAACATAAGGTCAGTCCGGTGGTCATTAAGTATAACAGTCATCAACTGGACTTCTAAAAGTTGATGGATCTTCAAGCTTATCACCATCATGCTTTGAAATTTTCTCATTTTGTGCTAATGGAGAGGTTGCTTCCTTGCAAGATTCCAGCTTAAACTTCTTCAATATATCAACAGCATATTTCTTTTGGCAAACAAAAATTCCAGTGCTGCTTTGTTGTATCTCCATGCCTAGAAAATAATTCATAACACCCAAGTCACTCATCTCGAACATTTCATGCATTTCCAGTTTGAATTTTTCCAGAAGCTTTGTGTTGCTTCCAGTCACTAGTATATCATCAACATAGAGGGAAATTATCGATTGTCGCTTGTCATCTTCTTGTTTTAAATACAAAGTTGCTTCACTTTCACTCCTCTTGAATCCTAATTGAATCAAGTATGAGTCAATCTGTTGTACCAAGCTCTTGGTGCTTGTTTCAGCCCATAAAGTGCTTTGTGCAACTTGTACACTTTATGTTCTTCCCCAGCCACTTCAAATCCATCTGGTTGTTGCACATAAATATCCTCAAGTAGTATACCATTTAGAAATGCAGATTTAACATCTAAATGGTATACAATCCAATCCAATTGTCTGCAAGAGCCAACGATGAGACGAATTGTGTCATGCCTTGCAACAGGGGCAAACGTATCCCCATAGTCAACACCAGCAACTTGAGCAAATCCCTTGGCAACTAACCTTGCCTTGTGTTTGAACACAGTTCCATCAGGATTGAACTTAGTCCTAAACACCCACTTCACACCAATCCTGTTTTTCCCATGTGGCAGCTCTGTCAAGGTCCAAGTCCCATTCTTCTCAATGGAATTTATTTCTGTTTTCATAGCTTCAACCCAGGCTGGAAACATGGCAGCATCAGTGTAGGTTGTAGGCTCAGCATGCACTAGGTTGCACCTTTCATAAACATCAGCCAATGATCTCACTTTACAGACATTTGAATCTGTAGTTTCTTCAATTAACAAGTGCTCGGCAACTTCATCATAAGTTCCGACTTCAGCGAGTCAAGACTTATCAATTTTGGAACAACATCAATTGACTCCCAATCCCATCTGCATGTTTCATCAAAGTGCACATCCCTACAAATTTGAATCTTTGATTTATTCAAATTGTAGATTTTGTACCCCTTTGTATCTGCTGCATAACCAACAAGCACACCCTTTTCAGCCACTTCATCAAGCTTTCCTCTTCTCTCAGCAGTACTGAAAATAATAAAGAGAGCCAAACATTTTCAAGTGCTTGACGGTGGGTTTGATTCAGACCAAGCTTCAGGTGGTGTTTGGTTTTGAATAGACTTTGTAGGCAATCTATTCGATAAATAAAGCTGAAGTGTTGACAACTTCGACCCATAGGAATCTCGACAATTTCTTCTCAAATAGCATGCACTGGACATCTCCATTCTTGTCCTATTCTTCCTCTTAGAAACACCATTCCGTTGAGGAGAATATGGAGCGATCAATTGATGCACAATTCCTGCATCTTGAAGGTATGCCGTGAACTCTTTTGATGTGTACTCCCACCATTATCCGTTCTTAGCACCAATATCTTCTCACCATTTTGAGTTTCAACCAAACTCTTGAACCTTTTGAACTCAGAAAAGGCTTGTGACTTGGTTTTCAAGAAATGAACCCAAGTCATTCTACTATAGTCATCTATGAACAAGATAAAGTAAACACAATTGTTCAAAGAGGCTACTCTCATTGGTCCACAAATATCTGAATGGACCAGCTGCAATTTCTTTTGTGATCTATATGATGATGAAACTGGAAATGGCTTTCTGTTTTGCTTGCCAATTTCGCAACCTTCACACAAAAGCTTGCTGTCAAAAATTTCAGGTATTCCATCCACTAAACCATTGTCATGCATCTTCAAATACTTATAATTGCAGTGACCAAGCCTTTTATGCCAAGTAATACTCTCATCAATCTTAGTACTTAAGGCATGGCCTTCCACAGTAGCCAAATTCAAGTAAAAACTATTACCTTCCATTTTGATTTTGGCAATGGTTAAATCCCTTGAATCTCTTATAAAACAAGTTCTGTTCTTGAAGGCAACTTCATATCCATTTCTCATCATTTATGTTACACTTAACAGATTCTGATCTAGCTCTGGAATATATAAGACATTGTTAATAACTTTCATACCTCTTGTTGTTTGAACTGCCACGGTTCCTCTACCTTTTGCCTCCATAATGTCTCCATTTCCAAGCTTGATCTTTGGTGTTATTGACCTGTCAATGGAAGAGAAAATTGACAAGTATTTTGACATGTGGCTTGTACAACCACTATCAATTAACCAAGTGTCTTTTCTGCAGGTGTCAATGGCTGAAATAGCCATGAACAAGTGTTCATCATCTTCTTTGCCTTCTTCAGAAACATTAGCATGCTATTGAATCTCATGCTGAGATTGCTTTCTTTTCAATCTACAATACTTCTCACTATGGCCATTCTTGTTGCAGAAATCACAATGAATGAGTGATTTTCCTTTGAACCAGCAATTTTGCTCAACATGATTTGTTCTTTTACAATAAGAACAAGGTGAAAAATTCTGCCTATTGACAGGGACAACAGATTTAAATTTCGAGAGAGGTTTTTTACCATGATGGAAATCTTTCTTTTGAAAATTTCCAGTCTTCTTTCCTTTCCAGTTGGCTTGAAATGCCCCTTCCATAGCATCATCATCTCTTATTTGAACCCTTTGTTCCTGAATAGTAAGCTTACTGATTAACTCAACAATAGATAGAGTTTGCAAATCGCAAGACTCTTCTATTGCAGAGATTTTGGCCTCAAATCTCTCTGAAATTGACATCATAAGCTTCTCCACTATCTTATGATCTTCAAATGTCTCCCCAAGGAGTCTCATTTGGTTGACAATGTTCATCAATCTGCCTGAATAGGTCTTGACAGTTTCATTGTCCTTCATTTTTATCAGCTCGAATTCTCTCTTAAATCCAAGGAGTTTGACTGTTTTAACTCTATTGCTGCCTTCAAATTCAACTTGGAGTTTATCCCAAATCTGTTCGGGTGTTTCCAAGTCCATGATTTTGGTGAAAATGTGATATGCTAGTACAGCATGAAGGTTGGTAATTGCCTTATCCTTTTTTAGCTTTTCTTCTTCAAAAGCTCTCAACTGTGCAATGGTGGGATTTCCATGTGGTTGTTGAGGATCAGCATCAGTTGCTACAACATTCCACAAACCTAGAGATCTCAGGTAGAATCTCATTTTCACAGCCTAGATGTGATAATGCTCACCATCAAAGGCTGGGACAGATGAGTGTCTTGTCGAGGATGAAGAGGCCATTGATTTTTAATCAAATAAATCTCACTTATTTTCTCTCAATCTCTCGTGTTTCACTCAATCCTCACGTGTTTACACTCAGTTATATTTGTTCTCACAGAATCACCCTCAGTCCCGAAGGAACAATAGCTCTGATACCACTGTTGAAATTTCTTGATTTGAATACGATTCTTGTAGCAATTAAAATCTGGAATTTCCAGTTACAGTGAAATTGGAAGAAGAAGGAAGATTAATTTTATTGAATTCGAAATTGCCCATTAAATAGGCTTACAAAAACATGAATTGTAATCAAAAACAAACTCTCAACAAAGCAGAGAGATTATTGCTAAACATAATCAAATTCCAGCTAACAATTGAATTGGATAACAACAAATAAATTCAAATTCAAAAAAACAATAAAACAGTAAAGCATTGACTAAAACTAAATCTTCAAATCAGCATCTTCAATCTTCTCGACAGCTTCCTTGATCTTCTAGGCAGCATCTCACAATGTTCTAACATTAACAAGAATCTAATTCTCCCCACTCTGAAAGGTCGCAGTTTCTAGTATCGCTTGTAACAAAATAAATAAATAAATAAAGTGAATTTATCTACTAAATTAGCAAAAATCCACAATTATTATGTAAAGCATACGTCTTGTGATGCTGGGCAGCTTCCTTCCCCAACCTTTTCCCCAGCGGGCGTCCACTATTCGCTTGTAACTTTCATCATCTTTTCTTCAGGTTGTACCCGTTTCTGCCCAACCCAGTCAGCTGTGATGGGTCCAATCCAAACCCAGCATGACTGGTTCACCCATCCTGAATATATATATATATATATATATATATATATATATATATATATATATATATATATATATATATATATATATATATATATGAATTAATAAAAATACTTTGTTTGTATACATATGGCCGTATTCAACAACTTTTCCAAGTATATTTTAACAAAAAACATAAATTGTATATTTTCTCATGTTTTAAAATAAAAAATAGGATATTGTAACCATTTTATGACTATCCTCTAGATTTCGGTTAAAATATCAAAAAACATTCATCAACTACTAGGATATTGTATCAATAGGAAAAAAAAACGTCCACCGAAACGGTATTGACAAACTTGAGAAAAACAATAAAACAACAATAAGGTGCATTGAGATTGATAAGTCTTTCCCTTGCACAACAAGTCTCATTACTCAAACTTTTGCAGACCATTAGGTTTTCTAGTGATATTAATACTAGGTGACAACTCTTAAAAATTATAATTATAATTTTATGATTATGAGAAAATAATTTTCCATGCATCCCCTGTCCTCAGGTACAGGCACGCGAAAAACAGTTGTGGTGACAGCTAGTATAGATCTAATATTTTTGAAGTGTAAGGGGTATTTAAAATTATGATAACGATTATTTTTCAAAGTATTTTTTTGTTTATAAATGCATCAAATTAATACTTTTTTAAAAATCATTTTTTATATCAACCCATCAAAACTATTCAAAAACATAAAAAGAACAATATTAATTTTATATATAAAAAATATATATTTTTGAAAACTTCTTTTTGGGCACACTCGCGAGGAGGTCTAAACCACACATCCATGACCAGAGTGTGCCACCAGTTATCGCCATTTTTGCTCATCTATTGTTTAATAGAGTAGCAGGCAGTTTGAGAGGAAACGTGCGTGTCCATTTTCAGATGCTCTAGCCATTTGCTTAACCAGGGGCCAAAACCATTGCCATCAAGCTATAGCTGATGGTTTCTAATTTCTAGTTTCCACTACTTAATTTCAGTTACCCTCTATAAATAAAACCCCATTGCAATCCATTAGCTTCATCAAACTCAACATTATTACTACACAATCCAGCCATCTGCCTAAAAATTAGAGAAAATTCTAAGGGTTAAAGTAGAAAATATGAGTACAAAAAGAAAGGTTTGGATTGTGGCAGCTTGCATTGAAGCTGTGGAGGAATTGAAGGACCCGGGCTTTTGCAGATGTACCTCCACCTTAATATCATTACACCAACATGCCATGAATAATTCGAGGTCGATACTTCAGGCAACGAAGCTTTCTTCTTCATCTTCAGCCATGGTTTCAGGAAAATTGAGGAAATCAAGCCAATCGGAGAAATCTTTGAGCAAAGTGTTAAGAACCAATTGTAAAGACAGTGAAGTTGTTACAATAATGTTTTTTATATAGCTAAGTTGAATACAAACCGTAAAGAGAAAGCTGAGTTGTCACAACAAAGTTTGTCTCTTTACTGATTGCCTATATATTTTTCTCAAGACAAGAACCAAAATATAATTGAATTGAAGAGAATAAATACATTTTTGTATTGTTACATGGTATCGAAGCGGATCTAATTTTTTTTGAATCGAATATTTTTTTCCGAAAACTACGATTACTGTCTATTGAACATACACTTGCTCAAATCGAAACCCAGATTTTCCTAGTACCCAAACATCCACAATTTTCCCAGACATCCTGCCTTTCTCGGAAACCAAACACCACATTTTCCCTAGAAACCCAGTTCTTTCCCAGTACCCAAACACCAAAAAAATTTCCCCTAGAAATCCCGTTTTTCCCAACGAACCAATCATCCATCAAAATCCAGAAATTAATCCACCGAACCACAACAAACAACCCAAACACCCCAGATTTCACAGAACCCATGTCACAACAAAAATGGAAATCAATTCCACGAATCCACTAACCTCAATGCCACCTTCCACAGACAATTCAGCATTTCCATCGAACATTATCCTAAATGAAACCAATTTTAGGTTATGGTCAAAACTCATAGAAATGAGAATCGGAGCTCGAAACAAGTTAGGATACCTTACTAGAGATATTGCGGCCGAATCCGGCGACCCACGACTGGAATCTTGGGTTACCGAGAATCATCGAGTCAAATGTTGGCTAATTGACTCGATGACCCCGTCCTTGATGGAGCGGTTCATCTGCCTCCTGATGGCCAAGGAGATCTGGGACGCCGTCGGGCGAACCTTTTACGACGGTTCCGACGCCACTTGTCTCTTAGAGCTTAACCAACGCTCGTTCACTACTCGTCAAAATGGACGACCCTTGTCCAATTACTACACCAAGCTCGTCGCCATCTTCCAAGAGATCGACGACCGGACTGCACCTCAGGCGAAGACAGTCGACGGCGTCCTTCACCACCACTCAGCCATGGCTCAACTCAGGGTCCACATCTTTCTCAGTGGTCTTGACCCTGGGTTCGAGCAAATCCGTGGGGAGATCCTTTGCAAGGATCCACAACTCGATCTTGAGGGAGCTTATGCGTGTGTTCAGAGAGAACACTCCCAAAAAATCGTCATGGCTAGAAATGGCAGCCCCCCCATTTTTTCCGAGCGATCGACGATGGTGACACGATACCATTGACCAATCGGAGGCGAGCTCGGGAAAGAAGAAAAATTAGGGCAAACTTTTGCCCCTTTTATAGCTGACCGTTTTACTGCCCGGGTTGACCGGTTAACCAAAAATACAAAAAATATTGGGGGACTGATTTGTTCTCATTGTGGTGAAAAGGGACATTCAAAACAGAGGTGTTTTGAAATTATTGGCTACTCGGACTGGTGGGATTTTACGAAAAAACCACGGAAAAATATCCGAAAAACTCGGGTCCACCTAGCGGAATCAGATCTGGCACAACCCACAACATTTGTGGCTCATCCAGGTAAAATTGGTAAAATTTCTGCACTCTCTGTTATTACTAATAATAGTTCGTGGATTATTGATACAGGTGCATCCGAACATATGACTAAAGATCCGGGTAACTTAAATTCCTCCAAACCTTCCTCCCAGTCAATTATTTGTACTGCCAATGGTAGTACCTCTCAAATTACTGGAGGAGGATCTGTAATCTTGATTGATTCCCTCACCCTAAATACCGTTCTTGTTGGTCCATCACTCGAATACAACCTCCTGTCGGTTAGCCAAATTACATCTACACTTTCATGCACTGTAACGTTTTGACCTTTCTTTTGTGTGTTTTAGGACATTCTGACCCGGAAGATTCTTGGTTATGGTGTTAGATGAAATAATCTTTATTATCTGGAGTTAACCGAAAAAGGGGGGGAAAAACTCAGTCAGACACCTCAAGCAAACTGTAAGGACAAAGCGGAAGCACTCGTATGGTTATGGCATCGAAGGCTCGAGCATCTATCTTTTTGGTATCTTAAGAAACTAAAACCACTTCTGTTCTCAAATATCAGTCATTTAGAGTTCAAATGTGCAATTTGTGAACTGGCCAAAAGTCACCGTATCCCTTATTTTCCAAGTTTGAATAAAAGCTCAGAGCCATTTGCAGTTATTCATTCTGATGTCCTGCAAAGGTCCCGTCATTTTCACATGCTCGTTATTTTGTTATATTTATTGATGAGTGTACTCGAATGACTTGGATTTCTCTCCTTCAGAATAAGAGTGATGTAAGTACAACTTTTCAAGAATTTCATAAAATGGTGCTAACCCAATATCAGAGGTCGATCCGCATACTCGCAACTCGATAATGGTACGGAGTTCATGGATAAAATTTTAAGTACATTCCTAAGAAGTCATGGAATTCGACACCAAACTTCATGCACCTACACTCCACAGCAAAATGGTCTCGCCGAGCGGAAGAATAGACAGATTATGGAAGTTGTTCGTGCCTCACTTTTTGGCATGAATATGCCCAAGTTTTATTGGGGTGAAGCAGTAAAATCGGCAGCCTACTTGATCAATCGCACACCTTCCAAGCACTCTCAAATTTCGAGACTCAACAAAAATGGAATCCTTGTTATCCATCCCTCATTTACCGAACCTGGAACCGAGAGTTTTTGGATGTACAGTCTATGTGTACATTCCTAAAGCTCTGCGGAATAAATTGGACCCGTGTGCGAAGAAGTGTGTCTTTGTTGGGTACTCCGAATTTCAAAAAGGGTACCGGTGTTATGATCCTCTGCACCCAAAGTTACATGTGACCTTGGATACCTCCTTTCATGAAATGGAACCTTATTACTCAAGGGGAGCTTCTGCGTCATCTCTTCAGGGAGAGAGAAACAATGAAAAGAATGACGATCTATTCGAAGTAGAGGAAAATAGAGGAAGGATTGAGAATTATTCTGACAAACTAAGGGAAAATACTGTAGCTCCTTGCAACAGTGAAGATGTGGAACCTTGCATTGATCAGAATCTCCTGAGCAATAACCCCCCTTTATCATCAGAGTTGCAAATCTCTACACCATTAACCGAAGAATCTACCTAGAATGTTCTTCCTCAGGTAAATCCAAATCCTACCCTTCCTATGTTTGATAACGAAATTCCTGTTTTTTCTGAAAATAAAGTAAATAAATACCCCCTAAGGTCAAATAAAGGAGTCCCGAAAAAACAGTATGAACCTGATCCGAAAAATAAGACTAAATACCCAATCAGTGATTATGTCTCTTCCCATAGGTTGTCCGTTTCGCATGCATTAACTGTTAATCAATTATCTACTGTATCTATTCCTAGTAATATACAGGATGCATTAGCAGATCCAAAATGGAAGGTGGCAATCAATGAAGAACTGCAAGCACTCCAAAAGAATAACACATGGGAGTTGTGTTCAATACCCAAGGGAAAGAAGACTGTTGGATGCAAATGGGTCTTCAATGTTAAACTAAATGCGGATGACAGTATAGACAGGTACAAAGCAAGGTTAGTGGCAAAGGGATATACACATAAGTATGGAATAGATTATTAGGAGACCTTTGCCCCAGTTGCAAAAATCAACACCATTCGCATCTTTATAGCTCTAGCGATGAACCTGGATTGGGCATTGCAGCAATGTGATGTCAAGAATGCCTTCCTCAATGGAGACCTTGAAGAAGAAGTCTACATGGATTTACCACCTGGAGCTACAGGTAAATTCCCAAGTACAAGCAAGGTATGCAAGTTAAAGAAAGCATTATATGGTCTAAAACAATCACCCCGTGCTTGGTTTGGAAGATTCTCCTCTACAATGAAGGAATTTGGCTATAAACAAAGCAACTCGGATCATACTTTGTTTATAAAACACGAGGAAGGGAAGACTACATCATTAATAGTGTATGTGGATGACATGGTCCTAACCGAAGACGATCTAGAAGAAAGAAAATCGCTACAACAATTTCTTGCCTCAAAATTTGAAATGAAAGATCTGGGACAACTTAAGTATTTCTTGGGATTGAAGTTTCAAGGTCAAAAGCTGGATTTGTCTATCACAACGAAAGTATGTGTTAAATTTATTAACGAAACCAGAATGCTAGCATGTAAACCAGCTGATACACCTATGGAGATGAACCACAAGTCGAGACAATCGGAGAATCAAGAGTTAGCAGATAAAGGGCGTTACAATGGTTAGTCGGAAAATTAATATACTTATCACACACAAGACCGGACATAGTATTTGCAGTCGAGTGTGGTGAGCCAATTCATGCACTCACCGGAGAAGAGCATATGGAAGCGAGATATCGAATCTTAAGATATTTGAAGAGTGCACCAGGAAGAGGACTACTATTTTCAAAAACGAAGTTCGTGAAATTAAAGGGTATACTGACTCGGATCAGGCGGTGATCGGACAGATAGAAGATCAACGTCAGGATACTTTACCTTCGTAGAAGGTAATCTTGTGACGTGGAGAAGCAAGAAAGCATGCAGTGGTTGCCAAATCAAGTGTAGAGGCGAATACCGAGGTATGGCTCATGGTGTGTGCGAGTTATTATGGATAAAGCATGTGTTACAAGAGTTGGGTGTTAATTATGAGTCATCCATGAGTTTATACTTGTGATAATAAAGCGACCATCGAAATTGCACATAATCCGGTACAACATGATCGTACCAAACATGTTGAAGTTGACCGACATTTTATTAAAGAAAACCTTGATTAGAAAATCATACAATTTCCGCTTTTAAGGTCGGAAGATCAGTTGGTCGATGTCCTCACAAAAGCGATTCAGGAAGAACCTTTCACGGTGCAATTAACAAGTTGGGCATGATAGATATCTATGCTCCAACTTGAGGGAAGTGTTAAGAATCAAGCTGTAAAGACAGTGAAGTTGTTACAATAATGTTTTTTTATATAGCTAAGTTGAATACAAATCGTAAAGAGAAAGCTGAGTTGTCACAACAAAGTTTGTCTCTTTACGATTGCCTATATATTTTTTGAAGACAGTAACCAAAATGTAATTGAATTGAAGAGAATAAATACATTCTTGTATTGTTACACAAAGCCATGTACTTAGGTTGCTGGGGTCCCTATTAAGTGAAGCACGGGAAAGTTTGGTATGGAAGCTGAAAACTTAGGCAAGCTGAAGCTGGTCCATTGAGAAGAAATAAGGTCGATGAGTGATGTAAGATGAATTTATACACTGCTGTATATATAGAATCCAACACGAAAGCCTTGTTGAAAAATTATTGCTGTCATCACCTTCCTATCTCTTACAACTTGTGGTGTTCTTTTTAAGTTGTCTCCCTTGTAATCTTGCTTGGTTTTTCATCATTTTTCATCAATTTGCTGTCTGTCCTCCGAAGGACAGGAGAATCTGTGGAAGCCCGCAGGTGATAATCACAGAACTCGACAATGCAAAATATTCTGCTTAATTTTGAGCATGGTTTGAAGTTCTTAACCATGCCTTGATGAATCAAGGTTGATGCTTCAACATTTCAAGCAACTGGACTGGACTGTCAGAGATTTTGGAGAGGGAAATATTTTTAAGAGAAAAGGACAAGTTAATCCCCAATTTTCATTGAATTATGAATTGGATCCCAGACAAAGAAAATCCTAATTGAGTCCCTCATAGGCTGGAAATTCATAAAAGTTGATGGCTTGCCTTAAAGCGATTCAATGAATTTTTAATAGCTGGTTAATTGGGTTATTTGATAGGTAGGGAATCTATTAGAAGTTATTTTTTTGTTTGAGGACCTACATGAAAATCAATGGTAATTTAGGGACAGATATTTCTAATTTCCAAATCTTTTATAAATCTACCCATCTAAATCTTCCGGTATGCATGTTTAAAGTTTTGATTAAATCCTGAAAAGTGATTTATTCTCAGCGTCTCGAAATTAAGCTACAAAAGTATCCGAAAATATTGTTATTTTTTATATATAAAAAAGGAAATTTAAGAATTCGAGGAATGCTATCAACTTTATTTTATATTAACCCAAAGGGTCGTATCCAGTGGCGCAGAGGAGTGTCCTTTCATTTTCGAACTCAGGTTCGAGTCCTAGTGGGAGTGAGGTGGGAGGGTACCTTCTCTTATTTTCTTGGGTTCTTCCCTGCGTGGTACGTCTGTCACCCCCGCGGTGCTTTACATGCTCATTTGGGCTTGCAGAGTGTTCAAGTGAGTCCAAAAAATAGTCGAGGTGCACGTAAGTTGACATAGACACCCCGGTCATAAAAAAAAACTTTATTTTATATTTAATTTAAAGAAAAAGGAACAGAAGCATGCATTATACAATATCACGAGGAGAATAAAACGTCTTCTCCCATTAAAAGTACCATTGGCCTTCGCTGGTTTCCTCACTCAAAAGCACCGGCAAGAACCTTAGCTTCAGAGTTATTCCTAAACTTTTGGTACTCTAGCCTACACAAGTAAACTCCTCGCCATTTACTTCATCGAACATAAAAAGTGATCTAAATTTCTAAAATATTCCCGCATCAAAAGAGTTTCCAACTAGTTGTTCTGTTCTTTATTACATGCCAGGAAAAAAATAAGTTCTGCAAGTAAAAACTTGGTCGGTAGCCATGAAAAACCAAGCCTTCTGTAGCCGGAACTACACATTGAGATCACTACACCAACATGCCAGGAACCATGTCGGATCAGTCTCTCAGGCCAAGAAAGAAGCTTTCTTCTTCAACTTCTGCAATGATCTCAGGCAAGGTCAAGGATGAGAAGGCAAAACAGTCTGAGGAGTCTGTAAGAGAAGTCATGTATCTGAGTTGTTGGGGTCCCTGATAAGGAGACTATAGTGGTATCTAGGACTATTCTGATTGTCGTAAGTTGATGTAAATAGTAAATTTCTCACTCAATTTACTAATAGAATGTTTCAATTATATTAGTTCTAAGTAATATTCATACTAACTTATAAGAACAACTATTTTATTTTATAAAGAAAATAACATGATAGTATTAATTTCAACAACTCTAATTAATATTCAACCTTAATAGAATATTGATCAAACATTTAAAAACTTTATTAAAAAATAAATATATTTCCACTAATAAAATTAATGTCACTTATAGCCCACATATTCGCTAACAGTTTATGCATCAAAAACTTGCTGGATAACGTGTGCCGTCCTTTTCCATGAGCAGAGAACTTGGTATTTTCTTAAGACACATGCAATGAATCCAATCATTGTTTTCATCAATGAATCCTAAAATTCTATCCTTTTAGCTCCATTCTTAATTAAAGAAAACTTGTGGATTTGCCTCCTATACTTGAGGCTCAATTTGGATTTTTATAAATCAAAACGGTGTGCCTTACCCTAAACAAGTCACACTCTAGCTTTGGCTTGATCGAGCATGCTAAAAAGTTAAAATTCCCCATCCTTTTCTCCTTAATTTGTATTTTGTGGAACCAAGTGGCCCATCTTGTTCATTAAATTCATCGTATCCTAGCGTAACCCCACTGAAACAATACCATCTGCTTTCATTTAAGCCAGCTACAGCTTGCCATTTCCGCCATCAAGCTCAAATCCTCAATTACACCTCAACTTTTATCTGAAAATTGTAAATTTCCTTGTTGTTCTAGTAGTACTAATTAAGAAGGAAATGGAAAAATGAGTTCAGCAAGCAACGCTTGGGCAGTAGCTACTACTATTGTAGCTGTGGAAGCCTTGAAAGATCAAGGATTCTGTAGATGGAACTGCAAAATAAGATCATTGCATCAACATGGAAAGAACTGTCTCCGGTCATTCTCTCAGGCCAAGAAGTTCTCTTCCTCATCTTCTACTGTGGTTCCGAGTAGTCATGTTACTTAAGTTCTTGGGGTCAAGGTTAAAAATGATTTCTTAACACTTACTAGTCTCTATATTCATGTATGAACTGGTGGCAGCATGGAGACAATCAAGAGTTTTCAAAACTTATATGAAGAAACGCGACAAGATTCAACTTCTTGAGAGATGGAAGTTGAGCTTCGTCAGATTATGCGCTCTAGTGATTTATGTTTCGATCAATTAATGTTGAATGAAGTCCTAAATGATGGGAGAAGAGAGAGTGTAAAGTCTCAATTTTGTCCCAATTCACTGGATATCAAACCATGTTATTTTGGATAAATTTTGTTTAATTACACCATTTATTTTACAAATTCTTTTCTTTTATTTCTTTTGGGAGTTATAATTTTTTTTTTCAATAGGAAGCTACCCCTTTGATCAGTGAGAAAGAATTACAAGGTCCAACTTAGTAGATCGATTAAAAAATAATTTCCATCGGTATTTTTTTAGAAGGAAACAGCTTTTAAAAATTGCATGTAAAAATAGTGATTTTTAACACCCTATATTATTTTTGGAGAAACTGCCATGAACAAGATTTTTGGATCAGATCAAAGTTACAATTTTTTTTTTACTTTACTAATTTAGTTTTTTTTTAAAAAAAAAAAGAGAAATAATAAGTTTTTCTTCCCCTTATTTTTAGTTTATATTATGTTTTATTTCCATTAAATAAAAAATGTATACATGGTATTATTCTCAACCCTTTATTTGAGTCGATTAATATCATGTGGTCAGCCTAACAAAATTACAAACAAAAATGGATAAAGGATTTATATTGTTAAAGAATAATATATATTATATTTTGGAACCTCATCTAAAAATTTAATCTTTTAGGTGACATGATTCCGTAAAACTTTTAATCAAGATGATTTCTTGATATGATATCAAAACCTTGTTGTATTTGATAAAAATTAAACACAAGGTAGTGTGAGTTTATGCAAGTTTTAAGTCCAAAAAGTTTTCACTTGAAGGAGTTTGTTAGAGAATAATATAAATTATATTTTGTATTATTTTCTAAAAACTTATATTTTGTATTATTTAAAAGAGATGGTTCCTTAAAATATATTGCACTAAATTTGATGATATAATGATTGATATGGATCATAATAATGTAAATTAAAATTAAAATTAAAGGGGTATCTGTGATTTTTATCTTGAATATAAATCATAAAATTATATATAAAAAATATTTTAATTTAAAAGTTTAAGTTATTAAGTGAAATTTAAGATATAATTTATACTATTTTATAATACACATCTCAAATAAAAACATTTTGAACTATAACATTGCACAAACTTATTATTGTTATAAATTCATAATAAATAATATTTATATGTATTAAATATCCATTACTCTTGAGTTTAGTCTTTTGAATTTCCATAACCCTTGAGTTCATTTTTTTTCTCCTATAAATAGACCTCTTATATCGTATTCTTTACACCTTGAAAAATAGAGGGATTCATAATAAAAAAGGTATTTCTCTCTTGTCTCTTTTGTTTATATTTTAATGTTTATGCTCTTCTATTTGAATTATTTATTCTTTATATAACAATTATTACTTTGTGCTTAATATTTTTTTATTTAATTAATTAAATATGCATTGTGAAACTCAAAATCAAACCATGACCATTTGTTTATTAAAACTTTGATATCATATAAAAAATAAATTTTATTTTAATATAAAAATTTTAAACTATTGAATAAATTCTTGAAATATAATCCATATCACTGTCAAGCAAAATCATCAGTTGTTATGGATAGCTAAGAATTTGTTTTTGGTGACATATGCGATGGCCGGATGTATGGCAGTCGTTGTCGATCATTTATGATTGCAGGTGGAGACATGGCCGAATACTCACATCCAATCATGCTTCTACCCTCTCTGTTGAACGAAAACAACTGGACTTGAATCCCATTCTTCAGACTCGATTGGATTTTTATATAAAAACTTCGTGCCCATCACTAGCAGGTCACAATCTAGCCGATGTATGTATGGTGGAGACACCATTTTCTCCAGGCCACCTGTAGTTTTTGACATTAACAAATCCTATCCCATCACGTACGATCCCACTGATAAAAAAAAAAAAAAAAACGCCATTGGCTTCCACCTTGCTAAAACCAGCAGCAAAATCTTACAGGTATGGCCTGTAGCTTCTCCTTTCTTCCAAAACCTCGGTCCACTTTTTCTGTACTTACATTATTCTATATAAGCGAGCCCCAGCTTACAATTTACACCATCAAATATTACAAATTAATCCTCTCGAATATATATATATCTCGTCTTCCTGAACTAAGAAAATAGAAAATGAGTTCTGCAACCAAAGCTTGGGCTGTGGCCACTAGTATTGCATCCGTGGAAGCCATGAAAGATCAAGGATTTTGCGGGTGGAACTTCACGATGAGATCATTACACCAGCAAGCCAAGAACCAGTTCAGGTCAGCATCTAAGCCGAGGAAGCTGTCTTCTCCTTCTTCTACTGTGGTTTCAAGAAAAGTAAGAGAAAATCATGAAGGAAAGTACCAATCAGAGGAGTCGATGAGGAAAGTCATGTACTTCAGTTCTTGGGGTCCGTACTAGTATCTAAACAAAACTACTAGCAGATGAGCTATATATATCCATGCATGGACTTGTGTCGAGGGAGTTTCTAGATTAGGGTTTGGTTACTATCTTAAGATAAAAAAAGAAGAAGATGTAAATAGTGAGAATTAATGTACAGAGACGTTCTCTTGTCTTTCCTTTTTTTTTTAGAAAATTAATTTATCTTCTTATCTCTTTCCTTTAACCAAACAATTCTTATCTTTTAGGTTTCAGAACACCAATCGAAATGAAATTTAAGAGAAACTTGCAATTGTTTTTCAATGGAATATTATGTTGAATGAATCGCTAAATGATGGGAGATAATTTTCTTAATTTCTGCAACTCGATATAAACATTTTGTATAATCAACTTTTAATGCAAAAGCCAAACTATGATCCATGTAATATTATATAGTGCAAATAGGATTATATAATTTACCCTTTCTCGTGCTATAGTTGATATTAAATATGCCAAATTAATTCAAATTATAAAACCAAAATAAGGCAAACTTTACTATAATTAATCAACCTGTATATTACATAGTTTCATGCATGGGTGTGATCGATAGACACTAAATTCCGTGCACATATATAATCTATTTTGTAGGAAAATAAATTACATAAAAAAAAAACTTGATAAGTTTTCACCCAAAATTGAATAGAGTATTCTGAATAGCTGCTGTTAGTTTGCATATTCGATCAAGCAACCTAGCTAAAATCACCATTTCCCCCCTAAAATCACGCCCATAGTTTCCCTGACATAACTTTAATTACTTCCAATCATCATTTTAACAAAATTAAAGTTTGATTAAAAAATTTGAGTTTTTGTATTTGAATTTCAAATCATTTTTGAAGGTTAAATGAATTTCAAGAATATTTTAATCAAATCAAATATTTTTACTATGTAGTATCTTGTTAAAAATTAAAATAGATAAAACTCATATTTTGTTTATAATTTTTATTTTTATTATAAATTTCAAGAATATACTTTTTTAGTGAAGGTAAGTTAATATTTTTTAAATATTATATTCAAAATAAAATAAAATAAAAATTAGTTGTTGAGAAGAGTGAATTAAAATATATGTAACAAAATATTTAAGAAAATGGTATTATTTTATTTTTCATTTGATACCACATCATTAGCTAAAAAAACAATATTACAATATGTCTGGAACAAAATCACATGGTAAATTGAATTAATTTATAAGCAAATATAAATTCAATTGATAACCTATTATATATAAACTATTTTGAATACTCATGGAAATAAATTCAATTAACAATCTTTATTATTTTACTCTAAATTTAGAAATCATTCTAGTTACATAAATTATCTCCTTTTGTTACAATTATTCTTTTATTTAAAATATAGATATTTTAAAGATATAAATAAAAATATCTCATATTATTTGTTTATTAAATATTTTTTAATATATGTATGTGTTTTTAACCATATGCATCTTCTTTACTCTTTCTACTCAATTTCGATCATATGAACAGCTGAACATGTGTTGGCTTCATCATCATGGGGAGTGGGTGGGTTATATGAGTGGTTCATCCATGGCAAGGCAAGGCTATATAGTATATTTGTTTAGATGCCAGGAAACTCCTTCTAGAAAGTGTCTTTTACGGGTTCAAGTAAGACAGTAAAATCCTAATTGTTTCAGATTTTTAATACACTCCCTCAAGTGAAAGTCTTTTGGACTTGAAACTTGCACAAACTCACATCACCTTGTGCTTGGTTTTTATTAAATAAAATAAGGGTGGTGAGATTCAAATTTATGACCGTTGGGTCAACAAGACTCTGATACCATGTTAAGGAACCATCTCACCTAAAAACTTAAACTTGTAAGTGAGACCCCATAATATGATTTATGTTATTCTCTAATTTCATATAGCTTTACAAAACCCTCATGATAAACTCTAAATCCTCATAAGTACAAACTTCATATTGAATTTTAACATTCAAGACTTCATATATACGAAACTCAAACTCAAAAAAAAGATAGACATGGATGATAGTTCATTTAGCCGTGCAAATAGGATCGATATGGTACTACTTGTCCATAGTTGATAACGTTAATGATAAATTGATTTCCTTCGATGAAAGCTCTGACTGTGACTTGTAAGTGACAGCTCCAGTAACCCTAATCTTACATTTTCCTTAATTTCCCGTTGTCGATTAGTGCTTTGTGGATCAAGTATTGTAATTAGTCCAATGGGAAGATCCTAGGGAATCCATCCTTCATTATTGACCATGTCCAAAGATTTTTAAAAAGTAAAGTGACTTTTTCCAAAGGCTGTGTGATTAAACCCTAGCAGGTTTTCCAGTGCATATGGTTGGGTAAATCATTGCCTGCAAAATATTTTGAATGAATCACCGAGAAGGAATTATGGAAGGGGAGCTTTTTCTTGCAAGAGGGCCACATGGGAGCATCAGTGAGTGTTATTTTAATGTCTCCACGAGATCATGTTTCCAACATCATAGCAAATCATGATGTTTTAGATGCTCTCTTCAAGTTTAGTGTTGTACGTAGTCTTTTATCCATTTCTTTTTCTTTTTAGAGACATGTTTTTTTAATTATTAATTAATTAAGAATATATTGAAATGATATTTTTTTTCATACGTTAGTTTGTCATAACTATATATAAAAAAATATCTAAATAGACATTAATTTAACGTGTTTTAGATAAACATAATAATTTTTAAAACACGTTGAATCACGAAAACACTTTACTAAATACCTAAAGCAAGTTTATTCTTGAAGGAAAGCAAGTGACAACCGAGCTATTTCGCTCAAGAAAAAGTGGAATTAATTTTTTTATTCTTTATTCAAACAATAAATCTTACTTGAAAAGAGAAAAATATAGAGTTTTTTTTTTACGATAAAAGACTTTCTAAAACATTAACTGAATATATAATGCTAAGGATACTAATTTTTTTTATATTTAATAAATAACGTGGTATCGATTACAATATAGAAATTTCAAATTTCATCAATGAGATAATTATAATTATAATTATGAACTGGATGATTGATAAAACTCCAAATGCATGGTGCCCCGTCATTTATTAAGTATCCATGTTATTATCAAAAAAAAAAGATAAACTCCTTTGTCATTATGTTGTGATGAACAGCTAATGAGCAAGAATATGAAAGAAACTGGAAAAGGAAATACCATGTAGCTACTATAATATAAAACTATATCTTAAATCTCCATCTAATAATTTAAGATTTTAAGCTAAGTGGTGATATATATATATATATATATATATATATATATATGAATCGTTTTGTAGAATCCTAAAATTTCAAGTGCTAACTAAAACTTTCAAATTTCATAAACAAATATTTTTTATTTAAGAATTTTGATAAAAAAAATCCACTTCCTATCTAAAAGTCTAATAAAAACTTTTCACAAATTGAAGAGTTCATGAAGTTATTGAAAAAAAATCTATCAATATAATTTTTTTTATTAATTTATCATTTTTTTTTATTAATTTCCTATAAGTAATTATAATTCACAAGAAACTTATCAAGAATGTATTATGATGCTATAAAAAAATATTTAGCATAGGCTAGTCAAGGATAGATTCACTGAGTGTTTCTTTTTCTCCGTGTCCTTTTTTCCATCAAATTCTTTTTTATTTTAATAATTATACATTATATAATTTGGGAATTGGGTTTTGTTTTTTATTTGGTTTGGTTTGGTATTAGATGCTTGTGGTGTCAGAAAATAAAACCAGTAGTATGATTAATTTGATAAAAATAAATAAAATAAAGCTAAATTAAATTAAAACAATTGAAGTTATGGTGATCGAATTTCAACTAAAAGATGAAAAACACAATTGACCGCAATAACATTAAAGACGACAGTAGAAAACACTCCACCATCATGGCTTCCACAAAACGAACACACAGATGAGTGAAAAAGCCCGGGAATTAATTATGCAAACCGGTCCTTGAATAGATCGATCAAACACCACCAAATTCCCAATAGGCCTTACCTTACAGCATAAACTACACCTTTCGATGCTACAATAGGGAGATACATAGCTTTCATCAACAGAAACATTATTATATAAGAAAACAGAAATTAAATCAAAAGTACGAGGCCCCCCAGTAATAAAAAACTATACGGGTTATCCATCTTTTAAAGCAGAGAGTGAGAGAAGAGTTTGGAGGTCTTTGCAAGATGCCATTATGGCAAACAAGCAATGGCAATGGCAATGCCGCTTCTTCTTCTACTACTACCACTTCTTCATCTTCAACATCTTCAAGCTCCATGAATAGTAATAACAGCAATGGCAAT
Source organism: Salix exigua (assembly GCA_032356905.1). Classification (NCBI taxonomy): domain Eukaryota; kingdom Viridiplantae; phylum Streptophyta; class Magnoliopsida; order Malpighiales; family Salicaceae; genus Salix; species Salix exigua. The sequence goes on from CM063600.1 coordinate 13,222,794, forward strand.
AATGGTTGTCAGCAGAACCAAAGTAACCAGCTTGGAGAGACAAGATCGAGTCTTTATTATTCGACTAATGCAATATCGTTTGTTACCAAGTCTTTGTTGCCTACTAGAAGAAGGCTTAGACTTGATCCTCCTAACAAGCTCTTCTTTCCTTGTAAGAATTAAGGTTTTATGGTTATTTTTTGTTGAAAATCTTTGGCCATGTTCTTTTTTGTTTTGATTGTGTATGCATAGCTTGTACTGTTCTCGTACCTTCTTTTTGCTGTTTTCTTACTTTTTGTGATCTGGGTTTCTTTATTTTTATATGAAGAAATGATCTTCGATTTGTTGATGTCATAAATTACACAGATTAGATTGTCCTCTGCTGATTTTCCTTGATATGAACTGTGTTTAGTAGATTCAGCTGTTCTCGGTGTTGATCTGGGGTTTTCTTATTTAGTGAAGGGAAGTGAAATTCTTGAGAATGGTAATGTCTAGTCTTTAAGAAAACAGATTGATTGTTCTTTGTTGATCAAAATCAAACAAGTTTAAGAAACCCAATTGGGTCTGCTCATTGTGTATCAGCTGCTATTCATCCAGCTGCTCTTTGTATATGTACTTACAGCTGAGGAACGTGATTGTTTGATTAGTATGCAGATTTGAAGCTATCATTATGCAGATGAACTCCGTTGTTTAATGATCCGTACCTTTGTCCTTTCGGGGTTTTTCTCTGTGCTTGAATCTTTGGGAATTTGGTAGTGAACTAGATTTGTGTTTTCTTGGCACTTAATTTTGTTACAATACTGTTGTGTTGAAGATGAACCGGGTAAACAGGTTAGGAGTGCAATTGGCATCAAGAACACTTGCAAGTCTCATGTAGCTTTCAAGGTATGGGGCGTCTGTCGACTCCTTTTCTTTGATCAATGATTTTGATTTTGATCAATTTTGGGAATAATTAGTGATTTGATTGCTGTTGTAGTTCCAAACGACTGCACCAAAGAGCTGTTACATGCGTCCTCCTGGGGCTATTCTCGCTCCCGGTGAAAGTCTTACTGCAACTGGTAATCAGCATCTCCTGCACCACCACTCTAGATCATTGTCCTTATTTAAGGATCAGGGACTGCATGCTGTAAACATTTTGGTTTTAGGGTAATCTTATTCTGAATCATTACTTGTCCAACAGTATTCAAGTTTGTGGAACCTCCAGAGAACAATGACAGACAATTGGATCAGAAGAGCAGGGTTAAGTTCAAGATCATGAGCTTGAAAGTGAAAGGAGAAATGGAATATGTTCCTGAGATGGTAAATTGTCTGAACTCCTAATGTGATTTTTATCAGGGAATCAACATTAAGCTCATGGAAACATGATTTTACGAGCATCTTCCTTGATTTTGCTGCTAAAACTATTGTTTTTATTCAGTTTGACGAGCAGAAGGATCAAGTAGCAGTTGAGCAAATTTTACGAGTAATTTTTCTTGATCCAGATTGCCCTAGCCCTGTAAGTGAATAGAAATATCACTATGAATTCCTTTGCCTGCATTTGAAAACAAAATAGAAACACCAGAAAAGGCTTTCTCAATCCTTGAGGGAATTTTGTTTTATCTCTGTTAAGGCACTGGAAAAACTTAAAAGACAACTGGCTGAGGCTGAAGCTGAGCTTGAGGCGCGCAAGAAGCCTCCAGAAGACGCAGGTCCCCGAGTTGTTAACGAAGGACTTGTTATAGATGAGTGGGTAAGGTCTTGAGCATTTGGTGTATAATTTCTTCTCATCACTTTGTGGCCTGTAAAACTTTCGTAACACTAAATTCTCTGGTATACATTTCAGAAAGAGCGCAGGGAAAGATACCTGGCACGCCAGCAGGTTGAAGTTGATTCTGTTTGACAGTTCTGTTTCCTTTCCCTGCAATGTTTTTTTTCTTGAGCTGAGGTTTCCTTCATACAATGCTGAATGCTTTGTCCCTTCGTCCATTGGTGGAGGAGGACGTGTGAAGCAGTATTTATCAGCAAAACCTGTCAGAAAAAATAGTTAAAATGAAGGCATTTTGTTATGCCATATTCAGCTGTATTTGGTTTTAGGCACTTGATATTGTAGATGTGGGCTTTTGATTAGCATTGAACTATTTAATTCTGTGTTGGCAATTCATGTTTGATTTTTTGCAATCGATATTTCATGTTGTAGCCCGGTTTCTGCTTTTTCTTGCTCACAAGCCTCATTAAGATACCTGGATCCGCCGGCTGGCAGGATTTCCAAAAATTCCGGGGGTGTTAATCTGGTCAAAACTTGGTTAAACCCACTTAATCGCCGTCGCGACATGGGTTTTGATTTTTCCTTTCTTTCATGATTATGCCTTGCCCTGGATCGATCTCCATGCCACAAGATTTGCAATTTTTCCTGTGTAGAATATGTGAGAGTAAAGCAACATGTCTAGATCTCTCGTATCTGTATACTTTTTGATTGGATTGAAGAATATTTGAAATTTATAATCATTAGTGCTCATGTAAAGTATTTATAGTGCTGGCTTGTACAGCATGAAATCTTGCTTTATTGTTTTAATGATCTACATGGCTCATGTTCTCGGAACAACAGAAGAGATGGAGACAATAAAAATTACAGAAAGAAATGCCTTTATTTTTTATTTTCTTAATAATATACAAATTTATTCTTTCTTCCAGCGATAACATTTTTGTCTCTTTTTTTATCTGTATATTCTATCTTAAAACATTAATCATGGAAGTGGCCACGGATATGTGCTCAACTTGGCTGGCACCGGGCCCTTCAGCAATCACGTACTCGCTAAATTATAAATTAAAAGAGGTCGAAATTGTTGTATTTTATAATGAAAACTACCTGCCAGTATTATCTGTTCTTTGTTTCATGGAATGAGAACCTGATGGGTGCAAATTTGTTGTGGAAGAATAATAAATACCCTTTTTTTTTCTTTTTCTTTTTCCGATAAGGTGATGAACTAGTGGGATGGATTGAGATAGAGATCTTGATTTGGTTCTGATTCTCTTCTGGTCCACTGCAATTAAATTATTCTTCTAATGATAGTGATCAAGTGCCTGAAATGCGTTGTGATTGGACTCTTCCAATAAAATATGAAGCCCCGTTCTGTATTGTTGCCTTAGATTACTTAAATAACACCCACCATGCACAAGTAGATCACTTCTAAATCAGAAAACTGACAAGTAGCTATCTAATAAAACCTTAAATTTTGAATTAAAATTACATAACATGATTTATATTATTCTATAATAGTTCGATTGAGATTATAGTTTATTAAATGAATGATGATAGTCAGATTATAATTGTAATATCGACAAAATTATCGATGTTAAAGATTCTAGGTGAGGCAAAAATATAATTTATAAAAAATATATGAAACATAGATGAACAAGCAGAGAGATTAAATGATCGTGTTGAGGATTAAGGGAAAGATCTTTATCTTATGAAGTGCTTGAAATGGAGTGGGATGGATTCCATAGATGATAGCCATTTAAAACTTTATTTATGGCTAGTCTATGTTGATCCTTTTTCAAATAACAAGTATAGTTCTCGAAACAGGTTTGACAAGATCAACCTGTTTATGCTTTTCCAAAAGCATTAGCATTATTGAGAGAGAGAGAGAGAGAGACTTGAAAGGATTTGTAGCTCTAAAATATCATTGCTGGGTCCAAACAAAGTAAAGATTCATGGAAATGATGATATCTGGGGACCCTCCATGGAAGAGGATGATGTTTCTCTCCCAAGTGGGCAGCAAAGTTTAGCTGGGTTTTTTTTTATATATATAAAAAGTGTTAAATATTATTTTATTTAAAATCTTAAGTTATTAGATATATCTTAGAATATAATTTATATTATTTTTTAATACACATTTGAAGTGAAAATTTTTTGGACTTGAAATTTGCTCGGAATGACACTACCTTATATTTAATTTTTATCCGATAGAATGAAAAATGGTGAGATTCGAACTTATTATCATTAGGTCAACAAGGTTCTCATATCATGTCAAAAAATAATCTAACCTAAAACTTAAGTTATTAGATGAAATCTCGAATATAATTTATATTATTTTTTAAAATTAGAAACGAGCTCTTCTTTGTCCTTGTAAATGGGAAAGAAAATGGCAGCCATGATTTATAATCTTGAATGTAAATAAACTCTTGATTAAAGCTGGTAGGTGGATCTCACCTGAAAATTCAATGCCACAGTGGAGACCGATAGCAACTTCACATGGTGAAATTGGCCAGATTCATCCATCTCAGCAAGCAGACATTTTATTTATTTATTTATTTATTTATAGGATGGATTAGTAGTATGCTTCTAAAATCCGATATAGTTTAATAAGTCAATTTGGTAACAAAATAATTAAAAATCTAATTTATTTTCAGATTCGAATTTTTATTATTATCAAAACAGTGTTCTTTTGGTAAAAAAAAAAATAACAATTTTACCCAAGAGAATCCACTAGCCAGGTATTATAAGTTATAACTACAATGTATAAGGGTATGAATGAATTATGGATTTTACCCACAATTGCTCCATGATACTCCTTTGTTTGTGCTAATTATAAGGATTTTTATGTTTTGGTTTTTTTTCTTCTAAATTCATAATTAAAGAGGTGTTTAACATCCAACTTCAACTTGTATTTTTGTTAAAAAAAATTATTATTTTTTCAATTTATTTTTTTATGTGTTGATATTAATAATAAATTTTAAAAATTAAAAAATATATATATTAAAATATAAAAAAACAATTTAAAAAACAATTATTACTGTAGAGTAAGCTATCAACCTATGCATGCATGTTTAACCACTGACAGACAAGATATATAATTATAATGAGTCATGGATTTAAATAAAACAATCTGAAAATGTTCTTAATAAATACCTAAAGTATCACATATTATTCAATTGAGTCCTTCCTTCTTTAACATACTTGAGAAATTAAAATTAAGTTTCATCAAAAGAATTTCACACTCCACAGAGAAATCCTAGTCAGATGCCGTTCACTTACAGGCAATCAATGTCACCAATCAAGTGGCATGGCTATGTAGCTTTCCCTGATATTCAACAAGGACAATAAATTATCGATCGTGGGCCCCAGCACGCGTCACGTCCACACCCGCCTCTCACTGCCAAATCTCATCACAGCACGTGTCCCAATCACGTTCCTGGAGAGGAAGTAAAAAGACAGAGTTGCCCACCTGGCAATTTCTCGAGGGTGACATCAAGTAGGTGTTGGGTTACTACTGGCTAGATAGAGACGAGTCATGAGATTGGTCTCTGGATATGTCGACACCTGTTGACTTATCCCTCTACCTGCTCCAAAATTCTTACAATAATTTATCGCCGTTGAGATAATCCCATGAAACAAGGATCGTTTTTCTACCATCTCCTCGAAAGGTGAGTAACAAGATATGCATTGACCATTATTTTTATTTAAAATAAAATTTAAAAAAACATTTTTAACATCCATATATTAAAAAATATAAAAATACTAGAATTTAAAAAATTTATATATCCAATCTTATTGTAAAAAAAAAGAAGAAGCAAACTACCATTAAATCAAGCCTTCACTTCATTAAAGAAAAAGCTAGGAGTAACTATAAAGTAATCACCAAAGCTATAGACATGAATGATTGAGTCCCAAAGCTGTTGTAGCACGGTGTAAGTGTTCGGTGCCCAGCAACATTGGGTTATAAATTATTTGAATTAGATAAATGAAATGACTAGCAAAAATATAAATAAAGTGGCTAACGAGTCTATATAAAATAAATTTTGTTTTAATTCCAAGAAGCAAGAGACCCAGCACGGTGTTGCACTTGTAGACCTAAAAGTTTTGGTTACTAATAAGATCTTGAATATGATACAATAATTTAATTTGTCCAATTTTTAAATTGAAACTATATACATCAGGTGTTTTTTTTACATTATTTATATTTTTATCAAGATTTATAAAGTGTCTTGATGATATTTTGGGTCGAAAATAAAATTGAAAATGAGTTCTTAGCTCAAAATTTCTCTAGTCCTAGTTTTACGGTCACTATAGCGGGCGAGATCTGGATAAGAACAGATGATGCATCGTGTAATAATTTGTTTTTCAAATAAAAATGGGTTTTATGCCCTAAATATAATGGGAAAAAAACTCGTGCAAGCCTGACAACTCCTGACTTTTTTTTTCTTTTTTCAATTATTTTCTCTTATTTTTTATATAGAAATATTATGTTTGGATTAACAATTATTTTTTATATTTTATGTAGAGAATTTTTATTTTTTAAAATAATTATTTTTTGCTTCTGTATAATGTTCATGATATGTGTAGTCTTACATCATATTTTTATTATATTCAGTCAATTTAATGTGTTTGTTTTTTATCGCTTGATTGAGCAAATAAAATAATAAACAAAGTGTAGCAAGTTGCCTATTATATAAATAACATGGATCTTTCATTGATTGTCTTCTCACAATTAATTATGGATTATAATTGTGTTCTCAAATAATTTATATTTGAGTCCTTAAACTTTTTTTTTGAACAATCAAGTCTTTTTAAGCACCCAATGCCTTGTCTTTGTTAAGGGATGTTGAATTGAAAGGTAAGAGATTGAAATGAATAACTCGGGTGACTTAGGTGATTCTTGAGAATTTAATTGAAAAATATATTTTATATTTAAAGTTAAAAGATGTTGGAGAAAAATTGTTTTGTTGTCTTAATTAACATTGTGGGTTACAAGTAATACATGTTTTTAATTCCTTTTGATTTTTTTTTCTTTGCATATTGTTTTTTTTTTTAATTTGGTTCTTATATTATGTATTTAGAGTTGATAATTTATCTTAATTTTCTTTTTACATTGATCGAGAAATAAACTGCTTGATTCCATTCTTCAAACTTTATTTTAATTTATTTTGATATAGCTTTTAATTTGCTCTTTATATGATTTCTTAATAATAGATAATATTGTTTTATTATATGGTTAACTAAACAATAATCTAAAATAAATAAGTTATTAATGCAACTAGAGTCCATTACTTTGTTTGTAGGTTCGAGGTTTTGATATGAGTTACCTGATTCATGAGTTCGATAAGTTCACTCATCAAATCTTATATGTTTATTTTTATTAAAAAAAATTATGTTATGTTTTTACCAGCCATTCAAGTTAGCTTTGAATACGTTAAATTGATTGATTTATTTTGGATTAATTCTTATATAATTTAATTAAAAACTTGAATTAAATTTAAAGTTGGATTAATAGATTTTAAGATTAAGCTATTTAATTAGATTTAATAACTACTAAAAACAGTTTCAGTCTTCTAATATATTTTTTTAAATTAATCTAAGTATACAACTAGCAATAAAATAATAGAATATAATTAACAATCTTATTGTTCATACATCCAAAAGATCAAACCTCGAGCCTGATGCCCATCCAAAAACCATTTTATAAAGTAAAACCACTTCCTGTTTCTTGTTTTACAATTCAGCTACTTTTCCTTCTATAAAAAACACCCTCTCCTTCTAAACACTCGACCAAGCTTTGATATAATTCCCACTTGTCTCTATAACCTCTGTTACCCCGATATATCGGAAAACCCCAGAAATGAGTTATCTGAACCGGGTCTGGATGGCAGCTACCGTGGCTGCAGTTGGATACCCTGATCAAGGGTGGAAATCCAGCTTAAAATCACTGAACCATGGCAAGAGGACGGTGTTCTCTGGCGTAGATGGGGCGGAGATCCAAACACTTTCTGCTCCAGTCGGATCGAATTGTTTTGGTCCTGGAAGTTGTGGATCGGAAGAGGGAGTGAGGCAGAACGATGAGTCTCTCCGACGAGTTATGTACTTAAATTGTTGGGGCCAGGGTTGACTAGGGGTGAGAAGGTAGCGGTGACCGAGTGACTCAGTGTTGAGCTGTAGAGTCCGAGGAAATTGACTAGGTGGTGAGCTGTAGTCGATTGACCAGGCGGTGAGTTGCAGAGTCTGGGGAAATTGGCCAGAGTTGATTAGGTAGTGGATCGTGGTCGATTGACTCAGTATTGAGTTGTAGAGTCTGGTAATTGACTAGGTGGTGAGTTGTAGAATCGATGTGGAGAGGGGATTTGCTTTAAATTGTGAAATTTACTGCGGGGATGAGGAGATGGTAGAGAGAAGAACATGATGTGAACTTGTACAGAAACAAAATGTAAAAATTTATACGACGTTGTTTTGCTTATATTTTATCTTATTTTATTTACTTATATTTATACCTGAGATGATTGAATATTGAAATTAAATGTTGCGAACTTCAAAAATCACATCTCATTAAAAAATCTTACAAAAGAAAATGAAAAAAATAATTCCTTTATTACATATTTTGTTTTTGAAATGGGAATTATTCCCAAAAAATATTATCTCACACCAATCTAAAACAGTGGATGTTCTTGCTAGAGCCCCTCTGATCACTGTTCACGAACTCTTTCTGGGTGACTCCATTGTTTTGAAAAAAAACAAGAAAAAAACAAGTTTTGAGTTATTGACTTGACTTAGTTCAAGACAAGAAGCTTCGAGTAGTTAATGTTATTTTCTTTAAAAAAACAAGAAAGAAAGAAAAACAAGTTTAAGAGAGTTATTGCCGCTCTTATGTCCGCAGGCCATTAGAAAGAGCTCACTAAGATAATTCTAACACCTCAACATAAAATTGCACAATGACATTGAAAAAGACCACAACCCAGAAAGCAAATCAAATAAAATATCATGAGGGGATCATCTTATGTTTATATTTAATCTAATTCAAAAACATTTTTTTTATAGAAAAAAATCAAATTTAACAAAGAATGATAAATAAATAAAAAAAACTTGAAATAACATATATCATTTTAAAAATAAGTGAAAAATCCTATAAAAAATAATAATAATAAAAATAACCAAACTCAACCTTCAATTAAATGAATGTAGAGAAATGAAACTTGAAAAAAAAAAAAACTAACGTGTGAATCTCTTAAACCTAGGTTAATCTTCCAAACTTATAATTCTTGAAATCATTGACCTGAGCTCAATCCTCGATTAATTTAATGTTAAAAAATAAAATTGTGAACAAAATCAATTTAAATTTTTTTTTATCAAAATAAAAAAAATAGTATTCAAAATAATGAAGATCAAATTTAATATGAAAAAACTATAAGAGCATGAAATTGTAAAAAGAAACTCAATTTTAAAAATTATCTAAAAAAACAAATAACAATAAAAAATTGGGACCAAATATCATATATGAGAAAATTGGAGGATGAAATTGAAAAATCCTATTATATAGATTACTTCAAAAAAAATTAATAGTAATCAAAAGAACACATATCAAATAACAATAAAAAGTGGGGACCAAATCTGATATATGTAAAAATTAGAGGATGAATTTGAAAAAAAATCCTATTATATAGATTACTTCAAATAAAATTAACAGTAATCAAAAGAACACAGATCAAATATCAATAAAAAATGGGGATCAAATCTGATATATTAAAAAATTAAAGGATGAAATTGAAAAAAAATCCTATCATATAGATTACTTCAAATAAAATTTATAGTAATCAAAAGAACACAAATAAAATATGAAGAAAAAACAAATTGAAGGGTTATTTTGATTTTTAGCGGGCGTGTGCAAAGATTGAGGAGGAAAAAGAAATGAAGGGGGGAAATAAGGATTATTGATGTCAAACCAAATGTTTGTTTGCTACACGAGGGTTGCTTAGAAAATTTGAGCATTGCCCTAGAAGCCATTGTTTGGCCTCTAAAAGCCTCCTCATGCTGTTGAATTGATGAAATGAGTTAAATTAATAAAATAAAAATAACATTAAAAGAAATAAAACCAACAAGTAAAACACATGAAAACCATGTGGCCAATTTGAATATCACTCAACATGTTATTTTGGTCTAAAAATTTATATTTGTTCATTCTTTCACTCTCCAAATTGTTTCTATTTAAATATAGATTTATATCCCTTAACTTATTTCTTAAACAAATTGAATCAGATTTATGTTATAATTAGTGATTGATATTGTTTTTATTGCATGATACTTTAAAATGATTTTTATTTTTGTTGAATATTTTTCTCTTATATGTTATATGAATTAAAAGCATTTATATGATTTTTTAAATAAAAACATAAATTATTTTTTATTAGCAACACATTTAACCACCCAATTAAGAGAAACGTAGATCCGTCAGTGTATTTTTTTTTTATCTATACATCTATCTTTTTTTTTCTATTATGAAAACTAGCCTTTTGTTTTAATATTTAATCAGTGTTAATTTATAAGTTCATATATTTTTCAGTTGATTTTATAAAGCATAAACATCTTTTGTTTCTCAAATAAAAATATACGATACATGGAAATACATGCATAAACTAATTATTTCCCCGTTAAAAATTGACTTGAAATCTTACTCGTACCATAAATAACATGTTTCCATTTCTTAATTAAGAAATCATGATATTTTAAAATGCACCCACAACATTAACATATTTTTTTTTATTATATTCAAAATTAACTTGAAATTCTACTCTTGGTGTAGAGTAAATGATAAGACTAGTTAAATACATAAATGGTATGAATTTTCTTTAAAAAAAAGAAGAGAAAATGATGACTTATAAATTAAAAAAAATATATTTCTTTAAAAAGAGGGAGTGTACTTGAGTGAAATATTTCATATATTATTCAAAAAAGGATTTTTTTTTAATTCTTTAAAATCATATAAGTTGACTCCATTAATTTTAATTTTAATGTCGAAATTATAGTTTTTAAAAACATAAAAGTGTAAACTGTAATGACACGCAAAATGTAGCATGATGGAGGTCATTAGCTCTTAATTTCAATGGTGTATTTTAATCTAATTTTAATTTAAGGGCCAAAAAAGTATAGTGATTGAGAATCCCTTTTGACATAATTTGAAAAAATTAATTTGACTTCAAATTTTAATTCAATGTTTTTTAATATATAAATAATTCAGAACAAAAACGAATTACGTTAAAAGTACGTTGGATTAAAAGTAACTTAAAAAAAACTTTTTTTTAAAAAAAATACCATATTTAAATTTAAATCTTTAACTTTCGATAAAAACAAAATTCTGATTTAAATAATAAATTATTTTTAATTAAATATACTTATGACTTGTATTTAAAATAAACAATTTACAAGATTCATAGAAACACAACCTAATTATAGTCCTGTAACATCATTTGATCAGCACTAACATGTAACATGTCGTGCGCAATAGATATTTCAGTATCACTACAATGTGATACTCTTTTATGTTTTTTTTTCTTTATAAAAATAACACAGTCAAATTTACAATTAATAATGTATAACACTCAAGAAAATAATTAATTAATAATAATAATAATAAGACCCTTCGTCTTGTTGGTTCTCAAGGTGGGAACTCTCTTCATTCCATATGGATAAGCAAGCAGCAAAAACCCTTTCAAAAGCTATCTATGAATGTTGATAAATTATATTGCCACAAAGAAGCAGCACAGTTAATGACAAGCATGCAGACACAAAAGAAGGGTATGGTCATACCGGTAAAGCGAGACAGCTCCAATTTGCGAGGTTGTTTTGTGGTTTTATCTCCCATGAATTAACCTGCAGTGCTTCTTCAGAAAGTATAAAAGGCAAAGAGATCTGACGGATCATCAATTCACCACAAAATGGACATTCGCTTGCTATTGCATCGTCGAGCTGAGAACGGAGCTGATGATCACAACATAAGAAAGTTGGTTAAAATCACCATTACGAAGCTCATAATTGTTAGTAGGAGGAGTCATGGTGTTTTCAGGTGTGCACAGAAGCCATTAACCAGGATTAAGTATATGAAAAAATCTCACTGAAAGTGAGGACTGCTATTGAAAATTAAAACAATACTTGATATTTTGCCACTAAATGTTTGCTTGTGAATGACAAACATAAAACAGACCTTATCTACAGGAGTCATGCTAGTAATGGAATCCTCAGTTATGCCACCATTCATGTCTTTCCTAGCTCCATCACCAAGCAATGTAAGCTGCTTCTGCAGATCCAGTATACAAACTGCCTGCATCGTTCATTTGAAAAAGAAGAGGTTGAAATGGTCAGGTAAAAAATGAAGTTCCTGCGAGTGAGATATTTTTACAACCAGAAATCTCACAAACGCAGAAGCAGTGTTCTACTTTCAGGGCACAAATAGAACAATCAGCTTGTGCAGATATAGTTATCCATGATCCAGAAAATCATTCAATCGCAATTTTGCCAGCATAATTCCTGTCTTCAGAACTAACCATAAAACTCCTAACAAATGAAATTCTTACAATATGCAAAAGTTTTAACCAATCAACGCTCTTTTTTTCCTCCATCCTAAAGAGAAAAGGATGGTGGGTTTGGCAAGCAGAGGCCAAGTTGTTTTAATGGTCCTCGTGCTAGTAAAACAAAATGCATTTCCAAGTAATGCTTTTCAATTTGATTAAAGTTGTAGCCATTAATGGATGTGCTTTTGATGCTATTCAAAGTAGAAATAAATGGTAGTAACATGATTGGCTATTTAATCAGATTAGAAGTTACTTTGACTTTCAAGTTGCACCTACCGAGTAAAATGTCATCTTGATTCTCAAATTTGCAACAGTAGCATTTAACCAAAAAATACTATGTGAGAAATGCTGCACATCAACTTACTTGAGTTTCATTGACAGAACATGTCACATGGGCAATCAAGCAATGCACATGAAAGGCATGCCCACATGGAAATACATAGAAGGGAGCCATTTGTCCTACTGATGTATAGCCCCGAGACATACGGTAGTCCCCACCCACAATCAAGATTTTGCGCTTACAAACCTGAGAAGAATAAATTCAGTAAGATGACAACAAAATTTAATATGTTCGCATAGCTCATATTTGAACAGTAAAAATCTTGGACTACCAACCGTGAGGGTGGTCCAAGTTTAATCATGAGAGGAACCAGCCTCATGGGAAAATACTGAAGGCTAGGACTACCTCCAAAGTCTAACATCTATTTCCTATGAACCAACTAAAGAATGATGACAACAGGGTAATGACACCAATTAAAATACACACAGTGCAAGGGGACAACTTATCTAGGCCCACCTATTGTCGGCCTTGGAATCTTTTAGAATACGCGGAAAACTTCAGCAAAAAGTTTCAAAGGTGAGACTGATACAAAAAAGCATCCTTTTACTCCTAAGGCAAGTGAAGGGTAAAGTGATATCCCAACCAGAGCAAGTATGAAAGTGTTTGAGAGTGTGGTAGCGGTTATTTTTTATAGTGTTTTTTCGCTCAAAGATGCATCAAAATAATGTTTTATTTTTATTTTTTAAAGATTATTTTTGAAATTAGTTCATCAAAATGATCTAAAAATATAAGCAAAGTGTTTTTTTTTGGGAAACACAGTTTCAACCTGTTCCTAAACAGCCTCATATGGATAAAGATTAAGTGTAGCTTTAGCATGCAGATTGTGAATGGAACCCTAAAGACTAGAATGACCATACCCCACATTCCTCATCACGGTCAATGACAGCATATCTTTGAGCAAGTGCACTAATATCATTTCTTATGTTGTCAGCGCCATGTGTAGCATCATTCATCTCCTGTTTTAGCATTTCAATTTGGTTGTTGTAATCCTCCAATGATGAGCAAATTGCCTCCTACACTCACACAAGAGAGTCAACTCTAGTATATAACCCAGAAGCAAAGCGACAGTAAAACACCCAAGTAGTAGAATGTTCATAACAGGCATAAAGTTACAAGGGCACACAGCAGCTCAAATGGCAATAGGAGGAGAGACAATCTTTGAAAATAAGTAAGAAGGGATCAACGATGTCATGGAAAATTATCCCAAAACATCAGGGTAACAAGATTACCTTGAAGTCATCAATCAGGGCAAAGTCTGGAAAGAACGGTAATATATCCTCAATCTTTAGAAGGCCATCAGTTTCCTTGAGAAATGCTATTGCCTTCCTTATATTCTCCCTTTTAGTTCCCTTTTCTTGTTCGATAACATGCTTGGCAACCATAAGCCAAAGCTTCTTTCTCAAATCTTCGTCATCTTCCACCTTGTCAGCTTCAGCCATTGCAAGCTCAGGGTCAACCTAATTACAAGTGGGAAGATATGTCAAAATAGAATAAGACCACACAGATATACATAAAAAAAGAAGTAGAAAAGTTTGAAGGTGGTGTCTCATCTATGAATCTAAATGGGTGGCTGAAGACTAGATGAAAAAACAATTTATTTCTGAGCTCCTTGAATTTGGAGGTGTCTGTAAATTCAGTTTGAGAGAACTCGTAAGGGTTTTTTTCCATTTTAGCTTGGGGCTACAGTGTCTTATTCAACTTGGGATTTTGAGGTTTTTTTCCCCTTCAACTATCTTAGCTGAAAATTGTAATGGGTTATACAATTCTATGAGGTGTCTGGTTGATAAAGGTAAAGCAAAATTTGTAGTGTTTGGTAAGAACTAGAGCCCCCATGAAAAGAAAAGAAAAATCTGTAAACAAGTTTGGTAGCAGATTTCAGAAATAAAATCTCAAACATGAAGTATCCCTTTCCTCAGATTTTATTCCACCCGGTGTTCATCTGAGATCCCTGACCTTCTAGATATCTAGCCATCTTTGCTAAAACTTGCCAGATTGCAAGACTTCTAGCTTTGATTTGAATTTCTTATGGATTATTTCAAAACTTGATGCCTTAAGTTTACAGCACTGACTGCTGGTAAAGTGGAGTACATCAAATTTCTATAAAACAAATTGCAGTAAGATCTAGAAGCACTAAAATATCACCTGTAGGGCAAGAGCAACTGCTTCTTCATACATGGACATCATGCTGTATATGTGAACACAGGCACGCATTCGCTTTTCTTTAAGGCAAAGGCGCAAGGCATACTTGGGATCATAGAAGAAATCTGGTCCATTCTCTCGTCCTTTCCCGAACTTGCATTGTAGGAAACGTAAAAGTGCATCGTCATCCTCCTAAATATAAATGAAACAACTTTCATCAAGACAAACCACAAGTGAACTGTGATAATACTGTTTGAGCAAAAACTCGTGGGTGGAGAAAATAAAAAAATAAATTAACTCAAGTGTTTTCATGGAATAGCTTCAGGAGAAAGAAAGTTTGGAATGACTATTGTGGCATCAAAAGGACCAAGAAAATACATATAGTTTACTTTTCCAGATACAGACCCACTGTCATGCTTAACCTTTTGTCAGCAAGCAAGTCAAATCAAAATCTTAGAATGATATGGAGCATGCCATACAAAATATGGAATTACAAGCTTAAAGACATTTCCACCTGTTAAAATTCTAAGAACAAACCCAACCTGTTTAGCATAGAGAGAAAGAAGCAAGTTGTGAACTCCAGGATCCTCGTTATGCAAACAATGAACACAGAATTCCAAATATTTGATGACTTCATGGGTTTCATTCCTGCAGGTGACACAGTTGCAGTGAAAAGAGATCCACAATTCACCAGAAGCATCAAATACATAATCAAACATCTATATGTTAATAACTGAACAGGAAATAGAATTTCTGAAGGTTATTGCAATTCATAACTATTGATCTATCAATTGGCGGTCATGACAGATTATACAAGATGCAAACTTTCTTTGGAAAAAAGTATTTTTTTTTTTGTCATGAAATCTACAGATCAGATCAAAAGAAACGTTTATGCCACAGGTTGAAAAAGTAAGTCAATAATTGTATTAGATGATGACTCAGAGAGAAACCAGAAGGATTGGGAAATCTACAACGGTGTGAGCAGCAGCACCAAAGCTAACTCAGACTTTCTATCATTTACAAGTCTTGGCTAGAGCCAAAAACAACTAAATAATAATGGAGACTATCACAAGAAAATGGAGCTCGTTTTAATGCTTACCGAAGTAAGAACTCACTCCTCTGATAAAAGAAAAATGTAATAATTAAAAAAAGTTGCACCCATTACTTTGCATGAGGTTCACTTGAATAACGCATCATTGCAGGAATCAGTTTTCTTGGGTTCAGGTTTTTTGTTGTCATCCATGACTCTACTGTTTCATATGCATCAAGAACAATGAGGTCTGGGGCAAACTTGTACTGCAAAGAAAAAACAATCTCACTAAGTACCTTTGTAGAAATTAGGACTAAAAACAAGGCGGTGAGGACTCTTGAAAGTATGAAAGAACAGAAAGCATTACAGCAAAAAACTTCGATTCAAACATCCCTGATTGGGAAAATGAACCATATTTCAAATCACGCAACTCAAACCTGTACCTGAAGGTCTATTGGAACAGCAGGTTTCTGAAGCACTTCCAATGCTTTCTTTGTTTCTCCTTGCTGGAGTTAAACGCCACCCACCCGTCAAAAAACAAAGGCAAATTAATAATATGAATTGCCAGGAATAAAGAACTCAGGCATAAAAAAATGCTACACACACGAGCGCGTGCACACAGTTTTGTACTATATGTGCTGTCATACGGTGTCCGGTGTCCATGTTTGGTCAGATGCTAGAATGTTTTTATAAAACAATACTTCCTATGCCATGGCTGAGGAATAGGATAGCTTTTCTTTCTCTGCAGTGTCATGAATCACGTGGTTTTAGGGTAGTTTGCTCAGGTGACAATCAGAGTGATTAGGCTGCTGTTTTATGATATTCCTTTTGCTTTCTTACTTTGGAGGGTGACTTATTCTCTACCATGCTTTTGTAACTCTATTTAGTCAGTTATTACAATTTTATTTTATCAAAAACAAAGTGTGTGTGTGTGTGTGTTGTTAAAGAACCATCTCACTTAAAAGCTCAAGCTATTAGGTGAGGCCCCAGAATATGATTTATATTATTCTCTAACATGTGCGTGTTAAGAGAAGAATAAAGAATCCTAACCACCACTGTAAGCAAACAGACACTATCAACAAAAAAGTATCTGACCAAATGAAGATAGAACTTTTTTACTTAACGGACCTCCTGTATATGCTACAATCAGAAGGACGGTGTTCTCAAATAAGAAGGATTTACCACACTAAAGTTGAAGGCAAATGTAGTATTCATTAGCTTTGTTTTATGTTCTCAACCTCTATCACCAATCAAAAAAATGAAAATAGAGGACAATTTTGCATTCTCCAAGGAAACTAAACTACAAAGCATGGCAAGTAACAACAATGTTCGGCAAATAAACAAAGGTTGAGAAAGCACCTGAATATAGTGGTGAATTACAATTTCATACTGTTCCTTCAGACTAGCAAAATAAACTAGTTCTTCGACTCTGCCATAGCTGCAGAAAAGCATTGAGCTAAAATTGACTCCCGCATATTTTTAACAGACAAGAACAACCAAGAAGTCAAACAAAAGACCAATAACAATTTATACATGTGGATGCAAGGACACCTAAGATGGTTTGATATCGCGCAAAACTGTCATAGTGCAAATGAGTTCTTTAACATGCAGTAGGATAAGGAACTAATTAATAGAATGGAATCACACCAAGCAACAAAAACTGATTATTTATCAATGGTTCCAAACACAGCTGTCTCAAATAAGACTAGAGACAGACATTGTATGTCTAAAAGCTAAACAAGTGTAAAACACTACCAAATATTTATATGAATACCTCTCTAGAAGTTTCATAGTAGTTGCCTCATCCAAGACATCCTTGCAGTCACCGAGGAAAGCACGAAACTCTTGATTGATTGATTGGTACTCGGAACTATGTTTCTCCAAAGCATTATCCTCTTCCAGGAGTAGCCGATTTATCTAGAAAATCAAATGTGAAATTCATTGCTCAAATTTAATGATCTCAGATAATAATTATTGATGCATATGGATTGAAAATCTTTTCAAGCAAAAAACATTACAATTCATTCATAAACTATTTTTTTTTCATGTAGCATAGCCAGAGGTGAATAACTACTTACTACTAATGCAAACAAGTGAAGAATGCCAATAATTTAAATCAGAGCATCTCTGCTGCCTACTCTAACAAAAAAAAAATCTGCTTAAAGTAAAACAGAAGCAGCTAAAAATTTGATTAATTTGCTCAGATTCAAGATGTGGAAGATACAAGGATGGCAAAGGAGCTGACATACCATGACCTTCAAGAAACAAATCATTCACTAGCATGGTCATGCCCAACAAATAATATAAAATGTTTGCTTTTCATTTTTGTTCAATATACATTCAGTAGATATTAGTATTTGACTTTTGAGAGAAGTAGACACAAAAGAGGAAAATTACAAGTAGAAGAGAGGAGAAAGTTCAAAAATGTCTGGTATTGTCAGATACATATACCAAACCTAAGCTCATTTCTCTCTTGGCCAGTAACATCTATCAAATTGACAATGCAATCAATCTAGATGATCAAGGGCATTAAGACCAAATATCTGAGAGTTTTTTTTATCGAAGATACATGTCAGATAAATAAGCAAAACCTTATCCAAGTACAATTCAGTTGCCCATGTGGAAATCATTGTTATTTGGCACTTGTCATCCTTCGCGAGATTATCAAGCTTCCGCAACAAGAAAGTTCGCAAAGCATCCTGCATGTAAACAAAGCTAAGTAAGAATTTCTTTTTACAAGCCGATCCTTTGCTTTTGGCAGCCCTGAAAGTAGAAGTTAACATAAATGAAATGCAGATGTAACTTTTCTCAAGTCCTGACTGATATACAACTATACAGCTAACTATATTTACAGACTCGGACTACCAATATTAAAAACCGTATTATGCATGCTATTCATATAAATAGAATGATAAGCATGGTTAAAATACAAAAAACCATGTTGAGTGTTGACCCAATTGAAGTTTACTCAATGAAGCATCAAGGTCACATGTGAACTAATGATAGGGAACTACAATCCTTCTCAAACTCCTGTTTTAGTATTGCATTTATATATTTATACAGAAGTATGGACAATTTATATATTCAATGTGAAAGAAGCATGGACAACTTCTGGCAGAAAACATGATATGATGCATATGGCATGCAATCATTTTGTCACATTGAAACTAACATGACCATAATGCAGAAAATACAAATGGTCCTGAGTTTACCTGTTCGCCTACACTAATAAACTTCAACGTAACTTCCTCAAATGATAATATGTAATTAATCTGAAAAGGAGAAAGCAAATCAAAACAAAACAAAAAAGAACTCTTATTAGTTATATATCATCTTCTAAATAATGACACAATCACATAATGAATGAGATATTTCAAAAAATAAAATCCAGAAACAGAGAATTCACTTTTGCATAGAAAGATGCTGCTCTTAGAAAATCCCTGATGGTGAAAGCAGCCTCTGCCTGCATCAGAAACCAATCCAGTTATACAGTGGCCAGATAACAAGAAGCATTCTCCAAAAGATACTGCTTGCAGATGCAATTAAAATTTAAAGTGCCATAATTTTAAACTTAAAATTCATATATCACAAACCAGCTACTATTTACTTGCAGCGTGGTTTAGTAGACATTACCTGCACTAAATATACTTGGTCTCTCTGGAGTGGGTCTCGGCAATTTGCTAGAGCTGCAGCGTATTCTTTCATGTCTAGATACACCTTCCACATATCTCGCCCTTCATCGTTAACAGACACCTATTTATTTCTCAATCCAGTGACACAAAATGAATAAATAACTTTCTTATGCAACATTGACAAAAAAATACAAGACTATAGAACAATCAAGACACTGGCAGATTTAATATTTTCCTTAGTAGTTTTAGTTTTCTTATACAGTTCAGGAATCATTGCGCTGTTTGAATTCTACATGAGTCATATAACTTTTAATGGTGATTCCTTTTCTAAAAGGATAAGGATTTAGACCTGGACCTAGTATAAATTGGGCTGCCAATGCTGTTTTTCAGAAATGACTTGTATTATTATCAATCTATTTACATTTTATAGGTTTTCTATGCACTCTAAACCTATTTTTCTAGTTCTAGCTTCATTATCTTCCAGTTTATGCCATTGAAATTCTATTCTTTTCTGTTTTGAATTAATTTCTCTTCCCACACTACGCCACATCATGAGATACAAACCTGGAAAATAGAATTTTGGTCATATGCGTAGAACAAGCCAGCAGTGGCATCACTGCATAATCCGATAACACCACTTGAAACCGATTCTGATGTTTGGTCAAACTGAAGCTCCTCTATAATTTGCTCACTGATTCTGTTGACAACCTATCAAAACATGACAAAGAACCTAAATGAGGTAAATGCATAAATTGGAAAATCCTAGGCGATGCAAAGGCACCTAATTTAAATCCAAAATACTTCAGTTGTTGAACATGAGATGTAATAGAAGAGACTAAGCAAAAGCAAAGGCCTCATGACCAGAAATAGTTACAAAAACAAAAGGTGATGAATGAAAACTTATGTTTATACCCACTCATAAAGTAGACAACCTATTGGCATTATCAAGAGTAAGAGTGTCATGAGTGTTTGTTATGACTTACCTTAACCTTGTTTCCAATAAGAAGTAAGAAATGAAATTCAGAAACTGCCATTGAACTCGGTTTAACTGCATCAACACCATCACTTAATTTTGAATAGTCCAAAAGAGCCTTATTCTCCACAAAATTCTCATCACCATCTATGTAACTGCCCAAGAAATTTTCATTGAACAACTGTAAGTAATTGAGGACTAACAAGCAGCATATGTAGAGAAACTACAATAGCCATTTTCTAAGACATGAGTGGAGCACAAAGCTGTACGAGCAACACGGGTTTTTTTTAACATTTACCCAAAATGTGAAGATCAAAAGAACTTTTACAGATGCTTCTGTGGATATAATGGGAGTAGTCAAGAATGATATTCCTTACCTATGCTGCGCTCCAAAATTTAAGCCACCATGATAGATACCTGCTCCAGAAAGCCATGCAAAATGCATTGCTCTTCTTTGCTTGATAAAGAAATGCAATTCACTGATAGATGACCAAATAAGCACAGGAGTTTCATGGTCAGAAAGTTCAAGAAAAAATGGAAAATAACTGTTCCCAAGTCAAGATTACAGATTACAGAAATAAATAAAGAAGTAAATAAAGAACTTGAATAACTTTAGGCAATGAGAAGTGCTTGCCTGTTTGGTATTTCCCCTGGCAGTTCCATAAAATGCACCACGCGTTCCAGGTAACTAGCAAAAACTGTCTACAAATGCTAACTACTAATAAGAATTCAATTTGAATTATAGCCAATATCATGTAAAACAAAGTGCTGAAAACCAATAACAAGCTGTTCCAGTCACGTGGTAAGAAATTCATAGCACAACCACAAACAAATTCAGGATCAAAAGCACAAAGAAGATGAGTTCTAAAACAATCAGTTACATCATGATAGCACGCAGAATTTATATCAGAAACAAACTTACCTCCAATAATCCAATTCCAGTAAAAGAATAAAGTCGTGTTGGAGTAACAGCCATCACATAATATCTGGTCCCACTGCTTAAGGTAGCCGTCTCCATCTGCAAACCAACAAGAGATCATTTACTTAAGCACAGACATTCATGCCATATAATTAATCCCAAAATGCAATTCCTTCAAATTTATCATCTTTTATCAACCAAAACCAAAGAAAGAGCAAACCTGCAAAGCCATGAAAGCTTCAGGCAATTCCTTTAATTCAAACAAAAACTTTATATACTTCTCCCTCTTATCTTTCTCATCTACAGCCATCTCGAACAGCTGTCCATTATCCGTCCCAATAACAACTTCCTTCGTAGACGCTGCACAAGAAAACATATTTCACAATTCATCAAAACCATTAATTCCAGTCACTTTCTACAAGTAACTCCAATAGATATCATAATCACTTAAAATTCTATCTCCTTTCACTTTAATCAAAATTATACCATAATTTGCCAATTTAAATCAAACGAACACATCACAAACCCCTTCTCTAACTCGAAATCACAATTCACAGGCATGCAGTAAAAAAAATTACAATAAAACCAAACTAACATATATTTCCGCATGGTTGAGCTTTTACTTTTTCACTTCAATCCACAATTAACATACACATTTAAACCATTTTTTTTCTTTAAAACAAGCAATTAAAAAAAATCAAAACTAGTTACCTTCAGTAATCAGTTGCCGATTCCAAGCAACAGCATTAACGATCAAACCTTTCAACCTCCCAAGCACGCGTGGCTTACTCCATTTAGCATGCATATAAAAAGTCTCCGCGCCACCTCCACCAACAACGGTGGCGATACAGTGGCTACCACCAGGATCCACAAACACTCTATGTATAGATTGATCGCCAGGCCGTCCACTCGAAAGATCAAAATCTAGCATTTCAAGTATAAAAATTAGAGATTTTCTTCTTTGACAGGGAAAACCAGATGAATTTGCATGTGAATTGAGTACCGGAAGAACCGCCGGCGCCGAAGTCATGTCGAATAAGCCAACCTTTACTGGTACCTAATAGGATGACGTCGTTTCCTGCTGCCATACAGGTGATAACACCACGGCCTTTTGATGCGTACCGTTCTAGGAGATCGACGGTGAATACTTGCCGTGATTGATCCATTTCCTGCAACGATTTTTGAGATAAAATTATTGAATTTATAAGCAATGATTTGATTTAGAGTTTGCTGAAAATAATTGAGTTGCCTGAATTTTTAATCGGAGACTAATCGACCGGGAAAGTTGCCTGAAGTGGTAACCGTTGATTAATGAAGTTATCGGTTTACAGAGGGTTTAAACGGATTTAATTTGTCGAGTTCTATAAATTCACACGACGTCGTTCCTCTCCGCTTTGTTTCAATGCTCAAAATAAGTCCAATTGCAAAAGCCATTTTCGATAGCCAAATCTCTTTAATGATTTTTTGAATAGTGTATATATGATTTTTTTTATTAATATATACTTCGATGGTAAAAGCCATTTAAAGAGCTATTTTTTTATATTATTTAAAATATAGTTCAATTATTTTGTATATAGTTTAATTATACAATTAATAGGAGTAAGTTATATAATTAAATAATTGTTTTTGAAAAACCCTCAAAAACTAAAATTATTATTTTTTAAATTATATTTAAATTAAAAAAATGAATTAGATCATGAACGTGAAACTAGTTCTTTTATATCAGTGTCACATGATGAAACACTAGAACTACATGATTTTCTTCAAACTCATAATTGAATCAAGGCAGAGCTACGAACTCCCAACTCCAAACCGATTTGATTGAACATTTATGGAAACAATACGGTAATGAGTAAATAATCATTAGATTTAAGCAACTTATTGTATGTTTTTCAAGTTATTGTATGTTTTTCTTATGGTTTGAAGTTAATTAATATTACTTATTGTTTTTATGCTAACTATTATTATTATTATTATTATTATTATTATTATTATTTTACTAATTTCGTATAATTATTTTATGCTAACTATTATTATTATAATAAATAAATCTAACGGTAAATTTAAAGCATGTAATTAAGCTAACTAACCAAGTTCCCAATTTACCAATTTCGTATAATTATATTTTTATGCTAAATTATTATTATAATTAATTAAAAAAATAGCATAAACCCCTAACCCCCAAAACAAGAAACTCCCCTCCCCATGAAACCCTGTCCATCTCCCTCTGTTGCCCCCCCGTTAACTCCCCTCCCTTGTGCCATCTCCCTCTGCTACATCACCTCCACCCTACTCCCCCCCAAAACCGTAACTCCCCTCCCCATAAAAACCCTACCTAGACCCATCTCCCTTTGCTGTGCCGCTCCCCACCACCAAAACCGTTAGCTCCCCTCCCTCGTGCAGTGGGTAGAAGGTCGATTGATCACCGAAGTTGTTCTTCAACTAGGCACACAATTTTGATGAAGATATTTGTTGTGTGTTTTTCTTGTTGGTATTTGCTGGAAAATATTGTTCTTTATTTGTGTTTTTTTATATGCTTCAATTGTTCAGTTCATTGTTGATTGTTGTTGTTGTGTTAATTCCAACGGCTCGTTTCATTTTGGCTTTGCATGCTCCCATCTGTAGGAAAGCCTTCTCGGTTGAAGAAGAGGCATTTTGCCTCTCAGAATACCTCTCCCATTGGAGACTTTAAATAGAACAAGAATAACTAAAATTTTAAAAAATTGTCTTTGTCTCTCGGGATGCCTTTCCCGTTGGACTTGCTCTAAAATTGTTCCTATTCTTAAAAAAAATCCTTTTAAATTACGAGTTCCCTAGACTAAATTAAAGATCTTGAGGTAAATTGTTTTTAACACTATTAGAGCATCTGAAGCCGTGCCAAACTGAGGAGCCAAAAATAAAAAAGTAAAATTTTAGCAATTTTGAGCAATTTTCAGTACTTCAATGGCAGTGCTATATACACATCCAAAATTGACTTTGCTTGCATGGGCTTCTATTTATAGCAGCTCATGTGTAGAGAGCCGAAATTTTCGAGGACAAAATTTTGGGCCACGTGTTCCTGTGTGTTATATATATATATATATTAGAAAATAATATAACTATATCAAAATATTTATTTTTGTTTTTATTTAAAAATATATTAACAAGAAAATAAAAAATTATATATATAATTAATAATTATATTGTTGGAGTGTTTTTTAGAAGCAATTATTTAATTATATAACTTATTCCTATTAATTGTATAATTAATAACATAATTAAACTACATACAAAATAATTGTATTATATTCTCCAAAATGACTTTTACCACTGAAGCACACATCAACAAAAAAACTATATATATACTATTCAAAGTGCCATTTTAGAGATTTGATTCTCCAAAATGCCACTCCCCGCTGCAAATGCCCTTATAATTTAATTTGTTAATCTTGAGACACCAATGCATCATTTTGTTATGATATTATCTTACCTTCAACAAAATGATTCATGATATTATTAATGATAGGTGATTATCTTTTTCTTGCTTCTCAACGAAGATGATAATTAATATTTATGTTTTTAGTTTTTTTTATTAATTTACAATTATTATTTAATTGTTACTTGTTATTTGTTAATTTTTAAATATTTAAACTCAACCCGTGAAACTATTATTTTTACATGTATATGTTTGATATTATAATCTATAGTATTTTTGTAAAATATTTTTTTTTCAAAAATACAATAAGATATATTTTTATTTTTATATTAATATAGAAAAATTATTGTTTTAATATTTCTTAAAATAAAATATATTTTTTAAAATGATAGATAGCGCACTTCTAAACTCTCAATTTTAAGAGTTTTTTTTTGAGAATATGGTTAAAAATATGTTTTAAATATATTTTTTAAAATATATTAAAATTTATGTTTTTTTAAATATTTTAAATATTATACTTTCAAAATATTTTTAATAAAAAAATACACAGCAGTAGAAGGAGTCGCCCAATATAACAGCAAATCATGGGCCGACCGATCCTCGTATACGCTCCTTATGGACCCTTTAAACAAGGAAACAAACCGCCACACCAAATCCCATCTCATACAGAATTTTCCCTTTTTTGACCATTTAATCCTTTAAATCAAATCGGAGCGTCTAACATTAAAGCCGTTTATAATCCAACGGTTAATATCCCACCATCAGGCTCCAACGAATACTTTTCTACAACGGTCAAAAAAATATTTAAAACAACACAAAACCCTCAAAAATCCCCTCATCAAAAAAAACCTCACAAAAAAAATCTCTCTTTTCTCACACACAGATTCCTTAAAAAAGGATCCGGTCTTGATCTGTTAAAAACAAAGAAAATCATCATTTTGATCTTTCAAGAAGAAAGATGAGTAGTATTCTTCAATACCCGGAGGTGGTTGATGCTCCTGAAGTTCAGATATGGAACAATGCAGCGTTTGATAATGGAGAATCAGAGGATTCTTTGAATCTTAAGTCTTCTTGGTGGAATCAAAGTCTTGAATCCGATGCAAGCAAAGAGAATCTTAGCCCAGTTTGTGAAAAATCTTCTCCTGTTTTTATCAAATCTTCAAAACCCACCAAGCCACTTCAATCTAATGCCAATCTTGTTAACTCACAAGGGAGTAATTCAATGAAGGATGGGTTGTCGAAGATGGTGGAGAAAGATGAGGAGATCAAAAATCATGATGAGAAAAGGATTGATATAGAGATTGAAAAGATCGAGAAGGAGATTAAGCGTTTATCTTCAAGACTTGAAGTACTCAGGCTTGAAAAGGCAGAGAGGAATTTATCAAAGACTATTGAAAAGAGAGGGAGGGTTGTGGCTGCAAAATTTATGGAGCAGAAACAGAGTGTCAAGATTGAAGAGCCATTGGTTTCAAGTGCTCAACATAAGATTAATAGAAGAGGGGTCAGTTTAGGGCCAAATGAGATTTTGTCTGGATCCAAATCAAGGTTATTGTTTGGAAAACAAGAGATGAAAACTCCTGTTTCGACGCAGAACCGGCGGAAATCCTGTTTTTGGAAGCTTGAAGAAATCGATGAGTTAAAGGCAACTAAAGAGAGAAGAAAAAGTCTGAGTGTTAGTCCAAGATCACGAAAAAATGTGTCCAAAATTCAAGTTCCTAAACAGGCTGCTACTACTGTGGGGTCTAGAAGGCCAGTGAAGAAAGACGTCGGGGTTATTGCTTTAATCCAGCCAAAGAATCTATTCAAAGACGGGGAAAAATCTGTGCCTAATAAGAAACCCTTGAAGCCCGGACGGGTGGTGGCTAGTAGGTATAATCAGATTGGAACCAATCAGTCTAATGGGAATCTAACTGCTAGCGAGGCTCGGAAGAGGTCTTTGCCGGATAATGAGAAGGAAGATGGCAATAAGAGGCGGGCTTCGCGAGGTAATGGGGTGAGTCAGAGATCGGAGAGTGGCAGAGTGAAGAAGAAGTGGGAGATTCCAAGTGAAGTAGTGGTATACAAGTTTGATGCGGAGGAGGAATCTCCGCCGGCAGTGGTGACCGATATATTGCCGAAGATTAAGACTTTCAGAAGTGTTGCTGAGACTCCAAGGGACTCAGGGGCGGCAAAAAGAGTGTCTGAGTTGGTGGGGAGGAAATCATACTTCTGCCCCGACGAGGAGACTGCGGCAGGGGACTCTGTTTGCCAGACTCTTAGTTTTGCAGAAGAGGATGGTGAGAAAGAATAAATTAGGAGGACTAAAGGGAGTTCTTCTTCTTCTTCTTCTTAGACTCATTTGAATTGGTTAAGGTTTTTACCAGCTTTGTTGATGGTAAGCCATATCTCCTGTTATGGAGCAAGGATTTTTTTGGTTTGGTCTAACTGGGGTTGGGACTTTGTAAGTTTGTTGGCTAGTTTCATTGGCCTTTTGAATACATGCAATAATATGATAAGCTTGTCTATTGCTTTCTGCACTGATTCCATTTTCAACAATGAAAGTGTGATGTCATATATTTCATTCCTTCTCAATGGCTAAGCCATATCTCCTGTTATGGAGCAAGGATTTTTTTGGTTTGGTCTAACTGGGGTTGGGACTTTGTAAGTTTGTTGGCTAGTTTCATTGGCCTTTTGAATACATGCAATAATATGATAAGCTTGTCTATTGCTTTCTGTACTGATTCCATTTTCAACGATGAAAGTGTGATGTCATATATTTCATTCCTTTCTCAATGGCTAAGTGACTATTTCAGATTAGGTAAATTTTTTATCAGAAAAATATTAAAATTATTTTTGATATCAATTTATGAAAAAAAGCTTTTAAAATACAATACCAAATAGAACATCAGTTGCTTGATTTATCCTTGTATTTGTTAGAGAATAATATAAATCATATTATGAGATCTCACTTACAAAGCTTAAATTTTTAGGTGAGATGATTCGTTAACATGGTATCAGAGCATTGTTGATCCAACGGTCACGAGTTCGAATTTCACCCCCCATTCTATTTGATAAAAAATCAAGCACAAGGTGATGTGGGCCTGTGCAAGTTTCAAGCCCAAAAAACTTTCACTTAAGGGGAGTGTTAAAGAATAATATAAATCATATTATGATACCTCACTTGCAAAGCTTAAGCTTTTAGGTGAGATGGTTCCTTAACATAAGATATTATAATATGATTTATATTATTCTCTAATAGTATTTTTGCCAGTCAAACCATGACTTTTCTTGCTTGATTATTGCATATTAAAAAATAATATAAACTATTTTTTGACCTTATAGAATGTTAAGATTTTAGATTAAAATGATTGTTTTTTTAAATCATGAAATATTATCTAACATCTTAATGGTTGAAATGGTCCCAGCCAATGCTAAATCATGGCTATTATAATTAGATATTCAACCACTGTAGATTGCATTTCATGTTACCTTTCCAGGTTCAAGATTAGAGGTAGCTTTTTATGTGCTGGTAAAACGTGCATAGCCTTTCTGTATTCTAATTGTTCTTCTACTTAACTATGTATTCTTCTACTTATTGTATAGTTCTACCTCGCTCATGAGGTTCAAGTCATCCTAGCACTCTTTTTCAAACTTGTAAGAGCCTGAGATAGCTAGAAGTTTACGTATGCTCTGGACCTACAAAATGTATTTTTCGAATCATGTAGTTCCCACGTTATCCAAAAAAAGTATAGTTCCTATCATGCAAAATTCTGATATAATACAGCATCGACAGGAGGCTGGACAGGCCACCCAATACAGTACATGTTTGTCCTTGTATTTTTAAAGTGATTTAAAAAAATATTTATTTTTATTTTTATTTTAATTAATTTATAAATTATTTTCATGTGTTGATATTAAAAATAATTTTTAAAAATAAAAAAATATCATTTTGATATATTTCTGAATGAAAAATATATTTAAAAAAAATTTTAACCACACTATCAAACAGTCACGTGATAGGTTTGCTCCCCACATTTAGGAACTCTTTGAAAGTGTGGTTGACGTTGTTTTTGAAAATATTTTTTATTCAGAAATATATTAAAATAATATTTTTTTTAAAAAAATATTTTTTTCATAGTACATAAAAATAATTCAAAAACATCATTTTTTAAATTTAAAATATAAAAAAATACTGTTGAAAAACAGTATCAGGACTTCATCTAGGAGGTGAAGGGATTTAGTTTCGGTACATTGAAGGTGACCTGAGGAAAACCCAATTAGACAACTGGTTGAAATTAATTACGAGAAATGTTAACAAGGAGATTCTTCTTCTGCGTTATTTTTTTCTTTCTTTTGGAAAGAGATCTTTTCTTTGATTGGAAACAGATATTTAAGTTTCACAATATACATATTTTTTCTTTACTGTTTTGATTCCTTTTACAAGTAATTATTAAATATATATTCGCTCGACGATCAATTAGTTAAAAACCATCCAGTTAAAAATCATCCAAGTTCCTTGCATGAGTGATGAAGATATTTTTATCCTTTAAAAGAGGTCGGGGTTCAATTCCTTCTCTTGTATTGAGTCGGCTATTTGAGGAGTATTTTCATCTCTTCAGGGTCTACCCAGTATGAATATGGATTAATCTAGGCCAGCATCTGGGACACCGCGTGGTTTATAAAAAAAAACTAGTTAAAAACCTAAAAATTTAGATTTACCCTCTGATTTAGTCAAAATCGCTATCAACCTGTTGGTTTTTTTCTTGAATTTTTTTAAAAGAAAATGATATCATTTTGATGAAAAACAATTAGGGCATGCAGACTCGTGGTCTTTGCCTTGTTGGGTTTTACAACTATGCTCTTACAAGTATTTGACAAGTTATAAATTAAAAGATCAAAAAAGGAAAGTTCTAGAATTATGTAATGGTAGGAGTTAATGCGGGGTTAACGCATTTTTACTCTTTCGAGCCTACTCGGTACAAACGTGGATGAGTCTAAACCAGTGCCTGGAGACCGCGTGGTTTATAAAAAAAAACTAGTTAAAAACCTAAAAATTTAGATTTACCCTCTGATTTAGTCAAAATCGCTATCAACCTGTTGGTTTTTTTCTTGAATTTTTTTAAAAGAAAATGATATCATTTTGATGAAAAACAATTAGGGCATGCAGACTCGTGGTCTTTGCCTTGTACGTTGGGTTTTTCAACTATGCTCTTACAAGTATTTGACAAGTTATAAATTAAAAGATCAAAAAAGGAAAGTTCTAGAATTATGTAATGGTAGGAGTTAATGCAGGGTTAACGCATTTTTACTCTTTCAGGCCCACTCGGTACAAGCGTGGATTAGTCTAAACCAGCGTCCGGAGACCTCGTGGTTTATAAAAAAAAACTAGTTAAAAACCTAAAAATTTAGATTTACCCTCTGATTTAGTCAAAATCGCTATCAACCTGTTGGTTTTTTTCTTGAATTTTTTTAAAAGAAAATGATATCATTTTGATGAAAAACAATTAGGGCATGCAGACTCGTGGTCTTTGCCTTGTTGGGTTTTACAACTATGCTCTTACAAGTATTTGACAAGTTATAAATTAAAAGATCAAAAAAGGAAAGTTCTAGAATTATGTAATGGTAGGAGTTATGCAGGGTTAACGCATTTTTACTCTTTCAGGCCCACTCGGTACAAGCGTGGATTAGTCTAGACCAGCGTCTGTGACACCACGTGGTTTATAAAAAAAAAAAAATAGTTAAAAACCTAAAAATTTAGATTTACCCTCTGATTTAGTCAAAATCGCTATCAACCTGTTGGTTTTTTTCTTGAATTTTTTTAAAAGAAAATGATATCATTTTGATGAAAAACAATTAGGGCATGCAGACTCGTGGTCTTTGCCTTGTACGTTGGGTTTTTCAACTATGCTCTTACAAGTATTTGACAAGTTATAAATTAAAAGATCAAAAAAGGAAAGTTCTAGAATTATGTAATGGTAGGAGTTATGCAGGGTGAACGCATGAAGTTTGAGATTTGCAACTTCTCAGGAAATATAGACCTTCCTCCATTGCAGTTACCTTATTTAACCATGTCTTGGACGTCGAGTTTCATTCTCTCACCGTTTAAAATTTGTGTTTCCAATCTTGTTCCTCAGTGTTCTCCCTATATAATCTCCTCTAGGGTTTGCCTCTCTTTTTTAAGGTAGAAGGAGAAAGAAAGTAGGGTCTTACAATGAGAGGGTCCGCATTCTGCCGGAGAGCCTTTAGAGTTTCTCAAGAGCACCCTACTTTCTTTAAGCTGATTATTGTCACCACTGTCAGGTTACAGTTCATAACATATTTCTTATTTAGTTGAGTTTCTGTTTTTTTTTTTTCTTTTTTTGAGGATTTATATACATGTTCTTGAAGCTTTTGACTAATTTGTACAGATACAACACGGTTTTTCCTTCTTAAAAAAGTTTCTAAGAAGTGTGTTTCATCCTAAAAAAAGTAAAATAAAACCACTACGTGAAAATGAATGTGTTTGTATTGATTAGTGACTGCAAATCCAAAACCTTTGTTGGTGCATCAAGTATTCCATGTGAGAACTTGGTGATAATGTTATTTTTTGCTGTTGTTTTCAACTTATATACCTTGATTCTCGAATTGTTGCAGTGGTGGAGGTCTGCTAACGTTTTCTGATGCCAGTCCATTCCAAAGATCGATCACAGGCGCCTCATCTCAGAATGAAGGCAAGAAAAAGAAGGTGCTAGTTCTTGGAACTGGCTGGGCCGGCACAAGTTTTTTGAAAAACCTGAAGAGCTCTTCCTATGATGTTCAAGTTGTTTCTCCGAATAACTTCTTCGCGTTCACTCCTTTGTTACCAAGTGTAACTAACGGAACTGTGGAAGCACGCAGCATAGTAGAGCCAATTCGCAATATTGTGAAAAAGGTTGGAAGCAATAATGACTGCTAAATTTACAAAGTGTTTAGTTGGCTTTTTAATTAGTTTTGCTGAGTTATGTTTCTTGTTTGTTAATTTGTTTTGTAATAATATTGCAGAAACCCTACAATGTTGAGTTCGAAGAAGCTGAATGTTATAAGATTGATCCAGTGAATAAGAAAGTTTATTGTCGTTCTAACCAATCCTCAACTTTGGATGGAATTGAAGAATTCACAGTTGATTATGATGTCTTGATATTGGCCATGGGAGCTCGTGTAAATACCTTCAACACCCCCGGTGTCGAGGAACATGCTCATTTCCTGAAGGTCTGTTCTGAATTATGACTTTGATTTGCTGCTTATCACCATTTAAAGAAAGTTTGAAACTATAAGTGTCAGCTATGGAAAATCCCAGAATTCCTGAATACTCAAGGAAACCCTAAACCATGGCTTGATCTCACCCTGCAGGAAGTAGGAGACGCGCAGAAGCTTCGAAAGTCAATAATTGACTGTTACGAGCGCGCAAGCCTTCCGGGTGTAAGCGAAGAAGAGAAGAAGCGAATGATGCATTTTGTAGTTGTTGGAGGTGGTCCGACAGGTGTGGAGTATGCTGCAGAGCTCCATGACTTGGCATTTGATGATATGGCAAAGCTATATCCCTCAGCTAAAGACTACCTGAAAATAACCCTTCTCGAGGCTGGTGATCACATTTTGAACATGTAAGTCAGATTAGTTCTCTCTTAATCTGTTGAGTTCTGGCGTGTGATTATTACTATGGTAATTAATGACAGGTTTTTGATTGATTGATTCTTGCAGGTTTGACAAACGAATTATTACATTTGCCACCGATAAATTCCAAAGAGATGGCATTGATGTAAAGACAGGATCAATGGTTGTAAGAGTTTCTGATAAGGATATTTCTACCAAGGAGAGAACAACTGGTGAAATTGTTTCTGTACCATATGGAGTGGTCCTCTGGTCAACCGGCATTGCTACTCGTCCTGTTGTCAGGGATTTCATGAACCACATTGGTCAGGTCTGTGGTTCCGCTACCATGAGCATCTTACTATTTCACCATCGTTTCTGAAAGTTTTACTCGTGAAAAACTTTTCAACTAAACTAACCATTGAGAAATGTTATCTGGGCTCAGGCCAAAAGGCGTGTTCTGGCAACCGATGAATGGCTGAGGGTTGAAGGTTGCGAAGATGTATATGCTCTGGGTGACTGTGCGACTATAAATCAACGCAAAGTCATGGTAAGTCAACGTTTACATATTCATTATCTCTGTATTATACACGTTGCATAGTGTTTTCTGATGAAATTTTCAGCTGACTTGAAATAATAATGCCCTGTGATTTCTCAGGAAGATATAGCAGCAATATTCAAGAAGGCAGACAAGATCAGCAATGGTACTCTAGATCTTAAAGACTTCAAAGAAGTTGTCGGCCACATCTGTGAGAGATACCCTCAAGTGGAGCTGTACTTGCGAAAGAACAAGCTGAAAAGTTTTAATGATTTACTGAAGAATGCTAAAGGAGATGACAAGAAACAGATAGATATTGAAACATTCAAGAAGGCTCTATCCGATGTTGATTCTCAAATGAAAAGTCTCCCACCAACAGCTCAGGTAATATTTTAGTTTTCACTTTTCTGCTGACATCATTCAAACATTCTATAGTATTCATTCACTTTATCGATTTTCAATTTCTTTTTATTTTATAGGTGGCTGCACAACAAGGAGAATACCTTGCAAAATGTTTCAACAGAATGGAGCTTTGTGAAAAGAATCCTGAGGGTCCTCTGAGGTTCAGGGCTTCAGGCCGACACCGGTTCCATCCCTTCAGGTACAATATATTCTCCCACCATTTTTCTATCTTTTCATTCTTCATATGCTATGAATTACGTATTGCATGGAATCTATCTATTTCATAGAGGAGATCTAGGAAAGTAAAGGGGAAAAAATACTAAATGATGGAGTTGCTAGGCGATTGAAAACGCAATATGGACAATTTGTTATAAAATTTCAGGTACAGGCACTTCGGACAATTTGCTCCATTAGGTGGAGAGCAGACCGCAGCTCAACTTCCAGGAGATTGGGTTTCGATCGGACATAGCACTCAGTGGCTCTGGTATTCGGTTTATGCAAGGTGATGATTCCCTCTTGTTCACATGTATTTGATTTATATCAGAATACTCTCATCATTTGAAACTCTCCTCCTCTACTTGCAGCAAGCTAGTCAGCTGGCGTACGAGAATGTTGGTGATATCTGACTGGTCGAGAAGGTTTATATTTGGAAGGGACTCCAGCAAGATCTGAGACAGCTCAGGACCGATTTAGAAGACAGATTTTGTTCCAATTTTGTTTCAATCTACTTTATTTAGCCTTGTTTCTTCCAATTCCTAGGATATTGGTTCTACCATAATTAATGGGTACTATGAAAAGGTTTTACAAAAAGTGACAACAAGCTTACAATTAAAAGAAAACAACAATACTTTGACGCAACCATCAGAAAGGAACAGCATGAATTGATATGAAATTCATAAGAATGACTTGGTTAAAATGGAATCAGGATTCGCCGATATTCCTAAACATTCTGAAAAAATTAAGGGCAAGTATTGTACCCAAAAGCTTTTCTGCTAAGAATTTATTTTCTAGTGAAACAATCAGGGAAAACACTGACAAACAAAGATAATTATGTGAAGCATTGAGCTAGAGGTGGAATGAAATCTGCTAAGAATTGTCTGGGCATCAGTACTTATTTTGCAACATTCATGCTCCAGAAATCTCAGATTCGACTTGAATCTCTTCCGAATATTGACCTTCTAAGCCAGTCAGATACCACCAACACTCTCGTGCGCCAGCTGACTAGCTTGCTGTAAGTTAAAAAAAATTATATATATCATATGATGACAGTATGTTAACATTAGAGCTGGTATTTCTGAATCTGAATAAGAGTATTACCTTGTATACACTGCGTACCAGAGCCACTGAGTACTATAGCCAACGGAAATCCAATCTCCCGGTAGTTGAGCTGCAGTTTGCTCTCCTCCCAGTGGAGCAAATTGTCCAAAATGCTTATACCTTGCATTGGATAATCGACAGATGTATCGACATTTTTTTCTAAAACTTTTCATTACAATATCAACAAACATAAACAAATGGTGTCTTTGACAGGGGACACAGTGTCCTTGTTATGAAACCTTAAACTAGTCTCAAGTAAATAAGACTTTGGCAACATGTTCAGAAAGCTTCTACAAAAAAAAAAGCATTGGCAAGAAGAAGAACTGATTCATGAAGGGCATTACTTAAAATAATATTTTTTAATTTTTAAAACTTAACTTTTGATATTGATATACCAAAATGATACAAAAACATAAAAAAAAAACTAATTTGAAAAAAAAAATACAAATTTTAACAAAAAGCAGATTGAACCTCAATTTTAAACATCCAGTCAAGAAAGAGCATGTTTTTTTAAATTGTCCTGTATATTTCATATAAAATAGAGAAAGAAGAGAATATATTTTGTACCTAAATGGATGAAACCGATGGCGGCCTATTCCCCTAAATCTCATAGGACCTTCAGGATACTTTTCACATTGCTCCATTCGATTAAAACAGTTTGCAAGGTATTCACCTTGCTGTGCTGCAACCTTAAAAATTCAAAAAAAAAAAACAGTAAATCAAAAGAGCATTGTTAGGTAGTTGAAAGATGGAATGAAAGAAGGGGAAAGAATTGAAATTACTTGAGCTGTTGCAGGAAGATTTTTCATTTGAGAATCAACTTCATGCAGAGCATTCTTGAATGTTTCAATATCTATCTGTTTGCTGTCATTCCCTTGAGCACTTTTTAGTAAAGCATCGAAGGTTTTCAGTTTTTTCTTTTCCATATAAATCTGCACTTGAGGATACCTTTCGCTGATGTGGTCAACAACATCTTTAAAATCTTTGAGATCTAACGTACCAGAGTTATTCTTGTCTGCCTTGCTGAATATTACTGCTATATCTTCCTGATAGTGAACAGGAAAGAAAAATCAAACTCATTGAGCTCGTCAGCAGATAACCTACAATTGCATACTGACAGGGCCCCTTCTAACAAGAAACAAGATACGCGAAAGCTGTCCTAAGGATACACTTACTGCTAGATCAAAGAAATAGTAAGAAAATTTTCGATAGAAAGAGCTAAAGAACATATAAAAACAGAAAGGCCTCGAATCCTATAACACTTCTTTTTTTTTTATGCGAGGAAACCTCGCTATTTGGAAAGCGCATTTTATGGGTCTAATAAATGAGAGAGTAAAAACCCTAACTGTCTTAGACTCTTACAAGAAGGCACATCCTGACTCGAATTTGAGACTTGTTGTATAGATCATAAAGCCTTTTGTCATCACGTCACTCCCCTTAGAGACCTCGAATCCTATACGCAGAGATGTTATATGTCTAAATTCATTTACCATGACTTTCCGTTGATTTATCGTGGCACAGTCACCAAGAGCATACACACCATCACACCCTTCAACCCTCAGCCACTCATCAGTTGCTAAAACACGCCTGTTACCCTGAGATCAAAGAAATATAATCCTGATGGGATTTCTTATCACACGTTGCGGTGAAGTGTAAGGAAAATATGAAGATGTGATTGGTTGTGAGGAAACAGACCTGACCAATTTGCTTCATAAAATCCATAATGACAGGACGAGTAGCAATGCCGGTTGACCAGAGAACCATTCCATAAGGTATTGAAACAGTCTGGCCAGTTTTTATCTCCTTAGTAGAGATATGCTTGTCAGAAACTTTTATAACCATTGAACCTGTCTTTACATCAATTCCATCTCTTACGAACTTCTCAGTAGCAAATTTAGTAATTCTGCTGTCAAACCTGTAAGGAACAATCAACCAAAGGCCCAGATGTTAATTGATTCTTAATTTAAAAAATCACCATTTGACAGTTGAACCTTTTTTTCTTGGATATCATATATTCAGTGATGTAGAGCACCTCTTTATCGAGTATCAATCTAATCGAATTCGGTCGTCTGTGTGTCTAGATTTCATTGGCTATGATATAGTGTATAAAATGCTGCGCATAATTATTCCAAATACTTTTAACAAATGGAGTTGGATTGAAACACTATTACCCCCAACAAAAGGCCAAGACCAGATTCCTGCAGTAAAATGGTGTATCCATCTTCTATATGTTTGAGAATAATATAAATCATATTTTGGAATCTCACCTAACATCTTAAGCTTTTAACCGAGATTGTTCTTTAACATGGTATCAGAGCCTTATTGATCAACGGTCATGAGTTTGAATCTCACAACTCTCATTCTATTTGA
The DNA here is from genome assembly GCA_032356905.1 of Salix exigua. NCBI lineage: Eukaryota > Viridiplantae > Streptophyta > Magnoliopsida > Malpighiales > Salicaceae > Salix > Salix exigua. The sequence continues at coordinate 13,259,741 of CM063600.1, forward strand.
TAAAAAAAATCAAACACAAGATAATGTGACTCTGTGCAAGTTTCAAGCCCAAAAAGTTTTCACTTGAAAGAGTGTGTTAGAAAATAATATAAATCATATTCTGAAACTTCACCTGACAACTTAAGTTTTTAGGTGAAATAGTTATTTAACATCATATTCAATAACCATTAAACAGGTATGAGCACAGAAAGAGAGATGATCATCTGAAAGTGATTGACATTGAAAAACGCAGAAAACATAACCATAAGCAAGCTTTAGACTCTTCCAGACTAATTTCTTACTGAAGGGATCTGCCTTACATGTTCAAAATGTGATCGCCTGCCTCAAGAAGTGTAATTCTCAAGTAATCTTTGATTGAAGGATATAGTTTAGCTAAATCATCATGTGCAAAGTCATGAAGCTCTGCGGCATATTCCACACCAGTTGGGCCACCACCTACAACTACAAAATGCATAATACGCTTCCTCTCTTCTTCGCTTATACTCGGAAGGCTTGCACGTTCATAACAATCAATTATTGACCTTCGGATGTTCTGAGCATCTTCAATTTCCTGCATGATGAACTCGAAAAGTTAATGTTAGGACATCATAATTTTAAGAATCTAATTGTTTTGAAATAATGTTCAGAAGGTGAAAAACACTACGCATAGCTACCGGGTCATATAACTCATCATGATATTCAATATGTTAAAGAACCATCTCACCTAAAAATTTAAATTGTTACATGAGACCCCATATTATGATTTATATTATTCTCTAACACATCCCTTCAAGTAAAAGCTCATTGGGCTTGAAACTTGCACAAACTCACACTACCTTGTGCATGATTTTTATTAAATAGAATAAGGATGATGAGATTCGAACTCGTGACCGCTGATCATCAAGGCTCTGATACCATGTTAAGAAACCATCTCACTTAAAAGTTTAAACTGTTAGGTGAGACCTCATAATATGATTTATATTATTCTCTAACACAATATACCTTCAAGAAGTGAGCATGGTCCTCAACACCAGGGGTGTTGAAAGTATTTGATTTAGCTCCCATGGCCACAATCAAGACATCATAATCCATTGTGAATTCTTCATTCCCTCCTAAAGAGTTGTCTGGATCAGTACTTCTGCAATAAATTTTCTTCTGGGCTGGATCAATCTTATAACATTCAGCTTCCTTGAATTCAACTCCAAATGGTTTCTGCAAGATGAAGAAATAGCGTTATGTATATCTTGTTTTCCATTTTCCAGAACATGGATGCAGCTCCAAAAACAGAATTCAAGCCATGATAATAAGATCATCACAATTTTTGTAATTGCTCATCTTCGATTCTTCATACTGCGAATTCAAGACATTAAAAGAAGTCTTCAGCATTAAAATTTCACCTTAATTCATGTCATTCTGCATGAAGTATATGCACAAAATTTCAATGGAACAGCAAGTACACCTCGCTTTGATTTACATTTTCATACCTTCTTTGCAATATTGCGAATTGGTTCAACGATGCTGCGTCCTTCGACTGTTCCATTTGTAACACTTGGTAACAATGGAGTGAACGCAAAATAGTTGCGCGGTGAAACTATATGAACATCATATGAAGAACTCTTCAAGTTTTTCAAAAAACTGACTCCAGCCCAACCAGTTCCGAGTACCACCACCTTCTTTTTATTGCCATCTCCTTCAGCATAACTTTGGAATGCTTTGGCATCAGAAAATGCCAGTAGACCTCCACCACTGCAAGTCAAATTGAAGAAAACATGAGCAAAGAATCATTATATATGCAAAATCTCCAAATTATTGATAAAAGACCATGAAGCATGTGTAAGAAAATGGAGAGGAAAAACCATATTCATTCTGTAACATGCTCTATAGCTTAATTCATCCATAAACTCCATCTGTTCTCCTAGCTTACTTCTTTTATGCAGATTATGCAATGTTCTGCTCCTTTTTCTTTTCTTTCCTTTAATTTTCCAGCCATAGATATACGTTTTTAAGGGAACAACCACATACTATGATAAAAAAATCTTCAGAAACACATCTATTAGATCAAAACTCGACAAGATCAAAGAGAACAAACCAGATAAGGAAAAAAAGTTAAGAAGGGGTATCCCAGATGATAACCTGACAGATGAGATGACAAGAAGCTTAGATACTGTAGAATGATCATTAAAAGCTCGTAGAGCTTTCTCAAAGAATGTATAGTACCCTCTCATTGTAAAACAAAACTTTTGTTGCCTCTCTATACAAAAACTAAAGAAACAGTAATTCCATTCTTGTTTTTCTGTTGCAAAGGAAGAATAAATCCAGGAGCAGATTCTAACGAGAAGTTTACGGATCAGAAATTTGGAACTATTAATACGTGTTGTTTCTGTGTCACTGTCACAGAACCATACCTTCCTCTAGCTAACAGTTTTGTCCTTTTGTGTACTTATGTCTCTATTTCCATCAAAACTATCGAAAGAAAATGTATGATCACATCACAATTTTGGAACATATAGAACCTTTATCCACAAAGTGAGGAGCATACTTGCTCGCCAACCACATGGTATTTAACATTATTGACAAAACTGTTAGTAATATTTAAGTTTAAGGTAATTTTACAAGAAAAAATAATAATTTTGATACTCTTTTGGCATGAAAATAGGATCTTTTTGCAAAGTTTATTAATTCTAGACACATTATATACTACCATGGCCTCGCCACAGAGGAATGACCAGCAGGCATTTGACCAGGTCCTAATTTATCTCTGTTCAAAATGCCAAGCACTCGAGTAATATCATTTCCCATATCATTTCCCCAAAAATCTCACCCCGTGACCCCATAAATTCAATCCTTAAATTTTAATTTTCTTAGTGATTTCAAGGTTCCATCAGTAAACAATGTTATTTAAAAAAAAACATTGTTTAAAAATATTAATTGAATCTTGCTTGAATTTTGAACAGGTCACAAATTGACCTATAAGACCAACTCCAGAGTTTGATTAAGTTTCAGTTAACTATACAAGTCTTCTTAGAAATGTGATAAAAATTATTTTTCAAAATATTTCACTTGAAAGTATATAAAAATAATATATTTTTTTATTTTTTAAATTTTATTTTTAACATCAACATTAAACAATCTAAAAATACCAAAACAGATTAATTTAAAATTAAAGAAAAAAATCAAAAACACAATTAAACCTCAATGCTAAACAGCTCAACAGGACCTTAGAAACCTGGCTGGTGATTCTTCCATACCCCTAACCTTGGTAATTGCAAATGGTAATGCCTTTTTTCATCCATTAATTAACTATCAGTTCCACAAGCGCACACAGGGATTGTTTACCATGTCAAAAATACAGTAGCAACCTTGGACAAGAAACATCATAACTCGCAGCTGAAGACTTCAAAAAACACACAAGGCCAAGCCTTACAAAGCTTGGAACTTTGCGGGAGCATGAGAAATTTTCATGGTCGTGTAAATCAACACAAGACTTCCATGCAAGAAAGAATACTTGTCAGCCATATACAGCACTAGGTTACCAAAAACTTAATAACTCTCCACGCTATTTTACATCTGGTGAACTAGTAAATGGTATCAGTATATCAATTTTACATGCCAAAGGCCAGTACATAGACACAAATTTGAAAGGGAAAAAAGGAAATCATATATATTCATGCACGGTGGGAGGAAATGCTGCGATTGAGTTGTGGGAAAAACAGTGTGGTATGAGATAGTTTATCGGTGACGCCATTTGTTGTCTCAAATACGACTTGAATCTCTTCCGAAAATGAATCTCCGAGTCCAATCAGATACCAACAGCACCCTTGTTCGCCAGCTCACTTGTTTGCTGAAGGAAAGAAAAGGTTACGGTCAAATTCATGAATGTGGAGTCTAAATGCTCACTCAATGAGCTAGCAAATCTTTAACTCTAAAAGTAGCTGATAATCACCTGGCATAGACAGAATACCACAGCCACTGTGTGCTGCGACCAATGGAAACCCAGTCTCCAGGCAGTTCTGCAGCAGCCTGCTCTCCTCCCAAAGGAGCAAACTGCCCAAGATGCTTGTACCTTGCATTCCAAAATGTCAGCATCTTGGAAGTTAGAAACATGAAGATGGAAAGGAAGCTTCATACAAGTATTAATAAAAACTGGTTCATAATGTTCTTATATAGAGATATTATAACAGTTCAATAGGAAAAAAAGAAGAGCACTTCAAATACAGATAGCATACCGAAATGGAGCGAATGAATGACGCCCAGCACCTCCAAAACGCTGAGGACCTTCAGGATTATCTTTGCAGTGTTCTCTACGATTGAAACACCTAGAAAGATAAGCACCTTGTTGAGCAGCAACCTGGAAAAAAAGAGTATATACTGAAATTCTTGTATCATATTTTGAAGAGAGGGAGAAAATAGGGTAAGACTGGCATCAAATCGTACAATAGTAGATGCGAGACAAATACCTGTGCAGTTGCAGGCAAACTTTTGGCCTGTGAATCCACTTGAGAAAGGGCTAGTTTAAAACCTTCAATATCAACTTCTTTGATGTCTTTTCCCTCGGGATCTTTCAACAAATCTCTCACATCTCTCAGATGCTTGTTCTTCAAATAAATTTCCAGTTGCGGATACCTTACAAGGATATCATCTACCACATCTTGGAATTCTTGAACAGTCAAGGTACCAGAATTGTCTTTGTCTGCAACTTTAAATATGGATGCAATATCATCCTGAAGCACAATGGCAATGCATCATATTCAAATCTTGTCCAAAATCTCACCAATTTATACAATTATATGAAAATCAGGGATTTGAAGCAAACATGAAATGGATGAGGAAAGAAAAAGGTAAATCAATTGATAGTGAAAAAAATAAGCTGATGAAGGCATTCACTTTGTCCATGAAAGGCGATTCAAGTATTTCAATGTCTCTTTAAAAATGAGAAATATTAAAGACATTGGCACGGATCCCTTATTCAGCAACAAAATACACCAGTATTCAATAATTAACGTTGATCTGCATATGGTATTCTAATGCAAAGGCTTATCTGGGAATCCAACGGTTAATTTGATTTATCACAATTCTGTAAGTTCCATTTAGTAAAGAAGTTCCCGAGGAATTCATTGGAGAAATGTTCCCAATAGAAATTGTTTGTCCTGGCATTTCCTTCTTGTTTTTCCAAATTAATCCCACGGATACATATAATTCAAAAGATATGTGAGTCAATACACATCATCTCTTTCTGGAATGTGTAATATCATAAGAAAAAAATAGTAGAAAAAAAGTTTAGTGCACAAACTTCAAGACGAGACTCGACATTCCAGCAAAAGAATTGCATAAATTGGAGATCAGAGAAGCACAACTTGTTGCTATGTCTGCTCATTTTATGGATTTCAAAGAAGAAAAGGTCTCTTGTTTATATAAACATGTGCACCTAATCCTAACATTTTCCCATCTGCATGCTATTCTGATGCAAGTTTTCCATGATTTAGGTTATCAAACTTGATTAACAGATAAAACAACGAACAAATCCCTGGATGTAAAGGCTGCATCTGCAACTAGTCAAGCATTTCTCAATGCAAAATGTCCCCAAGATAAATAAATTAGGCACCTACCATGATCTTACGCTGATCTATTGTGGCACAATCACCAAGTGCATATACATTTTCACATCCCTTTACTCGCAGCCATTCATTAGTTGCAAGAACACGTCTGTTTGCCTGTATATGAAAAAAAGTTTAAAGTGTAATTAATAGAGTAAGATTAACTATGTAGTCTGACAACTCTGAAAATCTCAAAATATCAGCATGAGATCGATGCCACTTCCACATTTTTGAAAACTTGGATCTTAAGTGACCCGGTAGAAAAACCTTCATCCATAAGCTAGCATTGTCATATGTAGAGTTAGAATCTGCAATATGCAACAAACCTGTCCAATTTGCTCCATGAAGTCCTTTACAACTGGGCGAGTGCTGATACCAGTAGACCATACTACCAATCCATGGGGTATGGAGGTCACCTCTCCCTTGGATTTCACCTTCATGGTAATTTCTTTATCAGAAACAGAGACAACTCTACATCCTGTCTGAACATCAATACAATCTCTTTGAAACTTCTGCTCAGCAAATGTACTAATTCTCTCATCAAACCTACAAGGGCAGAGAGTATAGCAGTTGCTTAGATTTCAAATTTTCTTCTTGCCCATCTGCTGAGATGCATTTTATAAGCAAAGATGGAGCCATCATATCAGCAATAAGCATACTTCTTTATAAGGAACATGAGGCCAGTTACTTGCATCAATAGTTCCACGGCACAATGACGATGAATATGAGAATATCTCACCAGAACTGATAGTTTGGCATTCCAGTGACTTATGTTCAGAAGCATCATAAATGTACAATGTGAAAGATAAAACCTTACATGTTTAAGATATGATCTCCGGACTGAATTAAGGTTATTTTCACTAGATCCTTAACGACAGGATAGATATGGACTAAATCTTCCTGGATAAAGTCGTGCAGCTCGGCAGCAAACTCCACACCAGTGGGACCCCCTCCAACAACTACAAAATGAAGGTTTGTTCTTCGCTCTTCTTCAGTCAGGCCAGGGATGGAAGCCTTTTCAAAACAATCAATCACACTTCGGCGGAGCTTCTGTGCATCCTCCAATTCCTGAAAAGATCAGTTTCTCCCTTTATATGAAGAAAAACCCAAAACTTTGTGGAAGATTGCTGAATCATAGATAATATATGAGGATTACAGTGTTACCTAACGCCTCTCAATGTAATTAAAATGACCTTACCTTCAGAAAATGACAGTTCTCCATGACACCAGGGGTGTTAAAAGTGTTTACTTGGGCTCCTAACGCTACCACCAAGTAGTCATATTCCAGGGAAAAGTCTTCAGAACCAATCATGTTGTTCTCAAAATGAGACTTACAGAAAACCTTGTTGTTTGCAGCATCAATCTTGACACATTCTGCCTCGTAAAATTGAATTTCCCCATTTCTCTATCAGAATAAATGGAAATTCTATAAGAAAATAAACATGAAGACATAATGACCTGTACAAACTGCAGTCATATGTTTATATTCATGAATGTGAGTATGAGGTATTTTTGTGTGAGCGGGTGCACACCCATGAAATCACTCAAAATTTATCACATGATTAAATATAGGTTCTTGTTATCTTCCTTTACCTTCTTTATAATATTCCTCACTGGCTCTGAAATGCTCCGAGCTTCAACTGTACCACAGGTCACACTGGGCAACAAAGGGGTGAATGCAAAATAATTGCGAGGTGAAACAAGCTGGACGTCATATGAAGAAACATCCAGATCTTTAAGGAAACTAGTACCAGCCCACCCTGTTCCCAGAACCACCACTCTCTTCTTCTTAAACTCATTCTGATTAAGCTCAGCAGGCGCAGCTGTTTCTGATTGTGAATCAGCATATGCCACTATACCTCCACTACTGTAATAAACCTCGAGAAAGCAGACATATTTGTCAGAGAATGACTGGTAGATATCATGAAATTGTAAGTTCATAGTTTATGCAAAATCTATGCGGATTAAAGCAAAAGAAAAAATAAGTTATGAATCTGAAAAATTATCTTTTCAGGGACCTTAACTGCTAGTCTCCTGCTTTAGAATAGGTGAAGAAATGATTAGCTATTCGGAGAACTAGGTTCAAACATGGTAGGCATCATTCAACTAGAATGAGGCCAATTTCAAAACAAAAAAAACAAATCAACTATAAACAATGAAGGTTCATTCGTACAAGATTGTTCAACCTCATTTGACAATATCATTTATCCTTAAGAGAGAGAGTGTGTGTCAAAGAGTTGACAATTCATAATGTTAGCTTTCACTTGGTGCCGTATTCTGTTAAAATCATTTGTTAAGGGCACCATTGGGCATCTTAAATGCTCCATTTTGTGAAATGTAGCCACTGATACCATGCATTTGCAAATTTAGTTCCAAAACTCTCTAAAAACATGATACATTGCTATCAATTCAACATTTATTCTCACATATAAATATTCAGTCAAATTTGATATTTGACTTCCTTTCACATTACAACATCATGAATTTCACTTGCTTCAGAGAGGGAAAAGATCACTGATTGTACTAGTACATCACTCATGCATCTAAAATCTTCCATTTTGATCAATAGACCCCACATCAAGTTCCTTCCTTGGATCCTATCATTAAAAATTCTCACAATTCAAATTAAGAAAAAAAAAGTTAACAATCCAGTTAATAACTTACATTGGCATCAAGAAACTACATTCAGCGACAACCTAGCTATGTTAAGATGATACATCAAAAAGGACAAAAAAAGGGCTGACCTTTAGATAATCAAACCCGTTAAAAGAAAGAGAAATTCAAAGATTTGAGACCCTTTTGTTTGCTAAGGAGTCTAGTTTTTTTTTAAGACAAAAGAATGAGCCCAAATTGCAATTTTCTTCCCTTTTTCATAAAAAACTTCAACTTCATGTTTTTTCTCGGCAACCAAAACGATAAAAAAAAAAAGTGTTCCTTTTACACATTCCAAGTGAACAACTTGAAAGGGTCTGTCTGGCCACTCAAAACTACTAGAAAAAAACAGAGATCTTTAAAAAATCACATTTTTTTTTAATTTACTTTGAAGAAAGTAAGAGTGAAGAAAAGAAACACAAGAAAAAAGAAGTGCATAACCAACCTGAGAGTGAAGAGAACAAGAAGCTTAGAGGAAGCAGGATAGCCATGGAGAGCTCTTGATGCTCTGTTGATGAAGGACATAATCGTCACCTCCTGAAAAATATCTCGAATCCAAGAGGGTGTTGACTCTTGAGAGAGAAGAGAGCTGACACCTCAGACACTGCACTGAATAGTGTCTGCTATATCCGCAGGGAGTGATTGATTGGGAGGCAGAGACGAACGCCATCACCTGGCCTTATGCAATGGCAGCATAACACGTGTCCATTTCTATTTAGCACACCTTCTGAAGAGGAGGAAATGTTGGGTATTACTTATGATGAAATTGACGCTACTTTTTGCAATTCAAAAATGTTCTTACAAAATTTAAATAATATTATTTTAATATATTTCTAAAAAAACACTAACGTAAAATCTTAGATCAAACCAGCTTTAACAATTTCACAATCCTCTTTTTGTTTTCTTTTTGTTACTAGTAATTTTTTTTTTCCTTAGGCAGGATCAGGATTAGATTTTTTAAATGATTTTATTATTTTTATTTAAAAAAAATGAAGATAATAAGATTAAAAAAACAGTGAGAGATATATATAGTTTGACATGATTGAGTCGGTGAATCATTTATTATCTAAGAAAAAACAAAAAAATATATATATTTTTATTTTTAAAAAAGAACAATAATTCAGGATTGATCCTGAGATTTATACCGGCTCGAGCTTATGAACAGGTTGAATCCATTAAATTATATTGTGCAGCTGTGAACGAAATAGTTTAAAATTCGTAAACTAATAAACAATTATGATAGATTACTATAAGCATATATACTGTTTTTTTTATTAGGATAGAGATAAATGGGTCGGCGTTTACGACATGATACAATCATCGCTGGATCGAAGAACCAGTAAATAATTCTGACCACATATTATTATTCAGGGGACACCGTTACACCAAGTCAGTCCTTACCTGATCTGCGTAGCCGCCAACAAAAACAATACGAGGGTAATGTATTTACTCTCATGTAATACTTTTTACTTAGATAATCATTTTATTTAATACATGTATTTTTTTATAAGAAAATCAATTACATCCTTGAGAGCATTGGGCTTCATATTGAATTGATTCGATATACTTCTATCTTGTTATTTATAAATCAAGATTAAAATTAAACTGAGCAGGAATTGACTTGGTGAATTCAACGGGTCCACTATTGATCAATCAACATGATTGAAGTTTAGTTTGCCTTAAAAAGAAATCAAAATGACATTGATTTATTGTTTTTTTAACCAAAAAAAAACTTGAAGTAACATCATTTTAAATCGAATAACATCAACTCAAGTAAACATGTCCAACTTATGAACATGGTGTTAGATCAGGTCTTGCTAGATTAAATAACTTTTTGTTTATTTGTTTATTAACACACATAATTCTTAATTTATGCAATTAAATGTATAAACGAGCTTTTTAATTCTCTCTTATAATTGTTTCATATATAAAAAACACTTCATAAAAAAATCGCATATTCATTTTTGTAGAAAAAAACAAAGTACACAACTAGTAAACCACAGAGAGAGTTACTCTAATGTAATAAATAATTATGTTAGATTGAGGGGTGGAGTGGAAGGATGAGAATGCAAAAAGTGTATAGATTCATAAGAAAATAGAAATAAAACCATTAAAAAAAGGAATAATAATGAGAACATTAAAAATTGCAACCAACACGATTTATTGCAAATAAATAAGAAAAAGGGCCACCATCAACAATAGTCATGTCATTTTACGAGATGTCCTGCCGTGGACCAGTGGTAAGAAAATAGTTGCGATTATATTTTAAAAAATATATTTTTAATATTAAAACATCTAAAATTAAAAATAACATTAAAGCATTTTTTTTGAAAATTTAAAAAATATTTTTTAAATGGATTCATTTTTTTAACTTAGCGAAACCATCACGAATCATTTTTTTTGTTTATACAGTTTGTTAATTAAATGAATTAAAATTTTAACTTAGCAAAATTTATCCAGCTCGATTATATTATTAACGATTCCAGTGATTGAGAAATTTTGATTACATCCATCCAAGTCATGGCAGGTCCTTTTTAGTAATTGCAGAGATTTAAATGCTCAATACATTCATTTACCAGTAAGATAATTTAACTTTAATTAAAATTAAGGTTGTTTTAAAATTGAGAAATAATTAAAAGTTTCACCTCAAGCCTATGCTTTAACATTTAATACATTATTTGTCTGTGTTCATTTTCTTAATGTTTTTTTTTAATAATTGTAACGTGTAGAGATTCTTTATATATTGTTTCTAGCCTGTTTAAATCTACAAGCCAGGAAATCGTTCTGGGCCAAGTTCAATATTGGTAATGAACACCCTTGCATGGCCCAACTTAAACTTGGGCCACAAGCTTTGAGCATTAATCAATTAGTTTGTTATCTCAAGAATGAATAGACAATTTCGACTAGATTGTAAAATATGGATAATGATAATTAAAGAATTACAAGGAACTAGGATACCCACAGTAACATAAACACTTTCTATTATCTGTGAATTATTCAACAAGATTGATTTCCTAGAAATCGATTCTCTGACGAAGAATACCATAAACATTCGCCGAAGGATCCCCCCTGACGTGACAGTGCAATCCTGACGAAGAGAGAAGAAGAGCACTGGAATACTGCTTATCAAGTCCAGAATCTGTGATAATTTATAAAATGTAACCAAACAAACAAATACATTCATAATAATTCCATTGGAGAACGAATTGTTATTTGTAACACCACATGCAGAGATAAAGATTTTAATAAAATAAAAAAATGGATGTAGTGCTGTTATTTAACTCCTATCTTGTAGTTTAACTGAAGATGAAGCTGATGACAACACCGATTGTCTGAGTTTTTTCAGGCTCCAAACCCATGAATACAGGGTACAGGAGTATAGTTAAAACTCAATTTGAATAGCAGATTTTACAACTAATTTTGCTCAAAAGCTGTTTGCCTCAGTTAAATCCATTAATATCATTACAATGTAGCTTACACCAAGTAGGTTCTCCCTGAAACAGGGTCTCGGCTCCACTACACCTAAACAAGTTGGATTGTTTCATCATTGGCAATTTGACAAACACATTCAAAACATTTATGCTCAAACGAATGTTACATAAGCCAATGTTTAAGGTTTTTGAAAATGAATTTGTTTAATTGACTAGATCTTACACCCTTAAAAACCATTTACAATTTCAAAACAAGAAATTTGTAGGATTTATATATTATATGGCTCAGAGATATGACAGCTCTATCAATCAAGAATTATCAGTAGCAGAACTGGCGTAAAGCTGTAAATTAATCATCACTGCCAAAAGAATTTAAATCAATAATCACATAATAAAAAACATAAGACATTGGGCTGGCTCATATCAAGAAATTCAACCATTAATTATTTTTTATCTTCAACGATTTCTCTCAGAAGCGCGGATAAAATCCAATTTAATCATCGCCAGCTAATTGAATCACAGAAATAATCAAAATTTCATGAATTTGGAGGGAATTTTTAGAGGCAAAACCATTCAACAGAATTGAGTAAGCCCCCACGTGAACCCCGCCAAAAAGGTTCAATCTTTGCCTCTTTGACTAGCTTTATTTCAACCATATATCTCAAAACAAGCTAGAGGTATTGAGAGGCAACAAAAACATAGAAAAAAACACAAACCCTGATGAAAAAACAGCGAGGTTTTCAAGATTAAGAGATGTAGCCGTTGATTTGACACAAAAAAGCCGTGGAAAAGGTACAAAAGGCTAATCTGCAACACTAAACGGCAGGTGTTTTAGCACGAGCTTTGGGACTTTCTACCTCAGAGAATAGCAATCAGCGAAGCCTGGGAGGCATCGTGCAGATAAAATCTGAAAAGACAAGTTTTGTGAAACGATTTGAGATTTGATACAACAAACAGAGCTTAGGAGACTGCGAGTGAAAGAGTGGTGGAGGGGTTACGATCTTATATAGAGGGGGTTCAAGAGCTATAAAACCCTAGTTGTTATTTTGCATTTTGGGGTGAAGGCTGAGGCTGCATTTGTTATAAAACCCTAGCTGTTGTTATTGTAATGGGCTGGTCCGATTTTCGAGTGGTCCATTATAAAAAACCCAAATTAAATCTGATTAAACCAAATCAAGTCTTTATTGAGCAACTTAAATTAATATTTTTATTGAATTTTTTTTATCATTTTAAAAATAATTTTATTTTAGTGGTGACCTAGTTGAGTGATTTATGAGTTAAAATAACTAGATCATCGAGTTTTACTGTATATATATATATATTTTCAATTCAATAATTAAATTATAAATTATGAGCTTTGGCTAGTCAACTAGGAATTAGATTTCACACCTACAATTTCACATAATAAGACTATTTCTTAATTATATTTTAAGCATAATATTTTTCTTATGAAAACAATATTGCTATACAAATAACACATGGAAAATACTTTATTATTATTATTATTATTATTTATACGTCTTCAATTGATCCAGTAGTGGTGTATAATAACCCGAGTTATTGCACCAATGAATGTGATTAAGTAGGAGAATAGTCAACACTTACAACCCGAGTTATGAACTCCATCGATTTTAGAATTTAATCACAGCTTTTGCACTCCTATATAGCACATGTAAATTTTAAACATGGATTGCGTGAGACAGCATCATAAAGTTAACTTGGTTCATAAATTAACAACTCATCACACTTGAATCTATGGACATCAAAGACAAGTTCAGCAAAATCTTGGAAGAGGTGACCTTAAATTTCGGAATCATACAAGGATACTACACAAGTAAACATAATAATTAACCTTAAAACTCAAAACTCGCCAATCATCTCCAGACGACTGGTAAGTCTTTGCTGTCATACTAACATCCATGTCAAGTGGCGGTAGCCAGCCCACTTAGCAGCAACGTGAATACCAATGGCCAAAGCTGCGCCCAGCAGTGGCACTGGAACCCTACCACTAGTATCTGCTGTCACTACTTCAGCTTCTTCCTTTCCTTTGGCGAGCTGCTTTGAATGGTAAGAAATAGCTAAAGCTAGATATGAAACCATTACCAAAACTCTAACCCAAGGTTCCCCGATTGCAGTTAGTACAGCCGCGGCAGGCAAGGCAGATGTAACATCATCTCTCTTCTTGACAAATCTAGAGAAAGCATATAAACCCAGTAGGAGCGTCCAGAAAAGCGGCTCGGAGATGTAGTTTCTTACAGCTGCATAGCCAATTAGGCCAGATATTGAGAGAAGATAAGATTGACTGCGTACAGAGTTCGGAGCAGCGGCTTCGCCGATAGCAAGAACTGCTGATGCAAGCATGATAATCAAGGTCAGTTCTGGAATGGGAGCAGATCTTACTATTCCAGAGTAGAAAGCCTGGAATGTGTAGATTGCAGTCTCTACACATCTGATCAGAGAGGTGATTGGATCCCCGATGAAATGGAAGACACCAGCCAACAAAAGTTTCAGGAGGTATCCCACAAAACCAATAATAGCTATGACACCCCTTTTCCAGTTACCTAGTTCAAACAAGACTGCTCGCCATGCATAGGTAAGGAAACCTAGTGCTGCATGTTGATTACAAGTGAAAGGTATTAGTTGGTACATTATAATATGTGGTCACAAGTCTTCGCAAACAAAACAGAGAAAAAAACATAATCACTCACATATCATACGGTCTGGGCAAATATTGATCACAAACAAACACAGAATCTGTGAAATCTTTAACTGAAACAACATCATTTTCCTCCACAAGACATAGCTAATGGCTTTACAGAGCAAGAAATCATAGTACCAAATTCATATACCTTCAAAGTCAAAATTTCCAACAGGTTACCCTACAGTTTCTCTACTCAAGCTTCAAGATTTGAGGTTAAGCAACTATTTCTGCACACCTATTCATCAGGTATAATAGCAAAAAATGCAGAGTGCTGAACTTTGAAAATGTCATAAACACAAGGAAAACTAGCTCAACTCCCCAAAACCAAATGTTTAAAATTAAAAATTCGAGTCAAGAAACCCATCAAATGTTACTGGCTGGGACATATTTGTACAAAAACTTCAAGCAAATTGTTTGCGGCATCAGGTAACAAAATAATCAAAATGGAAAACCATAATGCAGACCTACTGCACAAGTCACTTTCAAGAACAAAGTGAAATTCATACGGAGACAAATTTCCATTTTCTTCATGTTTAAATAACTATTATGCTCAACTATCAATGTATAAATGGACAAGATACAACATCCATGCCAAAGAACACATCCATTGTAGCATGTGGACGTGTATGAAAATATTCATAAATTGTCTGTCATATAAAACCCAAAAAACCTTTCAACAAAACAAAACCATTTAAAAGAGATAATTAACAGAGAATAAAGTATGAATCAGCATAAAGGTTTTGAGAAAACCATTTATAAGAGATAATTAACAGAGAATAATGTATGGATCAGCATAAGGGTTTTGATCAATACAGGAAGCATGGTGGCTATCAACAGAAGCTTGAAGCAAGGAGATGCAAGTTCAAAATGTTGGGAGAATTCTAGACTAGCATTCAATTCTAGAATGCAGCCCCACGCCTTTTATTTCAACCCATCACCAAGAATGGCATTTTTTTTGTAGGAGAGGTTGCGACTGTCACAATGCAGTAACTCAAAACAAGGACAAGGGCCCTCTCCCTTTCTTGCACCTCCAAACTTCTGCATCCGTGACTAACACCATTAACTCACTCTGCTCAGACCTTTTACTTCATATTGCCATCATTTCCATGCCAATTGGCTTCAATGTATATTGAAAAATAGGTCACAGTTATTGAAATAAAGTTACTTTGAATTAATAAAAGTAGTAGTAGTATGTATCACACCAAGAACAACTGATTTCAAGACAAAACGTGAATCCTACAGAATCAAGCAACAACTGATTGAGTCAAAGTATCTTGGCAACTCAAGCGAATAGTTCAAAGCATCAGTTAACAAAATCATCATGGCGGGTATTTTCATCAGACAGTCAGCGCAAGTCACATTCAAGCAATCCATGAAAATCATTTTCAAACAAATTTCCAATATTAATATCAAGAGAAATAGGATCAATAGCTCCTCCATGCTGAAAAAAATGTATAAATGTTACAAAACTATCACATATAAATGTTGGGCAAAGCCATGCATCATCCTACAGAAGAACTCGTGATTTCAAAATATTGATTTCAATTTCTCAACTTACAAAACAGCCAACAAGCTCAAAAAATTGCTTGACATTTGCAATCAAGAGAACTGAACAACCAATCTACTTGACATTTCACCAACAGGGAAAAAACTAGCACTCACAATCCAAAACTCAAAATAGATTCAAAACAGCAAAAAATTATCTTCAAAGAATAAGTCTTTTTCTTCTAGCAAAGCAATTAGAACATACCCACAAACCAAGGCCACTTAACAGGAGGGTCAGGAGCTTCTTTAGTTAAGTACCTAAACCTCTCAGGCATAGTACTCTCTCCACGTTCACCATCATCAAATACATCATCCCTTTTGCCCTGCCCTTCTCCATTCTCTGCATTAACAAGAAACCCCAACTTCCTATCTCTACTGTCCAGAAACAAACCCAATCTTTTCAGTGTCTGGTTATGGCTACATAAAGGTCGAGTCTTTATTGATAGAGAGTGACAATAAATGGTTTGTCTTTCGTGAGTTTGAAGGGAAAGACGAGAAAAGGATGGGATTTTGAGAGTTGGAGAAGAGAGTGTGGTTATTGGCCTTGACATGCTTGAGGGATTTAGAGAGGTTTTGCCATTATCAGTTTAAGAGAGGCCAAATCTTGGCTGCGGAAATGGGAAATGGTTTTCGGCTATTAATATGGGTTAGTGGATCCAAGTAAAATTGATACCCGGCGGATCCTATGGATTAGATCCGTATTGTAGTTTTAGGTTTTAACTATACCTAGAGTTCTGATTTTCCTTTTTTTTTTTGTTCTTTGGAAATTTACCCTTAATTTTGCACGAAAGACTTTACAAAAAGTAATGTTTGTGTGTGTGTGTAATTATTTTTAAAAATTTATTTAAGCTATCCTTAATTAAAAAAATATATAAATGTGTTGATTACAGATAAAATTTAATCTAAATAAAGAAATTATAATAAAAAGATTGATTGCATAAAAAGCAAGCCTAAAAAAGCAACAAAGCAAAAATCTTAATAAAATAAAATATGAGGGATGGAAACTAAAAACAAAAACTGAATAAACATGATTCAATTCGCTAACCTTGTTGTCATGATCAAATAATTGAAATAACTCTATATAAAAAAAGAAGCATGAAGACCATTTTAAAAAATATTAAATATTAAAAGATAAAATTATAAAAACAAATCTAAAACATAAAAATCAACTTGCAATAAGTTTTAAAATATGTGATCTACTAATATCATAAAAAAAATCCTCAATAAAAAAATGAAGGAATAAAAATACAATAAAAAACAAACAGCATTAAAAAAAATGATGACCGCATTCAATATAAAAATAAATTGAAATAAAATGTTAAGATGAAAATAAAAATAAAATTGAAATAGGAAAAGAATTAAATTTTAAATATAAGGAATAAATTTAATATAAATTTTCAATTACTAAATACTATCATCTCATCTAAAAGCTTAAACTATTATGTGAAATTTCAGAATATGACTTATATTATTCTCTAATATATCTCAAGTAAAAAGAATCTGGGTTTAAAACTTGCATAAATCCACGCTTGTTTTTTCATCAAATATAATAAAAAAATAAGATTTGAACACGTGATTGTTAAATTAATAAAAAAATAATAAAACTATAACTCTATATTAAGGAATTATTCACGTCGAAACCATACGATACTATATCGTCAAAATTAGACAGAAAACTTTCATTTCCATTTTATTTTGCAGGCTACTTTGATTTCAATCATTCGGCCTTGTGTGGATACATTATCTAACTCAAAAATCAAGTCCAGCCCAGAGAACTTGGCTAGAACACATAAAAAAATGGAGAATCTTCAGGGTTCCAACCAACCCTCTGCCTGTGGACGAATAATAAAGACTAATAAACCATGGTTTTTCTAATATATTTCATTATCGTCAAGAAAGTTAGCCATGATAGCATCCCCCAGATCTTCGATATTCCCAGTGATCACAGAACCATAATCTTGAGAAACTCCTTCCTCGGCTAAAGCATCAGCACTGCCATTGTCTTCCCTTGAAATTGCTTCCAGCCTTATCGCCTTCTGCGAGAAGAACCTCTGCAGAATTGTATTTTCACGATCCTCAAAGTTCTCCATTGTAACTCTCTTCAAACAGTGTCGCCAGCACTTTATAGGCATCGAGTAGCAGCACTGGAGATCTTCATCTATGGCTACTGCTATATCATATTCAAACTACAAGATAGAAAAGATATCATCAGTACTGTCAAAACACTGTACCGCAGGCGCAGACTATTCTGCGACAAATTACGCGCAGTTTAACACTAAACATTTAGAAAAAATGATGGAACACAACTTCAAAAAGATCATGAGCGATTGGATCAAGATTTTATGCGGATATTTGACAGCAGAAATAAATAAATAAATAAATAAAGGGCATGTTTTTTAATTTCTTAGATAGCTTTTGATTACCAGACAAAAGAAAATGAGACTGGAATTTTTTCTATATAAATCTACCCCAAATTGTTTTGAAATAAATTTATCAAATCCAGAGACTCATGTGATTTCACAACTAGGACAAGTACATACCTTGAGAGATTTCTTCTTGTTACCTGAAACAAAAGATAATACTGTTAAACGATGAGAAAACCAAAGCAAACCATCCACCAAGTCCACGAGGTCCTCCGATTTTGCTGGAAATTTTCCGACCACCTTCAGATACTTGAGGTCATACAATGGAGGAAGCAAGCTGTCCCTAGAATCTATTGGAAAAATCAAAGCCTGGAAATTGAAAAGAGAGACAAAATAATGAGAAAAGTGTGTACCAGAATGTAAATTAGAAGAGCCTAAAACAAAATATATATCAAGCGATTTAGGAAATCGTACCATCTCAATACTGCAAGCAATTTCTAACTCTTTGCAATGGTCGAAACATGACAGAAAATCCCTGAGGCTCGAGAACCAATCATGGGGGAGTGGATCATCTACAGTACTCAACGAGACCTTAGCATGGAAAGATGGAGAATAAATGAAAACTCGAGATGGCATTAGCTGACCACCGTAAGCAAATGTGTTTAAGCTTCGTGAATAAATCTCAATCTTCTGCAAGTTTGAGCAATCACTTAGCTCCAGTGTCTTCAGATTAGCATGCGAAACATGAAAGTTTTTCAGTAGTCTACACCTACCAACTTTGAAAACCTCAAGTCGAATAAATTTAGGAATTTCATGTTTAATCCATTCATCTGTGATCTCAGCATTCTTCAAAGATAAGTACTTGAGAGACAAGCAAGCGGTGACATCGACGCTGCAGGATGAGTTTGCTCCTCCACCGAACGAGAAGGATTCGAGATTCGGAGCATCGATTTCAACCTTCTCGAGCCCTTGACAGAATTCTAACACCACAATCTTGAGTGATTGGCTCGAAACACTGAGTTGTTGCATCCCCTTACACTTTTCCAATCTCAATTCTTTTATGGAAGGGAAATCCAAGGCCAAATTCTGGGGCGGCTCCAGCATGAACCCTTTCAGACTCAAAACTATAATACTATGAGCAGACAATACTTTCATCGGCAAACTATAATGTGCCATTAACTTGAATCTTTTTCCGACAACGTCTAGCTCTAGCTCTTTCACGTTATTCTCTATTGCATAACTAATTGCATTCTCAATACCACCAATTGATTGCTGATCAGAGCTGTTATTTAGACAAAAACAAAACCTAAATTTTTCTAAGCTAACATCCAGCCGGCGCCGACGAGAAAGAAATTCACCCACATAGCTCAAAAAACTATCTAATCTCCGTTTACCTGTCAACTCAAGGCACGATCCCATGTTTAGGGTTTCGTCAAAAATGATGGTAGGAGAGGAAGTCCATGCAGATGCAAATCTCTTGGACAAAATACTCATCCTCGCGGCATCTTTGTAGGGCAAAGAAGACATGATATGTTGAATGATGGGGTCGGGTAACTCAGAAATCAAATCAACCTCTTGAATCGGCTTTCTGTTCATCAAACGTCTCTGTCTATTTCTTGTCATCATCTTTTAGGGCAGCCTAAGATTTGCTAACGTTATGCCAATATATATATAGAGAGAGAGAGAGAGCGGGGGGCGGGGCGCTGCGATGGCGCCCTTCCGAATGAATATGGAAAACAACAAGATTTCCAATCCTAGCAAGCAAAAAAAAAAAAGAGATATTTTTTTCCCTTCATTATATCATAGTATTTCTATTATTTTAAAATTAAATAATTAAATAATCCCTTGATTGACCCTTAATTTAGTAGTTTCTATTTCAAAAACCTTCTTTGGTAGGCAAAATTTTCCCCTTTTACTCGACTTTCTTTTCTTTGCTATTGTATATTTTTTTTAAAATAAAATATAAATAAATTTAAAAATATAGAGATTCATTTCATCTCGATGAAAAGGAAAAGACATTTTACATGAAAATTTATGGAATAAGGTAAAAAAACTGAATATTTTCATAACAAACATGAACATAAAAATACAAGATAATCTATCATTTAAAAAAATAAAAATCAAAGGTTGCTAAAACAAAATCTACCATGGATTCTCAAATTAAAATATTTTAATATAAATCTTGTAAAATCAATTACAAATTAGGAAACGCATTTGCGTTCCTAGCACCTAGATTGAGATATGCCATTCTTGTGATTCGGATTCAAATAAAAAAAAAAGAATTATAGTAAATTACCTTCCATTCAAAGATTTACTAAAATGATCATACCATATCACCAATAAATAAATTATTTCGTAGAACAGTACCATCAAAGAAATCTTCTCTTTCATGGTATGTAATTAATTCGTAATTAAATACGTTTATACTGGACCAACGCTTAGAGAGGCGTCAAAAGTTAGAGAGTAGCTACGCTCTTTTTAAAATTAAAATTAAAATTAAAGAATAATTTCTCCATGTCCCCAATAGACATGACATGACGACAAAAGACTTGAGATGTACACAACAAGTCTTGAGTTCGAGTCAAGACGTACACCTTTTGTAAGAATCTTGAGCAGTCGGGATTTTACTCGCTCACTTATGGTTTCAAAATGTGTTTTTTTGGAGAATAAGATTCCCTCAAATAAAAAATAATAATTTCTCCATAATAATGCCAAATAACATTATTTTAAAACTTTAGCTCAATAGCTCATTCTCCAGTTATACAATCTGAAATAAAAAAAATTCTATAACAAAAAAAAAAGTCATCTATTTTCTTAATGAAAATTATCTAGTTGTATTTTTAAATTGAAGTTTTCAAAAAAAAAATGAATTTTTTTAGTATTTTTAGATATTTTGATATAAAAAATAAAAATATTTTAATATATATATTTTTAAATAATTACTATCATCTGAAACACTTTAAAATTAAAAATAGTTAATAGTTAGCACTTTTATTCCATAAATAATTTGAGACTGTGGCCTTTGTGTTGAAATGGGTTTCAATTTTCATGTTCTAAAGGCCATCCCAATTTGGGCCGTATGTTTAACCATCACTTAATCCTTAGAGATTTAAGCTCAGGATAATGTAAAAATATCATTAATAATTTTATTTTATTTGAACATATTTTTGAATTTGATACTTCTCACACTATTTTAAATTAAATTGTAATTAAAATTAAAAATTTTGAGATAATGACATAACATAATTATTATAATTCCGAAACAATATTAAATAATTAATTCAATCCCAAGTTCTAAAAGCCATCCCAATTTGGGCCGTATGTTTAACCATCACTTAATCCTTAGAGATTTAAGCTCAGGATAATGTAAAAATATCATTAATAATTTTATTTTATTTGAACATATTTTTGAATTTGATACTTCTCACACTATTTTAAATTAAATTATAATTAAAATTAAAAAATTGAGATAATGAAATAACATAATTATTATAATTCCGAAACAATATTAGATAATTAATTCAATCCAAAATTTCAACTATATATGGCATTGATCAAATTAAAATTTTAAAATATAGTATAATAGTATTATCGTTGGGATTAAAGGGGCGGCTTTGTCCAAGAACATTGCATCCATGTGGGAGGCAGGCCCCATTATTTTACCAGGAAAGCCCTTCAGCTTCATTAATAATAATAATAATAATAAAATGCCATTTCAACCTTGCAAGCTAGCTTAGAAGAAGAGAGGAAGACTTTGAAGACACGGTGAACTCAGGGCAAGTTCAAAGGGCGGCAACAGCTTCCCACTTGTGGCACATATTTTTCCAGGTAAAAGAAACTTCAGACATAGTGGGTTTTTTTCGTCTTCGACAAACGTAATTTGATAGAAATTTTCATTTTTTTTGTTTGTCATGGTGCTTTGATTTCAGTCATTTGGCCTCATGGCTCAATTACAGCTCACAAATCAAGCATCTGCTGAGAAAACATGGCAAGAATCCATCGATATAGATCTTGCTAATTTGAATCCACAATCAAATTGGAGTATTTGGAGGGTTCCAAGCAACCTTCTGGCTGTGAATAAAGATTCATGCGGTCCTCGTATCATCTCCATCGGACCTCTTCATCATGGAGAGCAGAGCGTGCTGGCCATGGAGGCTCACAAATTGCGCTACATGAAGTCTCTCCTTGCTCGAACACCGGATCTTGATAAGAGTCGTGATGAATGTGGCGAAGCCATCCTAAGTTTTGACAAACGCATCCGAGCTTGCTATGCCGACCCAATCGACAAATACAAAGAAAATGATCTTGCCAAAATGTTGTTGGTCGATGGCTGCTTTATGCTCGAACTTTTCTTGAGGTTCTCCATGGCTGATCTGCGATTGCAAGATGATCCTGTTTTCAATACTACCTGGATGGTCTCAACTCTTCGCCGCGACTTGGCACTCCTAGAGAATCAGATTCCATTCTTTGTTCTTGAATGGTTGTTCAAGCTCACAGTAAAATCTAGTGCCGTCGGTCAAGCCCTACCTAGCTTGCCTGAGCTAGCTTTCAATTTCTTCAAACAAGCTCTGTATATCGATAAAGAAACTTTAGACATCAGCCGGAAAACAGTCCCCCATTTGCTCGGCCTCATACACAACAGCTACCTGCCCTCTTCTTCGAGACCAAATCCGAGAGGCAGGGGAGGATGGGAATTCATACATTGTTCATCTGTGCTCCATGATAATGGAATCGAGTTCGAGAGGGACGCAACAAACAATCCATTTGACCTGAAGTTCGCAAATGGTGTTTTCAAGATCCCTCCATTGCGCATCCATGATTCAACAGTTTCTTTCTTCCAAAACCTCATTGCTTATGAGCAAAGATTCCGTGGAAGTCAGCAGTACATCACATCATACTTCCTGCTCATGGATCGTCTCATCGTCACACCGAGTGATGTTGAATTGCTTGTGCAGAGACGGATTCTCGAGAATGATTTTGGTGGCTGGGAAGATGTTACAGCTTTTTTTAACAGTATTTGCAAGCAGATTGTTTTGCAGGACTTCTACTATGCCGGGCTGTGTGAGGATGTGAATGCATACTGTAAAACACGATGGTATAGATACAAAGCAGACTTCAAAAGAAACCATTGCAAGAATCCATGGGCAATTATATCACTAGTTGCTGGCTTTGTGCTTCTAAGTCTTACTGCATTACAAACTGTATATTCAGTGCTAGCTTATTACAAATGATCTCTTTGGCTTATGTTTTGTTTCAGTATTTGGTTTAGCTATTCGTCTTCTTGACATTTGCTGAGATGGCTTGGTCGGCAGCAGTTGAAAGTTTGAATGTGTATTCAGTGTGTATTGCTCTTACAATTGAGTGAATTTATAGACAAATTACATATAGTTAAATACAAAACTTCTTTATCCCTACTTTACATCATTTTCATATATGAAAATTAACAGCCATATTTCAACATTACCCCTCAAGTTTTGTAGCATAGATGTTTATCATGTCCAACTTGTTAATTACGTCCTATAACACATTTTTGGAGACTGCCTTTGTGAGAATATCGGCTAACTGATCTTCAAACCGAATAAACGAAAGTTATATAATTTTTCAATCAAGATTTTTCTTAATGAAGTGTTGGTCGACTTCAACGTGTTTGATATGATCGGATTACAAGTAATTTCAATAGTTGTCTTATTGTCATAGTGTAGACTCATTGATGTTCCATAATCAATTCTTAGATCTTGCAATACCTATTTATTCGGTAGAGGGGTCGTTACCGATATCATTTCAGTTTGTGCAGACTTCCCGGTCATCACAGCTTGGTCTCATTTTCTCTAATTTGAATATATATTTGTTTTATTCATTGCTACTCTCCCTTCGAAGAGAATAAACTCTTCTTAAGTAGTAGGGTTTTGTCTCTCGAATTTATATATCAAATGTTATATGTAACTTCCAAGTTTACTTTTTTAGTAGTGTTTTGATGATTAATTATAAGTTTTTACTTAAGTTTCAGAATGCACATAAGACAACAAAATGGACACAAAGTTGACAACCTCCTAAATTCCAGAATACTCTCAGCAACATGTTTTATTTAGCTTTGGGTTTTGATATTTTTAGATTGTTGTGTTTTTAATTGGTTTATATGCTAACCATTAGCTCTTTATTTTAGGTTTTTTTTAGACTATAAATATTTTTTTTTGTTGTTCATGAAGTATATTCTTAAAAATTATATAAAAAATAATATTAATATAATATTTTTCAAGCTAAATATATTGTTAAAATACATCTAATATATATTTTGAAGCACGAAAACAAACTGAACGCGTGGAGAAAAACCAGGAGATAAAGAATGCAAGTGTCAACAGCATGAGAGGTTTTAAATTTGCTTAAGGTCATCATCTTTATTTATATCATTTTGGGTTCCTCCTATGTCCGTAGTCAAGGTCTTTTTTTTAAAATTAAAATAGTGATCTTATTTAATCAAGCTTTGAAACAGATTTGTAATGAAAACCTGTTTTTGTCGGTAAACCTACTTCAGTCATTTTATAGTGATAATATTTGTTTGTGTTTTCAAAATATTCTTGTAATAAGTTAAAACATTAAATTATTTCTTAATCAAGTTGAGCTTTTTTTTTTATATATGTGCCAGATCACTACCTAATACCATGATTAATTTACTCAGATTGAAAAAGACTTACATGCCACGTTAAGAAATAATATATAGTAGACTTCAATATGAAGACAAAAAAAAAAAAATACTTTGCTCAAATATTTAATAATTTAAGCACCTGATAATTACAATTAACTGTAACTACTTAATTTCAACTTGCTTATTGTTGATTTTATAATACACAAGTTGAAATTAGGTGCTCATTAAATGACCTTATATTGAACAAGATGGTGATTATCCGATTACAAAATTACAATTTTTTAGTGTTTTATTACTATTTTAGAAAAAAAAATGAAGATAAAAAAGTAGTCTCTTATATATATATATATATATATACATATATATATATATATAAGTTTATTGTTTTTGTTTTTTCTATCTCGAGATAATAAACCACATAGAATCCATTTTCTTAAGCTAACTATCAAAGGCATTAACATTACAAAGTGAAATTATTAATTACCAGCTTCCGAGTTTGCTGCCAAAAATAAACAAATATAAATAAATAAATAAAGAGTTAAAGGTTGCCCAGATTAAAGTGCACGCAGGAGTGATCAGTAAATGTACACTCCTGTTTTGTAGCTTGATCTGTCAGTTTCAGGCAAATGAACTTGGAGCTTTCACTGAAATTTACAACGAAAAGGTTTTCATAAACAGACAATATTTATTACGCATAGAAGCTTAAATCTTGAACAAATTCTGGAAACAAAACACTCAGACAATTATCCAGTTCGAGAATATGAAAGTACTGCGTACAGGGTTTGAATTAGAGTCAGAGAAAGAAGGGCACAGGCAGCCGTGATCGATAGAACTGCCCATGGACTTTTGAAATAGGTCTTTCTCAAGGTCGTCATGTATAAAGCCCACTGAGTCCTGAAGTTTGTATTCAAATGCTGACATAGTTCTGCATAATAGAAATCTTGCACAACCACCTGCTTGCACATATCATTGAAGAGCACTGAAACATCTTTCCACCCACTCATTTCGTTTTCAATCATACCTTTTTCCTCAAGAAGTTTAGCATCACTCCGATCATAAACAAGCCGGGACATAAGTGCGAAATAAGATGTGATGTATTGTGGAGTGCCTCGTGAAAGTTGCTCGTAAGCAATGAGATTTTGGAAGAGTGAAACTGTTGAATCATTGATGAGCAATGGTGGGATTTCGAGCACACCATGTCCGAACTTCAAGTCAAACAGATTTCTCCCTGTACGTTTCCTAAACACAATTCCAGCCGCGTCGAGTGATGTTGCCGGCTGCGTTGAAACCCATTCTCTAGTATTGGTTCTCACAGCTGTTGCTGCGGGTAGGTAGCAATTGTGGATTAAATCGAGCAAATGGGGATAGGGTCTCCTAAGGATCCTAAAATTCTCATTATTCAGATACAGAATTGATTTGAAGAAACCAAGAGCGAGCTCAGGGAGGCCAGGCAAGGACTGGCCAATAATACTAGACTCCACTAACAGCGAGTACAGTTTTTCAAGAACAAAGAATGGAATCTGATTCTCGAGCAAGGAAAGGTCTCGCTGGAGAGTTAAGACCATCCACGGAGAGTAAAACAAGGGATCGTCTTGCACTCTAAGATCAGCTTTTGAGTATCGAATAAAGAGCTCAAGCACAAAGCACCCATCAACTAACAAAGTTTCAGCAAGCTGACTCGGGCTCCAATGGATTAAATCTGCATAGCAAGCACGAATCTTTTCCTCGAATT
Organism: Salix exigua; assembly: GCA_032356905.1. Taxonomy (NCBI): domain Eukaryota; kingdom Viridiplantae; phylum Streptophyta; class Magnoliopsida; order Malpighiales; family Salicaceae; genus Salix; species Salix exigua. Next base: position 13,286,381 of record CM063600.1, read on the forward strand.
TTTCGATGGCCTTGGCCGCAGATTCGAGAGTCACCTTTGAATCTGGTGTTCGTTGTAGGAGGGATCGCATATAATACAACTTGTGAACCTCCATGGATTGCAACTTGCGCTCTCCTCGGCGGAGAGGTCCGATTGAGATGATGTGAGGATTGTAGGCATCATCATTCACAGCCCGAAGACTGTGTGGTACCTTCCAAATGCTCCAATTTGATACCGGAGACAAATTGTCAATCTGTATCTCGATTCCATCCAGCCAGTGGCTTGGACCATCTTCAGCTGCTACTGGATTAGCCATAGAAGCAGCCTAATACACAGAAAACCGGATCACCATGGGAAACAATGAAAGTAGCTTCAGTAATCTAACATCAATGTGTGTAGAAGAAGACTAGAAAGTGGATACAGTACCTGTTTGATTTTGTCCAAGCTTTGTTTACCTGTAATGATATGCTGATGCTGCCACGATCGAGCTGATGTTTCCTGATGTGCTTCAGTTTAGTACCCTCTATTTTTTGTGTGCTAATTGGTAAGAAAAGCTTGGCTGATTGTCTCCACCTTTATAAGCTTCTACATATGAGCATAGGCTTTCCTGGCAACGAGATGGGATAACTTTTTATTATTATTAATGGGATCCTCAATTAATCTCATGGCTCTGATATTAACAACCAAACAACCAAACAACCACAGACCTCGAAATTCATTCTATAAAGAGAAAAGGATAACTTTTTATTTTATTTTATGAATATGATTGTTTGAGCAAGTTTACATGCAACTCGATTAATTTCGCGGGCTCTAAACTTAACAATCATATAAACCGTAACCACAGTGCTCGAACGCAAGAAGAATAACTTTACTAAGTGCCCATTTGAGAGTGTGATTGTGGTTGTTTTTGAAAGTGTTTTTCGTTCAAAAATACATTAAAATTATATTTTTATTTTATTTTTAAAAAGTTTTTTTTTATATCAATATAATAAAATAATTTAAGAAGATTAAATTTTAGTAATTTAAAATTAAAAAAAATAATTTATTTTTAAAACATAATGTAAAAAACTTATTAAGTCCAGAAAACTACCTCGCACGTTCCTGCCTTTCACACTACTCCCCAAGCCTAGCATAATAGACGATACCTGTCGGGATCCAAGTCTTGTAATTTTACTATTTGAAGATTCATGGTATTATCAATTTTCATCTATAAAAATATAAAATTTTATTATATAATTTTTTTTAAATAGATCATCCGAATTTGAAATTATATACTCATAGAATATTTCCTTCTTATGAATTGTGTTCAAAACTTGTATGATAATTAAAAAAAGCAAGGTATTTATATATATATATATATATAATGGTTTTTTTGGTTATAATTAGGCAATAGAAAGATAGGAAGTCTTTCTCACTTTCTTTGGTGAAGAACTAACACATTGGCCTCTCTATGCACGTTTTATTTATTTAAAAAAGATTTTAAAATGATTTTTTTATTTAACATTAAAATGGAAAACTTCGTAATATTTCTCTAGAGACGGCTATATTTTTCTAAAAATATCATGAAGCGCTTTGTCTGCACGTTAACACCGCCCATGGTCAAAAGAAATAATAATAAAAAACAAACACGTGCCCGCCTTTTCTGCGCTGATTAGGGGTGTTTGGAGCTCGGTCCAATGCTTTTTAAAAATATTGGTTTTTTTATTTAGTTTTTTAAATTATTTATTTAGTTTTTATATTGTTTTGAATAGTAAATGTTAAAAATATATTTTATAACTTTTTTTTTTTTTGACATAGTTACAAATACCAAAAGTGACATATTATTTAATTATCAGTAAATGGTCCTGTCCCATCTTGTTCATTTTATAATAAAATGATAGTTTTTTAGCATTATCTTTTATGTTTTTTTAGTGTATTTTAAAAATACATTTATTTTAAAAACATATTTATTTTACAAAAATATTAAATTAATATTTTTATTTTTTTAACTCTCTATAATGTCAATGTGTTAATATAAAGAATATGTATTTTTTTTCAGATTAAAAACAAACAGTTTTTTTTTTCAAATTATATAGTTTTAACTGAAAGTAGCGGCTGTTATGGTTATATTTACCACGCAAACATCTCAAATTATACTATCCAAAATATTATATTCCTAAAAGAATTGTTTCTGTCAACTAATGTTTTTTAGAATATTTCAGAATTCTTTTGGTATCATTTTCATTTTCTATTTTTTTTAAATAAAATAATAAGATTCTAATTAGTTTAGCTATCAATTTATTCTTGTAATCAAACAAAACTTTTTTTCAAATCTATTCAACAAGAAATAAAAAAATAATAATTTTGTTTCTAAAATTTGAAAAACTAAACACAATTAAATCGCCCATTATCAGGATTCTCAGCAAGCTCCGGCCCATCAGTGATGATTGATTACACAGCTTATCTATCCTCTTAACTGGGCTTCATGTAAAAGAGGCCTTAAAAAGTGGTGTCTATGGAGGCCCATAAATAGCATTCTATACTTCGTTGTTGGGCTGTAAGACATTTCCACTCTGGGTCCATTCTAATTGCTCATAAGACTTCTATATGATACACAAACAACTTTCTTCGTAAATATGAGCTTTTTAAAGAAAAATATCACGAATGCTTGCATAAAAATTGAAAAAATTAGAAAAATAAGTAAAACATTATTTTAGGGAGAGAAGCTGAAAATGATAAAAAATCAATTATGATAATTAATTATTATCAATGATATTCGGAAAAATCCACTATACTATATAACGGTTGAAGATTTTTTTTTTTCACATTATTTACCTAACTTTTAAAAACTCTTCTTAACCTCTATTTACTACTACTTCTTTATTTATTTTCCCATTTCATTCTTTGTTAACTTTGAATTATAATTTTTTATTTTAATTTGTTGATCTTATTTAGAAATGTGTCTAAATAAAACTTTGGGTGATCCATGTGCTCTTTATTTTACGCCCCGCGCCCCGATCAAACTCTTTCTCTTCCTTCTTCGGTGTAGTCTCTATTTTAAATTTATTGTATTTGAGTTTTGAATGTTAAAAATTTAATAAACTATAACAAATATTTATATTAATTTAATCTAACACAAAATATATTTTGAATTTTCATTTATTTTATATATTACCAATGAAAGTCTTACTAAATGATGAGTTATGTCCATGTGGTTGTTGGAAAAAAAATTACGTACCAAGGAAAAAAACATTTTACAGACAAAAATTTATATTGGTAAAATAATTAATTCTGGTAATACCGGTAGGCATTTCTCAATGTTTTAATTACAATATATTAGGATGCATCCTTTAAATACATATTTAATATGCATGTTAGAATATCTGTATATTTTTTGTTATTTATTGCATGTTTGCTATTATCTATATGTCTGTCTGTCTGTCTATCATTTCCATTTAAAAACATAAGATATGAAATTGAAATTGCTCCTTTGAATTGAAAAGGTCCATGTATCAATCTCATATTTATATTAAATATCTATATCTTATGCATCATTTATATTTATTTATGTTATGTCTTTTAATTATTTTATAGTAAAAATAAATTTTAAAAAATAAAATAAAAATATTATTTAAATAGTGGTAATAAAATCTATACAGACTAGACTAGGATTTTATTACCAAAGTCAGACTACGATTGAAATATCTAAAAACAAAAATAATTCCCAACAAATTAATGAGATCTACTGATTCGATGCATGGGATTTTTATCGCTATTCCAACCAAAAGGTTTTTTTTCTTCTCAGTTCTCGAAAAAAAAAACAATTGGATTTGGATTTACGAGTTTAATTTCATTAATAATATCGGATAGAATTCGCATTGCTTTTCATTAACGTTAGCACTGCTCATCTAAATTCTTTGTTTCATGTTTTGATTAGTAGAGAATTTAATTATATCTTAATACAGAATATCCCCTCTGGACTGTAATTTCCTAAGATGGAAAATTCAAATTAATATATAAACATATACTCCCTGATTTTCTTGTAGTTTCTTGCATCCCCCCCTCCTTTAAAACTCTTTCTGTCTCCTTCTTTCTTACTTTTTGCTGCTCAGTCGAACGCAGAGGAATGAATACATTGAAGTCGTAGCCATGAACATGAATATGAAAAACTCTTCTTCTGCCATGCGATCACCTGCGATTGCTTTCATATGGATAGCATGTGTTTTACAGCTGAGTTTTTGTCATTCGATAGAGCATCAAAGGTGAGTGTTTTTCTTTTTTCCTTGGAATAATATTATATGTAGAAGAGTTGGGACAAGGGATATGAACCAGAAATAATTTAATTAATGAACCTAATAGTTAATTTAATAACAAATCATTTAATTAGTTGTTCTTATGAGGCCATGTTTCATTTTGTCATTCAAACCACCACCTTCTTCTTTTTCCGGTTAATGGCAGTGAATTTCCGGTGACCGACAACATCAGCTCTTCTCTCGGCCCGGTGAAGCTTCACACAGAAGATGATCATGTAATCCATGTCTCCCTTTTCTTTTCTTCCTTGCAATTTCAATCATAGGAATGAGCATGGCTGTATTCTAACGTAGGATTAATGATAACTTTGTCGTGTTTTTAATGTGTATATATATATATATATAGGTGGTGATCGATAATGGGATTGTCCAACTCACTTTATCGAAACCAGATGGTTTAGTCAGAGGAGTGAGATACAAAGGGATCGATAATTTACTTGAAAACCTTCTTCATTACAGAGGGTCCGTGCATGCTTAAATCCCACATCCTCATCTGTTTTTTTACCTGAAAAATCTTGTCTGTTCTTACGGTTCAAATATAATTAATCAGATATATGTCTTACACATCTAGGTATTGGGATATTGTTTGGTCAAAGCCAGGGCAAGGTGATTCCACAGATATGTATGTTCTCTCTCTCTCTCTCTCTCTCTCTATCAGAAGAACAGCTTGAGTTAATTACTTGGTTTCAATCACTTTAGTCTTGCTATATATATGATATAAAAAAGAACTGCAGGTTGAAAGCAACAACGTTTAGTGTTGTGACGGCAAATGAAGAGCAAGTGGAATTATCATTCACTAAATCATGGAATTCATCGCGCGATCACAGCTCGGAAGTTCCCTTAAATATAGATAAAAGGTTAATTAGATTTCTCTTGTTTATATAGTAATTGACCAATGATTATTCTCGTGATTAAAGAGATTTGTTAGTTGATGTTATTTTTGAAAAAAAAATTCAAACATAAAAAATAAATTTAAAATAAAAAAATAATTTTTTTAAAACGTTTTTGAAACACAATACCAACCATAAAAAAATAAATATATTCTTCTAAATACACCATATACATATATATATATAATATATTTACACATTAACAATTTATTTTTCATTGATACAAGGCTGACTTCCATATTCTTGGAAAAAAAAACCCATGAAATATCAGTAATGTTTCCATTACTGTTCAATCAAATTTGCAGGTACATAATGAGGCGTGGTAGCTCAGGGTTTTACATGTTCGCTATGTTGGAACGCTTAGAAGGATGGCCTGATGTGAACATGAATCAAATTAGGATCGTTTTCAAACTCAAAAACAAAAGGTAATCATTCATTAATTGTAGATTAATCAAATAATTAATTCTCTTTTATCCTTAATACAGTAGTGTACTCTGCCTTGGAACCAGAATAATTGATTATATTAATTACATGCATGGAATCAATGGTTAGGTTTCGGTTCATGGCCATATCGGATGAGATACAGAGGATGATGCCGACGCCCGGTGACCGTGAAGCTGGCCTTGCTCTGGCATATGCTGAGGCTGTTCGCTTGACCCATTCAAGAAACCCGCTGTTTAGAGGAGAGGTAATTCTAAACTTTTTAGTTGAATTCTTGTTTTTCACATAAATAAATGTAGTATGAAAACAAAAAGCTTTTGAAAACATTGTATTAAGTGATAGGTAATAATAGTAATAATTACAAAAGATTTTTATATCTCCGTTGTGGAGAACGGGAGAACCCACGAAAAGCGTACTTTGTAAGTCTAGAAAGTGAGTAAAATCTCCAGTTGTTCCAGACTCTAATGAGAAGGAGCTGAGCCTCGAACCCAGATCTGCCAAAGCAGATCCCAGTCGCTAGCTGTTAGGCCACCACCTTGGGGACAGACTTTATAATTGGGTATATCTAGGTAATAAAAATTGATTATGTAGTGAGACTAACAAATTATGAAATGCTATAACACCACCAATGAATAGATGTCACCTTCTTTATTTTTATCTAAAATATATTTTGTAAGAACTAATTTTTAAATCCAAGTATACGTTAGTCTATTTTATATGAAAAACTATAACTTTATATATGTAAAAAAGGTTGACGACAAGTATCAATATGCTATGGAAAGCAAAGATAACAAGGTGCAAGGATGGATATCGCAAGACCCAGCTGTGGGATTTTGGATGATCACACCCAGTCAAGAGTTCCGTTCAGGTGGCCCTCTCAAGCAAGACCTCACCTCTCATGTTGGTCCGACCATCCTCTCTGTAAGTCCTGCTCCTATACGTACCCTAATAATTAATCCAGGGTTGTTTAACATTGCGATTGGAAATGAGATTTTCAAGTCTCCACCAGCATATAAAATCAATTTTTTTTATTATTAACTGGTTAACTTGCGCGCTCCACAACTAATTTACGAGCCTTGAAGTTAACGACCATGTAAACCTCAAGTGACAATCATATAAGCAATCATAGAGCTCGAACTTGAAACCACAGAGGAGCAAACCTCTTAGTCCAAATCTCTTATCACTGACCACCTACTGTATGGTTACAATATAAATTAATCTTAATTTATGTTTTATTATCAAGTGAAAATATATTTTCATGCAGATGTTCACCAGTACTCACTATACTGGGATGGAATTAGACACAAAGTATCGCCATGGAGAAGCATGGAAGAAAGTTTTCGGGCCTGTTTTTGTCTATCTCAACAACGTTCCATCTGAGAAAGATGACAGAGCTCTCTGGGATGATGCTAAGAAACAGGCAAATCACATCCATTTTCCTCTACTGTCTACTTCTTTTACTTGGGTTATAGTTTTTATGAACTGAAATTATGATTTTATTTTTATCAGATGTCAACAGAAGAGAGCCAATGGCCATATAATAACCTAACAAGCTCTGAAGATTTTCCTTCTGCGGACAAACGAGGAGCCGTCTCAGGCCAATTAGTGATCCGAGACCCGTAACCCGACATCTATTTCTCTATTTAAGATGATTGATAATAATTAATTAAGATTTTCTTAAGTAAAATACATAAATAATCCGTTTCAGACACATGTACGAGTCATTAAAATGGGCTAGCTATGCTTACATTGGGTTGGCAGCACCAGGACCCGTAGGCTCATGGCAGATTGATTCCAAGGTTATTTTTTTTGCCGAGTAATCTTAAATATCAACAAAATATAATGAATTTCTTTTAATAATACATAATAATTATTAAAGTTTTTCTTTTTTTAAAAAAAAAAAACACAATATATAACAAGAAGTTACTTGTGTGTTTTTCAGGGCTATCAATTTTGGACTCGGGCTGATCTGAGAGGACATTTCTCGATAAAAAATGTTCGAGTTGGCGATTATAATCTCTATGCTTGGGTTCCTGGAATTATTGGTGATTATAAACATGAAGCCAAAATTACCATAACACCCCCAGGTACAATGTCCCTAACCAAATCTCTTCCCCTTCCAAACTACCAAAATTAAACGGTCCTTCCATTTTTTGAAAATAATAATAACAATGACAATAAATTCACTCCCTCCGATACAAGGTTCCCATTTATTTTTGATTTGATTTTATTATTTTTTATGTTTTTGGTGGAATACTATAAACCTCTTTGATACTATAATAACATTCTTATTAAAAATATTTTTATTTGAAGATATATTAATACAATAATAATTATTATTTTTAAAATTTTAATTTTAATATCAGCACATTAAAATAATAATCTAAACAGAGAAAAATAAACAACTAACTTGATCAGGCTACATCGGCAAATGCAGATAGTCATATAAATTTGGGTGTCCTCAGATATGATCCTCCGAGGAATGGTCCTACCCTCTGGGAAATAGGAATCCCTGACCGCTCAGCCGCCGAGTTCTTTGTGCCAGATCCATATCCAACCCTCCAAAACAAATTATTCAACAATCTCACAAAACAAAGGTAAACAGTTCTCCTCTCAAACTCATGCTTATGTACAGAAAAACTTCAAGCCTTCGAGATATCACTTCTCCAGATGTAAAACAACAAATTCAATTAAAAAAAAAGAGTAGTTTTCAAACGGATTTTCAGAAATAACTCTATGTTAACTTACTACCATCTGATAACTTTGTTTAATGCACAGGTATAGGCAATATGGCTTGTGGGAACGATACAACGATTTATATCCTAAGGATGATCTGATATATACAGTTGGAACAAGTAATTTCTCTCGAGATTGGTTCTTTGCTCACGTTCCCAGGTAATGTACTCTTCTTTTCTCCTGGCTCAGCCCTTGGAGATGTATATATATATGAACTTCTCAATTTTCCTTGCATCAACTTGTTCTTCGATGATATTTACCTTTTGCGTTGCAGGAACGCGGGAAACAACACTTACAATCCGACCACTTGGCAGATCAAATTTGAGCTAGAAAAAGTGAACCAAACTGGTTATTACACGTTCCAGTTGGCTTTAGCATCTGCCCATTTATGTTCCCTACAGGTAAAATTCTCAACACCCTTCACATTCTCTCGCAAGAGTTCTGCTTGCGAACTGCTCTAGATGTCAAGAACTTACACCTGTAATTATATTGCAGCTTGATGCTTTGAAATCCATCCATTCCTATATATCTGTAACTGGGATTTATCTGTAAACATTTATATTGTGTCGACAGGTGCGATTCAATGATCCGAGCGCCGCTCGACCTCACTTTCAAACGCGGCTCATAGGCAAGGGTAACTCGATTGCAAGGCATGGGATTCATGGGCTGTACATTTTCTATAGCATTCTTGTGCTAGGTCAACAGCTTCTCAATGGACAGAACACCATATATCTTACTTTATCAAGAGCCGGAAGCCCTTTTCAAGGAATCTTGTATGATTACATTCGTCTAGAGCGGCCTGCCTAGATAAGAAGTTATAAAACATGTCGAAAAGATTGGAATTTTCTCTAATTTTTTTAGATTGAAAGGTTTTTGAAATTATACAACCAACATCCATGAAAATTTGAACTCGCTTAAATATTATTTTGAAAAATTAATTTAAAATAGTTCTTTTTGAGAGGGTGAGGAGGGGAAGGATGTGACAAAGATATCAAAAATTTATTAAACAGACTATCACGAGTGAAAACTTACCATACTATTCGACAGAAATTAAATACAAAACACTGGAAGGACGTGCAAGTTTCAAAAAAACCTGCGCATAGCTTCCACCGCCTTACTTCTGCGCAAAACGTTGCGTATTAACAGTCCTGTAGATATACACCGACTTCGGTTACTTGCATGGAAGGAAACACCTGTATTCTCTTTCCAGAAACAGGTAGGTGAAAACACTGGCGACCGGGGGAGAATGCCCGCCGTCACCACCGTCAGAGCTCCAGCCACCGTAATCACATCCCAGCACGTGTCCAATACTTCCCCGCTTCGTGCTCCCTCTGCTATCGCTGCCTTTGCCGCTTACCTGTATGTATATTAATTCTCTCGGGAGAAAATAACTCTTTTTTTAGGGAGAGGAGAGGGTGAGGAAGGGAAGGGAAGTGAAGGGAAAGGAAAGTGTTTTGTGTTCTTTTATCTTTTCTAATTTAATTCATAGGTTCACAATTTATTTATGTTTGTGAGATATTTAGTGTAAAGGTTGGTTTTTTTTTTGCTAGTTCTTTAGTGTTCTGTTTTTCAGAAATGGAAAATGATACTTAGCTTATTATTGTGGAAAGGGTTTGCGTTTGAAGATTTTCTTTTTAGGTTTGAGGTTAGACAAGAGATGTTTCTTTTGATATATATTAATGGTCTTTAGGTGGAAAAACATATTTCAAAAGCAAAGTCTTGGTGTTTTGGCATTTTGGGAGGTTTAACGATGAATCAGGGGATTTCTTAATCAAGATTAGTTTGTGGGATCTTGTGTTTGAAATAGTTTGCTGCGAAAGGAAATTTAGTGCTGAGCATTTTGGTTTCTGGGTATCAATTATGTAGTTGGCATTATTTAATTGAGTAATTAAGTAATGGGACTTGTATCATCTGTTACATCTAGTTTTTTTTTATTTGTAATGAAAATAGTATTGAGTTTGTAATTGTGTTGACAGTTTTGAGACCCGATGAATCAATTTAAGTGTGTAGTAGTTTTGCTGCTCATGTTATTGTCGTTTCTAAGGATTGATGGGGTAATCATTTGTGATTGTTTTATCTGAGGTTACATATTCGAATCTTTAGAGGGCTGAAGTAGAGATATTTGGTCGTAAACATGATCTAACAGAGGAAAATTGGGGGTTGATTTTTCCCACTCGATTACTAAACTTTTTTCTGCTTGTGTGCTGATATGTAAGCTATTCTGATGATGGCGACCAGGTACAAGGGTGAGCTGGCAGATGGATGTAAGAAGATCACAGGGGCTAGCAAGTCCTTATCTAGTAGCTCCATTGTAGCTTGCGAATCTAACTTGCCTACTTTTAAGATTTGGATCTCATCAACCACTACATGCCTGTTCTTCTAAAGGTTATTGATTTCTCTACTACTATTTCTTTGAACAAATATTTATTCTTACTGGATATGGATCACAGAGATTGCCTTGAATATCTGCGCAAAGAACAAGTCCGTGGAAAAAAAAATTAAGATTATCTGGTCTGCATAAAATTTGGATATCTATGATGAAGCCGGTAAATTTATTTATATAAAGGGATGCAGGTTGAGCTCTGCTCTCTGTTCTTGATGATCAAGAAGCATTCATAGAGCTATGACAAGCTCTTATGTCTAGATGAGCAGCTCATCTTTCTTAATTGACCTATTCTGTTTTTCTCTTGCAGGGAAATTAACATGTTCATTCATTGCATCAATTTGAGTTTGCGAATTTAGTTACAAATAAATCTTTTGTTTGGGTACACTAATTTTACAGAGCTTGGGTAAAAAAAAAAGTGATTTTCTACAGAGCAATCGTGTCAATATATCGCATCTGTATGAGATTTGCAAAGAGGGATACAACTGAGCATCGAGTTGGATAAAATTTTCAGGGGCCATATATGTTTCAGATTGAAAATTTTCACCGCTTCTTTTGGATTGAGGAAAATGGAAGGTTGTCTTATATTTAGGTGATGATTGTGATCTGGGACAATAAATATTCATAAAAAGAATATTGTTGTGGTTGCAGAGAACACATTGTCTCATCTCTCGCCTGCGTCCTCTTCAATATTCGGAGATTTGGAGGGTTTATTAGATTCAATACCCTGGAAGGTTTATTCGGAGCTCTGCATAAGAATGAACGTTTTGGTTTCAGCTACCCTGAATTGGCTGAGAAGCCTGAATGGTGGTGGAGAACACTGGCATGTGTCCCTTATCTGATTGCTGTGCAGATATCAGATACAGGATATATTATCCAACCCTTCCTTGAACGCTACGATTTCATCGGAGGTCTGATATATTTTGTACCAGGAGCCATCACGAGATTACCAGCTTGGTTCATCATGATATATTGCTACATTGCTTACGTTGGGATAGTGAAGAACAAAGATTTTCCTCACTTCTTCAGGTTCCATCTGATGATGGGAATGCTACTGGAAACAGCCCTGCAGATCCTGCTGTACACAAGCAATTTCTTTCCTCTCATACACTACAATGGCAGGTTCGGGATGTATTATTGGGCAGGAGTGGGATTTTCCTATATTACGATATTGTTGCAGTGCGTCAGGTTTGCCCTTGCTGGCGATTATGCTCACCTCTCTTTTGTTAGTGATGCTGCATATGTTCATACTCTGTTTAACATTGGAGGTTACCACCGACCTTTCTAGATTTCTTTCTGCTGAAAAGAGGAAAATTCACAGAGCTTGCATGTTCAGGTTGGAGGGACTGATTCAGGAAAGGACAACGCGAGACAGCCTCGACGTTGAGATCCACAAAATTAATCTATATATTTAATATTTGTTGGTACGTTACTTAGTTCTTTTGTTAATTACTACATCAATCACTTATGTGTTGAGCTAATATTAATTGAAAAATCTTTTTTTTCTTGAGATTTCATTTAAAGTCACCTCTCCATACATTAAAAAGAGGAAGTAAACTGTCCACAGTAGAATTACAGGATTCATGAACTTCTTCTTATCGTATCATCTGAAAAAAACAAAGTTCTTGCAAGCAAAAACTAAAGCCAGTCAAGAGATTAGTTTATCAATCTTGACCTTATAGGGACTAAACACTCAATGTTTTAAGAGAATAGGGATTAAAATATAATTTAGTAAATTGATTGATCATCAATATCTACACGATATATATAAACACCAAAACTCTTTCCCTCTCTAACATCTATCCTCCATTACAATCATTAATGGTTTCCGCGGTCTACGTCTCAAAAGAAAAGGAAACTTCTCTCTGCTTCGCTTCTTTTTTCAACACTCAAAACCCCCAAAAAATAAATCCAAAAAACCATAAACTCAAATTTTGAAACACAAAAACAAATCATATTTCAGATCCCAATCTCAAGTTCTCAACTTTTCATGATCTGGGTCATAAAGATTTGAACTTGAAATCCATAATTATTGGGATCCCTTTTCCAAAATTTTCAAGGAAAGTTGCTTTTTTTGGAACCATACAGAGCTTAAATTTGAGATGAGGCGGAGACCAGTGGACTCTAGGAGGCCAGTAAGGAGGAGGATATCAAATGTGGTGGTGTGGTCACTGTGTGGTATATTTGTGTTACTGTTTATAGTAATTCTTAGCAAAGATAGTCGTATTGAATCAAGACCCTCCAGCTCTATTAAGGTAAAGATCTATGTTTTACTTTCCTTTCTTTGGTTTATGTTTTTGTGCTGTCGGGTTTGTCTTTTTGTGTAGATTGGAATTGTTTTCTGGTCTCTGACTTTGCGTGAGCTAGATGGAGTTAGGCTGCACCTGATGAAAGGGCTGCATTAACAAGTAGATACGAATAAAATGCTTTGAAATCTTAAGCTCGCAAATTGATTTGTTTCATTTAAAGTTTGAAGTTTTATTTTTAGGATAAGCAATATGCTTCTAACAGCTTAATAGTTTCAGTTCCGTTAGTGATTATCCTAGTGGAGGCATTAGCTTGATCCAGCTGGTTAATTTGATTTAGACTGTTGAATTGTTTTGAATGATCATATTAGGTATTGATTTGAGGTAGGTATGTTTAAGGTATTGTTTGTGCCGTACATTGCTTCATGTGAAGCGTCAACAAAGTTAACAGGACATCGAAATTCTAAGAATAATGTAAAAATACCTCAATGTTCTGTTCACTCCATGTGCATGTAATGTTGATAAGAGAGGGTAAGATATTTAACGAGGTTATGTTGTACGTAAAATTAAGAGAAGAATAAGCAATAGGTCATTTTTGTTATTTCTATGCTGAACAAATTGAATAATATTATTTGGAGATGAGTTTGATAACTTGTATGAGTTCTATGGTTAGGAATTTTGGTACAAGCAAACAGGATTATATTGGTGAAAGATCTGTTCTTTTTAGCATTTCTCTATTTTAAGTTTCCATGTTCTGCTAATAAAATTCAATATTATTAAGAAAATGAAACTTATAAAGAAAGATGACTAGCTTGCTATATTAGAGAAAATGTGTGTTTTGTGATCAGATTTATTAGAGCATCAAACATGTGATCTAAAGGATTTGAGTCGTGTTCTTGAGGACCAACAGTACGAAAAGTTCATCTTTTTTTAAAATGTGCCTCATGTGCTAGCTTTGTGATGGTGTTATTTAGGATACAGCTGGATGATATCAGAAAATGGCTGACATTTTGGTGTGATTGAATGTTTTATAACAAGCAGTGAAATATCGTGGATGTACAATGACTTTATGGACAAGTGTCACATTGGTTTCTCTCACATTTTCTTTGAGTATAACTTGTACTAAAGAATTGAGAAATAACAAACTTTGCAAACCTGGGTCAGACATGAACTGCAATGCTGAACTGTAATTAGGAAATGATTAATTTAAATACTAGATGAACCCACAACCCATTATATAAGAGAGAGCAAGATCACTCCAAGAAATTAATGGCAGCTACCTCCTATCTCCAGCATCACTCAGCGTCGGGTGTTAAAATCCTTTTTTTTTGTCCTTAGCCTTCTTTTTAACCCTTATTTTTTAGAAGTGATGGTGTCTTTTTCTGTATTCACTATACAGGTGATTCCTTCTAAAGTACAACATTGGATTTACTGTTAGATTTATAAAGTGATCTTAAACTGTTTACATTAGGTGTTGGAGCTGCTGTGCATTTATTTTTTATTTGTATGTTGATAATGATGCTATCTTTCTTGTATTCCCTGTTTCTGTTTCCACTTTCCTCTCTTTAAAATTAACAACCCTTAATTCTTTTTCTTTCTGCAGGACTGTACCAAGTATGTGAAAAACATTGAAGGTTTAAACATTAGTGATGAAATGTTGAGCCCCAACTCAGTCACCAGGCAACTTAGCGACCAAATTTCTCTTGCAAAAGCTTTTGTTGTGATCGCGAAAGAAAGTAGCAATATTCAGTTTGCCTGGGAATTAAGTGCCCAAATACGCAATTCACAGGTCCTCCTTTCAAGTGTTGCATCAAGGCGAGCTCCTTTAACAAGCACGGAATCAGAAACTGCAATCCGTGACATGGCACTTCTGCTCTTCAACGCCCAGCAACTTCATTATGATAGCGCTACTATGATTATGAGACTGAAAACCAAAATCCAAATTCTTGAAGAACAAGTGGGTGTGGTTAGCGAGAAAAGCTCAAAGTATGGTCAAATAGCTGCTGAAGAAATCCCAAAAGGACTTTACTGCCTTGGTATTCGGTTAACTACTGAATGGTTTGGAAATTCAAATCTACGCAGAAGAATGAATGAGAGAATGCAAATTGAGACAAAACTCAGAGATAACAGTCTCTATCATTTCTGTGTCTTCTCTGACAATATCCTTGCAACTTCTGTTGTTGTCAATTCAACTACTTTAAATTCCAAGAATCCAGATATGGTGGTGTTTCATCTTATAACTGATGAAATAAATTATGCTGCTATGAAGGCTTGGTTTTCTATGAACACTTTCCGAGGAGTTACCATTGAGGTTCAGAAGTTTGAAGACTTTAAATGGCTAAATGCTTCTTATGTCCCGGTGCTTAAGCAGCTCCAGGACTCTGAAACTCAAAGCTATTACTTTTCAGGCCATAATAATGATGGCCAAACTCCTATCAAGTTCCGGAACCCAAAATATCTATCCATGCTTAATCACCTCAGATTTTATATTCCTGAAGTTTTTCCTGCACTGGAGAAGGTGGTATTTCTTGATGATGATGTAGTTGTTCAGAAGGATCTATCTGGTCTATTTTCAATTGATTTGAACAGCAATGTTAATGGAGCAGTTGAGACATGCATGGAGACATTTCACAGATACCATAAGTACCTGAACTACTCCCACCCTCTTATCAGAGAACATTTTGATCCCGATGCATGTGGTTGGGCGTTCGGAATGAACGTTTTTGATTTGGTTGAGTGGAGAAAGCGAAATGTAACTGAAATCTACCATTACTGGCAAGAAAAGAATGTGGATCGGACACTATGGAAACTCGGGACGCTACCGCCTGGACTTTTGACTTTCTATGGATTGACAGAGCCTCTAGATCCCTCGTGGCATGTGTTGGGATTGGGCTACACAAATGTTGATCATCACTTGATAGAGAGAGGGGCTGTGCTGCACTTCAATGGAAACTCAAAGCCATGGCTGAAAATTGGGATGGAAAAATACAAGTCTCTCTGGGAAAAGTACGTAGACTATAGCCATCCTTTATTACAACAGTGCAATTTGCATTGATTTTGGACATGGAAGCTTCATATTTAACCTGGTGCGTAAGAACATCTAGATTTTGTAGATCAAGTATGCTTGCAGGATTATCACAGGACCAAGCATGGCTGTTGGTTGTAAAAGTGCCTGATGTAGTATAGAATGTTAACTTAACATCAATTTTCTATAATGATTGTTTTAGCTGGTCTCCATGTCAATTTTTGTATTCACTACTGGGAGAAAATAAATGTATTAAAATAATATTTTATTTTAAAAAATATTTTTAATATCAATATATTAAAATGATTAAAAACAATGATAAAAATATCATGAAACCAGTGTCAAAAAACTATAACCTTTAGATCTGGCTATGTTTATGTTGAAACGGTCCTGCCCATAAAGCATGGAGCTTTGGCTTCTCAGTCACTATTGAAATATTACTTTTGAGAAAAATGACAGACACGTGGCAGAAGCCCAGGTTAACCACTTGGAAACGCAGATGCCGGAAAGCAAGAAGCAAACATTGAACAAAACACTTCTTCACCTGTCTCCTACCTGCTAAGGTCTCTCAGGGAGTCCAACAGAATTATTTTCTTTTCCAACATTCCCCAGCCTGAGTGAGAAGTAAAGACCGAGTCAAGCAGATCTTGACAGTACTTTCGAGCTGATAAAAATCCAAAGAAAGCCTGTCATATCTACATTGCCGCCATTTTCAAAAATGTTTGTGTTTTGCTCTCATCCATTCTGAAGACAAAACTAGCATCCCTCAAATCTCGCCATTGTTGGAATCCTCTCTCTCTCTTCTTCTCTCTCGCGCACTCAAAGAAACAATGAAGAATACTGAAAATGAACCGTTTCTGCTCTCATCAGATCAATCTCTCAAGCCAAGAAAACCCAAGTTTCGGGAAGTAAGCTCCAGATTTCTCTCGCCAACCTCACCTTCTCATAACAATGGAACCCCTTCTCCAAACCAGGGTTCTACATCACCACTTCGCCCTAAACCCTCATCTGATGGTCGAAAGCATCGGAGCCATGATGGTCCTGGATCCATTCGAGGCCTCTGGCCTTCTTCGTCGCCTTTACAATCATCAAACAGCCCAAACAATCAAGGCACTCTAGCAGATCATCTTGGAAATGCAAGATTGAAAGATTTGTTAGACCACAAGAAAGATGAAAAACCCACGAAGAGTAGCAGTGTGTTTTCACTTGACAGGCAAAGGAGTACCGGTACTGTGTTTGGTAGGTTTGGAAATGATAAAAAGAAAGAGAGCACGAAAGAAAATCATAGACCAATTCTTGGAGGATCAATGAGATGCACAGGGAAATTTCACTTTCCTGGAAAATCCTCTTCTTCATCGTCGTCATCCTCCTCGAATTCATCGTCTAATAGCAACCCTGTTTTTGTTCCTGGAAGATTATCTGTTGATGAAAATGCCCTCTATAAAAATTCGAAAGAAGTTGGTGCATCTCGGAGAAATTCGGATATATTTGAGGATAATCTTGAGTCAGAAGTATCCGAGTGCAGTGATAAACATTCAGGAAATGATCTTTTTTCTCCAACTTTAGGAAGAAGTTCTAGGAAATCTGGTGTAGAGGTCTCTTCTAAATACATGAATGATATACCAACAAGGCCAAGGAGATGGACAACGGATGCGAATGCTCAAACTGCAGTGTCATTAGAGTCTTCTCCAAAAATGAAGAAACTTAAAATGAAAAATGTGATTAAGAGAGCTACTTCACTTACGGGGCATGGAAGTGCCACATCCCAGTGGGCCTTGTCACCAGGGAGATCAGGATCACCGCCGGTGTCACTGGAAAGCAAGGAAAAGCTTCCGTACTTTTCAAATTTGAAACCCCCATCAAGTCCGTCGAGAACTAAAGGTGTTGAGAAATTGCTGAATATGGGTCTGGACTTGTTCAAGGGTAGGAAATCTCTGCCATCTAGTTCATTGCTCTCGGGGTCTGGCAATGTTGAGAAAACTCATCAGCTAAGAATGCTTCATAATCGGCTGATGCAATGGCGGTATGCAAATGTTAGAGCTGATACTGTGAGCTTGAACATAAATAATCAGGTGGAGGTATCCATGATTTAACTTCGCTGATCAAATTATGCTAGTTGAAGGGTTTTATCAATAATCTTCAATTGTAATTAATCCTGAGAAAATTCTTTCTGATGGTTTGCCAGAACAATCTGTTATATGTGCTGGATAGTCTTTCAAAGCTTCGACATTCTGTCGCCCAAAGGAAATTAAAGCTTCAGAAGGAAAAGCTCAAGATGAAGCTGTACTTTGTACTTCACTCTCAAGTCAGTAACAAATACTTCTGCAGCATGAATTAATAATGCCTGTATAGCAATCTCAATTACAATTTAAAATCATGATAGAGCAGACTTGTTCATGTAGTTTTTTTCTGATAACTTGTGTAGATCAAGTTATTGGAAGCTTGGGGAGACATGGAAAGGCAGCACATATCTTCAATCTCAAAAACTAGAGATTGTTTACATTCTGTTGTTTGCAGAGTTCCCCTCATTGAAGGTGCAGAGGTAATCCCAGAGAAGAAGGCGCAAAATGAAGCCCTTTTTAGCAGAAAATGTTAAAACTATTTTGTGGCTAAGCATCAAGTAATTTTACTAACAGATGCTAAATTGTAGGTTGATCCACAATCAGCTTCCATCGCACTACGACATGCATCAGATCTCTCAGCGTCCATCAAGTCAGCAATATCTTCATTTTCACCCTCAGTAAGCAGAAACTACCGAACATCGTGTTTGACACTGTATTTCAAAAACGCTTTAAAAAAAATTGAAAATGATTTTTTTGGTGTTTTTAAATCATTTTTATGTGATATATCAAAAATGATTTTTAAACAATAAAAAAATCTCATTTTGATGCATTTCTAAATGAAAAACACTTTCGAAAACAACCGCAGCCCTGTTTATGTCATCCCAAGTCACCTTTAAGTTGTTCCTTATCAGGCTGAGCAGACTGTTACACTTCTCTCACAGTTAGCAGAGGTGGTTGCTCAAGAGAAACCACTCATGGAAGAATGCCTGGAGCTTCTTCAGACAGTATCTGCACTGCAGGTAGCAAGCTGAACACTTCACTATCATTATGATCGCAGTAAATGCAAAGCTGGTATCCAAGTTTTGAAAAGCTTTATGGCTAACTTGCCACTCACTGAGTCTTGTCTGGAAATTCCTGACACTAACTTTTTTGGATCATGTTCACAGATTCAAGAGAAAAGTTTGAAGTGCTATATAATCCAGTTCAATTTCAAGCAGCAGCAGCAATCACAGCTACAAGAAACCCCTTCTTAGGCAGAATTACAGGACATTGGAGGAGAGATTTTTTTGTTGGTGACATGAGAATGCAATGTAGATGTGATTGGAAGCCACTTGTTCAACTAGGTTAAAGCAGAGTTGAATTGTCAACTCAATGTTTCGGGGGGTGTTTGGGAACACATTTGATAAACATTTTTGAAAAATTGAATTTTTATTTTATTTTTACTTTAAATTATTATTTTTGTATTTTAGATCATTTTGATGTCTAGTGTCAAAAATAATTTTTAAAAATAAAAACATATTTTGATGTATTTCAACAAAAATATTTTCAAAACAATCTCAAATAACAATTTTACCGTGACATCGTAGGCGTGCTGTTTTTCATTTGCTACTAATTTTTTGTGCTAGTAAGATTCAAAATTTCTTACCTTTTTTTTAAAAAAAATTTAATGCCTTTTTGTTTGCAAACATTGATAACATGTAGGCAAACTTCAAATTTAGTTTCAAAAGAGTGAATATTATATCCCATATCATAAAATTTCACACACTAGAGTGGATCACTAAAATTGTTTTATGCCATGAATCTCTACTTGAGGTATCCCGATATATTCAAACCATAGGCGGATTATTCCCCATGCCACCTTAACCACTTCAATGGTTATGTCTTTAAGTTTCTCTCTTTTTTATATCCTACACTAAAAGAAAAGAAAAAAAAACAGAATTTTAGTGTTTTCCCAACATAAAAAAAAAGATTTTTTTTTTATGTTCTTATGAATTAGTAGAATATATCTAGGCTCAAGAAAAATTCTAGTGATGTTAGATCAAATTAACATCTTAAAACTCAAATAATAAAAGATCTAATTATTAAATCATACTCAAATCTTCTTATAAAAAATTACTCGGTCTCTTATAAAACATTCGCATCTCCGAGGTGAGTGGCGCAACGGTAAGGGCCTATGAGGGTACGTTGTCTAGGACAGCAAATCCCCGTGTTCGAGCCTTAGCAAAGCCCCTCGTAAGAGCACTGGGACAGTCGGAGGTTTATACATACCCTGTGCCCACAAAGTGCGCTTCTGGGTAATATAGTTCCCTGTTCCAAAAGGATATCCAAAAAAAAAAACATTCGCATCTCCTATAATTAGACAAGAAAATTGTTATTTAGACTATTTTTTTATTTTCTCTAAATATTTTTAGATTTATTATTTATTAAATTTGTTATCTAATAAAGGTAGGTTTTTCAAAATTATTTAAAAAATTTATAAACCTCTTAGAAATCAACCACCATATATATCTTTTTTTAGTGAATAAAATTGTAAATCTAAAGTTTACACGTGTGATCTTTTTTTCCCATTAAAAAATTATGTTTTGTCTATGTTTCCTCTAATTTTACTATTTTATTAATTTTTGTTTGCATTAATCGGTTTTTTTTAACTAGATCAAGTTTTTTTTTCTCAGCCTTATTATATTCAGGGGGCAAAAGGACAAGCCATGTCCCTGAAATCAGCATACAAGTCGTTCTTGGATAACATATTCTTTCCCCTAAATAGAACGACATGTAGTTTAAATCTCCAATCAACAAGCCTTTTCCCCAAATCCCATCGACAAGTCTTTCGACCCCACCGAAACAGCATGACACGTCATCGTTTCTTCCACTCTCCCAAGTCCCATCTGCTATATATATACACTCTCATTTCCATCTCCTCTCTCTCTCTCTCTCCCGATCGCTACAACGAAAGAAAAGAGAAGAAAGTCATGGCTACATTAGCGGCTGCAGCAGCTCGACAAGCCGCTACTCTCTCTCGAATCTCCTCTCCCAAGTCACCGGCTCAAGTCGCCACTCTCATCCACCGCCGCGGCCTCGCCGGCGCTGCAGGTAAATCCATCCCACAAAACACATATAGATACACACTTACCGAACATGCATTTTATATACTTATAAATGCACGTATATACATTTAACCCATGCGTAATTATTCGTCTCTGCTGTAGATTAGAATCTGATAATTAGATTAAAAAGTTGCAATCTTTAGCTCAGTTGTTCAGAAATGTGAGCTTAATTAAATTTTAAATAAGGTATTAGCTGAAACATATTTCACTCTATAACTGAAAAATTCAGATTTTATTACTCTTATTAATATTTGAAATAAATGATAAATTTTTGTTTGGCGATTCTTTTTTTGTGTGTGATAATTGCAGAGCACCATGGGCCGCTGAGGATTAACTGCTGGCAAGATCCAATGAGCCCATCTAAATGGAAGGAAGAGCATGTTAGTCTCTTACATTTTTATATTATATTCTATATGCTTAATGTTGCAAAGATTTATTTTGTAAATAAAAGGTTCACTTTATTGTTTTTTGCGAGTTTTTTTTCTGGCCAAAGAGTGTTGTGCATTTTCTGTTTTTTTGCATTTATCTGCAAACTAGAGTATTGTCTTTTGGAGCAGTACTGCAACCAGCGTTGATTAGGATTTTGTGCTGTTTGATAGTCGCTTTATCTAGACAAGCAGAAGTTTTTATTTGCGGGTTCATGCATTTTGAGTTTGAGTTAACAAGTTTTATGGGAGCTTTCTTGACTGATTCTCTATATATGAGTTTCTGATCTATGTCCTTGACCCGTTAATGTTGTTCATATTGGCTGGATGAATGTAAGGGAAGGTATGTGTTTAATGCAAATTGTCTTGACTGTTTATTGGATGTTTGGTTTTACAGTTTGTTATCGTCTCTTTAAGTGGTTGGGGTTTAATGTTCTATGGGGATACAAGTTCTTCACAAGAGGCAAGGGAAGGGGAAGAGGTACGTTTGGATATAGTTTTACTGCTACAACCTCGTACTTTACTGCTATTTCCAGCCTAGTCATCGGAAAATTCAAATTTTCACTTTTTGTCGTTGGATGAAGTGCCTTCGCTCCATTTATCCCACTTTTTAGCATATGCTACCTCTGCTCCATTTGTTCGTTCAAATTTTTAGTCAATGGTCCTTTTTTTCTAAATGAAGTACATATCAACATATAATTTTTTTAAAAATCTTCAATTATTACGATAATTACAATCATATTTCAAAGTACATAAGCTTGCTCATTTTCCAATAAGGAAATTACATTTTTAATATGATAGATAATCTTAAATAGCTGGAAATCCAATAGTAGTCAAATAAAATGCAACCAGTATTACCAAAGGCTCAAATTGCCTTAAGGTTGTGAGACCAGCTAGCTGGATAAGACAACTTTCTGCAATGAAGAGAAGTTAAATTATATAGAAGAAAAGGGGGAAGGGGAAAAAAATAGTACAGCAGCATAACAGTTTGGATATTGGAAAGAAAATACAGCAAATAGGAATTGAAAAAAAAAAAAAACGATAAAACTTTAGCAGTCTAATAACTGATGAAGTAAAAAGTGGAGTGATAAAAGAAAACGGGGGTGGGTGGGAATGAAAGTATTCCAAAACAACAAGTGCATAGTGGCTGAGCTTCAAGGAACCCAGACAAGCATGTTGACATCTTTGAATTTCATGGAGGAAGTGTAATTCTCGTCCACGATCAATATCTACATCTCATCATATTCTTTCACCGATTCTTCACTTTTCCTTCTCTGGGTCTTTGTTTTTGTAGTTCTACATACCAGCAAAAGCTTCTTCAATATTGTGCTAAACAATTTGATTATGTGATATACAATTATTGAAGGAATTGACCTGTGAAGATTTTTATATGCTTGAACCTTGTACATGGTGACGAAATAAAAATAGACAATAATCATATTGAGTATGGCTACACCTAACACAATCACTCCACCAATTATCTTAAGAGGAAATCTGGCTGCCAAGACAGAACACGGTTGCTACAATTATTAGTGAACCTCTCAATTGCTCAAGTTATTTGCTTGCGAACTTGATAATTCTTGGCTGTCAAGCAAAGAGAGTATTAGCAAAAGGTTTATTTTTAGGAAACCAACAATGTGATCTCATAAATGAAACTCAAAATGAAATGCAACTTGTCAACTGTAGCTAGTAATTCTAACATTAAAGTTTTGTTTTCCTTTTTTCTGACATTTGATTATTGTTTACAGAAAGCGGTAGAAGCAGCACACTGAGGCTTGAAGCGTGTCATTGTCCCATGACTTTTCTGGTAATAATGTGTTTGGCTGTAGTTCACATCTTGGGATCAATTTTCCTTCTTCGCAGATGATTCTGCTGAAAAGTATTGTCATTGGAGAATGCTGGATTATTAAACTTAGAGGTTAAAATTGGTAATTTTGGGAAGTAAATAACCCTTTTACACTGGCATGGCTGTTTTGCTGTTGCGGTTTATCCCTAAATATTCTGATAATCCGATTCATGCAATGGATATACTACAAATTACAGATTTATGTTGTGCCCTTTCTGTCCTTTTCGTATGACAGCAAACTGAACTGATGATTTCTTGCAAGGATGAATAAAACTCTTAAGGAATCCTCACCTCTTTGAATAATAATTCGATAAGGTGGGCATCATGCTAGCAGGCAATTGCATTTCTTTTTAATCCACAACAGGTTACCCTAATAGACAAAGAGGCAGCATTTGTAAATAACCATAGAAACCATTTTCAGCATTGTATTTGCACCCCTGCAATTTCCTTTGTCATGTTATGGGGACATTTTGTAGAGGATGATTGCACGATGGATTTTAATGCAAGAATATATACGCCCATCTTGGCTTTGTAGATTGGATTTGATGTCTGATTAGTCTCTAAAAGTGCAGCGTTTTATTTGTATAGCTCAACCAACAAGGAACAGAAATCTGATAATATTGCAGTCCTTTAGTGAATCTGTCAAGGTGACACTTTCACCTGTCTTTGCCAATAGTAATTGAATTTGTCTGGAGAATTTAATGCTTGCGTTATTTAAGAAAATAAGTTGACAACAATGGAGTAATGTTGCAGTGGAAATTCTACGAAACCTAGGTGTGAATCACAACCTAGGTATTTCTGTTCTGTTAACCACCAGTCCTGCAATTTTATATGCCATGTACTTAGTTTTAAACTCCGAGCAATCTAAGCAAACTTAGTGTTTTGTTGGATAATTTTGAAAGTATTTTTCATTTAAAAATATATTAAAATAATTTATATTTTATTTTTAAAAAATTATTTTTGATATCAACACATCAAAATTATCTAAAAATATAAAAAAAAATAATTTTTTTCAAAAATATTTTTAAAATATAATAAATAAAAAATATTTTTTTCAAAAATATTTTTAAAAAATAATAGCGGTCATGCAGATAGATATCCAAGAACTTTACAGCAAGTAAGAATACCAAATGCCGTTGTTAATCAGCTAGAACTCAGACTCATCCGTTTCTTCTCTGTACTCTTCTTCAAAATCAGAAACTGGGTCCTTGTAAAAATATCCAGCTTCTTCATCTGTCTCTTGTTCTGGATCTGAATCCTCCGTTTGTTCTTGCTTTTCATGCTTTTTTACTATTTTAACTTGTTCATCACTGTTGTTTGTGTTGTTCAAATTGTTCATGTCATTGCTTCTGATCTCACCAGGCTGGACATCAAGGCTTCCATTTGTCAGCTCTTTTCTGTCATGAGCTATCCGGAGCCGTTTCAATGTCTTATGGACTTCACTCTGGTGATTTGTACCATCTTTCCCGGGTTTGTTTTGAAGAACTTTAGAGTCTTCATCATTTTGATGCTCCATTGTTTTTCCATCAGAAGAATCCACTGCCTTTCTTGTTTCTTCTGCTTTTCCATCAGTAGGAAACTTGCTACTTCTCATCTTCTCAGCCCCATTGTTTTCATGATTGCTAAGATCTAGCAGCCTATTCCTGGCACCAATTTCCCCTCTCTCTCCTCCTACTCTGCGATCATGGAGGTGTTTCTCCTTCCTCGTATTTCTCGAGTTGTCCATCATTTCCAACTTCACACCACCCCTAAAAGTTTCTTGATCACCTTCTGCTTCCTGAACATTTTCGAGTCCCGGCTTCCCATCTCCGGTAACTTTATGCTCTTCACCATCCATTGATTTCTCATCATTATCTGCATCTACAATTTTTGATATTCCTCCATTCCTGCTCACGTTCATCCCAGTTGCATTTGAAGCATTATTTTCTTCTCCCGCACCAGAAGTACCCTTCTCTTGAGAGCTTCCACTTTTGTACACTTGATCATTATTAATTCCAGCTAATTTGCTTCCACTTGCATTTTCAACTGTTGCAGCATCACCCATTGACGTAGTTTGACCTACGTTACCCCTCGATGAATTCAAACCATCACCATAATTTTCATATTCTTGCAACAGAACCTCTTCACTCTTTCCAGCCTCTATCTGATCCTGGTTTATCATATTCGAGGTCACAGTCGTGTTTACAGGTGGGTTCGATGGATCATCTGTGCTGACTGACCATATCTTAGCTGGGTATTCATCAAGACGGTGTTTCAAATCTTCAATTTCAGCTTCCTTTTGTTTGAGACTTTCTCTAAGTGCTACCATTTGAAGAGTTTCTTTCCCTGCACCTTTGCTCCTCTCTCTTAGCATTTTGATCTCACTTTGCCTCTCCTCGAGTGCAGACTCCATAATCTTATGCTCATCCTTCATAGAACCAATCGTAGACTGCATCTCCAGAAGCCGCCTGTCGAGCTCCATCTTTTGGGTTCTTAGAGAGTATATCTTTGCTTTCATCTCTTCATTCTTCCTTTTCATTTCTTTGCTGCGTTCTCTTTCCTTCTGAGTAAGGAGCAAAAGAAAAGATGTAGCCAGTGTTGGTATTAGAACTTTGGCAAGGATTAATCATCCTAATCTAGACCATACACCGGGAAAACGAAGTTCAGTATCTCACTTTCTGAGTGTTTTTAACCATAATCATAGTGCACATAAATGAAATATTGCATTTTGAGAATAGAAGGGATACTGTTGAGGGGAAATTCAAGAGATGCCAGAGGTTTAGAGGAGCCATTGAGTTCTGTACTCGCGAGTCATTTTGTTATGATAGGAAAAACATGAAAATTGATCATGCATGCACACAGAATTCAGATGATGTTCTTATAGAGTGTTTGGAATTGCGTTTAAAAAATATTTTTGAAAAAAAAATAAATTTTTTATTTTATTTTTTATTTTAAATTAAAAAAATAGTGTTTTTAGATTATTTTAATTTACTGATATCAAAATATTTTTAAAAAATAAAAAATATTATTTTGATGTATTTTTGAAAAAAAAAATCACTTTCAAGTATAACTTCAATCATATTGTGTTTCACATTTTAGCTGCTTATGGGTGGAGTTGCTACGTATACATGTGATCTTGAATACAACACTTGCATGATTAAGAGCTGAAAAGATGTCAGCAATTTGCCGAGAGATTCACAAAAGTAGGTGAGCCACTCTTGGAACATGTGGTGTAAACAATATAATAAGGGAATTTAATATCATATTACATGGGATACGTCATCTGTGCTTAATCAATCAGACAATAGATTAGTTCGGTCCAGTCCAACACTGTCCAGAAGATTTTAATGTAGCAGCATTATTCGACAAACATCTCCATCCTAGTGATGCAGTAAAATGTCATCACATTACAAGACTTTCATCTAACCAAATGACTTTGGTCCATTACAATGAGAATCTGGCCAATGACAATGTTTCTTTAGACTTTGGGTTGTAATTAATGAGATCATGCACGCATTAATCTTAACTATAGCACGCATTAATCTTAACTATACAGTCGATACTGACATGACTGGTGAGGCGAGATCAGGATTCAATCACTCCTTCCTCCGGAATGAAGCCAGCTATTTTGAGAGCAATTTCACCCTTTTGAAGTTCATCAAGTGTGAACGTGAATTAATCTAAACCAGCGTTTGGGGTATCAGCGTGATTTATACCCAAAAAACTAGAGAGGCGATTTGCCTCTATCAAGTTCAATTTTATAGCAGAAAAATCGTGCTCTAGAGGTGAGTTTTTCAACTTTTTTGGCTGATGGATGGGTATTATTTTGGGTTCTGCTGCAAGAGAATCAATATCTTTTGTGATCAAGCTTTGCCTACTAGCTTCTAGGTGTGGCAAAATGAAAGCTGTGTTCTACCTAATCCACATGGGATCAAGCACAACGAAGAGAGTAAAAACTAGCTGGAGAGCAAAACTGGCTCCGAAAATCGGTGGGTTTTCATGACTGGAGCTACTAAATGGCTAAAAGAAGTTTACTGAAAAAAATAAAAACCATGGAAGAATCATAGAAGATGAATGCATGAGAGAGAGGGACCTGCAAGAGAAGCTGAAGGGAGATGAGCTCCTGGTCCTTCTCTTCGACCAGGAGGTTGAAGATGCGTCTCTCTCTGAGCTAGCTTGTGCAGCACCATAACGCCAAGCAAAGCAGCCCCGAATGCCAAAAGCACAATCAGCCCATATGGCAGCTTCGCTCTATTTCCATTGCCGCTTCCGATGTGGGACACTCCCGCAGCCATGGTCTCTCTAGCTAGCTAGCTCTTAAGACTGGAAGAAAAAATTATGGGCCTTTCTCCTTTTAATTCTTAATTTAGCAGGGTTTGAAGTATTTTATACGTACAAGACCTTGCTTGCCATGGAAAAAAGCCATGCATAATGCATCTACTCTCTCTTTCTCTCTCTCTCTCTCTCTCTATATATATATATATATATATATATATATACACACCTCTTGCTTGCCATGGAAAAAGCCATGCATAATGCATCTACTCTCTCTCTCTCTCTCTCTCTCTCTCTCTCTCTATATATATATATATATATATATATATATATATTAAACTACTATCTAAATGGCGTTGGATTTTCCCTGTTGATGGCACTGTATACTTAGACTATATACACTATGGATTTCAACAGTGGCTTGACAGATTTACCCTTAATGAAACCTCCTTTTTCTTTTGTTTCCTCGGGTCGTTTTTGCCATTTGCTCATTTGCGTAGATAGTGTTTTAATTTTCTGCTTTGCATTTTCATTATTGGGCAGAGAGGAGCGGGTCGGCCGGTCATTTGTGGGGGTTGATGGGTTGATTGCGGGTCGATCTGGGCTGGCATGTTGTTGGTTCGTTGGCTCAGTTCGTTGTTTCTATTGGTGGCTCGGCGAGGTAAGATCCAGTTCATTTTCTTGCTTCCATTTTTGGGTTTTTCGTAAGTTTTGTGGATGTGTTAATGGGTTCCATTTATTTGTGTTTTTCTTGCATTTTCTCTGTCGATTTATACTTAATCTGGAATGGGTGTTCGGTTGTTGCATTTATTTGATTGCAATTGGTTTGGTTTTTCCATTATTTCTTTATTTGGTTCTAGGCATGTTGCTGGGTTGGGTTCGGG
The DNA here is from genome assembly GCA_032356905.1 of Salix exigua. Classification (NCBI taxonomy): domain Eukaryota; kingdom Viridiplantae; phylum Streptophyta; class Magnoliopsida; order Malpighiales; family Salicaceae; genus Salix; species Salix exigua. The sequence continues at coordinate 13,314,946 of CM063600.1, forward strand.
TTGATTGGGTTTTGTTGATTGGTTCTTTAATTGGCTCATGGTTGGGTTCGGGTTGATTGGGTTCGGCATGTTATTGGTTTAATTGGCATATGGTTTGATTGGGTCTTTAATTGGGTTATGGTTACGGTTCAATTGGTTCAATTGGGTCTTGCCTCGGTTTCATGCTGTAAATTAGAATTCGAAACAATTTGCTTTTGTTTTTTATTATGATTTTCTGCCATTAGTATTGCAAACTGCTTTTCTTGATGAACTATTTCCACAATTTTTTCTTCAATTAGCGTCAGCAGCAGTCACTAGATTTGTATGGTTGTGTTCTGCTTTCAATTTCTGTTTTAGTTCGTATAATTTCACTGTTGCGTTTTAGTTACGTTACTTTAGTTGATGATTTTTACGGTTTGTCATTTCGCATTTAATGCCTTTCTGTGTAACTTTGGCAGCTTACATGATATTATTTTGACTTCTTTTATCTAAGGCGGTGCTGCAAGGACTACGAGATCATTCTACAACCTTCAGTTATGTTCTATATATTAGGTGTTTTTTTGGCTTTTTGTTTCCCTATCATCTGCTGGTTGTATTTCTTCCTGCTTGCTTTTGTTTTCAGCTGGTTGTTTTTCTTCCTCCTTGCTTTTCTTTTCATCTTTGCTTGCAATATGTTAAATAATTCTTTCTAATTCCTTCGATGTTGTTTTGTGAAGCTCTTCTCTGCTGATTGTCATGTTTTACTCCCAAGCCTGCATAACATCCTTTCTCTTATTCTTGCAACTTTTAAGGTTAGTTGCTTATGTTTTTGAGTGGTTGTTTGCTGATTTGCTGTGTGGTTGTTAATTGTGTTTTAAGTGGTTTTGAGAATTATGTGTTGCTTGATTGAAAAGTTTTGATTTTTTGGTCTGGGATTGATTGGATTTTTGTTCTTGCTGGTTTGACCGAGGTTGTTGAATCTGGTTTTTATTTTGAATTGGTAGTGATTGATAGAAGTGGTTATTTTGGAATGATTGCTGGTGAGTCTGTGATAAAAAAAACTCCTCATGCTAGCTATTAAACCATAATCAATTAAGGTTCTGAACAACATATTATATGCTGTCAAATAAGAGTATATATCTTACAAGACATGTTTCACACATATACTATATGTTACATTTGTTTTTTCAGTAGTTTACAGCTTCAAAAGGCATAGAAAAACTGGTTCTGCCGAACTTTTGGATTACAGCTGTATGCACCAAAAAGCTTTACATGCTTGTCTTAGAAAACTAAACAGCTTTATAATGATTTTTTCCCCAAAATTGATTGATATAAGAGTGAAATTAGAGTTAAGAAAGTTGTTTCTCTAAGGAGGATGTAAAACTTAGTTAGTAATTAATAATCAAGTAGGATATAAGGTTAACTTTCAGTTTCCTTTCACAGTCAAATTAGATAAATTAAAGTGATGTGGATTGATCCATATGGATTTAAATTCATGTTTTGGTACAGAAGGCATATCTATGTGCAAACAATGAACATTCGTCCTAGGATTCAGCCAAAAAAACACTCAAGAAATATAGATTATCATGAATGAGAAAGCATCATTTAAATCTGTCTCTTCAACTCCTTCGCAGATGGGGTTCAAGCAACAGATCAAAAGCTATAACCATGCTCACACTTGATTGAAAACTGAAGTGGAAAAACAGAAGTAATAGCATTCAAAATGTTTATTCGCCATAAAATCAATTCTAAAAACATGTGACGCAACACAAGAGTAATTTTAATGACCCTATAAAAGAAACTGATGAGAAAGGATGGTTTATAATTCTCAAAATATGTTAAGAAAACAGAGGTAGACCTCATTCCAAGACCAGGAATAAAAGAGACAAGAAAATGCACAGAAAATACAGGTAGAAGATAATGCAAACAGTTGTTCTTTTTCCCTTTTCCTTTGCTAACACTTCATTTTGAGGGCTGATAAATTCTTATTGATGCTTTCATACTTCTACAAATCTGTTTATCTTAGCTTTCTAAAGTCACACAACATTACCATACCTCATATCAACATGTGGGATAGCTGAAATTCAATAAAACACATGCATGCATAACATATGAATTCGGTTTCCCATGCACAATAAGAATGCAGGACCAGAAAGTTCTGTGACACTGATACCCAGTATTTCCAACACCTTTTTTTCTCAAAATATGTTAAGAAAAAAGAGGTAGACCTCATTCCAAGACCAGGAATAGAAGAGACAAGAAAATGCACAGAATACACAGCCAATTAGTTCTTTACTATAAATGACCCTATTTTAGAGGAAAGCAGTGTTCTTTTTCCCTTTTCCTTTGCTAACACTTCATTTTGAGGGCTGATAAATTGTTATTGATGCTTTCATACTTCTACAAATCTGTTTATCTTAGCTTTCTAAAGTCACACAGCACTACCATACCTCAATTCAACATGTGGGATAACTGAAATTCAAGAAAACACATGCATGCACAACATATGAATTTGGTTTCCCATGCACAATAAGAATGCAGGACCAACAAGTTACGTGACACGAGATAACCAGGATTTCCAGCACCTTTTGCTTGAAACCAACTCGAACATGATGTTACAGTCCATGGCTAAGATAAATCAGATATTTTAGAGACTAGGAGCTTTTGCATGGTACACCCTTTCACCTTTCATGGGTTTTCCTTCTTTTTGTTTTTCCTGCGTCTATTTAAATATGTTTTGATCATTGTTGTGTTCTCGGTGCACGAATAGTTCATTTTAAGTGATGTAGTTTTGATTTGTGACTGTTTTTCTTTGGCTGTTTTGGTTTCGTTCTTTGGTTATCTGGTTTCGTTTGTTTCGTTAAAGGTTTCGATGTGTCACTTCATGACCATGTCAACCATGTCCTGTCTTCTATATACTCAACTTATGTCACTTCATAAGCTCTTTTTTTGTCGTTTTTGGAGTGTTTCACTATTTTACTCTCTGCTTCGTCTCACCTTTTTTCACTCCTGTTTGGTTCGTTACAGTTTTCTCCTATTTGTATTGTCATTTTCCTCTTACGGGGCTCCTCGGAAAGTTTGTGTTGTTCAACCACAAATTGCTTATTATTTCGGAGTTCCAACTGGCTGCCTGCGTTGTTTGTTGATTTTACTGTGAGGGTTATATTTTACCTTTTTGGTTTTGTATATTTTTTTTATGCATTGTTGTGCGCATGGTTGTTTATTATGCTATTTTTGTTTTTTTTCCTTTTACTTCCGAACCTAGCTGAAAGTTGTTTATTATGTTGTTTTCGTTTTCTTCTTCTTTTACTTCCGAACCTTTGAACGTGCTTTGGCCTTGGTTGTTGGTTGTGTGTGTGTTGCAATCGGGTAGCTTTTTCAACCCAGCAAAAACTGATTATACAGATGAGATATTTGATTATAGGCTCAAATATATTAATGGTGCTTAAGCCCTCTCAACAACTGCAGATGAAAGTTGCACAACTCGGTTGCAAAGAGAGATTTGTGCCCAGTGAACAAAATCTGTCTTTCCTTCAAAACAACCAAGACATTACAACCCAGACATTCTTCTGTTAGACCATGGATATTAATAATCCATGACTTATGCAGTGTATTTGGCATGATTGAACTTTGATTTCGTTTCGTATCTTTGATGAGGGAGAGGTGAGGAATATGGGTGTTGGGTGAGAAAGATGATGACAGGGGGAGGCCAAACGGTAAAGAAGATGATGAGGGAGTTCTTTTATGGTGTTGCTGAAGTGGGTGAGGAATATGGGTTTTGGGTGAGAAAGATGATGATAGGGGGAGGCCAGACGGTAAATAAGATGAAAACATGGAAGGAGTTCTTTTATGGTGTTGCTGAAATGGGTTCATCTAGCAAGGGAGGAGGCTTATTGGCGGTGTTGTTCGATTGATGGAAAGGGAGAGTGAGCGGGGGTGAATTTTTCCTATGGCACTCTCTGTCAATTATTGCAGATGGCTTGAAGGAGGAGATTTGAAGGAAGTTGCAGTGCATTTGCTAATTCAATTAAAGGTGATTTAAAGGAGGATTGCAGCAACGAATTAACCCCCTTTAAAGCTCTCCCTGATGCCAGAGCTTCTGATTCTTCCCGGCGACAACAAATTGGTGACAATAGAGGGAGTAAAAACAGTTAATAAAAAAAATGGTGACGATTGAGGGAGGCTTTTTGTGGTGTTGCTGAAGTGGGAACCCCTCTAGAGCTCTCCTTCGTGCCGAGTTTTAGAGCTTTTGCTCGACAGCAACGAGTTTATTGCAGTGGAGGTGGTCCAGACGCTGAAAAAAAGGAAAAAAATATAGTGACAATGGTGGGAGGCCTATCATTCTGGGCAGCTATATTGAATATGTTCACACCGATGGATGTGATTGAACTCAGCAATTGCTGGGCTGGTCACTTCGTGTGCATGCAAACAGAAGTGTAATGCATTCCCAACAATTGTGAGAGATAAACTAAAGGGATCACTTCATGTGCATTGAAACATGGTTTGGGTAACGAAACTGGTGAGAGAGGCTTGGTTGATTATTGCAGAGAAAAGATGGCACATTTCATGGTACCAAAAAATATGGTTTTCAAAGATGAGTTGCCAATGACATCAATATACACAGTCATGCCCGCGGCAACGCGCGGGCAATTGGCTAGTATATATATATATATCATTCGTAAGAGCGGAGTTAACAAGGTTGGAGAAGCATGGAAGCTGTTTCCAGGCGCTGGTTCTGGAGCCCTTTCGTGGCTATGTATATATAAATATTTCAAGTTTCCATGCTGAATTGCTGACTACCACAATATTATTTATTATTTTCTAAAAAATATGAAAACAGTTTATTTGTTGACGCTTGAGTGAGTGAATGTTTAGGAGCTTGAGTGATGTTATTTTTTAAAGTTTTTTTTATTTAGAAATATATTAAAATAATATTTTTTATTTTAAAAAAATTATTTTTATAATTAACATATAAAAATAATTTAAAAATAACAAAAGGTTTAAGTTTAAAGTAAAAATTAAAAAAATCATTTTTTTAAAAAAAGTATTTTCTAAATGCATTCCCAAAGAACCCCTTAATCTAACTAACCTATAGATTGAGGTTTATTTTTTTGTAATATTTTTCAAGTGATAAGAAAAATGTAGAGAAGAAACTAAGGGGTGTCACAATCAATCAACCACACATGACATTAAAGCATGATACTGACCTTGTTTGGAATTTAGTTAAACAAGATTTAACTTCAATAACATGCATCTTGTAATTAATGAACATCTTTTCGTAGGAGGATGATTAATTATGTTATGTGAGCAATCAAATACATTTGATTGTCTTTGTACATTAATTGTACGAGTAAATATTCCTAGGAAACTGTTGAGAAACAATTGGAAAAAATTGAAAATTGTTATACAAAATAATATTTAAATAATTAACATATAAATATATAGACATATAGATATTCAAAATATAATTAAAATAAACAAGAAAAAATATTATGAATTCTTCTATTTTTTCAAAGTGTAAAGAATACAAGATAAGTGGTTTATTCAGAGAAGAAGAAAGTGAACTCGACGGTTTTGGAAATCCAAGAGACTAAGTTCAAGAGTCATGGACATTCAATACTTATAAATATGAATTTATAACATCTCCCCTTGAATGACTATGAACTTTAAAATTCAATAGAGAAAATATTTTAATATATATATTTGTCTCTTTATTGTTCCAATATATTTTTAGTTATTGGTAATTACTTTTTTCACGTTATTAATAAATAAAAATTTTTATTTATTTAATTACATGTATCCACAAGCTTTTCAATTTCATGATTTTTCATACATAAAAACGCATCAAAAAGTGTGTGTGTGTAGCTAGTAGCATATTATTTTCAATATTCTTTATCATTGTCTACATCAAACAATACTCACCATGACTAACAAAACATATAAGAATTTTTATTTTATTTATTTTTTATGATATATTTAAAGTATTTGAACTTTATGTTTTGATCAAAAACAATAATTGACCATGCGGTATAGTATGTGTTTACACCAGGTATAATCTATAATATGAAAGTAAGACTATTTTTTATTTATTTTTCAGAGAAAATAAATATTTGATTTTTTAATATAATTTACAATTTAATTTAGTGTAAAATATTATTTGGAATATATTATCGAATAAAACCAAAAAATAAAAAATCGAAAGTTACAACCAATATTATAAGACTTGACTGGCTTGATGGATCATATTCAATGATCTATTTATCTAGAACCTAATATTGATCGGGTTGGTGAAAAAAAATTATTTTATAAAAATAAAAAAAATTATTTTAGATTTTTCTTAAAGAAAAATGTTGACACGCTAATCCAAGGTTTAACTTACCTAAATTTGGTCTTATACTATAGTTAAAACTGCTCATATATGAGATCCAAATTAAAGCCCATTACACAACAACTCCTTGGGCCCAGGCCCTTAAAAAACAAACACAATGACCCCTCTCTCACTGCATCCACAGAATTCTCAAACCAAGGAATCCTCGAGCTCCCTCTGTCTGCCAGTCCTTCGCAGGTAAACTGACATCTGCTTCTCTGTTAAGGAAACAAAACCTATAAAATTTCGCGATTTTATTCACTGGGTCAATCAATAAATCCAAAAAAAAACAGTGAAAAAGCGAGCTTTTTTTGATGAGTTCTCAATCTCAAATAAACTCTATTGAAGACATCTTCGATTCCTCACTAAATTTAGAGGAAACCCATTTCAAAGAAGGCTACAATGAAGGCTACAGCCAAGGGTTAATGTCTGGAAAAGAAGAAGCAGAACAGACTGGCCTGAAAATGGGCTTTGAAATCGGTGAAGAGCTCGGGTTTTATCGTGGCTGTGTTGATGTATGGAATTCTGCTATTCGGGTTGAGCCGACTCAGTTCTCTACCCGGTTGAAGGAGACTATTAAGAAGATGGAGGACTTGATTGAGAAATACCCGGTTTTAGACCCGGAAGATGAGCGAGTGAATGAGATTATGGATAGTTTGAGGTTGAAGTTTCGAGTTATAAGGGCGGGTTTGGGCGTGAAATTGGAGTATGATGGGTATCCAAAACCGAAGGACATTGAGTTTTGATGAGAGGTTCCTGGGTCTTTGTGTAATGGATTTAGTGTGTTTTAGTTGAAGCTTTGTAGCTCAAGTGGATTTTTGGTTAATAGAAGAATAATGTTTCGTTATGATGTGCTGATTTGCAGTCTATGGAAAGTTTGGATCTTTAGATTTTATTTGATCTAATATGGCTAGTTATAAAACTCTAGTGTGATTGATTGTGTTTGATTTTGAAGCTTGATTGCCTTTCATTTTCTTCAAGTTTATTTAAGTTTATTAAATTTGGATAGCTTAGTTGGTTTTGAACCTGTAGAATGTTATGTTTGATCTGAAATGTCAAGAAGTATATAATTCTAGTGTTGTTGATTGTGTTAGATACCGAGGTTTTATTGATTTTCACTTAATATTTGACTATCTATCTGCTTGAAAATTTTACTTTTATAATATGGGGTAAGTGAGAGAGGTTGGGGTTCTTGCTCAACTTGGAATTATAACCACAAAGTTTGTTGATAATGTCAATTTCTATCATCTAAGTTCTATTTGCTTGTGCAGCTTGTGAAAAAGATAGTAAGGAGGAGAAATTATGTCGAAGTTGATGCTTGCTTGCTGTAAGGTATACATATCTGAAAGCAGAAACAAAGTGGCATTGGAATCAATCGAAAGAGCTGCGAAGCTATTCCCTGAAGCACCTATTGTTAATAAGTTCGAAGATTTGACTTATAATAGAGTTGGCTACACTCTTGTCTCGAGTTTGGCTCAAAAATCATCTTTAGACTCGTGTGCTTTGAAGGGTGCTGTGCTTTCCATAGTTAAAGCTGCTCTGGAAACTATTGATTTTGGGTCGCATTGTGGAAGTCATCCACGGCTTGGTGTTGTTGATCACATTTGCTTTCATCCCTTGGCTCATTCATCTTTAGACCAGGCAGCTGGGATTGCGAAGTCTCTGGCAGTAGATGTTGGCTCTAGTCTTCAAGGTTCGAGCCCTTTGAACTTATCTGTGATTTGTGGAAATTGCTGTTCATGATAGTATATAAGGGAAAGAAACTGAAAAAAACAATGCGTTTGATTAATTAGCTTGATGACAAGTCTATATTCTTTCCTTCAAAACTGTTTTCCCTGCCTATAATAATACCAGAGGCAGCCTAAGTAGCAGTAGATTGTATATGTATCTTCTCTTTTGGTTTCAATTGGATATGATTAGTTTTTCTTCTGGCTTTCTAAATTGTTGAATTCAAGTGATGGTTTATAGCAATGAATGTAAATCGAGGCTGCAAATTCCTGAGCCAATTGTTACTGTCACGCAATAACCCGCTGGCAGTAGCTTCTTGCAGAAAAAAGAACATATATTTGGTTCAAGTACTTAATTTTCCCTGGGAATGCATATTAGAACAATGGCATTATGTCTCTACCTTGAAAGCAAAGGTCGTCTACTGAGCATTTCAGTACCCATTGGAAACTAAACAAATGAAATGTGTTTGACATTGGATTCAAAGTGAGGCATTGAGTTGGAGCCTTATTTTTGGAGATTTGGATGAATATTTATTTCTCAAGGCATGCTGAGATTTTTGTGTCATGTTGAAGTTTTGTTCAGTCTCCTTATTGGATCGTTGCTCATTTTGCTTCTACATTGCTAATAATCTCATATATAGCCTGCAGTTCCCACATTTTTATATGGAGCTGCCAATGTTGAAGGGAGAACACTCGATTCAATCAGAAGAGAGCTGGGTTACTTTAAGCCAAATTCTGGAAACCATTGGGCAGGTGGGCCAAAATCAGAGTCTTTGCCACTGAAGCCAGATGAAGGTCCAGCTCAAGTGAATCAAGCAAAAGGTGTTCTCGTAATTGGAGCAACCAGGTGGGTTGATAACTACAATGTCCCTGTCTTCTCCACTGATATTGCCGCTGTTCGTAGAATCGCAAAACGTGTTAGTGGGAGAGGAGGCGGACTTCCTTCAGTTCAAGCAATGGCACTTGCACATGGTGATGATGTTATTGAGGTTGCTTGTAACTTGGTGGAACCAAGTAATGTGGGAGGAGAGATGGTTCAGCAGGAAGTTGAGAGACTCGCAAAGGATGAGGGTATGGCTGTGGGAAAGGGATATTTTACGGATTTCTCACAGGATAAAATAATTGAAAATTACTTGAAGTTTTGTCCCCTAATGTAACCACAAGATGCAATATTTAGTAGAGAATGTATTGTCCCTTCTGCGAAAATTACTTTTTTTATATAAAAAAAAAATACTATGCTGAAAGGTGTCTCTATCAGGGCTGTTTGTCCTTGATGCATGTGATGTGAATGGTTGTCCACGCATGAAATGTGTACGTCTTTACCTGCATATTCATCACCTTAGAAGCGATGAAGTTTTGGCATCATATTCTTGAGAGATTGCTTGGATGCGAAAATCTCCATAATATCTCTTTATCTGCTCTTTGTTCTTCATCCCTCCATAAGTTATCTAGCAGATCATCAGGTAGCTTTGATGTCTGGCGAGAACAATTTCCTATAAGATTTGAAACAGGGATGTGTTCTGCAATGCCTTGATGTGATTCTGTCAGAGAATTCATGCGATTAGATTTCTCTAATTGTGATTAGATTTCATTAGTTTCGTCGTCTCTTTCGACATGTATTTTCCTCACATACTTTTGCACTTAAAGTTTTCACGGACACGGATGGCAAAGTGTGGTGCTAGTTCTCTACAAGAAAGATTAATTTCCGAGGATTTTGTTTAAATTAAAGCAAAGCTTGGTGAATGAGCAAGCAATATAGTGGTGTATACAATCTGGAATTGTTTGATAGCAGAGTTGCTTTTCACCAAAATGCTGACATTGAAACAATGAAACCTGAATCACTGAACAATTACTTGATATTCGAGTTGAAATTTTTAAGTCTTGTTTTAGAAGATAAGACAAGCAATAGTGATGGCCTGGATACTGTTTGGCATAGAACACAACAGAAATAAAGATCACCAAACTCTCTTTTCGAATTTCATGATTTATCTGCTTAGGAACTCGTTGGGACCTTAACAACCTCAATTCTGCAGATTTTCTTGTGAAACAATAAAGAGAAATCTTTCAGCTAGTGCAGAAAACTGTTATCTGCACAAGAGACAGCTCAGATCCTGATAGCATCAGAATAAGAAACCACTTTACTATTACAAGGTATGCAACCTAATCCTTTCAGAATCGACCCTTGTTGCCAAGATTAGAAACCACTTTACTATTACAAGGTATGCAACCTAATCCTTTCAGAATCGACCCTTGTTGCCAAGATTAGATGGATGTTTTGGTTGAATTAGAATTTCTAGATCCATCCACTCAATCATAGTGGATTTTCAACCATGTATAAATGTGTCATATCCTAGTTTTTTTAATGAGGATGCTTAGCACACAAGTAATAATCCATCCTTACATCTAGTGCATGACCTGGAAGAAAATAAATGTTAGGTCATCTTCTGCTTCATATGATTGGTCATAAAGATTAGAAAGATAAGGTAGCTACGAGATGGTTTCTTGTCTTTTTCAGTTGAACTTTCTCTGCTTATCACGATCGTATCATCAGCATCAATGCTAACACGACAAAGCTCGGCTGTGTTTTGGTATATATATATATAAGGCCCCTGATGAAACAGATCGAAAGCTTTAAATTATTATGGAAAACCATGTGTTGTATCTATTACTATGTGCCCCATTTATGCTTCACCTAAACCACCAGTGTATTTTCAGAGTTAATTATTTTTTTCATACTATTAAAAACATATGTAATAGGCTGAAAAATGAGGTGGGCTTTACTTCACGACACCAATCTCAATCTGAGATACAAAGACCCTTGATGAATTTCATCTTTTGGTTGCCAGAGCTCATATACAAGTTCAATGAAAATCTTTTACAAATAATCACATGTTATATTAGAGGTATCAGGCTCACAAGAACAATTACCGACCCTTATCACTATGAGTTTCCCAACTTACAAGTATGCCAATATGATTCTGTGGGCTTTTGTTTGTCATTTTATGGATAATAGAGAACCATTTTTCGTAAGAAAATGATCCCCATACATGTGACATGTCTACTCAGCATCAGTCAGGTTCTTGGACATTTCTTGGATTGTTTTCTCTATCCACTCATATCATATGACACACAAAGCTTTCTTACGAGTAAAGTGTGATGCTATTCAGCACCATGTGGATAATGCTTTTCGAAAATAAGCCACTGATTTCTCCTTAGCCATAACTTTCTGATTTCGATGTCAGATTGTGGGGACAGTTTTGTAATGAATTTGTCACATTAGCTTAAATTATTAGCAGTGATTTAATAGCCTATACATGAACAAAGGACAGGTCCTCTCACCATCAGATCCTTTACTTAAAGAGTGAAGCATAGGCAATAGCATCAATTTCATCTTAAGCAGAAGGCTAGAAATGGATTTTGACTCAAGTTGCAAGGTAAACAACATCAACTCCACATTATTGTCTTCCATAGAGTTCCATTTCTTCTCTCTCTTCTGGGTTATCTTCTCTTTTGCTCTGTGTTTTGAGCCCATGTTGCGTGGATACTTACCTTTATATCTTCATGTGTCTGTTCTTACATGTACAGCAAGATTATTCATTTCGATCTTTGTTGAATTTTTACCAAACCCACGACTGAATTAGAACATTAGCTCAGAAGTTTGTGTTTTTCATTTTAAAAGTTCTTGTTTCATACAGATTTAGTAATGAAAGCTAATACAACTAAAATCATCCCATTTGAGTTTTTTTGTGGGATCCATATAATGTTTTCGCAATTCGAGTAGCTTCTTTCTACTTCCCTCCATTGTTTCTGTCTCCATAGTTGCCATATACTCTTCATCTCTAGTATCCTTTTAGTTTTTAGGATTTTTGTAGAGTGATCTTATTTTGACTTTCTACTTTTAAGTATTCTCTTTTCAATAAAACTAGCCAGCTGATGATCCAGAAAAAATTGAGGCTAAACCAGTTTGAATATGTAACAAATTAACCCCTGGAAAAATCTCTAAACACGACCTGCATTTACCTGCCAGTCTACTACAAGCTTGTTCTTTGGTTGTGTTTGGTTAGTGTTCTATGATAGAAGGGACAGGTATAGAAGAGATGGAAATTTGTTTGGTTGAAGAGACAGGGATGTCTTGGGGACAATTTTGGAGTGAACAGGGGGACATATTTCTTCTGTACCACTGTCTATCTTTTCTATCTATTACTCTAACCAAACGCTTCCTTATAAATAGCAGAAAGCTATTCACAGAGCATCTGACCAGTCTGTCTTTTCTTTGGTTGTTAAGACAGGACGCAGATTTGAGTTTTTCCCTTCTCCTGTTTTGCAAGAGACATCATCGCTAGATTAAATTGCCACTGATCTTGAAAATGACAATTTTGATCATATACTTTGTATTATAATAATCAAATGATAGAATGGGATTAATTGGTTGGGTACCAATAGGCCTTTGACTCATTGGTGTGAACTCTTTCACCAACATCAGTAGATATCTAATTTCCTCTTCGTCTTGGTTGCATAGAACAAAAAAACTGCCAATGAATCCATGCTGATATGCTGCACGCTCTTCATCTCTGAAGCACGTAACTGTGCTGCGCTGGACTTAATTGAACGAGCTGCTAGGATCGACCCAGAAAGTGTCATTGTAAACAAATTTGAGGACCGAGTTTATAATAGGATCAGGTTCACGATTGTATCATATGTTGTTGCTGATAGCACTGGTAGTCCCATTTATAGTCCATTGCACCAAACTGTGCTAGCCATTGTTGAGGCTGCTTATGGAGCCATTAACCTAGAGTTGCACTCTGGCGCGCACCCACGACTTGGCGTTGTAGATGACATTTCTTTCCACCCTTTGGCTGAAGCATCACTGGATGAGGCAGCCTGGCTTGCCAAGGCTGTGGCAGCAGATATTGGCAGCAGATTTCAAGGTTGATCCAAAACTTTAACCAGAAACAGCATTTTTCAGCCTCGAAAATATCCACCACTTTCTTAGTTTTCGTTCTTGATATATTGCAGTGCCAGTATTTCTTTATGCGGCAGCACACCCAACAGGCAGGGCCCCGGACACGATCAGGCGTGAGCTGGGCTACTACAGGCCAAATTTCATGGGAAGCCAATGGGCAGGGTGGAACATACCGGAAATTCTCCCGGAAAATCCTGACCATGGTCCAAGTCATGTGTCTCGGACAAGAGGAGTCACGCTGATCGGAGCACGGTCATGGGTCACCTTATACAACATCCCCATCATGTGCACCGATGTTTCAACTGCTCGACGGATAGCACGCATGGTAAGTGCTCGCGGTGGTGGACTCCCAACAGTACAATCGTTGGCCCTATTCCATGGCGACGATTCAACTGAGATTGCTTGCATGCTCTTGGAGCCAAATCGGATTGGCGCGGACAGGGTCCAAGCACAGGTTGAGATGTTGGCAGCTCAAGAAGGTTTGGATGTAGAGAAGGGCTATTTCACTGATTTTTCACCAGAAATGATTGTGCAGAAGTACATGAATTTAATCTCTTCTAGGAGAGACTGATCAAAAACTCGTTTGGACATTAAACTGATCATCAAATTTCAGCTGACCATAATGGTCAAAGAACACAACCAAATAACATAAACTGATCAACTGTTTAATTCTTAAGATAGATGAGACGAGACGACGACAGTGGAGACATATTCTGAACAACATATATCTTATATGTAATTGGTGTCATCAATTTATTTTTAATTATAAATCTAATATAAAAAATATCTTTTTTGAATGAACAGGTAAAAATATTTCATAATAAATATAAATTGAATGAAATAAACTTAATATTCTATAATTAGATCATTAACAATATAAATATTAATACATTTTCTATATTTTTATTCAAAAAGTAAAACTGAATGGGAGAAAAAATTGAAAAGAAAAAAGAAAAATAACTTTCTATTATTTAGACATTCTCTCTGTCCATCTTCTTTTTAAAACGCCTCCAAACTTCCGAGGTACTTGGTTTTTTTCGTTATATTTTTTTCTCCTTTAGGGTCTCCAAGTGCTGAATGCCATCACAATTAGACCACGCAAGGGCGACTGACTGCAACCCTTTTGAGCATGGTGTTAGCTGTGTTCATACATCAGCACAAGTATTATCATTACCTGTCATATGATGAATCAAATATTTTTTTTATCAAGATATAGCTTACCATAGATTGATGGAATACAAAGGTAATAAGGGATGGACAGATTGAGAACCATCCCATTGGACATTTTCTTTTTTCATCCTTGACCTTTCATTGATATATAAAAAGGGAAAAAATTTCACCTCTTTACACCAGTTGTATAATCTATATGAATATACCAATTTACATTTGAAAGCAGTCAAAATTTTCTTTCATCATGAACACTGTTTTTTTCGAAAATCTTCGGACAATAATGTCCGGAGCAGTTCTTGTAACCTCTGAGCACCAGGACCTGGTCTAAATACTGAATAATTACCGCGCATGAAGCATGGATCAGATCCATTGTCTGAGCCGCCAACACACCATGCTCCAGGAGCAAACCTGCCTGTGCGGTTTAAGATCTCTTTATCAATCTTGTCTAAAACCGGATCATCCCTCGCAAATTTCCGGGCAAATGGAGCATTGCTTTTAACCATTTTATCAAAGTCTTTCGTTGTCAAAGAGATAGGGTGCTGCTTAGGAGGACTGTCCCAGGCTATGTAGTGGAGGTCATGACCAATGGCTGTGTTTTGGAATTCTTCAGTGTTGCAAATAACAGTGTGGAAATATCCTTCAGGAGAGGAGATGAAGTTTGTGTAGTACATTAGGATAGTTCGTGGAAGGTTCTCCCATCCCATTATACAGTATTCGAGAAATGATCGAGTCAGCATTATCCATGCTGAACCTGTATACCAGAAGAAAAAACAGCATTTTTTCTTCTTCTTTCCTTTTCATATTAAAAACAAAAGAAATATATGACAGTCTCATATACAGAAATTAATCAGATTTTCTAGAAGCCATGAGTTAAGCAATTGAAGGAAAACATCCAGATGCATAGTTAAGAGAATCAAATGACCACAGTATTTTGCAGCGTGGTAATCGACCATGTAAGGATTTGGGATCGTCCCGCACGCCTTGTGAACCACCACTAAAGATAATCTAGTGGGCTATCGACTGACTCAATTGAGGTCAGTCCCATATTGTGAGGGAGTTGCTTCTTGTGCAGCTTCAAGAGAAGCCACTTCAAGCAACACTAATGAAGGGTATGAGTGTCTGCAAATTCTCCCTCACAATGCCTCACTTCAATGGGCAAAAAAAGTAAGGGTAAAAAAGAAGATACATAAAGAAACCATCATTATATCAATCCAGGGTAGCCAGCTTGAAATGAGAGGCCCAAAAAATGTTTTTCAGGTAAAAGATCAAGATAGTGATTTGTTTTCACCTAATGCATTCTCTGCAACTTGCAGTAACTGACTGCACAACTACATAATGCAACATGAAAGATCTCTTAAAACCTACATGAAGTTAAGATGATAATGATGGCATGTCAGCATTCATCCCTATCACATGTAAGATGTCAGTGTATGGCTATATGCATTCCACAATACACCAAATTTTGGTTGGTGCAAAGTGTAGTTTATGGTAAATGGGGGAGCCTCATACATTGGTGTTTGCCACACATCACCAAGATGTTTCCTGTCCTTGTAGGCACACCAGTGAATTTATTTGATGCCAGCAACACATACACAGAGCAAGACAGAGATGGGGATGGCAATGTATGGGATATGGAGTGAAAATAATGTTCTGCGATAGACAGTTTCAAGCTAACATGAATCAGAAATGCCATGCAATCCTTCAAAGATGCAACTATCATCTCATTGCTAAATACTTCTCAAAAACATTACACTACATGTTTACTGTGTGCTCAATGAATCCATGAAGCTTAGATAGACTCGCATACCAGTAAACAGCTTGAAAGATGTGGGAAGTGATCGGCGTTGTGTGGTAAGATAAAGGTCAGATTTCTTTGATAAGTAAAGGCCTGGATCAACGATAATCGGTTTTGCCCTGGAGTTCCTGCAAAAAGTTGGCAGATCGAAATACCCTAGGTGAATTCTTTTTTCAGAAAATTGAAGCAGGTGAAGTTTTGCTAAGGTAGTGGTGCAAAGTTCTGTGTTCTCTTCACTTACAATTTCCATCCAGTTAGCTGTGTGTGTTCAATGAAATTAAGGTTTCTAGACAAATTTGAGAACACATGGAGCAAATCTGCAAAGTCAAAATACAATTAGATTTTACAACTGCAAAGCATAAGCATATATACAAGAAATAGAAATTCCAAAACTTGAGATAAAAATATTTCAATTTCCTGTACCCTTCAGAATTATTGCATGAAATTTTGCAAATTAATGAGGAACTTGTTCATATAGCTGAACAGTATGGAAAGATTTGTAGGCACACTGCTATTTCTGTCAGTTCATCCATCCAATGCAATCAAAGAATAGCAAGTCAATCAGAGAGTTGAGAGGCAAACATTGAACATGATTGTAAACCAAAAATCATAGAGTAAGATATCGCATCATTGATCAAATAAGATAAATGCTGAGACCTTGTGATGATTTATACATTTTATGAGTCTCCAAATTAAAAATTGCAAGAAGCTACTTTGGCAGGGCCAACACCTGGTATTGGTCTTTTCAGAAAATCAACTTTTTCAAAGAAAATTACCGTGCATGACAGGAACACAAAAGGAGCACAGAAGATGATCTTTTTCCTTAAAGATAGCTAGAGTTGAGAGAAAAAAATGTGGAAGCATAAATCTAGTTGTTACAAGGCAATGGCAATGTTTAAAAGAAGCACACAACAAAATCTTCCACTCCTGGATGACAAACAGAAAAACTCCATGAGACAGTAACTCACCCTGGAATTCAGTCCAGAACTTTCAAGAAGTCTCCCTATACAAATAAATTTCACTATCCCTGATACCGTGTCTCTTTTTTGGCAAAGATTTTGAGGTACCTTGAACCCAAAAGAAAGAATTAGCACTTGGCGTGAGCCAGCCCTTTGACAGATGACAACAATAAAGTGGCTATATTCCCTTGAAAAAGCTGTTAAAAGGTCTTAGACTCCAGGTGTAACACTCAGTGTAATTAATTATGTTCTTCATATTCTGGTAAAAATGGAATCCCATAAGAAAATTATGATGGCATAATCATGATCTCCTAAACAATTTGCAAATACAGAAGTGAAATATATCCTTTAAGGGAGCTAAAGAAAAGGTGATCCATTGAGTATGCTAACCTCACGCATTCCCCAATGCAAAACAAAGATATCATTTCCCTTAGAAGCAAAATGCAAGAATCTACTTGAGAGCAATAGCTCAGAACTTAGCCCTAAAGGAAACAAATTGAAACTTCATGTTTTTATAAATAAAGAAGTGGAATACCATGAGATTGGTAAATGATATGTGACCTGGTTAGATCCAAACACTGATGGGTTTAACGTATTTGTGCGAACTGAAGCAAGGATCAGATTCAATGACCCAGTAATATTTTTGATAAGCAACTTACTGCATCAATTTTTGCTCCAAGCTAATCACATAACCTAAGAAATCAACTTAATATAGTACAATTTGTCAGATATCACCTATGCTGAATACAAGAACCAATACAGTCTTACACAATATGTGGATAGAAGTTCAAATTCATTTGATTAAGTAAATTACCATTCTTAAGCATTATCAATCCTTAATCCTCTTATGGAAATCGAGCACAGGAAGTTACGCAATAGAATAAGAAAAACGAAGCAAAATAATTATGAAGCAAGTAAAAATGCTGCAGCAACAGGTACTAACCATCTTGTGTCACAAGAGGATAATCTGAAGCACTGAGATTGATAAACCAGTCCCACTCTAAACTCTCCCTCAACATGATTGCGATTGCTTGAAGGGTACAGGCAAACATTGTAGGCCCTTTATAAGTCACCAAGTTGGACTGTGCCATTACACGCACATTCCCGACTTCTTGAAACGTTGGATCATTCTTCACATACCCTCCCAACATCAACCTTTCTCGAGGGGGAGCCTCAAGATCCAAATGAAGAATATACTGATTTCTAGGATGATACACGGCCTGCAAGGTCCTCATCATTCTTTGACTATCACCCTTCGTACCTGAAATGAGATATGCAAATCTAGGCGGTTCCGATCCTGAATACCTACTCCTATCAAACCATTTCTTTAAATCCGATTCTACGAAATACCCTCTTGAGTCCTCCGGTCTTGAATATGAAACAATGTCAAATGGCACCTGCTCTCCTCCATATGAAGATGTAAACACCCCAAAAGTATCCGATGAAAACAGAGTTAAAAACACTAGCAAGCTTGCAAAGAATGGAATCAGCCATTTTCTATCACTGAACAACCTTGCTGAGTGGGAACTTCCATTCTTCCTCATACTCACCAATGCCTTTTTGATAGACATCGTTCTCCTCTAACTCAAAAACTCTCCAAATGATCAGAGGACACCAAAAAATGCTAGCAAATAAAGCAAAAACCCATCAATCTAGTAAACAGAAAAGGAAAAAAAAAAAAAGCAAAACCACCAAGAGGACACTTCCTGAGAAAAAAGCCAAATGGAAGCAAACCCTCCGTTTCAGATTGATGAATAGGTTCTAATCTATCAAGGCTTTGAAGCGAGGTTGCATTCACATGCTTATTAACAAAACCCCACCAGGATTCCTAGATTAAGAACTCAAATTCCCAAATTAGCAAAATCAAAAAGAAACCTCTATGGCAATAACAGTTACAAAGAAAGAGCTGAAAACCCCTGATAGTTTCAATAAAAGAAAGGTATTCACAGGTGATTTAAAAAAAATGAAAATGTTGACTTTCAACTTAAAAATTCAAACTTTAATAACCAATATGCAGTTAGATTCAAGAAATGCAATAAATAAAAGTGGGGTTTCGCTCTAAGCAGTTTCAGATCCAATAATCACCACAGAAAGTTAATAGAAAGAGATAAACAAGGAAACAAAAAGGAAATGCTTAGAGAGAAAGGAGGAAATAAAAGAAGAAAAACTTACTAGGTTTTAAGAGTTTGAATGTAGTTAATTAAGAGGGGGATAAAGAGAGGGAAAGTTACAATCTTTTTACAAGGTGAGAGATTCAAAGATTGAAGCTTTGAGCAGAATCAGCTGAATTTATTCTCTGAGAGAGATGGGGTTGGGAGTCAGTTCATGGGGACACACTGAAATTGAATAATAATTTGGATTTCCATATTAAGTATTTCGTGAAAACTTTTCATTGATTGGCTTGATTCTTTTTGTAATCATTTGAAGCATAGACGATAACGCTCACGCAATTACTAGAGCTCCCACTCCAATTCATGGCGCGTGGTTTTCCTCCATATTAGACCAGTGTCCTTGATTGCTTTTTTTTATTTATTTATTTGATAATTAAAAGTACTTTCTAGTGAATTTACCTGTTATCGAGATTAATTCTTTTTACGTTAAGCAATTTTAAAGAGACTTTCAACGTAAATCCAATATATTTAGAAAAAAATTATTTGAATTTATTTTTGTAAATTATTTTAATTTATTTTATATTTCAAACAATATCTGAATATTTTATTTGTGTTTAATTTTACGAGTATTTATTTTAGTTATCGTGCAATTAAATAAAAACAAAATTTTAAAAATAAAATTATAAATATAATGAAGTCCATTATCCATATAGATGATTTGGCTAGTTATATCATGAAATCCAAATCGATCCAGCGTATCAATATCTCGGTATTAAAAAAAATATTTTAAATATATATATTTTAAATTAAATTATATTTGTTGCTACATTTTCAAATTATATTTGAATTTATCAAGTCATATCAAAACAATTCTCTTACAATTTAATTTTAAATATAAACTAGAATATAAGCTGAATAATACATGCGATCTAAGTATCTCGCTAATCAATACGGCTAATTGCCAAAAATGAAAAGATCCAGAGCTCACCCACGCGCTTATGCAAGTAGGGGATACCATGGTAATAAAAGATAAGTTACGGCTTAATTTAATGAGACATTAGTCTCACAATCTGACACGACACCGTAAAGGCCGGGCACATAATAAAATTATGTTTTGCGTTGAATTTTAATTTTTTAATTTTAAATCATTTTATATGCATGTTTAAACCAAAAATAAATTTTAGAAAATATTTTTACTACATTTTCGAGATTGAATTTAAAAGGAAAATTATTTGAAAATATATTAAAATAATATTTTTATATGCAATTCAAAAACACATAAAAAATAATTTATTAAATAAATAAATATAATTAAATCGCAAAGACGAGCAGCAGTGAAAAAGAAAATGAGTTGATCAAGTAGAAGTGTACCCCAGAAATAGGAATTGTGCACAGCTGGACCCAACAACCAGTAGCCACGTAAGTATGGTTGTGCACACTTTCGTGGAGGTCGTCGTGGAATCTTGTCCTGACAATATCATAAATAGGGTGGGGAATTTTAGTACAGTGGACCGTTTGATTGATGCTCTTTCTAACATTTGTAGTCGGTGGGTTTGGTTTTATTATTTGTTTTTTAAATTATTTTTTATCTGAAAAATATAGAATTTTTTTATATTATTATCTAATAATCTAAAAGACATCAGCCCGTGGCACTGTAGATTAGCTATTTTTCATCCGTGTTTCGCATGTGTTGGTCCATCTGTTTTTTTTATACGCAGCATGTTGCATACCGACAACAGCTGTTGTAGCCCACGTGAAAATCTAAGCGGCAGCAAAAGAAACGCAAGCGAATAACAATCGTTCAAGCGAGAGCACGATAGTCGACCCATTTGAACTGAAGCGAAGCCCAGGTGCCGATTAAGAAATTCGTTACTGCACAGAGGAGCGCGGCGAGCAAACCAAGAGGAATCAAATTGAAAATGAGGATCAACGAGGAGCTAAAAAAGAAGGCGACCTAAGCTGCAATTAGATAAGCCCAAACACCGAAGAATGCACCGGGTTTGAAATTGAGTGAGTCGAGGATGTAAGCGATCATTAGCCCTAGGGTTAGGGTTGCAACGACGGGAGCGCCACCCAGGTCAAGGAGGAAAGCGGCGCAAGGAGCGACAGCGAGGGCGATGCGAGTGTTGTGAGCGAAAGAAGAAGCAGAGAAACGAGATCTAGAAGAGGCGGTAGAAGGGGAAAGAATGTGAGAATTACGATTAAGGTTTTGGTTGGGGGTGAGGAGAGGTGGAGGGGAATGAGGAGGAGGCAAAGGAAGGGGAGGAGATGGAGGCAGCGATATAAGGGCGGAATGGCCGCGATTGGATCTCCGACGACATCATTTGGTCGCTGCCGGAAAGTTGAGAGGGTGCAAAGAAGGAGAGGTAGTGATGATGACGAAGTGGAGAGGGGGGTCCGAGAGGAATCACGAGTGAGTTTGGGTTTGGGAAATTGGTGACGTGTTTAGAGGAGTCAGAGCTGTCGGATCATGAATTAAACGGGTCCCATCACGATAACGGAGCAGACATCAATTGTTTCAGCGATAGAAGAATTGGAATTGGAGATAACAGGCACGTTAGTGTCCGAATTCTTATGATTTTTACAATTGAGTAACTGGTCTTTATTTTTTCTCAAATGGATATTCAACAATTTATTAAAATGTAAGAATCAGATAAATGTATTTCACTGCTAGAGATAATTCTTATTAAAATATTTTCAAAAAAGATGTCCATGGCATTTTCACTATAGACTCTCTTGAAAACAGTGAGGAACACAACCATTTTTTGTTTTTCATTTTATATTGTTTATCTTAGTCTCTTAACTTTTTCTTGAATAGTTTAAAAAATAAAAATTACATTGGAGAATCAATAAAACAATGAGTGGAAATTTGAAATAAAAAAAAATAATGATTTCAATTATAATTGATATCAGTGTTGGTGGGGTTAAACCAACGTAATAATATTTAATCTACTACATCACAATCTAATATTCATTTTAATCTAATTTTAATCTATTTGATATTTAATCTAATATTTACACAGGGTTTTAAGAATTTAATCTAATACATCACAATTTCTATTTACCCTGTGTAAATATTAGATTAAAAGCAATAACACTTTGAAGAGTGATGGAAATCAAAATAGTAAGAATAAATAAATAATGATAATAAAGATAATTGTGATGTATAATGGAGGAATGACCTTAATAAAATGAATTTTAGTTTAGAATTCATAACGATAGAGGAACTGGTAACATGTTTTGATGGACAAAATAATAAGGAATATGATAAAAAAAAATCTAGGGAATAAATGAGATGATGAAGAATAAATTAGTGTAATAAAAATGCAGGATTGAAGTTGTAAGCATCGGTTAAAAATCAATGGCGATACCTTGAAACAATAATAAGACTTATTATTATTATTATTATCTAATATACTAAAAGAGGTCAAAGTCCGTTAATGTAGCATGTGAATAATAAAAGTCAGTTTTCAGTTTCGTTCGGTTCGGGTCGTTGGTTCGATTATTGTATTATACTTATATATTCTTGCACAAGCAAATACAAAAAAGGACATGTAGTCCAGTGGAAGAAAGGCGCCTCCTTTCCTAAGAGTGCAGGGGTTTTCTTTTCTTTTTCTTTTTTCTTTTTTGATTTTTTTTCTCTTATGGTTTTTTTATTTCGTTTTTTTTCTTTTTTTATCTTATCATTTTTTTCTTATTTATTTATTTCGACATCAAATAATTTTTTTTCATATAATTGTTTTTGATTTTTTTCTTTCAATGTTTTTTTTACAATTATTAACATAATAAAAATAATAATTTTAGTTTTTTTCTTGCTTTCTCATTTCCTAATGTTTTCAATTTTTTTCATCCGGATAATTTAATAATTTTAATTTTTTAGAAGTAATAATAATTGTATTTTTAGTTGACAAGGATTTAATGTTTCTGTTGTTATAAGAGGATGTATTCATGTGTTTTATTATATCAAGCCTTACATGTATAGATGTTATACCGTATTCAATTTTTTATTTGATTGAAATACATATTTACGTAGGTTATCTGCAATTAAAAATATATGCGTCACTTTCCATTTTGATTACATAAATTTTATCAATTATAATTATACTAAATAAATATTAAACTAATAAAATACAATACATATAAAAGCAATAAATTTTCTATATAGATAAAAATCATGCAGATCGCTACGGTATACCGCTTCATAGTTACTATATAATGAAAAGTCAATATCAAGTGTATATAACTATATATCTATGGAATTAAATTTAACAATAATTTTAACCTATGGTTAAATATAAATAATTAAAATATAAATTTAAAGAAAAAAAAATTATTCTAGATGTATAAAAGATAAAATGCTAAAGATTATATAAATATACCTCTCAATGTCTATAAAGTATTTTTTTCAATTTAAAATAAAATTTAATTCAAATTTAGATTTATAAAACTTCAATACAAATAATTGTTTTATATAGCTTGAAAACACTTTAAAATCCTACTTTATAATCTTTACTAATTATGTTCATGTATTATTAACTATCAATAAAAATTATGTTATTTCTCATATGTATATGTATGTATTGAATCTATTAGTAGTAATTAGGTTTAATCAAAATATATTTCATAAGTTATAAGTCGTGATAATTATTAGTGGGTTTTTTTTGACAAATTTGATTTATAGAAAAGGAAAGAGAAAATACGGAAACTGCCAGCCCATTACAGAAAGGGACAATTGTTAGTGAGTTGTATTACGTTAAGTAAGGTTTAATGGATTTGAAAGGTATTACAAAGAACCTAAAGTAGCTCGATGAGCCATTGTTCATGCACACTCATGTGCACTGTGGACTGGCCATTTGCTCTCCTATTTCGCACGCGCATGTGCTACTTGTGTATTTTAAACGAGGGCAGGGAATTTGTTTTTTAATGTTATAATCGTTTAAATGTGTTAATATTAAAAATGTATATTTTTTAATTAAATTTGCTTTAAAAAACACTAAAATACATATGTCGGTGGCAAAGTATGGGTCCCATGAAGAATAATAACGCTCGGCTAAGAATGTTAATTTGAAAAAAATGTTGAGAGAGATTGATGGTGGCATCTCCATAGACTTTATTAGGTGAATATTCAACTATTTTGTACTATAATAATATTGAAATTTATATTCACTTCGAGCCCTTTGAGCTTATCATTTATTATAAATATAAAAAGAATTAAAAAGAACAATATCATTTAAAAAAACATGTTTTAATGTATTTATGAATAAAAATAACTTTAAAAATAACTTTAACTACATTTATAGACAGTCACAAAGAAACATATTTAATCTTGTTAAAAAGTTATGAGGATTTTGATTTTTTTTTCTCCCTTTACACTATATATATATATATATAGCAATTATGGTAAATAAAAGTAGAAGCTAATACAAAAATGGGAATCATAAAGGCCCCTCTACTTCCTCTCCAAGTCCGAAAATTCATAAATGAATATTAGCAACTCATTTTTTATTATAATTTGAATATCCTCGAACTAGTTAAGACTATTTTCTTAATTAAATTGTAAAATGATAGGATAAATAAAAATAAAAAATTCTAAACATGGCGGGCTGATTAACCCTGCTCCATACCCGAGTCATAGGTTTTAAATGTGTCATCTCGGGCTGGCCTTTTTTTGTCTAATAAAGTTAAAAAGCATGGTTTTTGTTAAAAATATAAATAAACAATCACTATATTATAACTTGTTTTTTTATCGGTTCTTGTCAGGTCCACTTGAATATTTTATATTCATTTATTTATATTTAAAATCTTATCTTAGCCTTGTATTAACATACCAGACCATTCTTTATTTTCAAACTATAATAAAAATAAATTATCTTAAAATGAATAACCTTTTGTCTTTTTTCTTTATTTTTTAATTTCCAAAACAAGGGTTGACTATGCAATGGCAGCATATCAGAGGCCAGACACACCTGTCAAAAGTGCCATATCCACGCAGCTTCTTAACACATAATCACCACCGGATTAGGAGGGGCCCACCTTGGAGCATCTCCAAGCAAAGGCAAAAGCAAAGCCAAAAAACATGATTTTAATTATTAGAAGCAGCCAGCAGCCAGCCCTAAGGGTCATAGAAGTTGGAAAGACTCATCCAGTTGAATAGTATAATTATAGTTTTTTTATTTATATATATTTCGATCATAAAAACTATTTAGAATAATTAAATATATTTTAATATATATCAACCAATAATATAAAATAAATTATATAGGTACAAACAATATTATAAATCAAATACATACTTTTGCCAGCTCTTCCACTGGAAGACAGAAAAGAGCAAACGACCGATCGACAGCCACAATGAAATGAACGATGCGCCCCTCTCTGCACGGCTAAACCAAAGGAAAGATGAAAAGTAATTGGCAAAAGAACCCGGCGCAAAAGAGAGTGGAAAAGCTTTCATTAAAGACAAAACCGTATACCCACTGCTACAATCTACAGTACCATTGAGTGTTTGTATACAGTGGCAGCTATAGTATTTTAACAACGGCATTTAGATAGTAGTTTAATTTTTAAACTCTTGGCTTTTCTACAGAAACATGTAGAAATAGCTGCTCAAAATAAAATATTATTTTAGCTACTGATATAGCTATTGCCTTGGAAAAAAAAAATTATTTTAGCTATTGATAATCTAATTTTTGAATGAAAAATATTTTCAAAAATAATTTTCAACCACATTTCCAAACAAAACATAAATTATAAGACTAATAGTTATTGACGCGTCAATATTTCTAGTTTCATGCTTCTAATAAATCTTAATAAAATAAAATAAGTACAACAAATATATCAAACTCAAAACATTTAATCAAGTCTAAAATAATACAAGTTTGACAAACATATGATATAAATTTCAAAAAACTTAGAAAAGAATTTACTTTATAGGTTTCCGGTTGCCAACCCTTCCCCTGTAGGATCCATAGATTGCCCATTTTGCATGGCAGTTCAAAGAATGATCAAGACCTTCAATGGGCTCCCAGCAGTTCGGGCCTTACATTAGAGCAGGATCCAGTCTCTATCCTTTGTGTTCGAAATTATAGAATTTTAATTAACTACTTTTTTCCCCTCATCCTTGCTTGCATAGCAACAGATTTTGGAATTGTATGTAACCTAGTCTCTTAGGAATAATAATAACAATAAAGAATTAAATAATTACTCAGAATTCCCTTGAGAATCAAGCATATGTTTTATACAAAACACATAACAAATCACAATTATATATATATATATATATTGATAATCGAGTGTCCGGACTAGCTTACACGCATCATAGTTAATCCTCAAACTCACTGAACATCCTGCAAACCAACTCAGAATGTAAGGCACCGCGGGTGACGACGTGCATGGTGAGACTTGAACCCTAGTGCAGAGGAAATAAACAAATCTCTTCAACCATTAAACCAAAACCCAATTGCAAATCACAATTATATTTGATGGTAAAGTATGATTAAAATTGTTTTGTTATTTTTTTTAACAATATCGAACTCTGAAATTATCTCTAGTTGAATATTCATGAAAAATAAATTAACGTTTTTACATAATAATTAAATTAAGAGAGATATGATTGGTGAAACAGCTTTTTCTACCTTGATGATTAGATTCTGTTCATGTCAATTGACAATGAGAGTTAATTTTTAAATTTGGAACTCCGAGAGAGAAAAGAAAAAGAAAAAGGAGATGAAAATGACGGTGACAATTAGCGGCGATCATCATTGTAATAAAAAGGGCGAAGACAGACGCCGTCGCCTGTGCACTCTTGAGCAAAGCTTACGCCGCGTATCTTTTTGCAGTGACTCCTACGGTGTGTGTTTCCAAGACCGCCAGTGTAGATTAATTTTGTTTTTTAAAAAAAAAACAAATATATATTAAAATAATTTAAAAATATTTAAATAAATCAATTTAAAATAAAAAATAAAAATAAAAAATATTTCAAAACGCAGTAACAAAACAGTCACTTATTGGTGAGTTTGGAAGTGCTAGACTTATTGGTCCTTTCTAAAAAATATATGTTTTTATTGATATTAAAAATAAATTTGAATATTTTTTTAATTAAGTATGTACTTAAAACAGGTGCTAGGATAAGTTTAATTTCTTCCCGTGAGATCTAAAAAATAGATCTATTTATCATTTTAAAAACTTATTTGTTTTTGTGTTTCATTTTTTTATGTTTTTATATAGTGTTAATAAATATACTTATATCAAAAATAAATTTTAAAATTCTATTTAAATATATTTTTAAACTAAAAACATTTTAAAAAATAAACACTATTACTAAGAAACACTACTAAGCGACTGTTTTGGAACGTTGTTGCGATTGCTTTTTAAAGTACTTTTCATTTATGGATGTATTAAAATAATATTTTATTTTTTTTAAAAAAAATATTTATAATATTAAAACATTATAATGTAAAAATATTAATAAATAATTTAAAATAAAAATATTTTTTAATTTTTTCTAAAATACTTTTGTAACATAATAATAAACATGCAATAAATTAAATTATACGTGGATAAATTATACCAAAAAAATCGCCTCGAACTCATCTCAGCCACCTAACTCCCAAACGCAGCTTTAATGGCTGCTGCATTATGCACGACTTTGCGAGGTTTGATTGGACCTCCACACTACCCTAGTACTATTTGATGGTGACATTTTTAGCCATAGATCATCAATTTATAAATAATAATGTTTTGTGTTTCTAGTGTTGATCTTAATAAATTAGGATTGTATTTAGTTATATTGATAGAATTATTAAATACCTGATTAAATTAAAAGTATTTGTCTAAGTTAATATTTTATATAATTTAGTTAACAACTCGGCTCGGATTAAGTTTTAATTCTTATTTACAAGTGGGTCTTGGCCCCGTGGTCATTACAGACATTTGTTCTCGTCAACCACCATGCTGGTGTCTTACATACTTCAATAGACTTTGCAGGATGTTCGAGTGGATATAAAGATTAATTATGAGTGCGCATGAGTTGATCCGAACACCTGATTATAGAAAAAAAATTAATTCTTATTGTTTTTGAGTTAGTCTGGTTTAAGAATCAGGTTTATAAATATTTTCTTTTTATTAAAATATAGATTCATTTAAGGCTATTTTGATTATTAAATAAAAATGAATTTATGCAAAAAACAAATGTCAATTCCAAGAAATCTTTAACTAAAAAAAAATTATGTCAATATCACCGATTTTTCATGAAAAATCAAAACAACTATTTATAATAGTAATTTTAATATTTTATATTCATGATAGTCTAATCATATAACATTAATTAATTTGATTAAGTTTAAAAATCATTATGAAAAAAGTTACAACTATAACTCAAGAAAAATCTATATATTAGATTTCTAATAAATACTAAATTTATAACAAATATGAAAATTATATAAAAACATAACTATAAAAAAAAGAGTTTTATAAACCTCGGTCTGCGCTCCACATCTAAATATCAAGATCGAAAATGGCAAGATGGGCTATAGCTCTGACAGAGTTCTGGAGTCAGGAATCCTGAAGGCAGAACCCCCTGCTGTCCTGACCAATATTTTGCAGCAGACAATATTCCATCTCTCTCTTTTTTCTTCGATCTCTACGTGGTGGTCATGATTTATTGAAATTATTTTTATTTATAAATATATTTAAAATATATATATATATACATATATATATATATTTTTTAAATGTGTATTTGATATCGGTATATAAAATCTAAAAATTCTAAAAAATAATGATTTTAGAGGGGAAAAAATCAAATTTTCTTAGAGATGTTGTTGAAACGTAGCACCTGTTTGGCCAAGCGGCTTTACCGCTGTTTGACCAAATTTCAATTTTTTTTTATTTAAAATGAAAATTTTTTAGTGCGTTTAGATTATTTTAATGTGCTAATTTCAAAAATGATTTTAAAAAAATAAAAAAATATTATCTTGATATACTTCTGCATGAAAAGAACTTTGAAAAGCTACCGCAACCACACTCCCAAACAGGTGCTAGTAACAAAAAGCAACTGGGTTTGGGTTTGATATTGTAATTATGATTGCTTTTAAAACTGTTTTTTATTTAAAAATATATTAAAATGATATTTTTTTATTTTTTAAAATTTATTTTTGACATCAGCACATTAAAGTGAACTAAAAACACTATTTTTTTTAATTTAAAGTTAAAAATCAAAATCAAAAAATCATTTTAATTCAAAAACACATTTGAAACACAATTTACAATCATACATGTGAAAAACAAAAGCATGGTCCGTGCATAGTATATGGACGGACCATGCTTTGTTTTTCACATGTATGATTGTAAATTTACAATTTAAAGTTAAAAATCAAAATCAAGTGATCATTTTAATTCAAAAACACATTTGAAACACAATTTAGTAGGCATGGTCCGTGCAGAGTATATGGACAAGTGAAAAAACAAACCTAGCTAGAACAAAGATGTATTGGGTGATCTTCGAAGGTTGAAAACGACGTTGTCTGGACCATCAAGTCTCTCTTCTCTTTATATGGCAAGGAGGCGTGTTTGGCAAGCGAGAAAAGGACATGGGGGTGATCGAGCAGTCTGTGGTGATCATGGTGGGCTTGAAAGTTGAAACCTTATAAAACTCAAATCCTATTCGGATTTTAGTGAAGGAAGTCTCAGAGCTCAGGCTGGTCATCGCCGAGCGAATTATATACAGTACGAGGATTAGGTTGCTGAGCACCAAGCGAATTATATACAGTGAAGAACCAGCGAATCATAGAACTGGATGTCTGAATCTGCCCATCCTATGTAACTCCATATTGGTAATCCAATTATCAGGTTTCAATTCAGGTTTCAGTCCCACAGTTTTAATCAAATGTCTAATTTTATCAAATTAAAATCAATATAAAATAATATTTTTAAAATTGTTTTTTTCAATACACAATCATACAAGCAACCAGAATACATTCACACCCTAGCCCCAGTAGATTCTCCCCGACTTATCCACGTCTTTAAGGTGGTGCTCTACTCTATGGGTCTAGGTTTAGTGGTAAAAATTGGAATTAAAATGTTTATCCTTTATAGTTGAATTTTATGATTATTGATATAATAATTACTAAAAATTTATATTATTATTAATTTTAAAACTCATAAAATTAATTAAAATACACCCCACCTAACTATTTAACTGAAAACCCAATGTTAATAATTTCGTGTTGCACTTGTCGAGTCAAAGGTGGGGTTGGGTGGTACAAACTTTTTGAACATGGAGGCCTCCATGAAACCCCGGTTGGAGATCAGAAAACAGGCCATTTGATGAGTATTTCTAGCAGGCTTTCATAATTAAGTACATCGATCAAGATTCAGGGCTTTCATCTTTCTCCCCGTTGTATCGTAAAGGTTGAGACAATTGAATCACCATCCAAACCCCTTTTGCAGCCATGATTTGTCTAAGAAATAGCAGAAAGGTGGTCTGAAGGATTGTATCAATCATTTGATCCACATTAGCATTTGAGTTTGTTCATTGCTAATTACTGTTTGCTATTGTAAAAACAATTATTCTTAAAATATTTTTTATATTAGTAAATTAAATATCTGAAATTACAAAAAAAAAAAAATCACAAAAACTCTTGAAATGGAAAGTTAGAAATCATGCGTCGGTAGAACTCACTCTATTACGACCGAAAGGAAGAGGAAAATGCCAGTACATGGGGCTGCCTTTGAACCGTGTGTGTATCAAAGTTGACTACGGTGGATAATCGTTTCGGCAGTAATTCACAAACGGTTGACTGGAATAATCAAGTGGGAGTTGTGTTCTCATAATTGTTTCTTTTTTTTAATACTAGGAAACTCATTCATAGAAAATCCTAATTTATAAATATATAGCAGCAAGTAAAATCTTAATTGTTAAAGGTTCTTATAAGAGATTTCTCTTACATTATTAAGGAATCATTTCACCTAAAAATTTAAGCTATTACATGAAACCTTAGAATATGATTTATATTATTCTCCAACATATTTTCTCGAGTGAAAACCTTTTGAACTTGAAACTTGTACAAGCACACACTATCTTGTGTTTAATTTTTTTTATTAAATAGAATAGGGTTGGTGGGATTAGAGTCATCTTATCTAAAAATCTAAACCGATAGTTTAGGCCAAAAATATAATTTATATTATTCTCTAATATATACACTCGACTCGAATTCAAGAAAGATTTATTGTATACTTCGCAATAATTTAACATCACGCCTCTAATTGCATGTTGTCATAATTCATTGAACAAAAGCATGAAAAGCATAGCGGCAGTGAGGAAATGCAGGATGGTAATCATGGAGGAATCCCAGCGCCATTGAAAGCCAACTTTCTTCTGACATGCCGATCTGGTGCGGCATGCCGGCATGCAAATGTTCTTGTAAAGTCGTAGTTAGGGGACTAATTATTGCATTTCTTAGCATAGTCGGAGCAATTTTATACAGCGTCTGGCTAGAATGGAGCATCAGACTCGATGCAAACACTGTCATGGATCACGATGGTAGGTGTTATCAGCAGACCAGACAGTGTCATTTCATGAAATCTTAGCATAATGCCATTCTCGAGACAAAAGTATGAGCACATGATTTCTGGCAGCGATCATGGCGTTGCCTTTCAGAGAATTTACGGATGAATCAGATTAAAAGGAGCGCAAATTTAAGATGAGTTGCATGCATGATATTTGAAAACCTACTGTGGATGATGACCAGAACAATGCAATCGAGCCCTGAAGAACTATGATTGAAGAAAAAACAATTCTTGAAACGTAGTTTGAAATTCTTAATTCAATAAGCAATACGATGCATACTTTGAATGGGTGTTTACGAAGAACATGATATATAATCGGAACAAAAACTAGAGACATGACTTGATGAACAGGAGAAATCCAGACAAGTTGGCTGGCTAGCTAGCTCCAAGTTGATTATGACTCATGACAAGCTGAATTTTGTTGGCTTCAACTTGGCAACCATGAACAATGAACCCAATAACTTGAAGAATAAAAGGGTTGAAAATTGATATCAAATCTTATTTTATGTAATAATCATTTGATTATTGTCCTTTTCAGGCATCCAAAAATTATTGTTTTTTGTCCGAACAAGGACTATATAAAGGGTAGCTTGGACATAAAGGAAGAGCTCTTAAAATTATTTATTATATTTCCTTGACTAATTAAATTAGTAATCCTAAAATACTTCTTTTTTTATTATAAAAATACTAGAGTATTTTTATGTGAGCAATACTTTTTAAAAAATATTATACATCACAAGCAAATAACTAATAGCCATGTGTGGTGTGCAAGGGAGTGGTAACGTGCTTATTTATTTTAATTATGCAATTATATATTATAATTGTTAAGTTTTAAATACTTCTTAATAGGAAAAAAACAAAAACTATTAAATACACTGCTCTGCTTGCTCTTGTCAATAGTAATGTGTGCTAACAGCTACGAGATTGCTATCGAGCTATTATTATATTTGATCATTAAATTTGAATTTAATATTAAAATTATTATTATTTAGATTTTTATTATGTTAATGTAATGTGATGAATTAATTAAGGTCAACAGCTTAAACTCGCTCCTCAGCTACAATTGTTTTAATGATAAAAGTATATTTAGGTTAGGTTAGGTTGCACGTACGTACTAGAACAAGGTGAATCTTCGATTAAAAGTATAGTTTTTTTTGAAAATGTGGTTGAATTGTTTTTTTGAGAGTATTTTTTATTTAGAAATATATTAATATGATTTTTTTTTTTAAATATTTTTTATATTAGTAAATCAAAATAATCTAGAAATATCTATTTTTTAATTTAAAGAAAAAGTAATTTTTTTTCAAAAATGCATTTGAAACACATTGCCAAACACCAAGTGCGAGTGTGGTTGAAGTTGTTTTTCAAAGTGTTTTTCATTCAGAAAAATATTAGAATGATATTTTTTAATTTGTTTTTAATATCAGTGCATCAAAATATCTAAAAATATCAAAATATTTTAATTTAAAATAAAAACTAAAGCTATTTTTTTAAAAAAAACTCAAAAATATTTATGAAATGCAAACAACAGTGCAATTATACGAGTAGTTTTTTTTTTATTATTATTTATGAAATGCAATTTACGTTTTTTTTTAAATACTCTATTATAATCTTAAACAAATACTAAGGGTGTATATATATATATATATAAGCTTCCCTTATACATTTTTTAAAAGTATATATCTTTTAACGCTGATATGCTTTTGTAGTTTCACTTTATTTTTATAATAATCTTTATCCTCGGCGAATCAAAATTACTAATCCTTTTCATCAATTATCCATATAAAAATAATGAAAAGGATGTAATTTGAAATGTTTGCTTACGAGTGCTTGAGATTGTTTTTTAAGTATTTTTAAGAAAAATATTTTTATTTTAAAAAAATAATTTTTAATATTAATACATTAAAATAATTTTTATTTTTAAAATGCTATTGTTTTTTAAGTATTTTTAAGAAAAATATTTTTATTTTAAAAAAATATTTTTTAATATTAATACATTAAAATAATTTTTATTTTTAAAATGCTATTGTTTTTAGGGTCGGTAAACAAGCCTAAATCATTGTGTTTCCTTTTGATCAACACAATATTGGGGCCACTAAAAGAGGTTCTAGCCGGTCCTGCAAATACACAATTCCACTAGAATCTCTACCGCACAAAATATTCTGTGTTGACATGCTATTAGATATAGCGATAATTGATATTTTTATAAATATTTTTTTATATATAGAAATATGTTAGAATCGTTAAGAAGTATTAAAAAAATATTTGATTTTTTTATTATTATAACAAAACATGTCTAGAAGTAGAAGCTACAGACTCTCCAAACACTCAGTAATCACAGCCTTTACAGCCATATAGCAACCTTTGGGAAGCATTTTACAAGTGTTTTTCTTTTTTTTAAATGACTTTTTTGTTTTAAATATTTTTAAATTATTTTAATGTGCTAATATAAAAAATAAATTTTAATAAATAAAAAAATATAATCTAATACATTCATAAATAAAAAATAATTTACACTCCCAAACACATCTTCTATCATGATTCCACTTGTACAAATTCATTGCTAACATGGCTACAACATCGACATATTTGTCCTCATATAATAATAATTGCCCTCGTATCTTGTTTTCGACTTGAAAGAATTGTTTACATTACTTTTCAAATTGTTTTGTTTTCAGAAAAAAATATTTAAGTTATATATATATATATATATATATTTTTTAAAAAAAATTATTTTTGATATCAACATCGAAGCACATTAATTTTTTTAATTTAAAATAAATATTAAAAAAATACTTTTAAAACTCATTTAAAAACAACTACAAATGAGGGCTGGTGGATAGTTTGTCAAACTTTGTAGTAAAACAGTTTTTTGAATTGATAATAGATACATCATTAACGTTTCTAAACCGATAATATATTTATTATTAAATAATAAAAGGATAAATCTTGAATCCAGATAGATTTGCTAGGATAACTAAAATATAAAGAGATTTTGACATTGTTTTTTTAATTATTTTTTATTTGAATGTATATATTTTTATTTTTTTAAATTTTAGTTATGATATAGTATATTAAAATATAAATAAATAAAACTAATTTTCAGATAAACAATGTTCTAAAATAGATAGCCAAATACATTCCAAATTTGTTGCGAATCGCAGTGAAATGTTGAAGTTAAAATCAAGGCTTCAATATAATATAATCATATCTCGAGGCTTTACTTATAAGTTTAAGTTTTCAAGTGAGATGGTTTCTTAACATGGTATCAGAGTCTTGTTGATCCAGCGGTCACGAGTTCGAATCTCACCATTTCATTCTATTTGATAAAAAAACCAAACACAAGGTAATGCGAGCTTTTACAAGTTTCAAGCTCAAAGAGCTTTCACTTGAGAAAATATGTTAGAGTATAATATAATTATATTTTGGGATTTCACCTATAAATTTAAGTTTTTAGGTTAAATGGTTGATTATCAAAATTCAAGTTTCAATCGATCATCGTGTTCATGTTATGCATTCGAAGGATAATGAATTTCTTAAAGAATAAATAAATGAAATTCCTCGAACCCGACTATAAAAGAATTTTGCCGGCTCAATTGTCCGGCAACGATGAGTCATGGACCATCACCGATCACCCTGAACTATTTCCGTCACCTTCTCCAACTTTCCATCATTGATCTTCCCACAAGTTTCTCGACACAAATTACAACTTCGCAAGTAAAGCAGCTAACAAAAAAAAAACCTAACTGGAAACAGTGCTGACCGGTTACGCCGGAAAGGCAGAGCTTGGAAAACCAGAAGACACGACTCTAACCTAAGAAGAACAGAAGGTCCACCTTAGTAAAAGCAAACAGGCAGGTGTTGTGGTCTGAGATGGTTGCTATTTTTCTTGATTTAACGACCTTACCTTTTAAAAGAATTCGCTTCTCCAATCCAAATAAAAAAAACATTTAATTTCAAATAATTTACAGATCATTTTAAAATCAAAGTCATTAAACTCTATTCAATTTAAAATTTAAAAATATAGAGCAATATTATTATATTTTTTAGAAATCAAATTAAGTTTTTATAAATATAATTTATAAAAATAACTGCACTCCGAATCTTCCTCGTATGCCTGGTAAAAAAGCCTCGTTTTCTCCCATAGACCTTCCCATGCCCCCATAAAACCTATCATTCTTTTTCTTATTTTTTAAAATTATTTCTGATAAAACAAATAAAAATAGTTTAAAAACATTATTTTTTTAATTTAAAATAAAAAAGATAGAATATTTTTGAAATGTATCATCTGCGGCACCTCTCTCCTGCTGCTGAATTTATCTCTCTAACCCCTTTATCTGGACACAGACAAGCATTTATTTTCTTCTCTCGTGTCATGTCATGCAGCAAGCAAGTATAGCAAATAGGAAATAGCACTCTTTGGGGCACATGAAAAGGGCCTTTTCACCTTGCCTTTCTTCTAGTCTGTTTGGTAGTCAATTTTATAATTGGATGTATTTTGAAAGTATATTTGTTTTTAAAAATCATTTAATTAATATATTTTAATGTATTAATATTGGAAAACAAATAGTTTTTAATATATTTACAGGCAATGAAGTAATTTTCAAAAAATATGCACTGTAACAAACACGCACATATTAGCCAGCTCATCCTCTTGCTTTCTCGCTCTTTCTCTATTTATCAGTCCAAAACCACCATAAAACACCAACCCCGCTTCTCTCTATTTATCTGATGACACTTTCAACGTTTTCTCCATCAGATCTCTAGGAGATGCGTTTTTCTTGAGAAAGTTTGAGACTCTCTCTCTTTTTTGGCTTCTTAGCCCTTGTGGTTATCTGGGGGTTTGATATTTTTCAATACCCACAACTCAAAATCCTATCTTTTCTTGGGTTCTTTGGCGGGTTTGGCCTAAAGATCTCATTTTTCCATCGGGGTTTTTGTTGTTTTTTTGTAGAGGAAGAGGAGAGGGGGCGCAAAAATGGCTAATGGAGTTGAGAGAGAGATGGTGCTGTTGTTTAGTGAAGAAGAGTTGAGAGAGATGAGTGGGGTCAAGAGCGGTGGAGATTACATAGAAGTGATGTGTGGGTGTACTAGCCATAGATATGGCGATGCTGTTGGTAGGCTTAAGGTTTTTATCAATGGTGAACTTGAAATCACATGTGAATGCACTCCCGGTTGTGATGAAGGTCTCTTTCTTAAAAAGTCTTCGTCTTGATTCTTCAAACTTTTTTTAAGGGTTTTAATGAACCGGGGTCTGATTTTTATGCATGTTGAATAGGTCTTGTGTATGTGTATGTTTTGACGTTGATGGATGTCACTGTCTTTTTTTTAATCAAGAGTGATAAAGATTCTGTCACTAGTATGGTTTGAATTCTGTTATGTGTTATTATTACAGTCTCTAAGTGTATGTTGTTTTGTCTGAAAGAGCGGGTCGTGCATGCCATTGCTCGAATAGATAATGTAGTTTTGTCTGTGGGATTTTCTAAATTGATTTTTTGTGGTTCAGATTGAACTAGAGTTTGTGTTTTGATTCAAAAACTGGTCTTTCGAGTGATCTTCTTTACAAAGAGAGCTGCATGGCTTTTGTTGTTTTGATTTCAATGGTTGACTTTGATGTTCTAAGGTTTCGTTTTGTGATACCCGAATTCTGCTCTTCTTGTTGTACAGAGTAAGCCTTTGTGTTTAGCAATCTTCTATGTACTTTATAGTACCCTCTCTGGCCACTATCTTTACAGCTCTCTACGTTTACTATTATTGCTTTAGATCATGTGCAAATTCAAGGTTGACTATGTGAAGAGATCTATGGTTTTGTACAAGGATGTCTTCCGGTTGGGGTCAAACTAGGAAGCTGACTTATAAAGGCCTATCATGCACACTAATGCTTAAGTTGGTTGGATGTGGTCTTCTGTGTGCATGTACTTCTTCTGGTCACGTAGTGCTAAGTTAGGTTACATCTTCTGACAACACAGGATCTATCTTCTTTCACATTGCCAAATATTTTTTTTTGTCACAGTGCAACTGGAAGGGCTGTCTAACCTGCGCCCGTGCTCCTCAAGAATTGATATTATCTTGCAAAGTCAAGGACTTGGGGATGTTATAGGTGGAGGTTTCAGCATCTGTTCAGTACTGGAGTCTTGCAAGGGCTTGATACTGAAAATTGATTTGATTGCAGGAACGGCAGTTTCTAACCTATATAAGAGAGTTAGGTTCGTAGGAAGGGGAATGCATTTTGTTCTCGAGAATAACTCTTTGTGGTTTGAAGTGAAAAGAGAAAGCAGTCACACTGTTTATCTTCATTTCATTAGTGAAACTACCTGCCGCTGGACTTATCTGATGAATATTAGGGCTACGTTTATGCAAATGTTCGTCTGTGCTCCGTTGGCTATTCTGTACATTGTCTGGTACAATGATCCAGTTAAACTTGTATTTAATGTCTTAGTCACTTGACAGCTTCACAACAATTCTAAAAAATGGTAGTCGGTGTCCCTAAATGTTAAAATGGATTAATGTTCCCCGTGCGTTGTCTTTTTCTCTGTGACCTGACCTCAAGAAGCTTTCATTGGCTCCGTGCATGTGATCATAGCATTTTTATATTAAAGTAGGATCTTCCATTTTGTCTTTAATTTAATCTTTGTTCAGATCTCTTGATTGCTTTATTTCCTGGAAATATCAAGCCCTTCCTTTAATTGTTTGAATGGTTATCTTGATGGCAGACAAGATGACTCCTGCTGCATTTGAGAAGCACTCTGGAAGAGAGACAGCTAGAAAATGGAAGAACAATGTATGGGTCATAGTGAATGGGGAGAAGGTTCCATTGGCAAAGACAGTGCTGCTCAAATACTACAACCAGACCTCAAAAAATGGCAATGGATCCCACAGGTCACATAATGGACGAGTTTGTCATCGCGATGAGTTTGTGCGCTGTAATAAATGTAACAAGGATCGCAGGTTCCGATTACGGACCAAAGAGGAGTGTCAGATTCACCATGATGCTTTGGCTGATGAGAACTGGAAATGTGCTGATATGCCATATGACAAGTAAGTTTCCCGATGCTTGAAATTAATATATAATAAGTGATTGTTGATGACTTGCTTTATTTTGACCTTCATGAAGTCTTAGGTCATTAGTAATTCTGAACGATGATTCTGAAATCTGTTTCCTTTCATTGGAAGCTGGATTCTGATCATGCACTTCATGCCTGTATGGTGGAGATTGACACTTGCAGTTTTTAAGAAAAATATGCCTTGATTCATTCTTGTTCTCCTTGTTGCTAAATATCCTGTCTTTAGAGAGTGGAACGAGATCATGGATCCAATCATTATCTTTTGTTTTAGTTCATTTTTAACTTCATTTTCTGTGCTTTCTTTTTTGTTTCTTTTCTTCTATTGAAGAATGGGTGATTTTGTGAGAATTCAGTGCATCATTTGCTAACAGGATGAATAATTTGCTCGGATGGTCATTGATGATGGAGGATGGAATATTGTTTGATTTTGGTGATAGAAGAATGCTGATGCTTTGAAAACAAAAGTTTTTATGATAAAATCAGGGTTATATGACAGGCAGAAGCCTCTATACAAGCTAGGTATAGGTCATGATGGATTCAACAGTTCATGATTAGGCCAAGGTATCCGGTCTAATAAATTTTCCTGGAGGTATCACAGAGAGCTAATGTACATTTAAAAGGTTAAAGAAATAAGATATCCTTTCCTGATAAATCATAAATGAAGGAGCAACAAAGTGTGCTGTTGTGGAAGGATTTTATATTTTATTAAAATGGATAGGGGGTTCATGGGTTTTATCTTTTGCAGTTCTTTTTTGAAGCATTTCTTATTTGCTCTGTCATGAAGTGTGTTTATTTGTCAGATCTTATCGTCTCCGGTTATTGTGGTTGAATGTTCTAGTAAATTTGGCTTATCAAGTTTTTGCGCAAAACCTTTATAAGTTATCTTGAGGCTTTCCACAAATTAAGCCCCATTTAGCATGTTGAACAAATGAAAAGATCAGAGATATAATTGTGCTTGATATGATTATATTCCCATGTGATGGATGCTTATTTTACTTCTGAAGTTTAACAAAAATTCCTTATATTACGATAATGGAACCAATCTGTGATACATAGCCATAGATGCCATTTACCTTTTGCTGCCACCGTTGCACCTCTGCACGGGAGCATTTCTGAAGTGAATAGTCATAGAGGGATACAAAGTAAGCTCTGAATAGGAAATCTATTCCCTAATCGCTAGTCTTTATCTATAGATGTAATTTTGCGCCATGCAATTGAAGGAAACCCAGTGACATGCTTTCTACTTTATGCTTTTCTGGAACATTTTCACATCAAGGACAGTTCTTATTTGAGCATCCTAGTGACATGCTTTCTACTTTATGCTTTTCTGGAACATTTTCACGTTAAGGACAATTCTTATTCGAGATCCCATTTGCAGAATTTGGAACATTTTGAATGTTTGTTTTTTGCATTTTTTCCCACTCAACTTTTGTTTTGGTTATGTATATTCGAAACTTCATTTGTGTCTTTTGAAGAAGCAAAGCTCGAGTCTCTTTATATTTGGAAGATGTTATAAGATCTGTCTGAAGCTCGCCTTTTGCTCAACTTTAGTGTAGAAATCTAACCAATGCTGTGGTTTTTTCTTTCTTATTTCAGAATAACATGCGATGATGATGAAGAACGGGCGAGCCGAAGGGTTTACAGAGGTTGCACCCGCTCTCCAACATGCAAGGGCTGCACTTCCTGTGTGTGCTTCGGCTGTGAAATCTGTCGTTTCTCAGATTGCAGCTGCCAAACCTGCACCGACTTCACCAGGAACGCAAAAGTATGAGTTCAAAACAGTGATATGATTTAGCAGCCCACACCCTTTTATTTGTTGCCTTTTCCGTGGCATTATTGCTTTATTTAATCCCCCCCCGCCCCCACAGTTAAGCCTATGAGTAACATTCTCTTCTGCTAAACATGAAATTCCAGCCTCTGAGCTTGGCATTCATTGTGGCTCGTTGGCTGGCATAGAACTTCGAAATCCAGTAATTTATCTCATTTATTTTTTCCCTTTTCATGTTCCTGTCTCTACCGGTGGTTTCTTCTCCACTATCAATTCTTGCCAGGTTAAAATCTTGTCTGCGAAATGGTTCCAAGCAAAACCTAGTATGGACTAGGCTTGGCCGGGTTAATGTATTTGATCTGGATTACGTTGTCTCGGTCCCTTGATTTCCAGGAACTGTTGTCATTCCAAAATAAATAATCAGAAAATAAATAAATAAATAAATAAGCAATGCATGCATTTTCAAAAGCTACTTATGGTTTTGAGACTACAAATTGTTTATAAATGTGTTTCTATAAATATATGATGATGTTGTGGTGTCCCCGCGCTTCACCAAACGTGAAAGAAAACTGTTGTCCGGACTGTAAACACCAAACAAGAGATAAGATATTTAAAATACCCACTTCTGTGAGGTCATACAATTCTATTTTTATATATATTTTATCTAAGACACCATGCCCTATGAACCCTGTTTATCACTTCATTTTAAATATATTTTTTATAAAAAATATATATAAGAATGCGGGGAGCAGAATGTGAACCAGCTGGAGAGGAGAGAGA
Organism: Salix exigua; assembly: GCA_032356905.1. Lineage (NCBI taxonomy): Eukaryota > Viridiplantae > Streptophyta > Magnoliopsida > Malpighiales > Salicaceae > Salix > Salix exigua. The sequence continues at coordinate 13,356,175 of CM063600.1, forward strand.
GAGATGGACGGAGGGAAAAGGCATTTGGCTTTGCTTGCACAGAAGAGAGCAAGGAGCACCTGGCGTACGCACCAAAATTTGCACGCATTAAGATCTGAAGAAAGAATCTCCTGCCCCTCGTGCTTCAAACCAGATCCATTCATCTATTGATGCCATGGCTAGCACTGTTTACTTTTGCTATTGAAAATAGTTTTATAAAATAAAATATTGTTTTTAATATGTTGATGTACAGACTAAATTTTAAAAATATTTTATTCTCATGTATATATTTAAATAAAACAATATTTTGAAAGACTCTTAGAATCAATGTTATTAATTTTATTTTGTTTCGATCAAGATAGCTGAAATATTTTATACCTGTAAAAAAAAAAACAATGCAATTATTATCTCAATTAAAGAATTTCAGTCCGTTCCGAAAATTCTGCTCAAATTTCTGCCGGAACATTCTGGTTTTGTTACGCCTGTTCCGTTTCGGCCAAATAATATATATTTTTTAAAATAATGAATAATTTTACAATATCAATCACATATCTTAATCCAACTATTAGATTGAGATTAAATTTTACGATGAGTTTTTTGATATATTTATATATATTACATTAAAATTTCAGAGCAATCAGAGAATATCTTGCGAGATTAATGATAAAATTCTTATAATATTATACATTCTTATAATTTTATTTAAAAAATTATTTTATTAATTTTTTAAAATAAACTAAATAATTATAGATAATTTTAATTTTAACTGATTTTCACTTTCCACGTGAGCAACCATTATCACCACTCGCCTTGCACCAGCTGGTCCCTCTACGAAAGCCAAGCAACAATTCTTAAATACTATTATAATATAATTATAATAAAAAAAAACTACAAGTGAAGGGAAATACTGCATCACCACTGTAATTGAGGTGTGTCCAGCACCAGACAAGCAATGTAGCCAACATTTTCTGACACATGCATTAACGTAAAATAATTTACACAGGAGGAGGCGAGAGCAGGTACACTCATAAAGCCTATTTCAAGTTACAGCTCAACATGTTACAGTGCAACGTCAACATGGCAAAAATCAGTTTGATGGTTGTCTACCTCTCCCACCGGAAAAACGACCACCCCCTCTACGATAAGGTTTTCTTCCATGGCTGGAAGAGGATCCTGCATTGAATTGCTGAGGAGCTTGCATGTTGCCAGGAGGGATGGCTGGTGGTTGGAAACTACAGTTCTGTACTAAAGGTGGTCCGGTGGGTATCATTCCTTGCTCTACCACATTCATAGCTGGAGGATTAAATTGAACCTGAAATCCTGGTCCAAATGCAGCTTGGTTAAAGTAGTTTCCTCCCAGTACAGGCCATGGCGGAGGAGGATATGCAGGTCCAGCAAAGAAATTTGGTTGTCCGCCTGGTAACAAAGCATTAGGAAATGATCCCTGACCAGGATTGAACTGTTGTTGAATTGGCATGCCAGTTGCCATAGGTATCTGACAGGGATGCTGAAGTTGACTCTGTACAGGCCAAGGCATATTATTAGCTCGAAATCCACCTGGAATTGCTAAAGTTTGAGGCTGCTGAGATGGTAACATATTCGGCCATACACCGTTTGAAGGTGCATAAACACCAGTTGCCTGAGGCATTTGGGCTAATGATGTTCCGGCAGCAGAGTCATTTCGCAAATTTTGATCCGGTGGTAGCTGATCTGCACCAGTTGGCATTTGCTCCCCTAGATTCTTCCAACCGCCACCCCTATTTTTCACCTTCCTTCTATTGTTTTTGTTTTTTCCAAATTTCTCATCATTGATTCCTCTTTTTGACAGTTTTAGCATCCTCTTGTGCTCCGCCTCTTTCTCATCATCTGAAAATTCTGCCTCATCAGTTACCTCTTCATCATGTTCACCAGATGCATCATACCCTTTCTTGTGAAGATTCTTGATATTGAGCACATGATTGGCAAACTCGGGAACAAATGATATCAAAGTACCAGCATGGATCCCAGCAGGGACTTCGCTTTCAGAATTGTATCTCACCACGTAGAATGGGTTTTCAACAGGTCCAAAAATCTCATCTACCAACCCCAACGGGGATCTCTTTTCAGTTATCCACAGGATAGAACCCTCATTCAAAGGATTGTGCTTTTCCACCCCTTGCACTATAATCTGGGGACCTAGAGCCTGAAAAATCAAGAATACATGATTTACTGGTACAGCTCTTACCATTCTAAAGTCAACCTAGAGCTTAAATTGACAGAGAAAGCAAACATATCTGTGTGATTTACAGATACTTGTGTTAGATTTAAGACATATATTTCAATAAAATGATCTGCAGTTGGCTTCATATGGGCTTACCGACAAAACAACTCCAACAGGTAGCATCTGATGATGAAGTTCCAAGGAAGCATGCACTGGAGGAACAGGAGGAAGAAACTGCAGATTTGACAGTTTATTGATAAGCACTATGACATAAAAACAGAACATTGAAACACCTGAATAGTGAGCCACTGGATCAAATTTTGACCAGCTACCTAACTCAGGAATACAAAAAAGCCATGCTCTGCATCCTTGTCGATGTATAACAGTGTAGCCTTATCTGGGTCCATAGAAAGTCACACACAGAGGAGCCATGCCAAGAAAATCCTATGCTTAAACTAGCATTAATAGTAAATTGCATTATCATTATCAATGCAATAAACCTGTTAATGCAGAACCATCAAAATCAGTGACTATATCAAATAGAGAAGGAACAAGGACTTTTTAGTTTTTATTGTTTTAATTTTACTGGAAAGTGAAGAAATAATACACCGATAGATTATGCCAGATAACGCTATAAATTGCCCTCACTTTTACTACCCAGAAAAAAATGTGAATAAAAACACCTTGAATTTATATATTTAACTCCATAGATCACACCAACATGTTCAATGACAAAGCAAGAACTAACATCCAATCCCTCGGACATTAAACTATGTACAGTAAGAAAAAACTGATTCGCACGTAAAATAGCATCAAAAGCAGCAAAATTTTACCTGAAGTTCGTTCTTCGACCTAATAGGCTCTACCGTACCAGCATCCTCCTCCTCATCGACATCACTCCACTCAACCATCTTGAATTCCTCCTCCTCCTCCTCCTCCTCCTCCTCCTCTTTATCCCCACTATCATTCCCAGCAACTATTTCCTGTCCATCAACATCCCTTATCTCACCTTCTTCTATGTCGCCCAAACCATCTAACCCTTTATTTACTTCCATTCTAACTTCCCCCTTCTCCTCCTCTTCCTGATCACTCTCCTTTTCTAGTTCATCATCATCACTACTGCTAGAAGATGAACTACTTTCACTCTCCGATTCAGACTCGCTTACACTTTTGCTCTCCTCCTCACTCACTATTTTACCATTCAAACCACTATCGTCACCAATATTTGAGCCCTGTCCATTCATCAAACCACCATTACCTATCTCTGCCTCATCAGCCACCACTTTTCTACCCCCATCAACCACAACTAAACTCGGCTCAGCAACCAAACTAACCCTTCCCATCTCCTCCTCAATAGAACAACCCAAACTCCCTCCTGTTTCAAGCTCCACTCTTTCTTCCTTCACCTTCACCAACCCCCCCAAGTCAGACCCATCATCAATTCCCTTCTTTTCTTCGAAAACTGATTCAGAACCGTTAACAATCAGATCCTTAACAACAAGCCCTTTATTATCCAACTCCATTATCTTCTCAAAATCTAAACTAACCCCTTCAGGGTCTTCAAAAAATTCCTCTATTGAATCAAAATCAAGAAAAGAATCAGCAAAACTTGTGAGCTTTTGATCAAAAGGGTCAATTGGGTCTTCAATGTTTCTAGCTTTTGAAACTTGGTTGCTTTCTTCTTCTTTGATGGTGGAGGGTTCAGATACAAACCCCACCATTTTTAAGAAAGAATTTTTGTAGAGAAGAGTTTTTGGTGCAGTGAAATTTCATAACTGAAAAAGTGGCAAATCTATTGATGCTATATACCGTTTTCCTTATTTTGTGGGTGTGAGAATTGGGATTTCTGTTGTTTGGGAGAAAGGTTTGCCTCTTAAACCCTAGTTGGAAGGTGCTAGGGTTTTTGGTTTTCCTTGGGCCTTTTTATATGGATTGAAGGTAAGGTTTCTTGTGTTACATGGGATGGGCTACTCTTGGGCCATTATTTTGAATCTGTTATTTCGAGTTTATTCCTTCCTTCCTCTCTCTATAATAAATTGATGTGCTTTTAAAATTAAAATCAAGATTATCACACATTTTTAACCATTATTGAAACTTTGAATGACTGGTCTTCATATCTTGGTTTGTATCAATATAATTTGGTTTTATTTTTAATATATGCTTGTATTTGTTTTGCTTACAATCGCGATTTTGATATAAATCGAAAGTTGTTTCTGAATTCGAATCGTAAAATCATACTTCAAATTTACTGTATAAAAATTATAAAATCACAACTAAAATAATGTAAATGTATATATATATATATTTTTTTTGGGGGCTAGTCTAGGAGAGAGAAAGGAGGCGACAAGCTAGGCATGCAGGTGATGAATAAGTTTATTTTAAAGTAAAATTATGGAATCGTAAAATCAGATTGATTCTGATTTTACGATAATAAAGTAAACTTATAGAATCGTAAAATCAGATTGATTCGGTCCGATTTTACGATTTCATATGATTTTGCGAGCCAACTTGCGATCTTGACAACCATACATCTCATTATTCATCGGAATTAATTTCATGAAGGAAAACGGATGAGACTAAAACATTATACTAGGAAGATAAATGAACAAAACTTATCACAGGTTGTGCCATGAAAAGGACTTCTCAACTAAATCAAATCAAATAAATACAGAAAGCTGTAATACAATGGCATTCATTCTCCTAAAATGCACCATTTATTACTCCCAGCTGTCCCTTCTCATAAATCTCTTCACCCGTCAAGCCGTGACAGAAAAAAAAAAAGAAGCACTGAGAGCGACATCTCTGAAAGATTGAAGGGGAAACACCTGTAACATTTGAAATTCACATACTCAGCTGTCTATGGATGATTAGGGTGTGATAGTGTTTTGTTGAGTGTTTTTCTTTTCCCGTGAATATATTAAAATATTATCATTATTATTATATTTAAAAAAAAAACATTTTTAACATAAAAATATAAAAAATAAACTTAAATAATTTATTTATTTTAGAAACACGTTTTTAAACACATAGCTCAGAAGATTGAAAAATCACCCTCGTTTCACTGCATGGGTGCTTTGGTAGGTTTGATCTGACTGAGGTTTTGAGATATAATTACTGTATGCGTTGCGGTTATTTTTAAAACATGTTTTTTTTTAAAAAAAAAAATACATCAAAATAATGTTTTAATTTTTTTTATATCATCTAAAATTATTATTTTTTTAAATTTAAAGTAAAAAAAATCATTTTTTTTCAAAATTGTTTTCAAAATACATTCCCAAACATCCCAAGCCCGTAATTATACATATATATTAATTCCCACAGGAACAACAAGAAGGAAAATTCCGTGAGATTTCATCTTTCTGCCATTTCATGATCATACTTTGTATTCAATCTATTGCCCAGTCAAAACATTTACAGTCCACCTTCCATGTAGTACTCTCCACTTGATGACGAGCCATTACTCTCCATCCTCCTATTTAAAGCTGCCTATCTGTAAATTTATTACTCTGTAAAACTATTTTAAAAATTTTCTATAAAAAATCTCCAGCAAGCTGTTTTATAATAGCTACTTAGAAATATTATGCACTACTCTTGCAATAAATAATAAATAACTAGCTGAACAATTACACGCCATGCATGCACAACCTGCAGGGTCCCAAACCAAAATCATTAACCTAGCTATATGTTCCTTTCTTCTTCTTTTTCATGGCGCAGATAAGAGATATAACGATTGCTTTCTTCTTCTCTCTCGATGAACAACATTGCTCTCTGCAATTTCTCATTAAAAAAGGGTAAAAAAGAAAGAAAGGGACAAGCAAAATGTAAAATCAGAGGTTAACACATGTTCTTATGAGTAGCGTCAACGCATCGAAAACTCAGTCAACAGCATAAACTTGGAGGAAAATGGGGGGGAAACCCATGCTGAAGTCCTCCATGGCTAAACTATCTGAGAGAATGAAAAACAATAAATCAGTGGTAAGATTTGAGAATAGCTCCACAGAAAGTACACATGATAGCTCTCCAAGATCTCCAGTAAAAGGGCACGTAGCAAAATCTCGTGCAGGTTTTCATGTCAGCCACGCTTGCTCCGCCGCCGCACCTTGAACAAGTCCCAGCCGCCGGCTTGCTTCTTCTCACTTTCCGAGTCTGATCAACGAGAAAACAAAAGCAGACCATGGTGTTCTTGTCTTGCTATATATTATGGCTTTTGCAGTAGCTTTTTTTCTTCTTCTTGAGAGTTGAGACTGGAGAGAGCAATATGGCTGGTAAGAGTAGTCACGAGTATAAAAATAGTAGCTGGCCGGGTTATATACGCGTGAGAGGCGTTAAAGATAAAGCAGCTTCATTGGTCTTTTGACCGTCTGATTCCCCGCGTTTTTTAAAACTAAAACTCTTTGATTTTAACCCACCACCTAATTCACCGCATTTTAAAAGTAATTAAAAAACATTATTTTTAATTAAAATTATTTTTATATATTTATTATATTATAGATATCAAAAATAATTGTTTTAAAATAAAATATATTATTTTGTTATATTTTTAAACGAAAATACTTTTGAAAACAACTTCAACCAAACTCTCGAATAAACTATTTCGATTTAACATTGTTTTACATTTTTTATTCTAATTCGTATTTTTTAATGTTTAATTTGTTTATGTTAAAAGTAAGTTTAAAAAATGTGTATATATATAATGCATTTCCAAATAATAATAAAAAAACTGATTTAGTCTAGCTAATCAATATAATAAATTGGCCTACAGTCCAGATAACCAAATTAAAATCTAATTCGGTTTAAAATATTCTTGAAAGCATTTTTGTTGCAATTTGTTTTAAAATATTAAAATAATATTATTTTAGATTGATTTAAGATCTTAACCTATAATTTATATTTAAGACCAATTTATAGACATGATGAATTTAATACCTTTATAGAAATTATAAATATATTTTAAATTCTTTTGATCAAAAGTTTCTTTCAAATATTAAATAATAATAGTAGTAGTAGTACTATATATAAAAACTCACCTTTCAACCAATTGAAAATAAATGAAGATCATTGTGAACGAATTTATGAGATCATGGGAATAGTTGTTTGTTGTTTGGTGATGAATCATTAATGGCGGCGATCTACTCCCTCACGAGCTAATTCCACATGTCAGACACCCGTAGGCTTGAAGCCACGTGGAAGGTGGCCTGAGGGGATCTGGACCGTACACGCGGGTAAGACACAGGAAGCCGACAACAGCATTGTGTCATTACAGAGGCCAGACAGAATGTGGGTGGCAGTTGTTTGGTTTCTGTCAATTTTTGAGCTCCGTTTTAATTTGATATTTTAAAATGATTTTCTTAATATATTAAAATAAATTATTATTATTATTTTTAAATATTTTAGTATCATAAAAATATTAAATTAATATTTTT